>CM062806.1:410554565-411154565 GCA_031772625.1 Pinus tabuliformis | reverse complement strand
TTGATCTTACCATAAATAGCTTCGTTCTTTCAAAGATTGTACTGTATTTTCAACTGCTTCATCAAACTAGTCAGAAATGAACAATATTTACTTGAAAACGAGTTAAAACACTAATATTTTACTTTGAACTACGTAAAAGTAATGAACAAGTGTTTTTTCCCTCTCATTTTAACATTTCATTTGAACTTGGTTTGTTGGAGCTTAGGAGGTGCTTTCCCCCCTCGATCTTCATCAGTTGATTTCGGGAGATTCTGTGGACGATTCTCGGCGTCGTCTGGACTAGGTAGGAGCTAAACCTGAGCTCTTTCATTTCATGGTTTCCATTTTTCATTTAGAGCCTGATTCCTAGCTTTTCTGAGGCCCTGGGGTTTCAGAAACTCGTTCTGCCATCAACACACCCTCAGTGAGTCGAAACCTGCGTTGAATGCTGGCCTGCCCAAAGGCTACCTGACATTCAACGCACCTAGATCACTGCTGCAGGTGCGTTGGGCGCAGAAAGGGAATTTGAAGCTCAATTTTTGATGAAATTTTTTCCTGTTTCTCACCAAAATCAGGACCTAACTCCTCTCTTGTTTGTTTTTCAGAGATCTTGGAGCAAAATGACCCTTACATGGTGAGAACGTGAGCATGAAGAAGAGGACATGATTGCCCTACATGATCCAGTTACAGTGAACGCGCTGCGGAATTGTGGCTTGCTGAAGTTCTTCCGCATTTCTAGCATGAGACAACAGATCAAATTACTGCAGTATTTGCTCGATGCTTGGGATCCTACCAATCAGGTTTTCATGATTAGGGGCAAATCTATCCCCTTGACTGTAGTAGACATCTATTTCTTGACTGGCTTGTCGAGACGGGGTGCCCCCATCTCTTTGTCAGGTTCAGCTCGAGGAGGCGATTCTGTGAGAGATTATGTCCGCTGGTATTGCAGAGAAGGATCTCAGCTGAGTAAAGACAGCAAGATCATTATTCGTGATGTCACTGACAGGTCCCTTAGGACTATCCTGTTTAATTTTGGTAGGATGGCCGGTAGTGCGTCTCCTCATGTAGCCAATCGATCTTATATGCAGCATGCCTTGGAATGCCTCCAACCGAAGGTGTTCAACTGGTGCGACGCAGTACTTCTTGTGATGAAAGAACAACTGACCAAGATAAAGAATGGGAGGTTGAAGAACTTTGGGTATGGTTCTATTTTGACCGCCTTTGCCTTGGAGAAGATACCACTGATGCAGCCGCAGTACATTGCACTCGATTTACCTTCTCCTACTGAACCACGTACGCAGAGATGGGTTGACCATATGTCTAGGCATGCTGGCCAGTCTCAGATTTCATTTTCTGATACCTTCTTCAGGTGGTTCGATCGTCAGGAGATGGTTTATTCTGAGTATCCATATGCTGGCATGGACTTCCGGGGTGATCCAGATTTAGTACTGTCGGACGGCGAGCAGTGGGGTGCTATTGGTAAAATCTCTAACCATGTTGCTGTTTATCGTTTTTGTTTATAACGTCCTTGTGCTTTATTCTATCAAGACTTTAATCAAACTCATGTGCACATGCAGATGCTGGTCCCGTTCGTCCAGTAGTTCGCCTGAGAGTACCAGCTATTGCCCCAGCAGGAGAGGCCGCCGGAAGGGCTATTCTTCGTGACCTCGATGTGGCCGAGACTCTCACAGCTTTGCAGGAGCAAGTCGAGGGCCTCACCCTCGGTATTCCAGATGTGAGGACCGACGAGCTACCTTTTCGGTTACAGCGGCATACTACTGGTGTGCCCAGACGATGGACTCGTCTCCTACGCATGATCGCACAGGCTGTGACTTGCTATCACGAGCATCATTAGACTAAGGTGCCCCCTAGCATTTTGAGTTTTGGGGTCGCTTGACCGATTTTGTCTTGGTTACAGAACATTATGTGTAAACCATAAACAGCTATATATATTTTTGATTTTCGGAGTTTTATTTTGGTTGAGCTATATGATCCACATGCAAAACATTGATGATGTGTTTCTTTTTATAAATGTTGCAAATGTCTATCTAACACATAGTTTGCTAATGAGTCGGTTAATGTGTTTAAGTTTCTGGAAATATGTTGATATTGAATAAGATCAAATTGTCTTTCCAAAATTTTAACCCTTAGGAACATGCGATAAATAGCTGGGTTTCAGACGGAATATATACCATTGAGTTGTAGTATTACGAGTTGTGAGTCTAGCCTGACAATTAGTCGGCGTATACCATGAGTGATGGCATCAGAGAGAAGCTCTATCAACGCACTATACTCAACGATGTTATTCGTTGATCGACCAATACATACACCTCTAAAACTCACTAAATCGCCGCTTGGATAAAAAATGGCCCAGGCTGCGGAGGACAGGTTCCGCGAACTACGACTTGCTCCATCGGCATATCCAACACATGGCTCCGATAGGTTTGACATCTGCAATAAATGTAAAAAGTGGATTACTCGACCAAAACAAACACTTTAGTGAAAACAAAAATATAACAAAAGCATACTGGTTACCATTACGCATAGTAACGCTTGAGGTGCAACCCATTACGAGGTTGCGCCAGTGGAATTCCGTCATAATCTACTAACTCGTAGGCTCCCTTTACTAATACTCGCTTAAAAATATAGGGGCCCATCCATAAAGACTTAAATTTACCTGCTCCCAATTTATCGGATTCTCGGTCGTAAAGCAAGACCACGTCACCTTCTGAGAAGACACGGGGTTTGACATTTTTGTCGAACTATGCTTTGACTTGTTTCTTATGGGCTTTGTTAGCCAAAGTGGCGTCACGATGGGTTTCATCCAATTGGATTAATTCCAAGAAATGAGCCTCTTCTTCTGAAGTTCCGGGGAGGAGATCAATTGCGAGTTTGAGAGACGAGATTTCACACTAGACTAGTAAG
This sequence comes from Pinus tabuliformis, assembly GCA_031772625.1. Classification (NCBI taxonomy): domain Eukaryota; kingdom Viridiplantae; phylum Streptophyta; class Pinopsida; order Pinales; family Pinaceae; genus Pinus; species Pinus tabuliformis. Next base: position 411,151,661 of record CM062806.1, on the reverse strand, counting down.
ACTGCTTCCAGGCCATATACCAGTTGGAAGGGTGTGAACCCGGTTGCATTCCTTACCGATGTTCGGTAAGCCCACAAAGCTAAGTACAGGATTAGGTGCCATCTTCTTCTGTGAACTCCGATCATCCTTTGCAGCATGCGTTTCAGGACCTTGTTGATTGCTTCAACTTGTCCATTGGCTTGCAGATAATATGGAGTAGAGCTGTCGTGAGACAACCCTAGTTTGGCAGCTAATTCAATCATCATGTGATTGCGAAAATGAGATCCATGATCTGTGACTATAGCCTGTGGTACACCGAATCTAGCGACTACATGATTGAAAAAAAGAGGGCAGCTGTTTCACCAGTATTATCTAATGTAGGCATCGCCTCGGCCCATTTGGTAAAATAGTCAACTGCGACTATAATATACCCATGCCCCCCGGTCGAGGTGGGGTTACATGTCATGAAATCGATGCCCCATTTTGCGAATGGCCCAACAACAACTATTGGCTGTAGAGGTGTAGGTGGTCTTCTGGTTTTGCTATCAAAAATTTGACAAGCATGGCAACTTCTGACTGCGGTTATGCAATCTTTGAACATTGTTGGCCATAAGTATCCTGCTCGTAAATTTTTTTGGGTTGTAGCATATCCAGATTGATGCCCCCCACACGCGCCTGAATGACACTCATTCAGGGCTTTTTCAGCCTCCTCATGGGTGAGGAACCTTCTCAGAACTATATCGATACCACGACGGTAAAGTGTATCACCGACGATCATGTAGTCTTTTGCTTGGTATCGAATACGTTTTTGTTCAGAGTGGGAGGTGTTTGGCCTAAATTTTTGGGTTTGGAGATAAATGATTATATCCCCATACCACTCATTGCTTGTAGATACCAGAAACAAAATTTCATCCACGATTGATTCTTCGGATGTGTCATCGTTGGACGATGGGAGATCGCATAATAATTCTGCGAAAACTAGAGCTTTCTTTGACTTGGATTTTACAAATTCCAGATCAAACTCTTGTAGGATTGCTATCCATTTTGAGTATTTTCCCCCCAGTAACTGTCGCGACAATATATAAGTCATGGGGTTGCAATCTGACAGAATGGTAGTTTTCCGAAAGAGGACATAGTGTCGAAATCTTTGTATTGCTGGAACTACCGCAAGCGCTAGTTTTTCAACGTAAGAATATTTGCTTTCTGTATCTTTTAAGTTTTTACTTAAATAATATATAGGATGTTCAATTCCATCGACTTCTTGAACTAAAACCATTGCGATGGTCGTATCTGCTGCAGCCAGATACAGGTTAAAATCTCTTTGATAATCAGGGGCGTACATTAATGATGCTTTCATTAGGGAATCTTTTAAAGCATCAAAGGAAGCTTGCGCAACTTGATCCCAGACAAAGGGTACCTCCTTTTTCAAGAGACGCGTATAACCTTTAGCAAGTTTGGCGTAATTTGGAATAAACCTCCTCGGAAAGTTTGCTTTCCCTTGGAGTTTCTGAATCTGAAGCAAATTCGAAGGTGGAGGCAAATTTATGATTGCCTGGACCTTACACGAATCGAGACAAATCCCATCTTTGGAGACTACAAAGCCAAGTAAATGACCAGAACTGACGCAAAATACACATTTGTGCGGATTGAGTTGTATCTTGTAGTGTCGGAAACGTAGAAATATCGCTCTTAAATGCTGCGGATGATCAGTCCGCTTTCGCGAATGAGCCGGAAGATCGTCGAGGTATGGTTGAACGATGTTTTTGATGTCATGGAAGGCATAATTCATTGCCCTCTGAAAAGTCGCCCCTGCGTTCTTTAAACGAAAGGGTATTTTTCGATATGCGAATGTGCCCCACGGACAAATAAATGACTGGTCCTGTGGGCAGATATTTATTTGATTATACCCGGAGAATCCATCCATGAATGAAAAGATTTCGCATCTGGTGCATTCATCAATTATCTGGTCAATGAAGGGTGTAGGGTAGTTGTCTTTTGGACAAGCTTGATTTACATCCCTATAATCGACGCACACTCTAATTGTCCCCTGCTTTTTCATAACAGGGACAATATTCGATACCCAATCGGTTAGAGGAACCAGGTAGATGAAACCAGCATGGAGAAGTTTTTCAACTTTTGCCTTAATGGCAGCGGCTTTCTTGGGGTGCACCTGCCGTAGCCGTTGTCTTACTGGTTTGACATCTTGATACATCTTAATTTCGTGTTCAACAATACTCGAGTCGATGCCTGGCATTTCACTGTATGACCAAGCAAAGACATCTCTGAATTCGCGAAAAAGAGCGTTGTATATTTCCAGTTCTGAAGGAGAACAACATTTGCCAACATAAATATTCTCTACAACATCTGTTTTGGTCGAGATATTTATGGCTATAGTCTCTTCAATGTTGGACAAGTTTCGCTCGGAATCCACCGTATTCACAGTATTTGACAAAAAATCAAAGACTGAAGGATGATAAAGGTCGTTTTGAGTATCTTCTCCGCAATCCGGAAGAAGAGAACGATGGTGGGAATCATTCCATGGGGCTCCTTCAATTACCATAGATTGGATAATTCCTTCTTCGGTGACATGCACTCGTGACCAAGGATCTGATGGAGTACCATATTCTCTAGACCTATCTATCCAAACGCTTGATGAGCGTTGATTTGGGTTTGCCCCCCATGCTGGGAATATTGATTGCTATAATATTTCCGTTGGGCTTGGGGGAAAAACCACTGCATGATCCATGTTGATATCGTTTTCTGAGATCTTTGTAGAAGATATCATGTTGCAGGTCCCCAGTGGAGTCGCCATTTTGTTACCAGGAAAAGTGTCTATTTAGAACTGCTCTATCCCACTAAGGTGTGACAGCTGCCTTAGAAACAAACAGAGAAAACTACTTTTGTATCTCCTTTATGAACTATAAACAAAGAGGAATGGAAGAACCAACCTGTGTCTTGCGCTAGTCCTTTGATCCAATCTCTCTCCTCTTTGACAGCTTCCAGCTACCTGCTCCCTTACTTGCCCAGCTTCACCAAGTACCTGTAAGATCACAGAAGAAGGAAACTATACAAAGACATGGATTTATATTCATAAATAGCTTAGGATCAAATTTAAGTTAACCATACAAATGTAACAAGCATCAATGATACAAAAGCATGGAGAAGAAACTCAAATAGTTTATACAAGAAGATCCAGGAGGAGTTATAACCGATGATTCCTGACCTAGCATCAACCTCCCAGCAAAGAAGCCCCTCTTCACCTCCAACAAAGCATAGATCACCCAATTCTCTGATATGTATCTCAAAACCAACAACAATTCCTTACAATGTGCAAAATTCCAGCCTCTGGATCTCTGGGATGAGGGATCCATATATAGATGTATGCAAGGAGGATGAGTCAGCTTGTGATTTGACTAGTGTCTTCTCTCTGTCAGTTCTTGCTGCCACTTGGAGACTGAAGGCCTCTTACTCATCCTTGGTCGAATTCAGTGAGGTAAGTGTCATAGGAGAAGATTTTGGAAGCTTCCATTGTCTCTCCACCTCGTGGAATGACACTGCCATTTGTCATTTCCCGCTCAACGCACCCTGGTAGTGCATTTAGGTGCGTTGCAACGCACCTAGCCAGTGAATTTAGGTGCTATGCAACGCACTTAGCTAGTGGAGCAGCTGAAATGATCGTGTTTTGACTTATTCTGAGCAGTTTCAGGTGGATAACTTCTGGGAGAAGCTGTAATTTGTTGACCTTGTTCCTTTAGGGGTTAGAACAACACTTTTACGGACTTAGGAGCCCTTGGTTTATGGACATTTCATGCTTAGAGCTGTAAGGCACAAAAATGTCTATAACAGTTGCCCCCTAAAGTATGAGGCCGTTTATTGGGTGAAATGCTTTATTACGAGGATCCGAAGTTCTTTCAATGCTGGGAGGAGACCTATAATAAGATACAATACAATACATTATCTTCATATTGTTTTCATGATCTAGCTGAGGCGGGCATTCCCATGCTCAGCTTTATAAATTCATTTTCATGTACATAGGACAGATAATCGTCTGATGGTAGACTGATGATTCTGATAGAACCATCATCCTTTTGGGTAGGATGATTATCTGTGCTGCAATGTTGTACATTTTAATGTATTTATTTCCCTGAATATATATATCGCAGCCCGGATGGATGAAACTATATCCGGGGTCTTCCATTGTCTCTCCACCTCGAGGAATGACACTGCCATTTGTCATTTCCCGCTCAACACACCTTGGTAGTGCATTTAGGTGCGTTGCAACGCACCTAGCCAGTGGATTTAGGTGCTATGCAACGCACTTAGCCAGTGGAGCAGCTAAAATGAGCCTGTTTTGACTTATTCTGAGCAGTTTCAGGTGGAGAACTTCTGGGAGAAGCTGTAATTTGTTGACCTTGATCCTTTAGGGGTTAGCACAACACTTTTAGGGACTTAGGAGCCCTTTGTTTATGGACATTTCATGCTTAGAGCTGTAAGGCACAAAAATGTCTATAATAGCTTTGCGACCTTTCACCTACCCTTATGGCTCTTCAACTACTACATGATTGTTACATTCGACCATTGACACTTGTGTTATAGAAATTTTTGTGCCTTACAGCATTGAGCATGAAATGCAAGGAAAATTTTAAGGATGGAAAATTTTCTTGAAGTTTAAAAAATTGGCGAATCTCACTAATCCCTAATATGCAAATTATAAATGTTTATTGATATATTTGTACAATTATTAAAATTTATAATTATTTTATATATAGTCTCTATATAATGTTGGCGATTTTTAAGGTAAAATAATTTTATATTCTAAAATTTGGGCGAATCGTCTTTTATAAAATTGGAAATTGGCGAATCTTTTTTGTGGAAAAATCATGTAAAATTAGCCCACTGGGCGAACATTAGCCCCTAAAATTTTCCATGATGAAATGTCAATAATCCAAGGGATCCAAAGTCCCTAAATGAGTTGTTCTTGCCCTAGAGGAACAAGGTCAACCAAAGACAGCTTCTCCCAAAAGTTCTCCACCAAAAACCACTCAGAAATGGTCAAATCAGGATCAATTCAATAGCTCCACTAGCTGTCTGCGCTGAAATGCAAAGTCTGTACTGGCTAGGTGCACTGCAACGTAGGTAGAAGCACTACCAGGGTACGCTGAGCGGGAATTGACAAATGGCAAGTTCATTCAACGAGGTGTAAAGACCCTGGAAGCTTCCAGAATCTTCCTCAATGACACTTGCCTCAATGAATTCGACTAGTGATGAGTAAGAGGTTCTCAACCTCCAAGTGGAAGCAAGAACTGACAGAGAGAAGCCACAAGTCAAAACATGAGCTGACTCATCCTCTCTGCTCACATCTATATATGGATCTCTCACCCAGAGGTTCAGGGGGCTAGAATTTTGTACTTTGCAGAGAATTGTTGTTGATTTGAGATTGAGATTAGTACATTGGGTGATTTATGCTTTGTTGGAGGAGAGGAAGGGATTCTTTTGCTGGGAGGTAGATGCTAGATCGGGACTCATTTGGTTGTATCTCCTCTTGAACCTTGTTATCATATCAATAAAGCTACTTGAGTTTCTCCTATATGCTTGTATTTCAATTATGTTTTGTTATATTTGCATATTTAGTTTATATCTGATCCTAAACTAGTTATGAATGTGAATCTATATCTTTCGTGTAGTTTTCCTCTCTTGTGATCTTGCAGGAACTGGGTGAAGCTGGACCAGTGAAAGAGCGGGCAGCGGGAAGCAAACGAAAGAGAGAAAGAGATTGGATCGACAAACTAGCGAAATACACCGGTTAGTTACATCCTTCTTTCTCTATTTGCATCTCATAAAGAAGAATACTCAGATAGTTTTCCTTGTTTGTTGCTAAGGCACTATCACCTCTTAGAGTGGGATAGGGGCATTCCGAATTGGATACTTTTCCCAACAAAAAATTGGCGACTCCACTAGGGAGAGTATCTTTTTAGTTTATTTGTGTTTCTATTGCTATTCATTTCATAAACTCAGGAGTACTGAATCGAACTGCATTTGCCATTTACAAATGCAAAGTAGAGATCAGTTACTCTAGTCCATTCGCTACGCCTGTTTATGATATGAAAAGCTGATCCACAAGTGCTCTAACAACCCTTTGTGATAGATCTTAGTCCTCCTATAAATCATCCTCCTAATTGTACCTAATTGATAGCTTGTATCCGGCCAAAAACTGTAGAAAAAACTGCAAACTGTAACCCAGAACCCAGAAACAACTCTCGTTTCTGCTTCAGCGTAGACTCTGTGAAGAGGTTCTGCATTTCAACGCAGGTCCCATGAAGGCTACCTGCGCTGAATGTCAAAACCTCTGTGTTAGGAGTGCGTTGATCAGTCTTTGCCTTGTGCAGCTGTGGTTCCCTGCTTCCTTTTGCTCAGTTTTCATCTCTGTTTTTGCAGCCTGTTATCAGTCAGTGTACCTATCTGAAACCCCTTTTCTTTGCCTCAATTCCACCTCAGTTGTATAAAGAAACTGTATTTGTTCTTTGTGTATTTGTTACATCATTTGCAGTTTCCCATTACAAAAGTAAACTAGCCATACTGTCGCCCCTAGATCTAGACCTGTCGTAAGTGTCGTTTTGATCTTAGGAGTGAGTTTGTTTGCTGTTCACAGTTGATTTAGCTTTTACTTTTGTCTTTTGGTTTGAATTTATGCTTTTCAAGTGTCGAAACAAGTAAATCATAAAGTGTCGTAATCGTCTTTTTGATTTTGAAAAAGGAACTTGTTTGTGTTTTCACTTGGAATCGAATTCAAATTTGTACAACAGCTTTCTTTTTAGGCATAAATATTAAGAAAGTGAAAACAAATACATGCATATGTGGATTTGCATTTTGACAGTTTGTATGTTGATTTAGGGAAAAGTGCATTACAGTGTGCTCTATGCTCTTTGAGAAAAGATGGTGTCTTTCTTTTCCCCTTGTAGCTAGGATTTTCATTGTTGAAAAGATATAAAAGCTTGCTTATCATCTTTAGACTGCATTTAGGAATTGTATCATACATCTCGTGGTGATCCAAAAAGGAAAACTTCTAAGAAATATCAACCTAAAATAAATTGAATGAACTTAACAACGCTTTGTAACATAACGCACAACATAGAGGTCTAGGATAGAGACGTGTTCTGGCGTCGTAAAACCTGGTCACTGGTCGCCTCGCTGATGGTTGGGTGATTCCTCCTGAGAGACGATAAGTACCAGTACGGATTGTGCTCCCACGTACCGTCACGTATATATTGGGAGACCCCTATAGGAATATAACCTTTATCCATAGGAAGCCGTGTCGGCCGCCCTACTGATCGCAATGCACTGAACACAACATTCAGGAAGATCGACCGCCCGTACCCTAAAAAGTATTCTGCGGTTTTGCGAAAAATTTGGCACACCCTCTACCTAGAACTCCAGAGCAGTTCCTTTTGGCCTTTTTCAGACTCTATAACAGAAAAAGTCCATCCGAGAATTTGTCACTTCGAGTTCGTTAAAACATCGAAGGAGACTAGAGTCATCTTTAGCTTTTTCTCGACTCTTTAAAATTGAAAAAGCAAGTTGTGTTTAAGCGTCGTTAAAATTTATTTTAAACGGAACAATCACCCCCTTCTTCCTGCGTTGATCTTTAGTTTGAGAAAATGGAGCCTACCAACCAAGGAATTCCCCTTGGTGGAAATCCTAGTCCCTTCTCCTCTTGGGGAGATGTTGGTGCGCCCCATATGGCCACATTGTCGCTTCCAGGACTGACAATTGGCCTGCCATTCTGGCTCTTCTCAACCAATGTCGTTCAGAACACCACTATTCCTGAATAGTCGAATCAGCAATTGGATGAATCCAGAGTTTCCCACCCACCTTCTACTTCCTCTAATTATTCCTCTCTTCCTTCCTCTTCGTCTGACGGGATTGCTAAATCTAAAAACCAAGTTCCTAAGGAGAAGAAGGAAAAGAAGAAGAAAGAGAAAAAGAAGGAGCCAAAGGCAAATAAGGGAAAACAAGTATCGTCAGATGAAAATCCACACACAACACTGACCAAGCCTAAATCACCATGTGTCATCTGCAAGGGAGACCACTTTCACAGAGATTGTCCTTGCATCCCTCGGATACTAAGGGACTGGTCTCCCCGTTTGCACAATCCGGTGTCATCAACCTCTGATAGCCATGTTGAAAGTACACCGTCAACTAGCGAAAGTGAAGTTCTAGGACAAAAAGGGAGAACTAGACCTCCCTGTAGACTGTGCGAAGGCAACCATGCCCTCCACTGTTGTCCCTTCTTAGACGAGGCTAAAAGAGTCTTGGAAGATCGTCCGGTTTCACTGTTACGACTTCCTCCTGGATATCAAAAACTCTTGCCAAGTCCTTCGTTAGTTGAGAATCCAGCTGGCCAGCTCAGGTGGTTAGCTGAAGCGTCTATCATTGAGGATAAACCGACTGAATCCATGCCAGACGAAAGTCAAAAGGTCGAGGCGGAAGTTGACCCGGTCTTGCCTTCAGAGGTATTATTTTCGAATGATACAGTCACATAAGAGAATAAGGATGACACCATCCAGATTCTTTTCATCAACACAGACTCCGACAAACACGGGGGCAATCCACCCATTCCTTTATCGTAGGAAGGAATTTCGTCAGAGCAATATGCGGCCGTCTACTCGGTCCCACCACCAAGCAACCTGGTTGTATCCTTCGACTGGAACCAACTAGGCAGACCCCGGTTGCCAGCAAACATACCATTCCGAATTATCGTCCAAATATACAGAATGGTCATGGCTGGCACCATCATTGATGAGGGGGCATCTGTGAGTATCCTTTCCTCTATTGCTTGGAAAGCGCTTGGTTCGCCATCGCTTTTGCCTGAGATGAGAAATCTGACAGGCTTCGATAAAGGAACCAGTCGACCTTTAGGGATCCTCCCCAATGTGCCGATAACATTGAAAGGGAAGACCGTTCAAATGAACGTGATGGTCGTTCAAGGACCCTTGGATTATAACCTACTCCTTGGACGAGACTATATATATTGCATGGGAGCCATCGTCTCCTCACTCTTTAGAGTAATGTGTTTTCCGCACGAAGGAAGAGTGGTCAAGCTCGTGGACCAGCTTTCATTTCCCGGATCACGCATCGCAAATAGTCATATACCATCCCTAAATGGTCTCTTCACGCAAGAAATGTCTCAACCCACGGTCCGTCCTCCCGATGAGCGCGAGTGATTCGGAAAGATATGACTGGAACCCAGGGGGCATGCGTCCTGGTTTGCTTCGGCAGGAAAACTTTGGGTATAGGGTAGGTTTCCGCGGGAGAATATGACTAGTCCGTACCCCGTCCGTGATTGGAAGAGGGGTTGTTCTAGAATAAGATTCTTTTGTCAAAGTTATGTGAAAGGGCGGGCGTCGTCATTCACCTTTGTTTGCTTCGGTAGGCATCGCCGAGGAAGTGTTTTGTTTGCACCGCGAACAGAACAATCCTTGGGTAACCTGTAAGAGGTAGTACCCTTCCTGATAAAGCAAATGTTTTGTCAGCTCGAATAAAGGGTGACCCTTCCTGATAAAATGAAAATTTTGTCAGCTCGAATAGAGGGAGATCTCGAAACTCTGTTTTATACCTGGGGGCATGCGAACCTTTTGGAGTGCAAGCAAGGGACGACTATTTATTTTTTAAATTTTTAGGTCCTCCCTTTAAACCCGTAGGTCTAACTCTTTAAACTCGTAGGATTAGTCGTTTCCGAACTTGCATGAAGAAAGGATTCCAGGAGAAAAGCTTTGTAAGGCGCAAGCTCCATAAAAAATGGAATCTTACATGAGACATTCTTATCATATGACTGGATTAATCGAGCAGTTTTAGCGTATAGTTCATGCTCGTTAAAAAATAAACATAAGATTGAGCAAGTGTTTCAATTTGTGTTTAAGCTCGTTAAAAAATGAACTATCTTTCGGTAAATAACCACTGCGAATGTAAATTTATCAGCCATTAAAGCCTTGGTCATGTTTGCACCGTCACCTCCACTTTTCCATTGGTCGATCATTCACCTCCATTTGATTGTTTACCCATTTTGAGGAACAGCTGCGAAGAGTGATTTCACTAGCCATCGTTGTGACATTGCCGTGATTTGGAAATTCCAAACCCTTACCTGGAATCAGCTGCTAACCCGTTCATCACTCGTTCCTCAAAAGACGAGTCTTCTTTAAACTCTTTTCATCTTACTCGTAAAATATGAAAAGATTGCCGAGTTTTGGCCTTCCATCTTGTTAAAGCGACCGGAAGTGCTATCCCTCCTCTAGATTTTAATCTTTTTGGACCTGAGGGATTATTGCACAAAAAGATCGAGCGCTTGTTTTGTTCGGCTCATTAAAACTATCGAAAACTCATCCCTTCTGTATTGTTTTATACTTTTTCGGACTTAAGGGATTAGATGACGAAAAAGGAACTTACGTACCTTTTTAGACTCTCTAAAATTGAAAAGGACCGAGTTATCTTTGTCGTTAGACTCGTTAAAAAACGTCAATAGCGACAAACTTGTCTTTAGACGAGAACGAGTTTCACTATCGCTAAGCTCGTTAAAACATAGCGATGGGTTTGGCCGAAGGGAAAATTATAGAACAAGCATATGTTATCCTCCTCAAGCTTGACAAAAATAAAGAGGTACTGGTCAGAAATGACTGGGGAAAAATTGGGAAGAAACTCAAAGAACTTTTATTGGTAGCAAGTTGCTCTTGATCATGACACTTCCACTCTGTGCCTGAGTCGGGTTGGGTTGTTTCATTCACCAGTCACATCACCATGGTCTCGCCATACCATCCACCTTTGGTGTAAATGCTACCGATCCATCACACAAGTGTCGTCGATATGTTCAAGAGAAGTCATCTAGAGGAGTCAACCGTGTCCCATCCACTACCATACATTATCTTTCATCCTTTCATGACCGCCACCCTGAACCATATATCATCAGATCGTTTTCACCTCCATCAAAATCATTTGCTCCGTTCCGTTTCACTGATGTGGGATACATTAAGGCCCTCCTTTGACGGGTTGCTTCTTGTCGACATCAGCTCATTATCCAAGAAGTTGATCTAGGAACACCCCCTTCAGTACTTTGAAGCTTGCATACCTCAAAGGCAAGTTTCTCACTTCCGACGACAGGTATACATTGATGACCTTCGACCGAAAGATTTTGCGTGGTGTTCGATGCCAAGTCCTTTATTCACACCACGTGAATTGTACTGCAGTACCTTGAGGGTCATTATCATTATCGGTGATTCCTCTCGCGCTTGTTAACAATTTACATCATTGACTGGTAATCAAGCGATGTCTTTCCATGTTCGACTTCAGAACATTTCTCACATGGATCGACTTGTACTTAGAGTGAAGATCGGACGAGATTGAAGACCCCAGATCTAGTATCATCCATCCGGGCTGCGATATATATTCAGGAAAAAATAAAGACATTGACATGTACAACATTGCAGCAGATAGTCATCCTACCAAAAAGGATGATGATTTCATCAAAATCATCAGTCTACCATCAGACGATTGTCTGTTCTATGTACAAAAAAATGAATTTATAAAGCTGAGCATGGGAATGCCCGCCTCAGCTAGATCATGAAAGCAGTATGAAAAATAATGTATTGTATTGTATCTTATTACAGGTCTCCTCCCAGCATCAGAAGAACTTCCGATCCTCCTAATAAAGCATTTCACCCGATAAACAGCCTCATACTTTAGGGGGCAACTGTTATAGATATTTTTGTGCCTTATAGCATTGAGCATGAAATGTCAATAATCCAAGGGATCCAAAGTCCCTAAATGAGTTGTTCCTGCCCCTAGAGGAACAAGGTCAACCAAAGACAGCTTCTCCCAGAAGTTCTCCACCAAAAACCACTCAGAAATGGTCAAATCAGGATCAATTCAATATCTCCACTAGCTGTCTGCGCTGAAATGCAAAGTCTGTATTGGCTAGGTGCACTGCAACACAGGTAGAAGCACTACCAGGGTGCGCTGAGCGGGAATTGACAAATGGCAAGTTCATTCAACGAGGTGTAAAGACCCTGGAAGCTTCCAGAATCTTCCTCAATGACACTTGCCTCAATGAATTCGACTAGTGATGAGTAAGAGGTTCTCAACCTCCAAGTGGAAGCAAGAACTGACAGAGAGAAGCCACAAGTCAAAACATGAGCTGACTCATCCTCTCTGCTCACATCTATATATGGATCTCTCACCCAGAGGTTCAGGGGGCTGGAATTTTGTACTTTGCAGAGAATTGCTGTTGGTTTGAGATTGAGATTAGTACATTGGGTGATTTATGCTTTGTTGGAGGAGAGGAAGGGATTCTTTTGCTGGGAGGTAGATGCTGGATCGGGACTCATTTGGCTGTATCTCCTCTTGAACCTTGTTATCATATCAATAAAGCTACTTGAGTTTCTCTTATATGCTTGTATTTCAATGATGTTTTGTTATATTTGCATATTTAGTTTATATCTGATCCTAAACTAGTTATGAATGTGAATCTATATCTTTCGTGTAGTTTTCCTCTCTTGTGATCTTGCAGGAACTAGGTGAAGCTGGACCAGTGAAAGAGCGGGCAACGAGAAGCGAACGAAAGAGAGAAAGAGATTGGATCGACAAACTAGCGGAATACACCGGTTAGTTACATCCTTCTTTCTCTATTTGCATCTCATAAAGAAGAATACTCAGATAGTTTTCCTTGTTTGTTGCTAAGGCACTATCACCTCTTAGAGTGGGATAGGGGCATTCTGAATTGGATACTTTTCCCAACAACAACTTGGTCATTCAATTTTACAAGATGTTACATTACAATCTGTACATGTACCCATTTGAGACAAAATAGGCTTGAGCAAGCCATGCAAGACACTACTAAGACTCAGGAAACTATGGGAACACCAACTCTTTAACATCTTCATGATGATCGATGGTGGCGAACTGATGCCAAGCTTGGTAGTTCGTGATGGTGTTTGTGTGCCCAATGGTGACATCCTACTGAAAGATAACTCTCACCTCTATTACATCTGGGTACACTGATTTGGAACCTATGTCCAACTCCTCTGATAACATGCACATCATAGTCTTGAGTGCAGTCGGACTAGCAACATATTGATGCATAGTGTGTGCATTGATCTCTAAGTCTGCATTGGTGGCTACATGCATCGACTCATCAAAGCACATGTCCAGCTTCGTTCGGACTTGGTTCTTCAACTTCGCCTCGGTGAGTGTGCCAATAGATGGGATTGTGTGTGTGTGTACAATGACATCCATGCTTCTGAACACCCGTGCATGTGAAGCCTGCAAACTGGTGATGAGATGCAGGGGTTCCTCATAGTTCTAGATCTGACTTTGAATGTGTGCCTTCAACTCTACTGCCCTCAGCTTCATCATCTTTAGAAAATGTAATGGGGCTCCTTTGTATCTCATTTTCCATGTCTACATGCAGTCAACAACAATGTGCAGATTTGACAAAATGCATTCTCTCCTAGCATAGAATTGTTACCAACCATTGAGATGGAAAACTGTCTTATGCATAGTACCGAATCTGGAATAAAACATTTGCATCACTATTTTGAGGAATGATACTTCAACTAGAATTGCTCTCTTCAACGCTGCTCTGGTGGATGATGTAGAATGTTCTCTTGCCTACTTGGCTGCTTGTAACTCCTTGGCCATGCGCTCGTTCTCTGCTACTAAGAATCCAACACTCGAGATGGTGGCCTCGACATATTCTCTAGTAGCATCGGCCAATGTTGTTGGATGCTTGCGCACATTAGCTATAATCACTCTATCTTCAAACTACACAGGAGATGCGTGGACATCTGTAGTAGGCACTCTACATGATTACACAACTCTCTGTTGCGACTCATCGAAAGATATGTTGTGCATATATGCTTCTGGATTGTCTTCAAGGATCTCTGTGTCTCCTTGATTACTTGGGACTTTCTCTACTTCCAGATCTGGTGAAGCTAGTGGGGTGACCTCCTCGTTATGAGGCATGAGGTCTATATCCTCATCTAACTCTAGCTACACCACATATGTATCCATCTACACTAGCATTTGTTCAATCTCTTGAGCTAAGTCCTGCTCCTGCGACTTCTCACCCTGTCTGCTCTATGCCAGCTGCTCGAATGAGTCTATAAACTGTATGGGTGCAGTTTCATCAATCTTTGCATGTTGCACCTCCTGTTGTGTATGTCCCTATTGCGCTTCCTTCTCTCTTCTGTGTAGCTCCTATTCTTCCTGGAGTTGCTACTTCAACTCTTGTAACTCCTTCTCTACTTCCTCCATCCTACGTTTATCTCTTTGGCTTTGTGTGTTCCTCTTGTCACATTGTCACCTTTTATCCTCAATCTCCAAAGTTGCTTTCATCATGAGTGGATCTACTTTGAACTTACGGCTTTGTTGTACCTCTGCGTTGTCATCAACCTTTCTCTTTCCTTTGTCATGTAGAGGTTTGCTACCCTCTCTTGCTGCTAATGATGGTGCTCTCTGAGATGTTGCTTCACATTACTTCGCTAACCATTTCACAACTATGTCGACCTGTTCATTGAGCTTGGAGAAGCTATGAAAATATCTCCATGGGTCTTCCTCAGGCCAATGACACGCCCTATGGATTTAAGGAAATTTCACTCTCACATAGTGGTCCTTTACAAAGCAATGCGGGTCATACAAATTGAAACTTCTAGTGTTGAAAGTGAATCTTTTGAACTAATCTGTCTCAGCAACAGCATGCTTGAGATTCCGTATCTCGTACAACCGGATCTGTAAAGGAAGAGCGAGCCAAGGTGCCTTTTTCTTCCTGTGGCAATCTAGCTGACAAACCTTTTGATATGTGATATGACACTTCTTACATGATGAGCTTGTCCATGGCAAACTTTATTAAGACATGCAGAGGCTTCTCCGCACTGTACATCCGTATGAAGGTGCCAATGGGTGAGGCATACCAATATGTTATGTCGATCAATGCCTCAATTACTACCTGTGACATGCAAGCTGAATCCTACTCAAATATCATATTGTACACTAGGGTGAAAAAGTGGTCTGACAACTATGTGATGACTCCGCGGAAGTTGCATTCAAAGAACAATATGCAATAAGTGTGCACAAAGGTTTTCGAAGGTGTCCATGCCCACTTCAAACCTGGGAACTGCTGATGGGCACAAATTCCATCCAAAATGTAAGTGAACTTGTATATCTCTACTTGTTGACCATTAGGCGGATGTTGATCTCCTGTCACATGTTCCCTCAATCTGAGAGTCAGCATGTCAGACCAGTTGCATGGCCTTCCTTCATTGGTCAGTTGGTCCGACGCAATCACCCAGCTCTATGGGAAGGTCTCTGTGCTCGCTTGGCCATACAAGCATAATGAAAAGATGACCAAGTACTGATATGCCTTTCGTAGTATATTCATTTTGTAAACCAAACTAGGTGTTTTCTTAAACTTGGCTGGCTCTTTCACCAAACTCTTCAAGATATCTCTGGATTTTGTGTTCATGTGTTTGCTGAAGGGTTTCTCCATTGTGATGACTGGATATGGAAAGTGATACATATCTTGATAGTCCTTCGCCCTGAAGGTAGAAAGGTTTGTCCCACTAACACTGCTAACCATCATCATCTCAGGATCAGTGCGTGAGACAATCCAATGTATCATGTCCGCGCATGGAAACGTAGGATACCTGCATGCAATCCGGTACAAGCTAGATTTCCGGATGTTGAGATAGACCCTGCAGTCTTCTAGATCTTCCTCAAATGTGTCTAAGAATGTATCGTTGATGTCCTGCCATTTGTTGGGCACATATAAGGTGTCTTTTAGAACTCCTAAATGCCTCACATTAATTATCGACTTGGGTAAGTCTTTTTGTTTCAAGAGTGTACACAATATGTGCAAGTGATGAAAATCGTTATATCTACAGAGAGTAATGCTTTAAGATATCTTATTGATTTCAATACAAGAGTAAACAGATCAAACCATAACTATCAAACTTGTAACTTCAAGGAAATTAACCTATTCAATCACCAAAACTCAATCTTAATCAAAATCAAAACTCAATCTTAATCAAAAAGTCCTAATTGCAATTACATCAACCGAGGCATCGTAGCAATAACAGAGCTCTTTCAACTCAATCTAAACTTATACATAAAAGTAATACACCTGATCTAACAAATAACACTCTGGATTTTAATTAAAAAGAAATGATTCTTACCTAATAATTAAATCAATCTACGACATAAATAAATGAATCCAATCAACAAAAATAAGAATTAATGCAATGAATACACAAACTCAACACTAGTGAAAGTAAATCAATCGTAAAGCTATAAAACAGAGTAATTAAACTTGCAGTAAAAGAAAGGTAAAACTATAAAACAGGGAACAACAGTGAAATCCACCAGTGACTGGGCCCAAGCCGCTAGTGATTACTGCTTAATTACTTCAGAATATTGCGAATAAATAGCAACACAAATTATATATTATTCATCAAATCCAAATGTCATTATAGCACGATGTATCCTTCAGAATAACGCTCTGTATATTAAAATTACAATTGAAGTAAAAAGGCGAAAAGTTGTTCTACTCTATACATTTTTCCCCTCTTATAGTCAAAGAGGAAAAGAGATAAATGTGATTCCTCAGGATCAGGAGATCCTAAGGAATTCACAACCAAATACTATTATCAGATAGTCTTCCATCTTGCGCTGATCCTCCTGATTCTCTTCTCAATTGACCGCACAAGATGCACTCTTTTCTCCCTGTTTAGCCTTTTTTGTTCAATAATTTGAACAACAATTGTCCCATTCGCTAATATCTGCATAAAAAGAAATGAAAGTTAGTTTTGACAACTAAATCGCATCAAAAGCAGTTTCATTCACTTTCTATCGAAATTCTATCAAAACCTTATTACATCATGGCACAAATGCATAAAAAGGAGGAAAAAGATGGTGTAATCAGGAGTAAATTTATACCTGTTGCACGGCCCAACATACTCCCTTGCTTACCTTGTTTCATGTCCTCATGAAAATAAGTAGTTATCATGTAATGCAGTTAAAGAGTAAGTAGGAAAGGCTTTTTATTTATCCAACCTAAAGATGTGCTTTTGTATTAAAAGTGCAATGGTTGTCCCTTCATGATTGTTAGGCAACTCATAATTAGAACGGTATCCTTCAGGAGGGTACCAAATAATAGGGCTCCTAAACCAGTTAAATTTTGCTGAGCAAGACTATGACTAGCAATCAGTCTGATCAAACCATGATGACTGACTATAGTATCAGGATGTTTAGCCTGTCTTACTCTATCAGTTGTATCATGCAATAATGAATTTAAGAAAAATGGCAAATTGACAGTAAGCTTTTGCTTTAAAATGGCTAAGAGTTTAAGTTTCTGTGGTTTTACCACATCCCATCGACCATCACAGGTAATGTACTTCTGGACGACACTTGCCAATTCGCACCATGGTTCTCCCAGAGAGGACGGTTGAATGCCCTTACCTTTTTGGGTTAGCTATTCACCTGCATCTTTGAAAATCTCCACTATGTCATGCAACATTACATGCTTTTTAGGCCATACTTCTCCTTCTACAGACAACTTAGAAACTTCAACTATCACAGCTTCCGATACTGTTATTCTTACACCTTTTACTGTGGACTACCCATTCTATAAGTGCTGTAAAAATTCGAGAGCGATTTCACTGCTAGGGGCCTGAAGCCTGGTGAAATATGACATCCATCTTGTGCACACTAGAATTTCCCTGGCTCTGTCATAAATTTCCAACACCAAGGGTTCTCGACAAACTGATTTTCCACCCATAATACTTGAATTCTTCCAATATTTGCCCTACAATTTTCAAAGATTAACACAACAGAAAAAAACGCAGCAGAGAACAACAATTGCTTTGGTAAAATAGAACAACAAGTAGATGTAACAACTAAATTCCATAATGTTAAGCAAAATTTCCATGAGAATTAATAATATTAATTCGAGGACTATCATACTGCCACATGCCATTTGATCATGGGATATCATAGCAACATATCAAGTCCAATAAGCGGAATAAATACAACGCATGAAAAGGTGTAATGGGAATCCTCCCCCTCCTTAAAAAAGAGGTCACCTACGACTTAGTAGACAGGGAAAGGGCTGTTCTGATGGCAAGGAAAGGGAGTGAATAGTACGACAGTAAATGAAACAGAGTACACATATCAATGATAGGACAGCAAGAGGTATGGTTATAATGAGAGCAGAGTGTGTAAAGATAGTTATGAATAAGAGATAGGACGCTTTGGATTGATGATAAGTTATGCGAGAAAGAAAAGGACAACAATATGCCAAAAATATGCTCTGCTAACGGTATTCTAGCCAAGAATGATACGATTGATCGAAAAGTAGTATCTCATGCATAAAGGTTCTAAACAGGGAAAAATTAAGGAAATAATTTCTCCGATAAAAAGAAAGAATAAGAAGAGGGTATCATAGTAATAATTGATGATAAGATATAACTTCAATACCATAAGCAGAGCCTCTGCTGCCAGCAGGCATCTGTAGCCTCGCCAGGGTTGCTTTTTAACCCATATAAGCCACGATACTCAATTTATAAATGGAGAGTTCCAATGTTGTTCTATAGAAGAGATCAGTGTGCTGGTGTGGTAACTAGATGACTACACTGCCATTCACTAGGATGTAGCAAAAGTGATCAGGTCGGCTCGTGATGAGACCCCCTGTTCCAAGGATATTCTGGCTATCCAATGGATCATAATCGCGGTGTGGTGTCCATAGTGGGAATGCCACTTTGCTACAGCCTTATGAACATGGTATGCTGGCTCGTAATGAGACCCCCTATCCTCCATCTGAAAACAAAATTTCGCTATTATTACACATTTTTATGATAAATATATGGAGGCTCAATACTCCTTAAGAGCAAGGATGGTGGAAGAAATTGAACATGTCAATAGAAAAAGTATACCCATAGTATTATTTATTACAGACAAAGAAGATTATAACTAGGAAGGGTGGAACCAACATGGTATTAAGATGATCAATCAATATCATGTACAACAGAAAACGATGCAGTAAAGTAGTATATAAATAACTGTGTCCCTTTTCTTGAAAAGAATCTATCATCAAGAAGTTGTCCTGTTAAAGATCATAATGTTAATGGTATTAACTCCCTTCAATAGAATCCATAAATTCTTGTCCTCATAAAAGTAGTGTACTTCATGCCATGAAAAGAAAACAAAATGAAAAACAAAAGAAAAATGGGGCTGAGATAAGCGAAGAGAAATCACACAAAAGAAAAATTTTGCTGTTCAATTGGGTTGAACAATGACTATTCAAAAGATTGAACAACAGCTGTTCAATTAAATGAACAACAAAACAACGCAAAAAGAAAATAAGTGTTGTTTAATAGATTGAACAACAGTTGTTCAATAGCTGTTCAATTAAATGAACAGCAAAACAACGCAAAAAGAAAAGAAGAGCTGTTCAATAGAATGAACAGTAGTTGTTCAATAGATTGAACAACATTTGTTCAATTGAATGAACAGAAAAAAAATGTAAAAAGAAAAGAAGTGATGTTCAATAAATTGAACAACAACTGTTTAATATATTGAACAACAAAACAACATAAAAAAAGAAAGTGTTGTTCAATTGGATTGAACATCGGCTGTTCAATAGATTGAACAGAAAAACAATGAAAATAAAGAAAATGATGTGCAATTGGATTGAACAGTGACTATTCAATAGATTGAAAAATAGATATTCAATCGATTGAACAATAGCTGTTCAATATATTGAACAAAAGCTTTTCAATAGATTGGACAAAAAAACAATGAAAAGAAAGAAAGTGTTGTTCAATTCGATTGAATAGCGAATGTTCAATAGACTGAACAACAACTGTTCAATTAATTGAACAAAAAAACAAGCAGAGAAAAATAAAAAAAGAAAATCAAATCAACAATCATATTTACATATTTTACAGAGAAGAAATAAATTTTATAAAGATGAAGCTGCTGAAGGATTGCCTTCTGTAGCTAAAATTTGCATGGTGGGGTCCTCATGTATCTACTGGTAGAAATATTCTTTGGTAAGTGGTTTTTGGTAGAGGTGCACCTAATGCCCATTTTCTTTAAAAGAAGAACCAGACCCATCAATGGTGGCCAGTGTAAGAGTGCCATTGTCGTGTACTTTCTTTATTTCATAGGGGCCTAACCACCTAGTTTGTAGTTTTCTAGGGAAGTCTTGAAACCTGGAATCATAAAGAAGTGCCCAGTTGCCCTCATGAAATGTCTTTTTCTTAATCAGGGCATCATGTCATTTGGCTCTTTGCTGTTGAATAAGTATCGTATGTTGTAGAGCCAGTAGCTAAATTTCATCTAATTCATTCATCTGCTGTAACCTTTTAACCTAGACTTCAGTTAAATCTAGTCCCACTTCTTGGGCTATCCTTAGTTTTTGTATTTCAAATTCTATGGGAAAAATGGGTTCCTTACCAAATACCAGTTGATACGGAGATTATCCAGTAGTGTTTCTCCAATTTGTACAATAATCCCACAAGGCCTCTAGCAGTCGAGCAGTCCAGTCTCGTCAATGTGATGAGACTGTCTTTGTTAGAATAGCTTCGATAACTTTGTTGGTGCTCTCCACCTGCCTGTTCGCCTGCGGGTGATACGGAGAAGTAATTCTGTGTGTGATGTGATGATTTTTCAGTGTAGCAGCAATCTTGTGACCCATGAATTGTGGCCCCCCATTAGTAATTACTTCTCTGGGTAAGCCATACCACACAAAAATTTCAAAAAGAAAATTAATAACAGTTTCCTTTGTTTCTCTTGGTAATGCTACTGCTTCCACCCACTTAGTTACGTAATCTGTTGCAACCAATATATACAATTTTTGGTTGGATGGTGGTTTAAACGGCCCAATGAAATCTAATGCCCAATGCTCAAAGGGTTCTATCACTAGCTGTGGATGAAGGGGCATTTCATTAGATTGCCCAGGGTGGCCCATCCTTTGGAAACTATCACATGCCTGGACAAATTTCTTAGAATCTTTAAAAATAGTGGGCTAGTAGTAGCCCATCTGTAGAATTTTATGTCCAGTTTTGTGATCTACAAAGTGTCCACCGCAAGGTCCATCATGGCAGGCTTTTAAGATATCATAAATTTCATCCTCCCTAATGCACCTGCGGATGTGCATATTAGCTCCCGTGTGGAAAAGGTATCCTCCAATCCAGGAGAAATGAGTGCTACACTGCACAATCAATTTCCTTTCTTTGGGTGTTAGATGTTTGGGCAATTTTCCCATTGCTAAGTAATTCGCTACATCTACATACCATGGCATTTTTACAACCACAACAAACAAATGTTCATCCGGGAATTGATCCTCTACCGCCACTGTATCATTTGTTCTTGGCACTCGGGAGAGGAAGTCTGCCACGAGGTTCTCCTTCCCTGGTCGATCCCTTATAGTTATGTCAAATTCCTGCAAAAGTAGTAACCAACGAGTCACTCTTCCATTTGTAATTGGTTTATTGGCTAAATATTTAATGGTAGAGTGATCAATATACAGAAATACAGGGTATCCAGTTATATAGTGTCTAAATTTGTTGATAGCATAAATAACAACTAGAAACTCCTTTTCTGTTACTGTGTAATTCAACTCAACAAGATTTAGGTTTTTGCTGATGTAATATATAGCGTAGGGTTTCTTTTCTTCTTCTTGGCCAAGAACAACTCCAATAGCTATATCTGATGCATCTGATGAAATCTGGAAAGGTATATCCCAATTCAGGCCTCGTAATACTGGTGTTGTTGATACTAACTATTTCAGATCTGTGAAGTCACATTTATTAGTCCATATAAAATCAACATTTCCTATCAAGGCATATAAAGGTGCAACAATTTGCAAAAAGTTATTTATAAATCTATAATAATATCTAGCAAACCCCAAAAAACTACGTCCCTCTATTTGAGTGCAGGGAGAAACTAATAAGAGGATTACCTGTACCTTTGCTGGATCTACCTGAATTCCAGCTATTGAAATGTAATGACCCAGAATCAGGCCTTCTGTCATCATCATATGACATTTCTCATGACTTAAGCATAGTCTAGTAGCAATACACCGTTCTAGGACTTTCTCCAATGTCTGTAATGCCTGATCAAAGTCATCCCCATAGGGTGTAAAATCATCCATGTACACCTCCAATCCTTCATTTATCAAGTCTGCAAAAATACTGAGTATGGCTCTTTGGAATGTAGCAGGTGTGTTGCACAATCCAAAAGGCAATACCCTATAAGCGAATGTTCCCCAAGGGCAGGTGAAAGTAGTTTTATCCTGGTCTTCAGGGGCAATTTGAATTTGGTTGTAGCCACTGAAGCCATCCAGGAAAGAGAAGAATTTCTTTCTTGACAATGTATCAAGGAACTGGTCGATAAATGGAAGGGGAAAATGGTATTTTTGAGTTGCTTTGCTGAGTTCTCTATAGTCAATGCATATCCACCATTTTCCATTCTTTTTGGGGACAACTACTAATGGAGAAACCCATTTACTGTAAGATATAGGATAAATAAAATTCACATCTAATAGTTTTTGAAGTTCTTATTTCACAATATCCTTTAGATGAGGGTTTAATCTACGCTGTGGCTGTCGAATGGGTCTTGCATCTTTTTCAGTGTAGATGTGGTGCATGCATAACTGAGGGTCAATCCCTTTCATGTCTGGGTAGTCCCATGCAAAAGCCCCTTTATATTTCCTAAGGACTTGGATAAGTTTCTATTGCTGGTCATTACTCAGATTACTGTTAATGTTCAAGATTTTCCCTTGCTCGATTTCAATAGGTTTGCTATTATAGATAGTGGTTGTTGGTATTGGTTGGTCATTGATGTCTCTCAAGGAATCTTCTTCAATCTCATTGTCAAGGACTGCTTCAATCATGTGACATCTCAAATTAGACACTACAGCAGGGTGATTGATAAAGGTGTTAATGACATCATCTTCTGTTTGGTTTTTGAATTCAAGTGCATCTGCCACAGTCAATGGTGAACGAATATTTTCTTTTAAATATGTTACTGGTTGTTTCTGAGTTTTTACAATGGTTAGGCTTGGCTGAGTAGGAGGGTATAAAGCTATATTCTTTACATCATTTCCTCTGGTTATGGTCATACTGCCTGTTCGGCAGCCTATATAAGCATCAACTGTTGCTAGCCAAGGCCTTCCTAGTATTAAGGGATGTCTATCTAGCCAGTTTCTAGGGTTGATAATCAAAAAATTTGTCGGATATTCCCAAGTGTCCACAGAGACCATCACATCTTGTAATGTTCCTTCTGGCTTAATGACTAAACGGTCGGCAAGTTCTAGCGAGGTAGTTGTTGGTTCTAAGGCTATGATGCCAAGCATTTCACAAGTTTATGTTGTAAGAATGTTAATGGCCACCCCTAAGTCAACTAAAGCATTGGGAAAAGAGTGGCCATTTATTTGGACTGCGACAATGGGATTCCCTAGGTATTTGTATTTTATAGGCGTCTCTTTGCCTAGTAATAAATCAGACAAAGTCCCAACGACTCCTCACAGAATTCTTTGCACACAACTCTTCAATGGTTTTAGCATATATCGAAATATCGTGAATGGCCTGGAGGAGGGGTATTTTTATACAAAGATTTTTGAGTTCACCCAGAATATCAAAGTCAGGATATTCAATTGGTCGAGGTATTATCGATCTTTCTGGGAATGGGGGAGAAGTAGTTATGATTTGTTCAGGGTCTTTCTGCCTAACTATATCTTCTCCCTATTTTCTTCGCCGATTATCTATAGTCAAAGGCTTATTCATATATGTTTCTTTAACTTCAGGTTGCAGATTTTTGTCCTCATCTGGAGAAATTATGCGTCCAGATCTTAACTTAAGTTCATTACATTCTCTTGTCTCAACTTCGGGGTCCAGACTCTCAATAATTTGTACTGACTGGATCGGTCTGTTGTTAGGATTTGGATTTGGTTTATCTGGGAGTTGCGGCTGTATATTAGGTTGAGGATTTTTCTACAACGTGTAAGGTGCTGGTAAGGTTGGTTGAGGCAGAGGAATTGTTCCCATAGGCTGGTTTGCGGTTCATTGCCAATTTGGTTGCCAATTATGATTTTTTGAGGTAGAAGGAGACCATTGAGAGGAATAGGGGGTTTTCTGCCAGAATGGTGGAGGGTAAGACGAATTTGGCCAATTATTGTTTGGATTTGATTGGTTGGGCCATGATGGCATAGAAAATACTTGAGGTGGCCAAGTAGAGAAAGGTGGCTAGTTTTGCCATGCTGCGCCTGGATACTACTGAGAATTAAATTGTGAGGAAGGAAAGAATGAAGAAGGTTCTGTAGGCATACCTGTTAGAAGTGCTTGCCATTGACGGTGCTGGTTCAACAGTTATATTGGTTCCACTTCCTCTTCTGCTTCCTTGAAAATTGCTTTTCATCCAGGAAGCGATGGACAAATTTTCGTAGCATGATGCTTAGTGCAAATGGCACATGTTTGTATCATATATAGCTAACATTCTCTATGATTGTGTTTCTTTCTGCAACGTGGACAGAAAATAGCCAGTTTCTGTTCTACTTCGGCCTATTTTTGTTTGGCTTGCATGATATCTAATTGTGTCGTTAGGGTCCCCAAGATATCGGTATTGAAATCTTCCAGTAGATTGCCAATTTCCACTCGTGTAATGCTTCCTTCTGAGGCTTTGCTGTCTCTAGTAATCGCATCATGCCTGGTTGGTTTCAACCTTGTACTACCTCTGGAACACCTGATGCACAATTGTATAATATTGTCATAATCCTCTTGATAAATATCCCCTTTCCCCATTAAATTTAGTGTTTCTACCCATTGGTCTTTCATACCTTTGATCATCGTAGTTTTAAGAACTTCAGGGGGTAAATTTGCATAAGGAGATCTTTGCAGATTATATTGAAAACGTTCTACATACTCTTCAAGAGTCTCATTAGTCTTAGCTACCATTTGAAAGATTTCATCCTTCAATTCTCTAGTTTGGCAATAATCTTGGTATTTTTTTAGAAAGGTTGTTTTCATTTGGTCCCAGTCATTAATGGTACCTCCACCAAGCCCCATAAACCAACGCAGAGTTGCTCCCTTCAGAGTAGAGGGGGAAAACTTTAGCTTCTGGGGTTCGATAGTGTAATCATACCCCCTACAAAAAACATCGAATTCGAAAAGGAATGCATCAGGATCCTATGAAGTTAGCCCATGAAAGGTAGGAATATTATGTAATGGAATAGCTTTCATGGGGGCATTGACAACTGTATCAACAATAGGGTATTGTAATATAGAGGTTTGAGGCTATCACAGATTATGAGCCATTTGGTAAAAAATATGTGAATATCCTTTAGGGATTTCTGGAGCTGGAGATTTGTTCCTAAGGGGGTTAAAAGAGACTTTTAAAATGATTTTAACAACACTACCTTGGTTCGAAATACTGGGTGTCATATGTTAAACTACTACTTCCAGAGATTTGGGTTCTGATGATTTAATCTTTTCAGCACTACCTGTTTCTCCTTCTCCTTCACGGGGATTGCAAGAATTCCCTTCTTGTAAAGGGATAAACTGCAAATTTTCAGTGTTTTGAAAACTATGTTCAGACCCTTTAGTCTTATTGTGAATCTTAGCATCAGCTGCAGATGGTGATCCTATGGCTTGAAGGGTTACAATAGGATTTCTTGTAGAAACGATTCGGGGTCCTAATTATGACTGAGACTCAACTATCCTTATGATTTCGTCAATGAAGGTTGATCACCCAAGGGTCACTGATCCCTTGGGTTTTTCACATCTGGGCGGAGGAATTAAATATTTTTCTACTCTTTTCTTCTTAGTCATTCATACAGAAATTCAAACATTTATTTCTACTTTAATTCCTATGCAATTTTGCTGAAAAGTGGGCAAAGGAGCAAGCACTTTACTTGCTCGTACGCAGGTTCTTACCTTCTGTTTTTAATACCCAATTCTTTCATAGCAAACAAACATCAAACATCTATTTCTACTTCAATTCCTATGCAATTGTGCTGAAAAGCGGGCAAGGGAGCAAGCACTTTACTTGCTCGTACGCAGGTTCTTACCTTCCGTTTTTAATACCCAATTCTTTCACAACAAACAATTATCAAACATACATCACCTTCTGTGAAATGGAAACACTCTTCCCGACAACAAGACCACAATATTAGGTGCATATAAGGTGTCTTTTAGAACTCCTAAATGCCTCATATTAATTATCGACCTGGGTAAGTCTTTTTGTTTCAAGAGTGTACATAATATGTGCAAGTGATGAAAATAATTATATCTATAGAGAGTAAGGCTTCAAGATATCTTATTGATTTCCATACAAGAGGAAACAGATCGAACAATAACTATCAAACTCGTAACTTCAAGGAAATTAACCTATTCAAGCACAAAAACTCAATCTTAACCAAAACCAAAACTCAATCATAATTAAAAAGTCATAATTGCAATTACATCAGCTGAGTGCACCGTAGTGATAAAAGAGCTCTTTCAACTGAATCTAAACTTCTGCATAAAAGTAATACACATGATCTAACCAATAACACTATGACTTTCAATTAACAAGAAATGATTCTTACCTAATAATTAAATCAATCTACGACATAAATAAATGAAGCCAATCAACAGAAATAAGAATTAATGCAATGAATACACAAACTCAACACTAGTGAAAGTAAATCAATCGTAAAGCTATAAAACAAAGTAATTAAACTTGCATTAAAAGAAAGGTAAAACTATAAAACAGGGAATAGCAGTGAAATCCATCAGTGACCGGACCTAGGCCACCAGTGATTACTTCTTAATTACTTCAGAATATTGCGAATAAACAGCAACACGAATTATATATTATTCATCAAATCCAAATGTCATTACAACACGATGTATCCTTCAGAATAACACTCTGTATATTAAAATTACAATTGAAGTAAAAAGGCGAAAAGTTGTTATACTCTATACGTTTTCCCCCTCTTATAGTCAAAGAGGAAAAGAGATAAATGTGATTCCTCAGGATCAGGAGATCCTAAAGAATTTGCAACCAAATACTATTATTAGACAATGTTCCATCTTGCACTGATCCTCTTGATTCTCTTCTCAATTGACCGCACAAGACGCGCTCTTTTCTCCCTGTTTAGCCTTTGCTGTTCAATAGTTTGAAAAACAGTTGTCCCATTCACTAATCTCTGCATAAAAAGCAATGAAAGTTAGTTTTGACAGACAAATCGTATCAAAAGTAGTTTCATTCACTTTCTATCGAAATTCTATCAAAACCTTATTACATCATGACACAAATGCATAAAAAGGAGGAAAAAATAGTGTAATCAAGAGTAGATTTATACCTGTTGCATGACCCAACACCATTTCATCTTGATGTCTTTGTCTATGACCATCTTGGTGTCTTCGTAAATGAGTAGACCCACAGACACTTGTTCAATTGCATCTCCAATTTCACTTCCAATGGTGTCCTTTGACCCTGCTCTCTTGGAGGCCATTGTACATGTACTTTTGAGAGACGAACGAACACCTACTATACCTGGAGATATAGCAACACTCATGGCAAGTAATCTGTTAGTTGAAAACCAAAACAAATATGAGGACGGACATGCAACAAACCTGGTTGACTCGCAGTAAAGGTTGCACAATTTTCATCGGGAGGTTGGGAGACTGATTGCCAAAATTGCGTAAGTCACAGTCCAGTTTTTAGGAGGCTGACTGACTACTTGAATAGTGCAATGCGCAGTATAGCGTGTTGGCTGAGGGCTGAAACTGTGCAATGTGCAGTTTCAGTCAGCAAGGTTATGCATGCCCAAAGATTTCATTACGCAATTTTTCGGGCTAGCAGGGCACTGCCTCTCAGAATTGCGCAATGCAAGTATGGAGACCTTTGCTGGGCTAGATTTGCGCAATTTCTGGAGGGAAGGAAAATAATTCACTTGCAGAAGTGCGCATTTCTGTCAGGGCAAGGCAAGGTCTGGGCCAAGGAAAACCAGACCCAATGACGAATGACTGAAAACATGAGAAGGTTTGATTGCATGGCAAGACTGATTGTAAGCAAGAGCGAATGATCATGCATGAAAACAGTGAATGCAGGATTCAAAAAATGGGAACACATGCATGTGTGTGAAACAAGTCACCGCAACACCAACTGTTAGTGCAAAATAGTTTCATGCATGCAACAATAGTGAGATGTAAATAAAACTTGAAATGGTGCTTCTACAAACTAATATACATTAAAACGACAACAAGCATTCAAGAAAACCAAGTGAACAACAAAGCGATGAAAAAATAGGAAATAACATATAAAGTAGATTTACCCAGAAAAAGATGAGTTGAATGTGGTGAAGACTCCTAAATGTGTTCTGGGAAGTCAGAGCTCCAAGATCGATGTGAGCAATGAGCTCTACAACGTCGAATAAATAAGTTTGAGGCTTATGATGCGCATTCCACAAGTCTAGGAAAAAGTGACATTTGGAGGGATGTTTCTAAAACGATCTTTGCATGTAACCTCCAGCTACTAAAAATAGATCCGTGAAATTTAGGGATGTTTTTTTCATTTTCCTTTTTTTTTATTTCGGGAAAAAGTAGCACGTGCATGTAAATTGATATTTCTTAGTCATGGAGGGAACCGGACAACCTGAAGGCACATGCAACAATTTGCAAGCCTGGGAAAGGGATTTGTGTAGTTTTTGGGCTGAGCAGGGCTGGCTGTCCCTCAGGCATTGCACAATTTCTGGGGACAACAGGTCACTGACTCCCAGAATTGTGAAATTTTTGGGTTGAAGCCCAGTGTCAAGCTGGATTGCGCAATTTTATGAGGGAGGGATGCTTGGCTGGATTGCACAATTTTGGAGCCCAGCAAGAAACCCAACATGATTTTACAATTTCTGGAGGGAACGTTGGTTCCCCTCCATAAATGTACAATTTTCTGAGTGAACCTCTCAGCCAGAAAATTACCGAAGTCGGAATGGAAGCCTGTGATGGGAGCCTAGCAAGTTGCCATGCATAGGTTGGCAAGCCACTGAAACTCAGCTGAAGCCTATGTACTCGACAGTGCATGACATGTTTCCAAGGATGGTTGTTAGGGAGGCTCCAAAAAGAAGCTAAGGCAAAAATTTGGAGGGTGGTTTTATCCGCTACAACACTTGGCGACACACTGGTAGAACTCCAGCTCTCTAAATGGACCTTGTTTTGTGAAAAGCAAGTCTAACACCTCCGGAAGTATTGTTTAGTTCTCTGATCATCTTGAATCCCACACTAGCTTGATTGAAAGATGTAGCATCTGCCATGCTCTTGGTCGGTCGGCACACATTCCAAGCCAAGTCAACACAGTTGTTTCGATTGGGATGAGGGGTATATTGGTACATAAGCAATATGATAGTCAGATTTTAAGTTTCATCTCTAGTGTTGCTCCGCTGCCAGGAGGGCTGGATAGTATCCCGAAGAACTCACGAAGGAACACAAGCATCACTTTACTACCAGTGAGCCTGGTTAGTAACCCAATGGAGTTACTTGCATCACCTCTTTGCACAGGAATCATTTCTCTTCTTTCGCCTTATTCATTTTTCATCTTTCAAAAATTTTCACATTTTCATTTTTTCATTTCTTTCATTTTCATAACTGTGCATAACACTTATTCATTTCAGAGGTGGAAGAGGGATCCTGACTTATTGAGAGCATAAGAGGTTGTTCCCTCAGAGAATTATTTTGTATATACCTCTGATATACTTGTTAAGGTTTTCCCCCTCACCTTACTCTACTTAACTGAATTTACAAGGGTTAACCCCAAACAACCGACTAGAGTACGTGATACTAGTTAGTGCTTAAGCGATGTTTTTTAATCAAGGTTCACTTCGAACAACACGTATTTTCCATTGGTGTGTCATGGACTGAAGATAAAAAGTTCTACATATAGAGATAGGACGACAGATAACCAATTATTGATAACTGCATAAGTCCTCTTGCATTTTACCCTCACCTGTTTCAAGAGTTATACATGGTTTCATGTGAAACTAACCTACAAATGTAAACAAGAAAACAAACAACTAAAAAGGGAAGAGAAGAAGAAAACTGCGAAAGCAAAGTGAGTAAGCAAACCAAAAATCAAGCCAACAAACACAAAGCACGAAACAAACATGCATGCAAGTAAAAAAGACATGAAGAGAACATTATTCCTACTCCTAAGCTAACAGTGCATGGGCCTGATCACGTGAATTGATATTTTCAATGCAGCCACCGACATATTGGTCGACCCATGTTGGTGAAGGCATGGTTCGCGAATATCACAATCACGCGAACTAGCAAACGTGAAAGATATAACAATGAAGACAAACACACTCTAATTTTAAATGCATCCATATAAAAGAAGTGAGTGAAAGCACATGACATGCAATTTGTGAACTTACCATGGTGTTGTGCTACACTGCGTTCAGATGTTATGTATACACATTCTCTTGACTGTGACATGTAAGAAAATGAGAGATGCAAAGACAACTTCCTTCGTACACATGTGCTTGTTGTGTAGGATTCCTCCAATGCATGAGCGATGGGATCATGTGGAGAAAGCGAAATTTGTGTGTGGGATTGATCTTCAATACATACAGATGAGTGATGAGGAGCCTCGAGTGTTTCAACAATATCCTGACTAGAAGTGAAACCAACCTCAAGAGAGCAAGGGTCTGACATAACCATCATCTTGGGATAAAGTGCCTTGACAGTCTATGGGGTTTCGACTTTGTTGACAAATAGATCATCATAAACAAGTGGCTTTGAAAAATCAACAGTGATAGAATGAATGTCATGATCGAATACGGGAGTAAATGGATCACGATATCAATGATTAGAAAATCAATGATTTCATCGACATCCTCATGATCTGATAAATCAAATAGAGGGGTAGATGAGAAGCACTTTGTTTCTAGAAAAAGAAGATGAAAAATCAGGTGGATTTCAATGAAGAATTTTTCCTCTCTCTATCTAATTATGGGCTAACATCTGGTGTATTCTTCGAATGATCAACAATGGTTGCATCCAGTGGTGGATTTACACAAGGAAAATAAGATATGGCGGAATCACCAAAGATGTTAGGGAAAAGGGGGGGAGGTGTGGACAGAATGAGATCATCCTTTGCTATGGGTTGATGTTCAGGTTCCCAATCATACTCATCATGAATGACAATGCAGGTTGGTTGTGCAACACAAACTCCGTCGATGGCTTGATCCTCATTCACAACAGGTGTAGAGTCTAGAATGGAAGAACACAAGACAGTGCAATCCGGAGGATTAGTAGAACACGAAAATGGAGGCTGAGGTGACAAAGGCACATGACAACCCATGGGCTTCACAACCGAATCTGCCCGAAAATGGAGAGAAGTGATGTTGGGAGGATATGACAGTTGAGTAGACGTGTGTGCATGTTCTCACACATCACTTTGCGGTTGTGAAGTTGTTTGATGAGGGGACGGTGGACAATCACTTGTGATAACGATTGTGTCTGTCTATAATTGTGCAGTTCCATCACCGAATTATGTTGAGTGGGATTTGAAATTCAACTTCATCTTGGGATTGAATGATTTGTTAAGATGATATTTGAATATGTCTCAATTATATTGAAACTTCATCTGGCTTTTCGGAGCTTCAAACTACAATACACGGAAACACTGCCAAAAATCCATAGGCAATTATTACAGAGCCTTCCGTTGTTTTAACAATTTTTTGTCAAGAGGTTCTAGATAAAAATGATGGAAAGTAGATTCAATGAGATCATAGAACTGGTTAAGTGAGTGAACGCTGTCAGGTGGCAGGTTGTTGCACCATCATTGTGGGGATTCGCGAAGTCTGTGTGAAAGTAGCAAGTTGGCCTCTTCTTCAAATAATTCATCTGCATCATCAATACGTGAATTCTGACAAGAGATCAAACAACTCCCTCGTGATGTCGAGATGTTCAACATTAGAGAAACATAACGGAGGGATGAGTCTAACGACATCCATGACAGATATGCAAAGATTCAAAATAGGATGAGAGGACATAGCTTGTCATCTGACCCTCCTTCTAGCACCAGAAATGTTGACGGTGCTAGACCTGCCAACATGCTAAGGGATCTCCATGCTAAGAAGTCCCAAGTAGACCTCAGACTTTTTGGTGTATGAGTCCCAGCAGTGGGTCGTACGGTATCTCCTTGACCGCAGTTACATGTAGAGGCAAGTAGGATGTCCTTATTGTTAGAAAGGGTGTGACCAGCTCATCAAGCCAAGGAAGGTGCATGAAGGGTTCTAACACATGGAAAGTGGAATGAGTGCGCCGCTTGGAAACATATGGAAACACACAGCTTGGAAGGGAACACATGAGCAATGTACATCACAAGCTAGAAGTCAGGTGAACCAACAATCCAAAGTGATGGTTAAACCAACATCACATCTCAATAAGATTCAGACATACATATATAGAAAGAGTCCATACATACATACGTAAGGAAACAGATACATATATCATTAGAGTAACCAAGACAACTGAAATATAATAACAACATATGCATGAAACTTGTTGGCTATGTTATATTAAGAAAGTGAAAGTTCCAATCATACATGCAACCATCACCAACCACTAGTTCCAACAACAAAACATTACAGTCACTGTCGCCTGCTCCTCTAAAGAGATATACTAGCTCTGCACTGTGAAGAAGACAAGGCTTGTTACAATACACTTCAAGCTTTCTCTAAGATACACCTATAGGAAGCTTGGTTCCCAAAAGCCTGAACAATGAGTTATGAGGTTCTATAAATAGAAAAGGGTGGGATTACCCTTGACATTCCCCTTTGTGACTCTTCACATACCGTCGTGACTCTTCACATACCGTCATGACTCTTCAACTACTACATGATTGTTACATTCTACCATCGACACATGGTCTTTCATTTTTACAAGATGTTACATTACAATCTGCGCATGTACCCATGTGAGACAAAATAGGCTTGAGCAAGCCATGCAAGACACTACTAAGAATTAGACAACTATGGGAAGACCAACTCTTCGACATCTTCGTGATGATCGATGGTGGCGAATTGATGCCAAGCTTGGTATTCTATGATGGTGTCCATGTGCTCAATGGTGACATCCTGTTGAAAGCAAACTCTCGCCTTTGTTGCATCTGAGTACACTGATTTGGCACCTCTATCCAACTTGTCTCATAACATGTGCATCATAGTCTTGAGTGCAGCCAGACCAACAACATACTAATGCATAGTCTACGCTGGTGGCTACATGCATCAACTCATCAAAGTACATGTTCATATTCGTTTGGACTTGGTTCTTTGACTTCGCCTCGGTGAGTTTTCCAATAGATGGGATTATGTGTGGGCGCACATCCATGCTTCTGAAAACCCATACATGCCAAGCCTGCAAGCTTGTGATGAGCTATGAGAATTCCTCATAATTTCAGATTTGACTCTGGATGTGTGCCTTCAACTCTACTTCCCTCAGCTTCATCATCTTTGGAAAATTCAATGGGGCTCCTTTGTATCCCATTTTCCATGTCCGCATGCGGTCAACAACAATGTGCAGATTTGACAAGATGTGTGCTCTCCTAGCGCAACATTGTTGCCAACCGTTGAGATGGACAACAACCTTATGCATGGTGCTGAATCTGGAATACAACATTTTCATGATTGTTTCGAGGGATGATACTTCATCTAGTATCGATCTCTTCAACTCAGCTTTGGTGGATGATGTAACCTTTTCTCCTCCCTGTTTGGCTGCTTGTAACTCCTTGGCCATGTGCTCATTCTCTGTTATCAAGAATCGAACACTCGAGCTGGTGGCCTCAACATATGCTCTGGTAGCATCGGCCAATGTTGCTTGATGCTGGCGCAGATCAGATATGATCACTCATTCTTCAAACTATGCAGGAGATGTGTGGACATCCGAAGTAGGCACTTTGCTTGATTGCACAACTTTGTGTTGCGACTCGTCAAAATGTATATTGTACATCTTCACTTCTGGATATCTTCAAGGATCTCTGTGTCTCCTTGATCACTTGGACTTGCTATGCTTCCGGATTTGGTGAAGCCGGTGGGGTGACCTCTTGGTTATGAGGCATAAGGTTTGTATCCTGATCTAAAGCTAGCTGCACCACATCTGTATCCATCTTCTCTAACATCTTTTCAATCTCTTGTGCTAAGTCCTGCTTTTGTGATTTCTCACCCTTGCTGCTTTATGACAGCTACTCGGATGAGTATATAACCTATATGGGCACAATTTCATCAATCTGTGCATGTTGCACCTCCTACTTTATCTGTCCTTGTTGCGCTTCTTTCTCTCTTCTGCGTAGCTCTTGTTCTTCCTAGAGTTTCTTCTTCAACTCTTGCAACTCCTTCTCTACTTCCTCCATCCTTCGTTTATCTCTTTGCCTTTGTGCATTCCTCTTATTGCGTTGTCACCTCTTAGCTTCAATATACAAGGACCCTTTCATCATGAGTGGATCTTCTTTGAACTTGCGGCTTTGTTCCACCTTTGTGTTTCCATCAACCTTTCTCTCACCTTTGCCATGCAGAGGTCTGCTACCCTTTGCTATTGCTGATGATGGTGCTCTTTAAGATGTTACTTTGCATTTCTTTGCTAACCATTCCACAGCTATGCTGACAATTTCATTGAGCCTGGAGAAGTTGTGACAATATCTGCATGGGTCTTCCTTATGCCAATGACACGCCCCATGGATCCAAGGAAATTTTACTCTCACGCAATGGGCCTTTACAAAGCAATGCAGGTCATACGGATTGAAATTTCTGGTGCCGAAAGTGAATCTTTTGAAATCCTCCATCTCGGCATTAGTGTGCTTTAGATTATGTATCTCATACAACGTGATCCACAAAGGAAGAGTAGGCCAAGGTGCCTTTTTCTTCCCTAGCAGTCTATCTGACAACCCTGTGGAGATGTGATATGACACTTCTTACATGACGAGCTTGTCCATGGAAAACTTCAGTAAAACATGTAGATGCTTCTCCATGTTGTACATCCATATGAAGGTGACAGTGGGTGAGTCATACCAATATACTATGTCGATCAATGCCTTTATTTCTGCCACCAACATGCAAGGTGGACCTTGCTCAAGTATCATTTTGTACACTCGGGTGACAAAGTGGTCTAACAACTGTGTGATGACTCCATGGAAGATACATTCGGAGAACAATATGCAATAAGTGTGCACAAAGGTTTTTGAAGGTGTCCATGCCCACTTCAAACATGGGAAATGCTAACGGGCACAAATTTCATCCAAAATGTAAGTGGACATGTATATCTCTACTTGCTGACCTTTGGACATATGCCAGGCTCTTGTCACTTGTTCCTTCAATTTGAGAGCCAGCAAGTCCAACCAGTTGCATGACCTTCCTTTATTGGCCAGTTGGTCCAACGAAATCACCCAGGTATGCAGGAAGGTCTTTGTGCTCTCTTGGTTGTATAAGTGGCATGAAAAGATGACCATGTACTGATATGCCTTCCATAGTATCTTTTTCTTGTAAACCGAACTGGGTGTTGTCCTGAACTTGGTTAGCTCTTTCACCCAACTCTTTAAGATATCTCTGGAGTTTGTGTTGTTGGATGTGATGAAGGGTTTCTCCATTATGATCACCAGCTCTGGTAAGTGATACATCTCCTAATGATCCTTCGCCCTAAAGGTAGCAATCTCTATCCCGCTGACACTACTCAACATCATTGTCTCGGGATCAGTGTGTGAGAAAATCCAATGTATCATGTTTGCGCATGGAAACGCAGGATACCTGCATGCAATCCTGTAGAAGCCAGATTTGTGGATTTTGACATAGACCCTGCGGTCTTCTAGATCTTCCTCAAATGTGCGTGAGAATGTATCGTTGATTTCCTAGCATTTCATCTTGATATCTTTGTCTATGACCAACTTGGTGTCTTCGTAAACAGGCAGGCCCATAGACACTTGTTCAACTGCATCTCCAGTTTCACTTACAATGATGTCCTTTGACCTTGCTTTCTTAGAGGCCATTGTACCTGTACTTTTGAGAGACGAACAAACACCTACTATACCTCGAGACATAGAGACACTCATGGAAAGAAATCTGTCAGTTGAAAACCAAAAAGAATTTGAGGACTGACATGTAATACACCTAGGTGACTGGCAGTACAGATTGCACAATTTTCATTGGGAGGCTGGGAGATTGACTGCCAAAATTGCGCAAGGCATAGTCCGGGCTGTCAGGAGGCTGACTGACTATTGGAACTATGCAATGCATAATCCAACCTACCTGTTGAGGGATGAAATTATGCAATGCACAGTTTTAAACAACAAAGGTATGCATGCCCATAGACCGCATTGCGCAATTTTATGGGTCAGCAGGGCATTTCCTCCTAGAATTGCGCAATGAAAGTTTGGCAGCTAGTGTTGGGCCAAATTTTTTCAATTTCTGGAGGGAAGACAGAGTCTTCACTTCCAGAAATGTGAATTTCTATCAAGGCAAGGCAAGGTCTGCGCCAAGGCAACCCAGACCTGCCGACGGGCGACTGAAAACATGAGAGGGTTTGAAGCATGGTGAGACTGTGTGTAAGAAAGAGTGAATGATCATGCAGGAAAATAGTGAACACAAGATTCAGAAGAAAAGGAACACATGCATGTGTGTGAAATGAGTCACCGCAACGCCGATCGTTAGTTCAAAACAATGTCATGCATGCGACAGTAGTGAGATGCAAATAAAACTTGAAATGATGCTTCTGCAAACTAATATACATTAAGACGTCATCAAGAATTCAACAAAACCAAGCAAACAACATTCATACAAAGAAAAATATGAAAAATGATAAGAAAAGAAGAAAATAACATATGTAGCATACTTACCCAGAAAAAGTTTAGTTGAATGTGTCGAAGACTCCTAGATGTGTTGTGGGATGTTAGAGCTCCAAGATCGATGGAGCACTGAGCTCTGTAGTGTGGAATAAATAAGTTTGAGGCTTATGACGCACATGCCACAAATCTAGCAAAAGGCGACACTTGGAGGTAAGTTTTTAAAATGATTTTTCCATGTAACCTCCAGCTACTAGAAATAGTTCCCTAAAATTTAGGGTTGTTTTTATCATGTTTCTTTTTGTTATTTTGGGAAAAATCACCCCATGCATGCAAATCGAGATTGCCCAGTCACAGAGGGAACCGATAAACCTGAAGGCACATGTAGTAGTTTGCAAGCCTGGGAAATGGATTTGCGCGGTTTCTGGGCTGAGCAGGGTTTGCTATGCTGAAGGCATTGCGTAATTTCTTGGGTCAACAGGTCATTGACTCCCAAAATTTCACAATTTCTGGGTTGAAGCCTAGTGTCGGGCTGGATTTCACAATTTTCTTAGGGAGGGTTGCCTGGCTAGATTGCGTAATTCTGGAGCCCAACAAGCAACCCAGCAGGATTGCGCAATTTTTGGAGGGTGTTAGCACCTAAATCTACCTTAGGCTGAAAGAAGGAAAAATTCAGGGTAATCACAAACCATGCTCAGTCTGGTAGCTACCCTACCAGAACAGGAGAGGGCTCTCCGGGTCACGCTCAGTGAAGAATAAGCAAATAGGGTCTGAGGATGACTTAAAATGGATACTGATTTTAGGCTAGGTAAATAAATATGAAAGAAGTATTTTGATGAATGGCTGAGTTTTTTGGGACGTATGGGACCAAGGAACAACATGAGCAGAGAATTTAACTCAAAGACGCAAATTATTTCGTGAGGCAAAACAGGCCGGAAGTCTAGAAATTAAATTTGAAATAACATGAAATGGAGAGACTGTTTAAGAGGGTGAAAAGGGCATAAATACATGAATCCTTTTCAACAGAAGAAAACATAGAACGTGAAAACTTTCCCAAGGCAGAGCAGTAAACTGAATTCTACCTTTTCTTACTTAGAAGCTTTCACTAGAAATGAATATGAATGAACTGTGAAACATAACGACATACATATGAAACAGAAAGAAAATACATTTGCTAAACTCACGCCACAGGAATCTCAAGAACCAGAGCTGCAATCTTTCATTAATTCTCTGTCAAAATGTACAGTGAGTAACTGAGTTTCTCTCCCACCGCTTCCTAGAAACTCCAACCAACTCTTTACAAATGATTTTTCATACAATAAATAGATTCTACCATCAGGAAATGGATCGAACCAAAGTTGAGGAGTTTTTTAAATCATTACAAACTGGAAATGAAAAGCCAACCATTAGTGACAGGTGCAACGTTACAAAAAAACAAAAAATGGAGCGTAGATTTTTTGGGTGACTGCTCGCCTTCCTTTTGCCACTTGGATAGAAGCCAACCTTTGATGAAAATGTTTTTAAACTTTGCTTTGATGCCAGGAAAAATGTATTTTTAATGAACAGGCCCATTTGGAGAAAATTGCAAATCGACATCTCGCGGAGCGGAAGTGATTTTGGCCTTTGGGTCTCTGTGCGCCGCGCCAAAAGATGTATGCATCACGCCACTTTGGAGGTGGTTTTGAGGCACTTCCTGAAGTCCAAATTGAGCCCAAGTATGCTTTTTGGAAATCCCTACCTGTCTACTTTCCAACCCAAGTGAAATTTTTGGATTTGGATGCCATTTGCCCCTCCAAAATTGAAATCTCCCAAGACTGCTTCCTGTGTGTCAAAATAGGGGCAGAGAGGTCATTTTTTGGGTGTTTTTGAGCTCCCGAGGACTCAAAACTGGCCCAAACTTCTTGGCCATGCACCAGCAATCATGATTTTCCATGGAAAATCCAAAAATATAAACTTTTTGTCATTTGGAGCTCCCTAGCGAAAGCGCGCGCCAGGTGGCGCGGCCCACAGGGAGAAAAAACCTGTTTCTTGTGCACAGAATTTCAAAATGCAAAAATGTGCTCCAAATTTCTTGAAATTTGGGCTATACCTTCTCTATCACATGTCATGCTGGACCAATTAATCCTCAGCCAAGATTCGGAGCCGATCTTTCTCTTTTTGCCTCTCTTGTCTTTTTGTCACCTTCCTCAATTTCGCCTTTAGGCCCCTGATTCTTGCTTTGGAGCTCATGTTTCAGGCCATGTAATGGTGAGTCATGCACCTCAACATTTCTTTTTCCCTATTAGTCTTCTCCACCAACTGCTCCAAGTGAACGTTCACTTTCTCTAAAACATACTCCCGGTCCTCATCTCTTTGCTCCATAGGTCTACCTTGCGCTGCCATGATGTGTTGTCGGTTTTCCTTGATCAGGTGCAACTCTGTCTCAACTTGCTAATCCTCAAGTTATTTGTTCCTATGCTCCAGATATTTCATATTCAATTTGGATCTCTCCAAGTCCAGGGATAAGGCTTGGATCTCTGATTGCTGCTCCTGGATGATCTCTTTAAGCTGTGCACTTTGCGGATTTGTATCTGTATCATCATCATGAAGGAGAACGAAGTCGGTCTCTCGTTCACCTGATGGCCCCTCATCATGCATTGGCTCCTTACCTCTGTCCTGTACCTGTAGTATGTCGGAAGCGGGGCCCCTTCCACCCCGGGTGGAGATAACACTCGCTTTGCTGTTGCAAACAAATGTCCAGCGCCCCTCTGATATGTGATGAATACCGGCACACTAGCGGTCTCATGGCGTTCATACTGATGAGAAGGTCCCCCTATCTCATGCTTAACCTCTGATAATCCATGTGACACTCCTCCCAAGTGATGCCTGATAATCCATGTGACACTCCTCCCAAGAGATGAAATCCTCCCAAGTGATGCCTTGTAATCCAAGATGATGAACCACCAAAATCTTAATCAGAGCAAAATGATAAACACTGTTAAGTTGCTATTGAGGGATTTTATGCTGTATAAAGGTGGTCATCCTCTCTATGTTCCGACAAATGAAATACGGAATGTTCATCATCCGTACCCTGGTGAAATGCATGAGCAACCTGATGTGATAAGCATAAAGACGAGAGAATCGTCCCTCACAGTTGAAATATTTCATAATCAATCTCATTAGTGGAGCATATTCGTCTTTTAGATATCGGAATGGAAAGACTCTTTTGAGCTGCCTCAAGAAAGTGGTTTTAATATATGGCTCATAATGATGCCGATCAATCTTCTGCTTCTTGTTCCATGGTTCTCCAATGTTCGGTATGCCGGTTGCTAATGAGACAGCTTCTGGTGTAAGTGTGAAGGTGACACCAGCTAAAGTAGCATGATATCCATGTAAGTGTAGCACGAATAGATGAGCCAGCTCATGATGAAATTGAACACTAGCCACCTTTTGACAAAACTCAAAGCATGACTGACGCTGGAAACACGACATAGCAAGAGGGCAGGCCTGCAATTCTGTAAGGGTGGTTGGTTCTTCTCTAACATGTCTGCCACTTTTGTGAGGCCTCTGAGGAGCTTGTTCTTCCAAGGATGAGTCGCTTTGGGTTTCCATTTCATAGTCCGATACATGCTCAGATGCCATGACTGCTGTTTTTCCACTGCCTTAGAGAAAAAGATGTTGGTGATAAAACTGTGTTTGGACTGCTTTTGTGATGTGTTGAAATCTGCCACCAAGGGGAAAAATGCAACAAGGGACTGTTAGGAAGGGGAATAATATGAAGGGATTAGGGACTATGAGGAGGAATTTTATTTAGGGACATGTAGGGGGTTTAGGAAATTTTATATAGGGTAGGGTTTGGGGTTTTACATTTGACAAATGAGCGGAGGGGATAGGGAATAGGAGTTTAGTAACGTTTTAGGATAGGGAAAAATGGGAAAAATGGAATAGGGAAGAAGGGAATGATGGAAAGAAGGGAAAAATGAAATGGAGGAGGAACCTTGGCACCAACACAATGAATTTGCAACCCTAACAACAATTGTTTTGATGACTTTAAGTGGTAGGGTTTAAGAGTTTTTGTTGCAACCATAAGCAGCCATAAACCATCATCATACTAACACAAAAATGGATGAAACACTGAGAGATCGACCCCACCTGGCAAATTCATGGGATTAAAAGGTAATTTGTTGCAATTCTGAGCAAAATCGGGCTTTTATGGGTATGCGCCGGGCCGTTTGAGTGCGCCGTGCAGCATACCCAGTGCGCCACGCCGTTTGAGTGCGCCGCGTAGCATACCCAGTGCGCTGCGCCGTTTGAGTGCGTCGCGCTCGCGTTATTTAACACTGTGTAGTCGCGCCCAGTCCGCCACGCTCCCTCAGTGCACCGCACCACTCCGCCTGTGCGCCGGGCCTGTCAAGACACCTCCAACTTCATCCAAAACGTGCGCTGTCTCACCAAAATCCTTTGAAATGATTTCTCTCCGACCTTGGCATGTAAAATGACTTTGATTCTTATGAGAAAATCCATATAAAGGAATGGAGTCATGGGTTTGATTTTTGTTTCTTCAAAACCCACTTTGCAATGTCTCATTTGGGCACTTTTTCCACAACCTAATACAACTTTGTATTTCACATTCTCTTTTTGGATTTTTGACTAAAATGATGAAATTTTTGGCAATTTTTTGCAGGAGCAGCTACATGGCATTTGGCAAAGGGTGACCAGGACCATCTTTTCAAGTACTTCATGTTGGAGAACTTTACATATTTATCATAAACATTAATTTGACGATTTCCTCTTCAAAACAGAGTTTTGAAGAGGAATCACCCTTGAGCATCATGGATGATGAAAATCTGGAGATGAAACTTATTGAACCTCCCTCTGGCCTGCTGGCATGTTTGGGTACTCTGAAAACACGACTTATGAAACCCTAAACCTATGACTGATATGATTTTTTGCCCATTAAAATACCAAATATTTGACTGTCATTAAATGAACTTTGATGAACAGAGCTGAGCCAACAGGTACAAAGCATGAGGGGTAATGACTGGCAAGACCCTTCCATCCGATTTATGGCATGCCCCTGGCGGAATGCAGCTGAGTGAATGGAGCAAGACACTTAAAAATGAAATGCAGAAAGAGTTTTGATCTCGGATGGAGGACTGACAAGACCGACTCTAACAGAGGGAAGGTTGGTTCCCCTCCAAAATTGTGCAATTTTCTGAGTGAACCTCTCAGCTAGAAAATTACCTAAGTCCGGAATGGCAGCCTGTGATGGGAGACTAGCAAGTTACCATGCACAAGCTGGCAAGCCACTGAAACTCAACTGAAGCCTATGTACTTGACAGTGCAAGACATGCTGCTA
The DNA here is from genome assembly GCA_031772625.1 of Pinus tabuliformis. NCBI lineage: Eukaryota > Viridiplantae > Streptophyta > Pinopsida > Pinales > Pinaceae > Pinus > Pinus tabuliformis. Next base: position 411,109,501 of record CM062806.1, on the reverse strand, counting down.
AGTATGGTTTGTAGGGAGGCTCCAAAAGGAAGCTAAGGAAAATTTTTTAAGGGTGGTTGTAGCTGCTACAACAATCTCCTCCATGTGATGGGTCCTTCTTGACCTTGTGCTTCAACAATGTGATTCTCTCTCTCAATAAGTGGTATGCAATGGGCATAAAAGAAAATAAAATATGTTTGAACTCAATTGGGAGCTCAAGTGCTATGCGACGATAATGGGGACGATGAATATGGTCATCGTGAAGCGAAAACCCTCTATTTTTAACAAAATAATGGAATAGATTGAGAATTAGAAAATAACAAAATATTATTGATTAAATCAAGATCTAGCCATTGTGGATATTTTATTATATTTTTTGAGAGAGAAAAGATATTCAAAATGGTCACATATATTTATTTAGAAAGTGGTTGAAGTAATTAACAAATAAATATGATTTATTAATCATTTTATGAGAATTAAGAAAAATACGAATTTGAAATAATTACTAAGTAATGATTTAACATTTATCTCAAAAGAAAAATAGGGAATAAATAAGGAATAATAAATAAATAATGATTTATTTAATTATTCCAAGGTGATCAAGTCAAAAGTGATAAGAAATAATCATCAAATAATTATTCAATAATTATTTCTAGAGAATATTATATACATAATGATTTATTTAATTATTCGCATGGGGTTTTTTGGATTTTAATGAGAAATAATTTAGAAAAATGGTTTGCTAAATAATTTTGTATGGTGAAAGTGGGTTTTACCATGGTAAAATTAATCCTAATGGTGTATTTCGATCCACCTAGTAAGAAATGGCTACATGAACATTTTTTGGGTGATAACAATTGCAGTTGGATATAGAAGATATACTATTGGGATCCCCCCTTCTGGTGCTTCCAATGTCATGAAATAGGCCATCTTTGAGAGGACTATCAACTCTGGGTTATTTTCTCTGTTGCCCCCTTATGGAAAAAACAATCAGTGAGGTTGGATCCCTCTAATCCTATAGGCTCTTCTTGTTATAGGACTAGTGCTCTAGATACTACAAATTTCCTCCTCCTATCAAAAGTCCATCGGTTTTTAATCTAACAGTGGCAATTTCTCCAAGTTTGCTCTCCCCTTATCCCCCTATGGTTCCCCTTCTTTATCCCCATGGCCCCTCTTCTCATCGTGCCTCCTACCTCCTCTATGTTACCCTTCCATCATTGGTTTCTTCCCTTCCCTCTTCCTCCCTCCCTCTTATTTTTGGATTTGTAGATTTATTGTTAATAGTGTATGCATGCTATCAAAAATTTATGTGGAAAATAGAGAATAGAAAAATAAAATCCCACACACACATTTGACACAAGATATGCTCAAGGAAACCCTTTTGGGAGAAAAACCTAGTTGGAAATTTGGATGTGAGTACAAAGAAGTATGACATGTGGCCTATGGGATGCTACAATGTACAAATCATTTTTATTACTCTATATCCTATCCCTCTTGGTTATTTTTTCTTAGCTATGTAAAAAATGCACTCAAAATCATGGAATCCCCTTTTCCTCCTAGTGGCCTAGTTATATCATAGCCCAATAGCCTACTAGTGTTTATGTTTGACTACTTCAACTCTTAACCAGAGTTACAATATATACCCTTCTATATCCTTCTACATCATAATAATGTGGCTAGCCCCTTTTCCATGAATAATGGGGGCGGACATGTCATTCTCTCAAATTATGGTGGTTAAAATATGAAGGTCCACTTCTTAGTGGCATACCTTTTGTTAGCGCTTGAAATTTCACCTCAGGCTGAGAAAGGTAAACCTCAAGGCTACATCAAACCATTTAGCCTCGTAGCTAACCCTACGGGCAAGAGAAGGCTCTCTCCGGTCAATCTCGGTAGATCTTCAATGGGATGAGATGACCAACAAGGTAACACTGATATTAGGCTAGTAAATTGATTAAAAAGGTTGATTTGGGGTTTTTAGGGTTTTTGGTGGCAAATTGAGGAATTGCAATTTTGGGTGCGGGGTTTGGACACAGTTTCTGCAAGGGGTTCCTTGGGGCGAGGTAGGAAACAGTATTGATGTCTTAACTTGAGATGGATGATCAGGAATGAAAGATGAGGAGCTAAAGAGAGCAAACAATGACTTTGAATTCCCTTTAGACAGTAGAAAACATGGAAATTAAACAAATTTAAAAGCAGAGCATGGCTAGCATGAATTCCTACTTTAACACTTCATTTGTTTAATGTGCAACAGTAAAGAAAGGAAATGAATCACATAAAAAATCTTACAAGAACATTGAGAAACACACCATCAACACATGAGTCCACAAGAATCCCAAAGAGGACTGCAAAACCCTGGTCTTCCTTAGCCAAAAATTGCAGAGATACAAGTAAAATATACAATAGGAGCTACTCCCTCAAGAGTCCAACCATGAAAATGAGCAAGAGAAGGCATAATATAGATGATCTAACTCCTTTCCCCACCTCTAGGGGTCGAGCTCAGCTTCCTAGGAGCTGTTTTAACTAATTCTAAACTGAGCACTAGATAATAGGCAGTCAAAACAACTTGCCTCTAAAACTTAGGAAACCTATCCATGCATTAAATTTTTACCATTTACATTCAAGAATCTTCTAGAAGTGATCAAGGAGAGTAAAAGCATCATAGAGCCATGAAAATTACACAAAATTCCGTCATTTACATGCCCAAAACATTAAACCAAGTGAAAACAGTGTTTTTCTGGCCGAACTGGTCAAAACAGGCAAAATTCCCTGACGGGTCGCGCACATGTGCCTGACGGGTCGCGCACATTGAGAGGCCTGTTTGGGGCCCTTCTCGATGTCCAAATCAGGTGCAAGATAGCTCATTGGAAAGGTCTGCGAGTCTACTTTCCAAGACCACCGGAATTTTTGAATTTGGAGTTGATTTGACCCCTCAAAACTGAATTCTCCCAAGACATCTTTCTGCAACTCAAAATAGGGGCAGAAAGTCAAAATTTGCATGTGTTTTGACCTTTTGGAGGCCCAAATCTCCATTAAAACTGAAGTCCATCCACAGGTAGGTGTAAATTTACATGAAAATTCCAAAAATGCTGAGTTTTCCCCGTTCTGAGTTGCCCCCATGTAGGGTCGCGCGCGGGGTGAGACCCGTTAAAAGGCCAAAACCTGTCAATGTCCCAAAAATGCCAAAAATGCCTCAAAACTTTCAAAATTTCTTGTGCTAGCTGCTAGGAAGAGGCTAATGAGTATCATGGTGAGTGAGAGAAGCCTCGGCCAAGATACGGAGTGGGTTGGTCTTCTTCTTCCTCTTGCGGGCCTTGGACAACCTTCTTTGGAACATTTTCATCTTCGCCTTACAAACATGCATCCTCGCCCAATAATGATTCTTCATGTTCCTTAGCAGCCTCTTGTCCTGGTTGGCCTTCTCCAACATCCTCTCCAAGCGAGCATTCTCCTGAATGAGCAAAGACTCCCGGTCAGCAGGCAATGGGTCACCAGGCCTCCTATGGTTCAAAGTTCGATCACTGCGGATCCTCCATAGCTCATCAAGTTCTGTTTCCTCTTCTAATTGTTTGTTGCGCTGCTCCAGATAAGTGATGGTCCATTGAGCCATTTGGAGCTTTTGCTGCAACACGAGGTTCTCCTCCTCTCTCTGTCTGATAATCTCATAAAAATCTGAAGAAGGAGAGCGGGCATCAAGGTCAATGAAATCATCATGTGTATCACCGGCTCTCTCATCCTCAACCATGGGCTGCTTGCCCTCCCGCACTGCCTCTGCTGATGAAGAATGCGAGGCCCCTTCCACCTAGTGTGGAGATAACACTCGCTGCCCTGAAGATGATGACGAGACCCCTTCCACCTGCTGTGGAGAAAGTACTCGTCGAGCTGCTGCAAACAAGGCCCTGTGGCCTCTCTGGTAGGTGACCTGAGGTGAGGAAGCAACATGTTTCGGAACAATGATCTCGGGCTGGTGAGATGGACCTCCCTCCTCATAAATGACCTCTGGCTCCGGCTGTGGCTGTGGTGGCGCTGTGAAGAACTCATGGGAGATGAACTCTTCCCATGGAATGCCCTGCTGACTCAACTGATGGGAAACAATGAGCTCGATGAGACCATAGTGACATAAACTCCTAAACATCTGGGCTGGGGTCTTCCTCTGTAACATAGGCACCATCCTCTGAATATTCTGGAAGAAGAAAACCGGGATGTTCATCATCCTCACTCGGGTAAAGTGCATCAACAGGCGAATGTGATAAGAGTACACCTGTGAAAACCTGCCCTCACATGTAAAGTAATGCATGATGAGTTTCAGGATCGGAGCATACTCCCTCCGGAGAAATCTGAAAGGAAAGACCCCCGACAAGTGTCTCATGAAGGCTGGCATGACATATACCGAAAGCAATTCACTGCCAAAGGACAGGCCTGCAATTCTGCCAATGAGGTGGGCTCCTCTCTCTTATGATGACCACCTTTGCCCCCCCTACGAGGCCTCCGCTGTACCTCAACCTCTGTAGAAGAAGACTGGTCATCACCTTGCTCATAGGTCTCGGTGGTTTACATGGTGCTTTTGAGCAAAGTGGAGAAAATAGACAAAGTAAACTGCTGCCCTTGCCTGCAAAAATGCTGAGTTGTATGCTGTTTTCAAGGGGAAAAAATCATGAAGGAAATGTTAGGGGAGGGGATTTTTTAATAAGGAAAGGGAAACATATGAAAACAGGGAATTTTCAAGGGACAATTCACAAACTGTCAAACATATAATCTCATCTTAATCAGCGGGAAATCATTTGCAAACATGGATAATAATAATCAAGGGAAATGACATGTATGCTCAACAGGGGGATGGGACAACATAGATAACTTGCTCATTTGATTTCTGCTTTTCAATGTACATCATAAGGCACACTCTGTTTTTTCAAAGGGGTTCATGTACATTTGATGCTAGGGGAAAAGGGCTTCATTGACATTTTGTCAAAAGGGAAAAGGGGTTTCATTGACAAAGATATTAGGGGATAGAAGGGAAAACATGGTTTTTGCTTTTTAGGACCACAACAACATTACTTTTGATCAAATATACATAGCAATATTTCCTTTGCTTTTGTTTATATACACAGCCACATTTTCTTTATTTCTTGTTTTGGCATTTTATCATCATATTGCTTTCTTTTTGCATAATCATTTTGTTTTTCTTTCATAGCATTTTGTTCTTTTTGCTGTGTGTGTTTTTATATCACAATGGAGGGTATTAGGGTTTTGGGAATGTGTTTAGGGAGGGATAGGGTTTGATACTTGGAAGGAGGAAAATTTCATATTCTTTGCAAATAAGATAAGATAGAGACATATGATGACAATTGTGAAATCAATGGGGAAACATGGAGGGAACATAAATGGGAATTAAAACCTTGAAAAAAAAACACCAAACCCTAGCATTATGCCTACATTGACAAGAAATCACCAAAATCGATTTTCTTTGCATTCTTAGTGATACAAATATATAAATGAAAGCTCATCATTCACCATTCATCAATTCATCAAGTGTATAGACCCTACCTCGGTCGATTTTGCAACTTAGAGGGCGATTGGACAAAATTTGGGGCGGTTTTGGTGTCAACAGCTTGACGGGTCGCGCAGGGCACCCAACGGGTCGCGCACAGCCCGACGGGTCGTGCACAGCCCGACGGGTCACGCCCGTTACAAATTAACACTGCTGGGAGGCGCCTGACAGGTCGCGCACCGCCCGACAGGTCGCGCACGACCTCTGACGGGTCGCGCACCTGAAACTGGTTCAATTTCTCTGCACTTTGCCTCCTTTCGCCTCTTCGCCCTATCACTTCTTCTTGCAAGCTCTTTGGATGCACAATGAGGGTATTGAGAGGGAATTTGACTCTTTATAAGCTCAATTTGAAAAAATTTACTTACCAAACCCACTTTCTAATGTTTTGCCTTGACACTTTCTTTTAACACTGTTTTGAGTTTTCTTTTGTTCTGAATTTGACTTTTTGGGTGCTTTAGCTCCGTTCTTTTTGCAGTTAGACCATCTGATGGACTCTGGCGAGGAGACCAGGGTTATTGCCGGCATTTTGAAATTTTTTTGAAATTTCCTTATTGTTTTACAAAATTGACATGACCTTGGGTTTAAAAACAGGGTTTTTAAATCCAAGGTATAAATAAGCTGTACATGATGAAAAATATCAATGAAACATATTTACATACCTCCTTCTGGCTTGCTGGGGACTCATGGACCTCTGACTCATGATCTTGCAATGACATTTGACTGAATCCCTAGACCTAAGACTTTGGACTTCAAGACAAAACAAAACAAGTGTGACACAAGCTCATTAGCTGATATGACCTGATCCAGCAAAGCTAAGAAGGGAACAAGGACCAGCTCCTCCATCAGTTTTATGGCATGCCTAATGGGATGCAAAACTGACATTGATGAGACACCTACTTATGCATATGCAAAGAGTTTTTTGATCACTGATGGAGGGCATCATGACCGACACTAACACCTTTCACATATGGACTCTAATTGACGTGATTCTTATGTTGTTGGAAAGGTCTTTATGTGTAAATAGGAAAAAAAGGTTTTATGCTAAAGTGGAAAAATTTTACCCCCAAAAAATGTCATTTGATGTCTTAAAACATTCTGAGAAATTTTCAAACTCCATTTTACCAAACTAGGTCCCGCCGGTAAAAATGGTCTCGTGAGTTGATTCCACCACTTTCTCCTCTCTGAAAGCATCGAGATGGATGAAAAATATATAATGATCCAATATATATCCCACCTCCCCATTTTGGGAGGATTTTGGTCCCCAAAAGCATCTACTGAATGAGGTGAGGAAATTTTTCCTCCACCTTCTCTCTAATGTACTATATAGCTTTTCTTGGAGGTTTTCCTTTCAATCCAAATTTCCAAAGGTCACATTGTCTTTGTCTTATAGTTCTGGACCTCTCCTATAAAATTGTATCCTCTATCAACTTTTCTTAGACATCTGGTGTCAAATCCTCCACAGAAGGTAGGTCTTATTCCTCTTCCTGATATAGCAAGGAAGGCTCACAGAATTTCAAATTCTCTACATTCACAACTGAGTAAATGTGGATTAGATTGTGGTAAACTAAGTTGATAGGAATTATCATCCACCTTTTCTAGTATCCCAAATGGACCATACCTCAGAGCCTTGATTTTCTTACTAGGCCCCTATATCCTCTCCTTATTCAACTGTAGCCATACTTTGTGTCCCACCTTGAACGATTTCTTTGTTCTATGTTGATCACGCTTGGCCTTATATTTCTCTTGTTACTTTTGCAGTGTTTATTGTACCTATATATGGATTTTCCTTACCTTCTCTACAAAATTTTCATCCCTCAAGGCATCTCTCGTGATATCTTCCCTCACTCCTCCTTGTTTCCTATAATCAATGTCCAAAGGTGAAGGCGGAAAACATCCAAAACAAGTTTCAAATGGGGACTTTCCTGTATAAGTGTGGATTGCTCTGTTGCAAGAATGTTGTATATATACCATATTTTCATCCTAGGTCTTTGAATTCTTCTTGTCATATCCCCTCAGGAGTTGCACCAAATTATTATTGACCACTTATGTCTTCCCATCTATCTGTGGATGGAATTTTGTAGATCTATTCAACTTCATGTCCATCTTCTCCCATAATGTAGTCCAAAATGCACTGAGAAATCTCTTATCCATGTTTGAAATGATGCTCCTTGCTATACCAAAGTGCACCCCTACCTTTCCAAAGAACAAGTTCATTGCTTCTTTCACACTGATGGTATTTTTACAGGGCATCAGAATACACATCTTACTGAAAGTGCCAATTACCAAGTATAGATAGTGATCTCCCTTCCTAGCTGTTGGTAAACCTCGCATAAATTACATGAAAATACGTTGCCAAGGAAACATGGGTGCGGGTAAGGGATGATATAAACTTTGATTTATGTTTCTAGGCTTTTTGGTACAAAAAATCATACATCCTCTTATGAACCTAGTTACTTTCTCTTGTATATTGGGCCAATACACATACCTCTACAAGCTGGCCATGGTCTTCCCTAAACCAAAGTGCCCTACGACCTTAGAGGTGTGAGACTCTATAATAAACTACAATCACTCACCATTAGGAACACATAGCTTATCCATATTGTATAGTAACCCATCTTGGATATGGTAGTGAACAGTGTTTTCACCATCGTGCACATAACCGTGACTTTGCAACTGTTGAAACACCTCCTTGAAGTCATCATCCTATGAATATGCCTCTCTATATGCATCATGGGTGAATGGCTCCATGTGCATAAAAGTTCAAAAAAATGTGATATTTGATGTGATTGGCCTTGAAAGCATGTTCACTAACATTTTTGTGTTTCCCTTCTTGTACTTGATCGCCAAATGAAACTTTTATAGAAACCTGATCCACTTGTAATGCCTGGTCTAGTGTAGATTACTATAGGCCTACAAGTATTGTAGTGGTTGGTGATCTGTGTGGATTCATGTCTCCTTTCCCATCAAGTATTACTTCCACCTTTTCACATCTTTCACCAGGGAATAGAGTTCCTTGTCGTAGGTAGGGTAGTTAATAAATGCCCCATGAAATACTTCAAAATGGTAGCATATAGGCTTTCCTCGATGCATCAAGACAAATCCAATTGCATACCCACTTGCATTGTCTCTACTTTAAATGGATGTTGCAAGTTTGGAAATGACAGAACTGGTTCTTGATTAATTTTCTTCTTTAGCTCCTTGAAATCCCTATGCTAATCCTTTCCCCACTAGAAACTCTTGTCACTTATTGTTATGGCGAGGAGTGATGCTGCTACTACTGAAAATGAGGCTATGAATTTCCTCATGTATTGTGATGCCCCAATGAAACTCATAACCTTAGAAACATTAGTAGGCACCAAACATTTCATGATGGCCTCCATCTTGGAAGGATCTATCTTCAGCTCTCCTCCATCTATCAAATACCCAGATACACCAAATACTATTGTGAAAACTCATGCTTCTTGAGATTTTCTAGCAGTTGGTGCTTCTTTAATGTCTCCAAAACTTGCATCAAATGTGATATGTGCTCTTCCCATGTTGCATTATATACTAGTATATCATCCATATAGAAAATAAAAAATAAAACTATAAAATTCACAGTAGAGCATTCATTAATCTCATAAGTCTCACTGGTGCATTACATCATCCATATGGCACGAATAACCATTCATATAGACCTTGCCTAGTTTTGAAGGTGATCTTCCAAGTATCTTATTATTTGACTCGAACCTGGTGATATCTAGACTTTAAGTCCGGCTTGGTGAATTATTTTTATTATTGTAGTTGATCCAACATATCATCTATCCTCAAAAGGTGGTATTTGTTCTTGATTGTGATTTTGTTCAACGCCTTGTAATCTATGCACATTCGCCAAGTGCCATCCTTATTTGGAAGAATAATTATGGGTGACTCACATGGTGATGTACTTAGTTGAATGACACCATGTTCCAGCAATTGTTGTGATTATTTCTTCACCTCACTTCTTCTATAAAAAACTACCTATATAGCCCAATGTTTGGAAATGGGGAGTTTGGAAAAATTTGGATCTCGTGCTACACTTCCCTCATAAGTGGTAGTCCTTTAGGTTCTCGGAACACATCCATGTATGCTTGTAGAAACTCTTTCCATTTTATTTTTTATGTTTCTTAGTACACCCCTCTTGGGATGCCTTCCCTCTTACTGACTCTTCTACAAACTAATTTTATCTTAAAAATAATAAAACATAATTCTTTTTGGAATTGGTCAATTTCTTGGCTTGGTTGGCACTTACCAGCGAATTTTCAACTTGCCTTTGTGCACATTGATGAAGAATGATTTTCCATCCTTGGTGAGCCGATATTGGTTGATTCTCTGTATGAATATTGCATATTTCATGCAGAGGTAGGTACTCCCAAACATGACTCCACATGCATCAAAGGGAACCACATCTATTTCTACTTCATCAATAAAATCACCACTGATGGCAAATCTAATTTTTCATTGTTTTGTTACCTTCAGCTCTGAATCCTTATTTACCTATCCCAACAGATATTGGTTTGGATGATTACGAAATTTTAGCCCCAAATTGTTTATCATCTTTCCTACAATGAGATTTTCCTGCAATCCGGAGTCAAACATAGCATAAATCTTTGTCTTTTTAACCTCTATCTTTATATGGAAATGTTTGGTCATTTCCTTATCTTCCTATTGTTGAAGGCTACACAAATTCACCTCTTTCTGCACTAAAATGCAATGATCTTCTAATCCATTTCCAAGTTGCTTTTGACTTGGTTTCTCTAATCAATGGCCATGAGTTTATTCTTCTTATTTTCTTTCTTTTTGTTCATCAGGTTTAGCTCTACAAGTAACTTCCAACACTTCTCCTCAGTATAGTCATCAACATTGTAGTGGTTGTAATGGTTGTTGGGATCGTTGCACTGATTTGTTGTGGCTACCATCTTTTTATCTTGTCCCCATTTTTTATTCTTGTTCCAATCCTTAGAATTGTTTCTTGTTTATCCTTCTTGGTTGATCCACCTGATTGCACTCTTTTCAAGCCTATATTCTTGAGATACTGTGCTTATACACAAGCATCATCCACTGATTTGGTCTTGAACAACATCATTTTCTCATGTAGATGGTGGTGCAGATCCCCCAAATACTTGAGGAGTACATTTGGGTTTTTTGGGGAGATACCCAGTATTATGGTCATCTTTTTGAAGTTTGTGGTATACTCCTGCATGCTCTCCCCTAGCTTTTTCCTGAAGTAGTGCCATTGGATCCACTATTCATCTACATACGTAATAGGGTAAAACTATGACTTAATGAGGGTTTTAAAGTCCTCCCACTTAAGCACTAGAGGATCTCCCTCCTTTTGTCCTTTGAGATAACCTAAGGTCAATTGGCTATGCCAAAACATCTATAATGTTTTGTTTGTTTTAATGGTTGGATGACCAGTGAACTGCTTATAAACAGGTGCTTTAAACTTAGAGAGATTCTTAATAAAACAAAAGGTTGTTCTTTAAATACATATGGTTATTTTGATTTTAAGTGGGATGGATAATTAGAATATGGAGAATTATAAGTGCTTTAATATTCAGACTAAGTATTTAACCATTTATAAGCAGAAATTAAGAAAACTGTGTTTTCTTAATCAACAAAATATAATAAAGCTATTATATAAATCTAGTGCAATTTAAGTTCAAAGAGGAATTTATAATAACAAATAGTCTTGTAAATTAATCTCTTATTTAAATTACAACTTCACAGAGGATTCAAAATGAAACTGAGATTCAACTAAATTTTCAGTCAGATGACTGTAAAATAATTATATGAAGAATACATACTGGAAAACATGACGAAAACAACTCACTGAGAGACAAGCCATATGAAGTAAATCCGTAATATTTTACTATATAAAAAATGCTCCAGCTTATTACAAATTTGTTTGATAACTGGTTCAAGGGTGCAACCCTAAATACTTCGACAGATTGAAGTATTTAAACAAAATTACAAAATATTACAATAAATGCCCGAGTGACATGACATTCTATTATTACTTAAAACTAACAGAAAAATAAGAAATTCGATAAAAAAGAATGAATCTGAACATGTGGCCCTGTTTTGAAGGAAAGTTGTTGTTGAGTGGCCACTATTCGGGTGTTGTACTCGTGAAGTTGACCTATCCTTTAATCTTGAAATTCGCACAACTTTTCCCACCATTCTTCATTAGGAATAACTATCTTGGTTACCTTACGGTAGATTTCATCTACCTCAGTATACTGAGAAAAAGTGGGTTTTATAGTGAAAATATGTTTTATCTCATGTTGAATAAAACATATGTTGTTGATGGCTTCGTGAAACGCTCTACCTGTCATGGAACATTTGATGTTGGAGGACTTGGCTATATCCCTGGCAATGTCTTGAAGCTTCTTCATGTAGTCTTTCCTGGTCATTAATTTATCATTGATTACAAATAGTGAAGGCAGACCCTTTTTGTTCAATGCATCAATCCTTGTGAGAAACCTGCTGACTACTACCTCTAGAGTGTGACACTTCTTTGTCAATTGTACAACTAAGTTCTTCATGGTCAGAACCTTCTTCACCTCCAGGATGGTTTCTGTTCTGTCATACACTCCTATATCATCTAGCTCATACTCTTTTTTAGAGTTAAGGAAATTTATAATATTGTTGGCTATAGCATGCATCTCTCCCAATTGATCATTTATATTGGCAATGGCCTGCTTTGCCTTTTCCATCAACTCCTTCTACTAAAAAATAATCTAGATACATGGCCAGATTTCATCTATCTCCTCAATGATGTTGTTCCATATGATTTCCTTGACATGACACAGAGTGTGGCCAATAGAATACTCAGTTGCTGACTACTTCCATACTTCTATCTGGTTTTGAGCTCTCTGAAGCTGTGCTGCATAAAAAATGTCATATTTATTTTGGTGATCCTCTAGAAGTTTCACTTGATCATGCAATTTCTTGATTTCTTCAATCTGGAGAGACATAATTTGAATTGCATTGGCCAACTAATTTGCAACAACTCTTAAATTGTTGTAGCAGATACGGCTGTAGGAATGACTTTTATAGGAAGTGCTTCCAAAGGAGTAGTCTTTTTAGCAGCTTTCTCCTTTTCTTTAATCAACTTCTCCATCTCTGTCTCCATTTTCTTGAGTTGTGTAGTCTGCTCCATAATGAGCTTCATCATATCTTCCTTTTGAGTATCTGTCTCAGTAATATCCTTAGCTAGAGGATCTTCTGTAGATGGCAGTTTTACCTACTTCCTCAATGGTGCTATGTCCAAATTCTTCTTCTTGAAAAGCTCCTCTGTAGCATTGATGTTTTCAGGATCATAACCCAGTTTGATTATCAAATCCTACAGGGCTTTAATCCTGGTGTCTTTGGTAAGCACACAAACCATTTCCATCTACAGTTGTGATTGGACATTTGTTAAGGTAACCTGCAGTTTTGATAAAGTCATGGCAGTGTTAGTGACAGTTGAAAATATCATTTCCCTTATCTGCTTATGCATCTCCATTTGGTCAATGGGATGTATACCCTTTACATCAAACTCAAAGGATGTTTTCTTGTAGTCTGATGCTCCCTTGGGCTGGGGAACTTGTACATGCAGGAATGCCATTTTCGATTTCCCTTTTTCTGGGTCAAAGGTTGATAGCAACCTGCTTTGGCACTAGAAGTTTGTTTCCAGAGCTAGTTGTAGGTGTTAATCTTCAAGGCTTCATTTATGACTTTTAACTCCTTAAAGATGTCCATTATGCTCTTCTCTACCTCGCCTGAAGTAGATGTGTTGGTATGCACAATTTTTTGTTACTCTTGTGAAGTTGTGGAGGTGGTGGGAGACTGTGTTGTCTGATCACCCACTAATGATGAAACAAGTGGCTCATTAGTGGTGATAATGGTCTGCTGCTTTGAATCTTTGGTAAGGCTTAGTCGGGAACTAAGCTTGGGCTTCTTTCTATACATTATCTTAAATCCTTCATTGAAAATGTCAGTCCCTAAAGGGGACTCTTCCTCTCTACTTCTCTTGGTTGTATTCTTCTGCATGGTAGGAGTCTTCACTATAGATGATGATACCTACTATTCTTCTACCTCTTGTAGTGTGTTCTCAACCCATTCTAACTGATTCCTATATTTCTCTATTTCTAGCCTAGATGTGTGAAAGTAAGGAGTAGATCTGGTTTCTACTCTTAATTTAGAAATGATCCCTAATGGATCATAAGACCAGGAAAAGTTGAGGTTGAACTACATTTCCTTCAAGAGCTTATCTTCTTCTTCCCCTATTACTGCAAATGAAAGGGCCAACCTATGTTTTCATTTTAAACTGGAACTTTTTATTGGTAGCAACAAAGTGGATTTCATCCATGTTGATCATCTTCCTTATGTATTCCAAAGAAAAAGTCCTCATTGGGAGGAATTTTGGTAGCTTGTAAGGTGGGAGTTCACATCCAAATATTCTTATTTCTGTATAATTCTCATAAAGGTACCAATCCCCTATTTTAATTTGATCAGATAACTGCAACACCCTTATGATTTCCTCACTGGTCCTTGGTTCTATTCTGTTGCTCAGGAGACCAATTGTTGGATGAACAAACATCTCTGTAATTTGTTTATAAGTGTATTATTTCTGATCCTTCATGTTGGGCGCAGGATTCCCCAAGGGAAGTTTTGGCACTTAAAGCCCAGATTTTGACTAAATCCTATGTAAAGACACTGCGTTTTGTGGGCACGGAGTGCGAACTTGTAAATGAGTCATAGGGTTGTCCACCCTCATTTTTGTAATGTAATGTTGGCTTTAGAGTTTACCCATGGTCTGCGGACCATGGGATTGTATAAATAGAGCAAGGCTCTAAGTTGTAAAGAAGAGAGAGGGAAGTCAGGAATGAAGGATGAAGAATTGAGTCTTATCTAAGTGTAGAGTTGAGTCTTTGGGTCATAGAGTAGGAGAAGGCTCTGCAGTTGAGTGTGTAGAGGCCTAGTAGTCTGCAACTGAGTGCGCGGACCCCTGCAGCTAAGAGTGCAGAGGCCTAGTAGTCTGCAACTGAGTGCGTGGACCTCTGCAGCTGAGTGCGTAAGGAAGGTTGAGTCTGTAACTGTTGAAGCATTAATAATGAGAAGTTTTATACCAATTATGTGTATTCATTTATTGTTTTTATGCTTTGAATATATTGGGTATGAATTACATTTTCACTGTTTATATGATGCATGAACATATATGATTGTGTTGATTAAGTAAATGTGAGATAAAGTATCTGTTTACATGAAGTTAACTAGCATCTGTAAGAAGACAAGTAAGGTACATGGTGTAACTTGGGGAAATAGTGTAGTTCACTGCCTCAGCAGTGTGAAAGCACCTTAGCCCTTGGGTTGGGCTACGTGAAGATGATTATAACAGATCGTGAAGGTATTGTAAATTAGGATAGTACGCGAAGTGACCTGTACAAAGGTATTCACAGTTGGACTAAATAGACCCCTCAGACATCTCCAGGGTGCGGAAACTTGGTTCTAGCATCCCCCCATACTACTTCGGGTGAGACTTGAGTCTGTGCATCGCAGGCTATTTCCGAAAAGGCCAGTAGTGTAGGGATTTTTAACTCCAAACCTGGGTCAGGCCCCCTCAAGCCAACAAATGGTTCTATTGCCGAGACCAGAATCTACATAGGAATGTCTAATATCATATCATTGGAATCCAACTAAGAAGGAAATTGAAGGTTGGTTGGATAGAAGAATTCATAAGTTTGAGGCACAGGAAAACAAGAATTTGCAACTGAAAAAAGAAGAGAATTTAGATTGCTACATGTACACAGAGATCCATGAAATCTTCTTTGCATGTTTCCCTATTGAGCTGTACGAGTGGATCACGAAGCTAGCAAATAGCCAAGGAAGGTGGAAGCTTGACGGTCCTATTGTGTGGACCCCAGAATTGGTGTGCAGATTGGAAGCATCAGGGATAAGATCGCATGCACTGTTGATCACTAGCTCAATCAGATTATAGGAGGGTTCATTATTGAGTTCGAGGTAGATACTTCAATCAGATATAGTGAGGCAGAGTGACAGTTTCTCAAATGATTGCGAGGTAATTACGTAAAGTTTCTGAATACTTGGATTAAAATGTTATTGTGTGAAAAGAGGGTTATGAAATTACCTTGATGTTTGGAGCTATGCGAAGCAAAAAAACCTACAGAAACGAAGGAAGTAAGGGACCAAAGAATAGCCCTTTGATTTCACCTCCGTGAGGGGACGAGGAAGAGCTCGCGAAGGTCTCTCCATGAAATTTCATCCATTTGATAAGGCAGAGGATTCTGTGCATACCACCCCCACCCACACCACCACCAGCTTCACCACCATCACCTCCATCTTCACCCATACCACCTTCGTCACCACCACGAGTTAATATGGCATGCATGATAAAGTTGCCTGTGTTCAAGGGAGTGGGAAATGAGGATCAAGACCAATTTTGGTTCGTGATAAGGGCCGTATGGGAAGCACAGGGAGTGAAAGATGACAATATAAAGAAAGTGACACTGGTTAGCACCCTGCAGGACTGTGTGCTGACTTGGTATATTACTCACCCCAATGATAATCCAAATCCGGGGATCACGAATATTCAAGCAACGCTAAATAGAGAATTTAGCAGGCCGAAGTCTGAAGCACAGTCGATAATTGGGTTCAAAGAAATCACGATGCTACCAGGTGAAACTCCTTCGGAGTTGGATCAGAGGTTGAATTGTACGATTCGCGAAGCTAATGTGAATCTGACAGATGGACAACTTCATGAATGGTTTGTAGCATCGCTAAACCACATTTAAGAAGTGCGCTATCGTAGCAGAAGTTAATGACTTAGGCAGAGGCCTTAGAGATCGTGATGAGGCTGCATGAGACCTCGATGCAGGATCCTAACTTGGGAGTTCAACAGGTCCACTCGCAGTTGAAAAACCTATGCCTTGAGATGTAAAGTCTGAAACAGGATAGGACAACTTGCCTGGAAGTGCGCGAAGAGGTGTGGTGCATAAAATGCAAGGGTCAGGGTCATGATAAGGACCACTACCTGATGTTCACAAATTACCTTGTGGTAGGAGGACCGATGCCATTAAGACTGGATGCACAAGCAGGACCAAGCGCGACGCCTATTTTGTGGTGCGTAATTTGTCAAATAGAAAGAAAAAATGCTACAGACAACTGCCATTTGTTATAGAAGTATACACAAAATTCATAGCAATTGTTCTGTAACTTTTGTAGGCCAGTGGGACACGATGAGCACACTTGTAGAAGCTATGAGCTCATGATGGATAGAACTCCCACCTACAGAGTTCAGGCTAAAACATGACCCTTAGGCTAGAACGAAGGAGTGGTGTGAATAGGATTTCAGGGGCGTAGACGAGGTTGAGGTGGAGGAGGACCTGGAAGAGGTTGCAGATAGCTGATATGCTACAATTGCGGAGGGTCGAGACATTATTCTCACAATTGTACGAACCCAGTGCGTCCATCATGTCTGTACTATACCTTGTTTGATGATGAGACGGATAGATCGGAGTAGGAAATGGACCCATCTATGCTTATGACATTCCTGGAAACATGTATGAAGTTACTGCACGATAGTAAGGCTGTAAAGGGATTACAGGAACTCATTAACAGATGCATTGGGACCGCACCAGGAGAACTAGGCGTAGTCTAGAAGATTTGAAAGCATAAGATGAGAACAGGAAGAGAAATGAGGTTAACCACATAGATTGGAGAATATGAGATGGACCAAGTAATTCTGGATTTAGGATTGGACGCGAATGTTCTGCCGAAGTAGACATGGGAGCGAATGGGGAAACCTACGCTACAATGGTCTCCTATTCAGCTACGAATGGTGAACTAGCAGAAGATAGTACCCATGGGGAGATTGCAAGGAATCACTGTGGATATTGAGGGAGCGAGCGCGCTAGCAGAATTTGAAGTAATAGAGATTGTTGATGATAACAATCCCTACCTTGCGCTCTTAGGAATTGATTAGGCCACTGACATGAATGGGGTGATTAATCTGAAGAAACACAAGATGATTTTTGAGAAGAAATCTCTGTGCGTAGTTATACCCTTGGACCTTGTTGAAGGATCACGCTATAGAGAGCTAGTGCGCGACTATGAAAGTGATGATGATTTGGAATGCATTTACAAAATAACCATGCGAGAGAAAGATTGGGTAAATCCCACCGCAGGTGGACGGATCTCATGGGAGCGTGAAAGCTCCTGTACGTCGGATTCTGATGAGGAGATAGAGTGATGCCAGAACCGGTTACACTAGATAACCACATTGAACTATAATATGATGACAAGATCGTTGCACTGTATATCAATGGAAGTGAGGGATCTACCTACTTATGATGGGTTAAGTGAGGTAAATACTTTCCTAGATAAGTTTGAAAGGGAGGTGCAGGAAAAGTAACATTTCCAAGCCTTGAATTGGGTACTGCATGCTATGCCTGCGAGGTGGTGGGGTACGCACAACGAGAGGTTTGAGAACTAGCGCAAATGCAGGAGAACGATGCACACACATTTTGGGAAGCCTAAGATGTGACTAACAAACAAGTATGATGGACAGGATGATCTGTGTGCACACCTGGCCAAGTGGATGAAGGTCTATGGAGAAAAGCCACAACCTGAGAGGGTTCACCTATTTTGTCATACTCTAGATGTTATACCCATGAATTGGTATATAGAGATAGAACTCTGCCATGGGACAAGTGAATGGGATATCATGTGTGAAGGGTTCATGATGACCTTCAGTTTTGAGGATAAATGGTGGGACATCATTGATGAAGCACTACAAGAGGTAAAAGCAACTATCTTTAGGATACCACACGAGCCGATAGAATCAATTCTGCCTGAATGGGCTACTCAGCTGAGTTGCGCGCTGGAATGTTATAATGTAAATGCTGAAGAAGAAGATGAAGATTTGTGGAAAATTAACATTCTAGAAACAGAAGGCCATCTCGAGGTTCAAGGACCACAGATTGAGAACCCTGACATAACTGTGCTGGTAAAAAAAAAGCAGGTGAACATTGGTACAGAGGTGGAACCTAAGTTTACAACGCTCAGCGGCTACTGGGACAACACGACGGTGGATAAGGTCACTGAGTTACTCGGTGAGTACGAGGACTTATTCCCAGCAAATTTTACGGATTTAAAGGGAATCATCGAAGATTTAGGAATGATGAGGATCACGCTAAAGCCCGACGTGAAGCTAGTTAAGCAGAGGCCTTACTGCTTAACTCCAAAATATAAGGAGAAGTTCCGTGTAGAACTAGACAAAATGCTCGTAGCAGGAATCATTGAGATAGTGGAAGAATCCGATTGGGTAAGTCCAATGGTGGTGTAGGAAAAGAAGCAGAAGGACGAGATAAGAATATGCATGGATCTCAGAAAATTTAATGATGCGTGTATGCATGATCCATTCCAAACTTCATTCATAGATGAGGTATTGGACAATGTTTGTGGGCAGGAAGCATATTCTTTCATTGAAAAGTTCTCAGGGTACCACCAGATCAAAATCGCGCTGGAAGATAGGAGCAAGACAACCTTCGTGACTGAGTGGGGTTGCTTTCAATACACTGTCATGCCGTTTGGGTTGAAGAACACGCCGACCATATTTTTGCTCATTGTTGTTGCAACATTGAAGAAATATATTCACAAGTTCTTAGAGTTTTATTTTGATGATTGGACTGTATTTGGGTTGGTTAAGCACCATGTAGTGAGCTTACGTTTGATGTTGGACACCTGCCAAAGATACCAAATCGTGCTTAACCTCAAGAATTATACGTTCCTCATTCCTTTTGGTAACTTGTTGGGACATGTGGTTTGCAGACAAGGACTGATGGTATATCCCGCGAAGATAGTGGTGATTCTGAATTTCGAAGCGCCACGAAGTGTGAAATAGCTGCGCACTACGTTGGGACATAGGGGGTACTACAGGAAGCTCATCAAAAGCTATGCCTAGATCACCGCGTCGATGGAAAAGTTGTTGAAAAAGGATGTCACATTTTGTTGGAACAATGATTGTAAGAAAAGCCTGGATGTATTGAAAGAAAAGATGGTCACTGCGCTGATTCTGGTCTTCTCGAAATGGGATGAATAATTTCATGTCCATGTTGACGCGTCGAGTATAGAGTTGGGGGAAGTATTAACATAGGATGGTGGAGAAGGCTTGGATCACCCTATAATGTTCGCAAGTTGCAGATATTCTAAAGAAGAAAAGAATCATTCCACCACTAAATGCGAGGGACTGGATATGGTGTATGCGCTCCAGAAATATCGACACTACTTGCTAGGGGGACACTTCAAAATGTATATAGATCATTCCACGCTGAAATACTTGGTCAATAAGCCTGTGTTGGGGGAGCGCATATGCAGATGGCTTTTATTGTTCCATGAATATGATTTTGAAGTTGTTGTGGAACTTGGACGATTGAACACAAGACCAGATCACCTGTCGCACATTGAGACAGGAGAGTAACCTACTAGTCTGGAGGAGGTATTACCTGATGCACAACTCTTTGTTGTGCACGTAGTGGATGGGCATTTTGAAGATATAATCCACTTTCTCATGACTGGAACTGCGCTGAAAGAGTACTTCGTCCAGCAGAAGAAGGAACTAGTGGTGTGCGTAGCAGATTTCTCTGTCATTGCAGGGAACCTATATAAGATGGGGAATGATGAGATACTACGAAGATATGTACCAGAGTTTGAACGAAATAACATCCTTGTGGATGCTCACGGGGGTCCCGTGGGAGGTCATTATGCAGGGAAAGAAACCGCGCAGAAGATTCTCTGTGCAAGGTTATGGTGGCCGATCCTTCATCAGGATTCAAAGGCACATTGCCAGGCCTGTGATGTATGTCAAAGAATGGGTAAACCATCGCGAAGGGACAAGATGCATTTGAATCGAAAAATGATGTTGTAGCCCTTTGAAAAGTGGGCGATCAACTTCATAGGACCTATCAAACCTCAAGGAAAAATGGGCGAGAGATATATTATCACTGCAACAGAGTACCTGACTCGTTGGGAAAAAGCGTAGTCATTAAAACATTGCATGGCCACGACAGCCGCAGAGTTTCTTTTTGAACATGTATTGACACGATTTGGATGTCCAAAGATCTTAATGAGTGACACAGTACACAGCACGCTGATAGAAGAGTTTCAGGTGTTACATCAAAAAATCACACCGTATCACCCACAAGCTAACAGGATAGTAGAAGCATTTAACAAAGTACTAGAGACTGCTCTAACCAAGGTATGCAATGTGTAGCAAAGAGATTGGGACCAGCATGTACCTATAGTATTATGGGATTATAGTATGACATGCAAGAAACTGACGGGACAGACACCTTTCCAGTTGGTCTATGGAGTGGAAGTCGTAATGCCGATGGAATACACCGTACCTAGTCTGCGCATAACAACACTCACAGGTATGATGGACCACAGAGCCCTGGAGGAGAGGTTCGCATAGCTAGAGGAACTAGAGGAAGAATGATTTTTGGCTGGCATTCACCAACAGGTACAAAAGAAACGTGAAAAGGCCTAGCATGATTGACATATTAAGTTGCCTACCTTCAAGGTGAATGATTTGGTGTTATTGTATGATAGTAAGTTTGATAAATTCCCAGGAAAATTCAGAATGCATTGGCTGGGACCATATGTTATTAAGGAAGTCATAGAAAGAGGCGTAGTGCAGTTGGTAAAGTTAAATGGAGAACCTTTCCCAGGAAAAGTAAATGGCAGTCGGTTGACGCCATACACGGGTGGCCCGACTATCTGATTAGCCGACCGAAGCATAGTCTTAGCGCTCCAGGCAACTGAAAGGAGACGTGGCACTATAAACTCACTCGGGGAAGCAGTTCAAGTACCGCGGTCTCTGAACAACGCGTCCATGAAGTACAGTAGGGAGTCGCTCAGTGCGCTGCCGACCTTACAACAGTCTGGGTAGAGTTGGGAGGTCTCCATGTGAAGATCTCTGCACCAATAGAGTGACTCGAGGGTGAGTCATGATGTTTGTGTTGGGGGCCTATTGGGCACGGGATCCCCTAATGGAAGTTTTGGGGCTTAAAGCCCAGATTTTGACTAAATCCAATGTAAAGACTTCGCGTTTTTTGGGCACGGAGCACGAGCTTGTAAATGAGTCATAGGGTTGTGCGCCCTCATTTTTGTAATGTAATTTCGGCTTTAGAGATCTACCCATGGTTCGCAGACCATGGGATTGTATAAATAGAGCGAGGCTCTAAGTTGTAAAGAAGAGAGAGGGAAGTCAGGAATGAAGGATGAAGAATTGAGTCTTATCTAAGTGTAGAGTCGAGTCTTGGGGTCGTAGAGTAGGAGAAGGCTCTGCAGCTAAGTGTGCAGAGGCCTAGTAGTCTGCAGCTGAGTGCATAGACCCCTGCAGCTGAGTGCATAGGGCAGGTTGAGTCTATAATCATTGAAGCATTAATAAAGAGAAGTTTTATACCAATTCTTTGTATTCATTTATTGTTTTTATGCTTTGAACACATTGGGTATGGATTGCATTTTCACTATTTATACGATGCATGAACAGATATGATTGTGTTGATTAAGTAAATGTGAGATAAAGTATCTGTTTACGTGAAGTTAACTAACATCTATAAGAAGATAAGTAAGGTACATGGTGTAACTTGGGGAAATAGCGCAACTCGTTGCCTTAGCAGCGTGAAAGCACCTCAGCCCCTGGGTAGGGCTGCACGAAGGTGATTATAACAGATCACGAAGGTGTCACAAGTCAAGATAGTGTGCAAAGTGACCTGCATGAAGGTATTCACAGTTGGACCAAATCGACCCCTCAGACATCTCCAGGGTGTGGAAACTTGGTTCCAGCATCCCCCATACTGCTTCGATTGAGACCTCAGTCCGCGCACCGTAGGTTGTTGCCAAAAGGGCCAGTAGTATAGGGATTTGTTTGGCTAATAAACTCCGAACCTGGGTCAAGCCCCCTCAAACCAACACTTCATGACCAGAGTAGTCCAAAATATGACTGATTGTTGGTTTCCCTTCTTATCTAGCTTTGTTGGGTTGTGTTATATTATTTCCACGACTAACCTACGTAGTGAACTGGGGGATTAGAGGGGGGCAAAGCCCCTCCTTTGTTGCACTGATTGCGCAGTAGGGGCGGTAGCTCCCCCTATCCCGGGGGTTTGAGGGGGGCAGGTATCCCCCCTCTATGGGGTCTGGGGTAGTGCCCCAAGAAATTTTTTCTTTTGGACCCTATATTAGGTTGGGTGAACCTACCTATGGTTTTCAGTCCATGGTTTTGGACGCGATGGTTTTCAGTCCATGGTTTTGGACGCGATGGTTTTCAGTCCATGGTATTGGATGCTTCAACATGTATAAATATGTATTGTAACATTGAAAGGAATATAATGAAAAATCAAGCTGGTAGTTCTAGTTTTGGGATCCAGGGGAAAATCTCTATGTATATGTGTTTTATGTGTTATGCTCTCGCATTGTTTATTTTCTGTGTTTTAGAATTCGTATGCAGGTAATTTTTGTACGGGGTTAAAACCTACAAGATTTTGCAAAGATAGGTTGATGTTTTCCCCCTAAAAGTATAGGAACATGTAAACCAATACAAAGGCATATTTGAATACCTCCTCAGTTGGAAATTTAACAAGGTTCTGATGAATGGATTTTGTAAGAAATTGGTTGAAATTAAACACAACAGAGAGTTTAGAATCAACAGAGAAGATGGACAAAAATCCTATAACGGCCTCATCTACCCATTAATCAGAGTAGTAGCCAAGGAGGTAGGAGACAATTGTAATAATTTTCTTGGCTCTCTCAGGGAAAATGGAGGAGGGATAAGGAGGGTTTTTCTTTGGTAATGAAGCATCTTCTGTCAAGAACAACTCAAGATTTTGGGTTCTCTTGGCAAAGTCTAGTTTCTGGTATATTTCAACCAGTGCTTCATAGGAAAATGGGGTACCATTCTCTAATGTGGGGGATTACATCATCTGGTCAATGGCCTGAGGAGTTATCATAAACATAATTTCTCCAGTGGTGGTGACTATGGCCCTTTGGCTTGGAAAGTATGATGCATGAAATTTTCTAATAAAATTTGTGGTGCTGTGGGTACGAGGGAAAATGTAATGAGGTAAGTTTGACTCCCATAGTTGGATGTCATCATATTTGTCAATTTGTTTGTCCTCGAGGTAGCAATACATCTTGAAGAGGTCAAGTTCATAGAGTGTCTCATGGATTTTGTAGTCTCTGCCAGCCATAGGAACGTGGTGAAGGTCTATGGGAGGAAATATCAAAGGATTGAGAATTTCCTCTGGTCCTTTGTCCTTTGGAAGCATCTTGGCTATGGCTAAGGACAATAGTGATTTGGATTGAAGGAGGCAAAACACAGAGAAAAGTCAGGCTCTGGAGGAAAAGCAGGTGTAACAGGCTGATAATGGTTGAGCAGAGATGTCGCTTGTGGTTGAAAATGTCAGGATTGATCCCAACAAACCTGTAAGAAATCAATTAACAGTGATAGTAGTTGGATTTAGTAACCCGTTCTCAAATAGAAAGGAGGTTTATATAACAAATTTGGTTTTCCGTTGAAGGTGGTGCAAGTCCGTTGAATTAACGGCTAAGCCAATTGAATGCTTAACGGGTTAATTCTAGAGCGAATGAATGTGATTTAATGGAGTTAATGGATAGATGAGGTGGCAGAAGGTGAATGGTGGGAGCATAATAGATAGGGAAAGCGGTATTAGGAGTGATGGAATCATCTTTTCGGAGGGGCGAGAGAGTGGTTAGTGGTTTCACTCGAGGGGGGTCCTAAACGATGTGGAGTTGACACTTAGGGGTGGGTGCGGTTTGGTATACCACCCATTTTAGAGCCCCCGCAGGCGGTAAAGCTTGGATGGTGGGGGGGCGAAATCGTATGCGGGCCATTGGATGTGGGAAGATGAGTGGAGATGGAGCATGATGTGATGGAAGGTTAATCATGATGTGACGAAGATATTTGGTGGGGTCGGGAATTGATTTAATGCACTGTTGGGGAATGTGTGATATAAAAGGGGTGTTAAAACTTAGGGATATGAAGGTGGAGGGAAATATGAGCAGAGGGAATAATGATTTGGGATTTTTAAACCTAGGGATAGGATTAATACCAAAATTGCTTGATATATAAACCTTAGAGTAAACCTTTACTCCTTTTCCTTAATCTCTGCACATGAAAATATCATTTGATGTTTGTTTATGGTGCATTTAGACTAACAAGATGTGCATTTATAAAAACATGAAATGAAGCCTTTATTTTCTTTTTGCTTCCATAGCATTTTATTTTCCTTTTGCCTTACTTATTTAGGGCAGGTAACACCTAACATTTTATTGATATGGATGCCTATAAAACATTAAATTGGCCTAACATTTTAACTTTTCTTTCTTTTGCATCCATATCCTAACTTATCATTTTAAAATTATTTTGACTAATATTCTAACTTATCAAAACTAAATAATGTTACAACATCGGCTCCAGCAGGGGATTGCTTCCCCCTATGGGATGCAGAGAAAAAGAAGATCCAAGTGCCTTCTCCTCGGGATATGGAGTATTTTCTGAAACAGATCCTCACTTGCAATTTTTCAAAAATAAAATAAACTCTGTAGATATTTACAGATGGTGAATGAATGAAAAATCAATATTGAACGTAATGTTTCAAGTATCTCCCATTGATTGGAAATGAGGAATACTCTCCTTCCAGATTCTGTAGGATAAATGTACTGTTCCCTTTGACTTCTGCCATGTTGAATGAACCAAACCAGAGGTTTTCAAATTTTGCATGCTTGCCTTTATCTTCCCTCCTTTTATCCCATCTGAGCACTAGGTCACCTTTCTTGAAATTTATTTCTCTATCCTTTCTATCAAACAGTTCTTTCATCTTGTTCTGGTATTTCCTTAGCTTGTACTAAATTTCATCCCTGTCTTCATTCCACTCAATAATTTGAATAATCCTTCTTGAGAAATCATCTTTTTCTTCATAGGATTCCTGGAGTAATCTCATAACAGGTAAAGCTAAATGAGTAGTAAAAACTGCTTCCTTTCCATAAACTAACTGGAATGGAGACCTGCATGTTGATCTTTTAGGAGAGACTCTGTTTTCCCAAATGGCATGAATGATATGATTGTCCCAACTCTTTTTATGGTCTTCAAGAATCTTCTTAATGACCTTAACTAAGGTCTTGTTGGAAGACTCTGCTAGCCCATTACGATGTGGATAGTATGGTGTAGAATGGTGTAAAAGGATTGAATACTTTTGACAGAATTCAATCATGTTAACACTACTAAAAGTTGCTACATTATCTGTAACAATATGTTGAGGACATCCAAATCTTGATAGGATGCTTTCTTCAAGAAATTTAATCACAACAGTGTCATTTGCATTTTTTATAGGTATGGATTCTACCCACTTGGTGAAATAGTCTGTAGTAATTAAAATACATAGGTGTTGATTACATGATGGTGGATAAATTTCCCCTATAAAGTCTAATCCCCATTGTAGAAAAGGAGCATCAACTGACACTGAAACCAAAGGAAGTGCTGATAGTCTCTGTTTTCCCGTGAAAAATTGACATGGTTCGCAACTTCTTACTCTTGCTCCAACTTCTTTAAAAAGTGTGGGCCAATAGAAACTTGCCTTTAGAATTTTGTAGGTTGTTGCTCTCCAGGTATAGTGTCCACCACAAAATCCTGCATGGAACTGATCTATAATACCCTCTGTTTCATTTTCAACTAAGCACAGAAGAAGGATATTAAGAGGGTCCTTCTAGTATAGATTAGCATTGATAATGCAATATTTGACTGCTTTAAGCTTTAGGGCTTTGCACTGCTTCAAATTAAGATCAGTTGGACAATTTAAATACCTGAGAAACTGCACAATGTAAGAGTACCAATCAGAAAGTAAATATTTCTGATCTATGTGAACAAGAATGGCTTGATTTGAAGAAAGAGGTTCATGTGGATTCTCTCCTTATTTAAGAGGAAGAGCTTCTTGTGGATTCTCTTCTTCTTTAAGAGGAGGAGGTTCTTGTGGATTCTCCTCAGATATTAAGGAAGGTTTTTGTGGATTCTCCCTTGATGACATTTTAGAAACTAGATTTATTCCCAATACTTTGCAGTTGGATTCAACTAACAATTTGGTTAGGCCTTGGCCTTTTACTAGCGTTGTGGTTTTAATTTCAAGGTCAAATTCAAGGATTTTAGCAATCCACCTCCCTCTTCTTTCATCAGTATTAGGTTGGGTCAAAACAATTTTAACATTATGATTAGGGACATAAGTTGTTATGTGTGAATGAAAAATATAGGTTCTAAATTCTTTGAGGGCTTGAATTAAGGCATAAACTTGTATTTCAATAATATCATACCTAACTTCAACATCCCTTATAACTTTGGAAAAGAAGGCTATAGGTTGGTCATCACCATTTGTATTTTTCTGTAAAAGTACAACAACTAAGGTTGTCTTGGATGCAAAAGAAAATATGCTAAAAGGTGAAGAATAATTAAGGATAGCTAAGGTAGGGGCCTCAGATATAGCCTTTTTTATCTTATCAAAAGCATATCTAGTAGGAACTGTCCATTTCACTTCATTGTTTTTCTTTAGCATATCAGTTATATCTTTTACTATCTCAACATAATTTGGGATGAACCTTCTGAGAAAATTGATCTTTCCAAGGAATGTTTGTATCTCTTTCTTATTCCTTAGTAGAAATAGGGTTTGAATAGCTGAAACTCTCTTTGGATCAATAATAACTCCCTCCTTGGAGATTATATTCCCTAGTAATTTCCCTTATTTTACAGCAAACAAAGATTTCTTTGGATTGATGGATATGCCAAATTTCCTGCACCTGTCAAAAATATTTCTCAAGTGTTTTAAATGATTTTCATCAGAATCAAAGAAAATAGTTAAATCATCTAAATAAATGACAATAAATTCAGATGTTTTACCTACAAATTCTAGGTCCATGGCTCTTTGGAAGGTGGCTATAGAATTTGTTAACCCAAATGGCATTCTAGCATACATGAATGTACCCCAAGGTGTGGTGAAAGCGGTTTTATCTTGGTCAGTAGGGCTTACTATGATCTGGTTATAACCAGAAAATCCATCTAGCATATAGATCCTATTGGCACCTAAAAATTTATGAAGTAGATGGTCCATTTTGGGCAATGGATAGTTATCCTTTAAAGATGTTTTGTTCATATTTTGGAAGTCTACACATACCCTAATCTCACCATTTTTATTTTTGACAGGAACTAGGTTGGCTACCCAATTAGAATACCTTAAAGGTACTATGATATGAGAATCAAGCAGCTTTTTATGTTCTTTTTCAATGGTTGGAAGTAGTATGGGATTAATTCTTCTTAGCTTTTACTGAAAAGGTTTTGCTTCTAGTTTCAAAGGAATCCTATGCTCAATCAAATATGTATCATAAGATTTCAACTCATTATAAGACTAGGGAAAAACATCTTTGTAGTTTTTAAGAAGATTCAATATTTGATTTTAACATTTGAAGGTAAAGTTAATGACAATTTAACATTTCTCACATCATTCAGATTCCCAATATCACATTCTTCGA
Source organism: Pinus tabuliformis (assembly GCA_031772625.1). NCBI lineage: Eukaryota > Viridiplantae > Streptophyta > Pinopsida > Pinales > Pinaceae > Pinus > Pinus tabuliformis. The sequence continues at coordinate 411,081,363 of CM062806.1, read as the reverse complement.
TTTCTTCTTTTGGTGAATTAAACAAGGGATTTTTAGAAACATCATTATTATCAAATAGTTTTTCCAACGAAACTAATCCTTTAGGAATAAAATTATTAGATAATTGAATGATATCATGATCAAGAATTTTAGGACTGAATGAAGTTTCTGGATTCTGTTGATCTGATTCTTGCACAACTTGTTGATCTTCTTCAATTTGCATATTTGAGAATTCATCAATAACTTGAAGAAAAGATTTTAATTGTTCATCATCCTCAAAAATCTGCTAGTGTTTAAGGTTATCAGGAATTGATGGTCTATACTTGACTTGAATTTGGCATTCTAACAATACTGGCTCAGGAAATTTGAAAGAGCTTGCTGAGATAGCTAGTGAATCAGCATTCATATTTTCATCTCTGGGAATCACAATTATGTTAAATTCTTGGAAGAAATTTTCAATTGTGTCCCAGGCTTCATTTCTATAGGACCTAAGCCTTGGGTGTTTAGTTTGACATATATTTCTAACTTGCTTCATTATAAGCTCAGAATAAAAAAATACACTCAAGTTTTGGAAATTTAGACTCTTAGCTAGTTCAAGACCAAGAAGAAAAGCCTCATACTCAGCCACATTATTAGTGACTTCAAATTCAAGTTTACATGACTGAGTTATGTTTTCTTTATTTGGAAATATAAGAACAATTCCTGCTCCTGCTCCTTCCTTTGAGCAAGATCCATCAAAGTAAAGTTTCTAGATATCTAATTCTACAACTTTAGGTTGGGAAACAATATTTTCAATCGCAAGTTGAGTATTTGATGAATTTTGTGAGGATAAATGAAGGCAACCAAAATCTTGATCTACTACATAGATAGGATGGTTCTTTGCTTGATCATACCTACAAATAGTATGAAGGAATCTAACTTCCCTATATAACCTTAAGTGCTCAGATCCATAACTGGGATAGTAGCAAAATACTGAAATACATGTTCACCTAAAGTGATCCTCCAAGTTTAGCACATCATGATCTAGATAGAAGCATGCCAAACTTGGCAGGAATATCAGTGGCAACTGTCTAAAACTATAATCTTTATAGGTATTTGAGCTAAGGTCAGAACTAGGTCTTTGATCAATCCTGGGCATGGTACTTTATTTGAATCAAAGGTGTAAAGGTCATGATAGGAACGGGTAACTTGTAACTAAATCTGATCCATAATTACCTTTGGCATAAGGTTACGAGAAGCTCCAGAATCTAGCATGTAGTTATACAACAGAAAATCATGATCTTTTAATGTTACATAAAATGTTGGAACAATTTCCTCGATCATATCAAAACTAGGGCCAAACACTACCGAGGGATTTTCATCTTGCAAACTAATAACATATCACTTAGCATCTACACTAGAGGATTGTATCCATTTAGACACTTTATTTTTATAACTAAGGTTTTTGGAAAGTTCGGCTAAAGGTATAGGAATCTTGACCCTTTCCAATTCCTTTTCAATATTAAAAGTTGTCAAAATGTTATTGTGAGATGAAAAGGTTTAAGTGGATGACTCTGTAGTCTGAGGTGTTGTAGTTTGTGCTTGAATGATTTTCATTACAGGTTTGAATATGGTGGTAGATTTTGGGTGTCTACCAGGACCTGGTCTCAGTCTTAGATCATACTTCTTATTCAATTCTGCAATAAGAAATTCAGAGAATGCTAGGTATTTGGAAAGTTGAGCATCTCCTTGTTCTTGTTCAAAGGGCTGAGGTGAAGATGATGAAGGAACTATTGCCATTTATACTGTTGAATAATCAATATTATTGATATATTCAGTGATTAAAGGGCCTATATCATGTGGCTGTTGATCATCAATAAGCAAAGGTGGTTAAATGTTTCGGTCTCTGAAGAATTTTCATTTGAGGAGTTCGTTTGAATTGAGTTTGAGATTGAGGTCTGATGGTAGTTTGTTGAGCAGTTATAGGTTGTGTTTCAATTTTAGAAATCCTATTAGAAAGGTTTCTAAGTAAATATGTGATTTCATCAATTTTCTGATCTTCAAGTTTAGATTTGGAAGAAGATGAATCATCAATCCTAGCTTTTATTTTTCTTTCTTCTTTCTCTGCTTTAGCCTTAAGCTTACTAGAAGTTGACCTATTAGCTCATACCTCTATAGCATTTTTCTTCATGTCTTCTAATGTATTAGAAACTCTTTCCCTTAGCATGACTACAAAGTCATCATCAAATGCTTTGGAAAATCTGACCTTTGCAGCTGCTACTGGTGGTTTACAATCAACAGGCATTTTATGATAGAGTTTGTTAAATCTTTTGATGAATTTAGCAACTGGTTCACCAAGGTTTCTCTTTAATTCCTCAAATTCAGTGAGAAAATAAACAAGATATTTCTTTACCCCCCATTGGTTTTTGAAGATAGTTATGAACTCATTCCATGTTCTGATAGAGTCATCTCTAAGCTGTCAAAACCAAATCTTAACATTTCCTTCTAGAGATTATACAAATAATCTCATATAACCAATTTCCTCTTCTATACTCATATTGTCAGAAAAATCTAGGAAGGGTGATACATAATCCTCTATTGAGGGACTTGTTTCTCCATTAAATCTTAGCATATGTTTTAGATATCCATCAGGAAAATTTCCCAAGCTTGCAGGGAGAATGAGAACAACACACCTTGCTTGCAAAATGGGTCAAAAAGCCATAACAATAGGAGGAGTATGGGGTGTCTAAGTGGATGATGATGAGGAAGAGGAAGATGATGAAGACGAAGATGAAGGAGATGAAGATGAATCGGTTGGGGTATTAGTATGTGGAGGAGAGAAAGAGGGAGGAGACCTTTTTAAGGTTCTGAAAGGGGTTTTAATAACCAACTTTTGAACTCCTGGTGGAAAGTCTTCTTTACTATCAAACAAAGGATTTGAATAGATAGAAAATGTCTCTTCAAGATTAGTAGAGGTTGATGGAATAGAATAAGGAGTTGGAGTAATGAAATATTGAGGCTTGAATTCAAGTAAATGTAAACCTAATTCTTCCTTAGATGAAGGTGATTTGGTAGGAAAAGATGAGACTTGATAAGACTCAAGTGATTGCATTAAAAAGGTTGATGGAAGATCTACTCCTCTAGAAATGAGTTCAGAAACCCTAGGAGGTAGTTCAGTCCAATCAGGATGGGTTGGTATAAATGAAAAGGGATCTACAGATGGAATGTCTTCAGTGTGTAAAGTTGAAGAAGAAGAAGAGGTTCTATGTCTTCTCCATGAAGAGGCTCCCCTAATAAGTCTTTTTGGGTCTGGTAGAGGGTTAACAATCTCATAATCAGAACATGATCTTGTATTCTTATAACGAACTAACTTGGACCAGTGGAATCGCCAGGTGAAAGATTTGACCTATATCCTTATACTTTATTCACCTTAAAGGAAAGGGAAAATCGTTTCCTAGGGAAAATTTAACTTTTAGTTCTTTGTTCCTTGGCAACGACGCTAGTCTTATGTTGTCCTTTGAGATAACCTAAGGTCAATTGGCTATGTCGAAGCATCTATAATGTTTTGTTTTCTTTAACGGTTGGACTACCAGTGAACTGCTTATAAACAGGTGCTTTAAACTTAGACAAATTCTTAATAAAACAAAAGGTTGTTCTTTAAATACATATGGTTATTTTGATTTTAAGTGGGATGGATAAGTAGAATATGGAGAAGTATAAGTGATTTAATATTCAGACTGAGTATTTAACCATTTATAAGCAAAAATTAAGAAAACTGTGTTTTCTTAATCAACAAAATATAATAAAGCTATTACAGAAATCTAGTGCAATTTAAGTTCAAAGAGGAATTTACAATAACAAATAGTCTTGTAAATTAATCTCTTATTTAAATTACAACTTCATAGAGGATTCAAAATGAAACTGAGATTCAATTAAATTTTCAATCGGATGATTGTAAAAGAATTAAATTATATGAAGAATACATAATGAAAAACATGATGAAAACAAATCACTGAGAGACAAACCATATGAAGTAAATCCAGAATCTTTTATTATATAAAAAATGCTCCAGCTTAGTACAAATTTGTTTGATAACTGGTTCAAGGGTGCAACCCTGAATACTTCGACAGATTGAAGTATTTAAACAAAACTGCAAAATATTACAATAAATGCATGAGTGACACATCATTCTATTATTACTTAAAACTAACATAAAAAGAAGCAATTTGATCAAAAGTAATGAATCTAAACATCTAGCCCTGTCTTGAAGGGAATTTGTTGTTGAGTAGCCACTATTCAGGTGCTGTGCTAGCGAAGCTGACCTGTCCTTCAATCCTGAAATTCTCACAAATTTTCCCACCATTCTTCATCCAGAATAGATAACTTGGTTACCTTACGATATATTTCATATACCTCAGTATACCGAGAAAAAGTGGGTTTTACAATGAAAATGTGTTTTATCTCATGTTGAATAAAACATATGTTGTTGATGGCTTCGTAAAGCACTCTTCCTATCATGGAACCTTTGATGTTGAATGACTTGGTTGTATCCCTAGAAATGTCCTAAAGATTCTTCATGTAGTCTTCCCTGGTCATTAATTTATCATTGATTACAAATAGTGAAGGCGGACCCATTTTGTTCAATGGATTAATCCTTGTGAAAAACCTGTTGACTGCTACCTCTAGAGTGTGACACTTCTCTGTCATCTGTACAAATAAGTTCTTCTTAGTCAGAACTTTCTTCACCTCCAGGATTGTTTTTGTTCTATCATCCACTCCTAGATCATCCAGCTCATACATGTTTTTAGAGTTAAGGAACTTTATAATGTTGTTGGTTGTAGTAGGAATCTCTCCCAATTGAGCATTTATATTGGCAATGGTATGCTTTGCCTTTTCCATCAACTCCTTCTGCTCAAAAATAATTTGGATACATGGCCAGATTTCATTTATCTCCTCAATGATGTTGTTCCATATGATTTCCTTGACATGGCCTAGAGTCTAGCCAATAGAAGACTCAGCTGCTGACGTCTTCCATACTTCTATGTAATTTTGAGCTCTCTAAAGCACTGTTGCATGAAAAATTTCATATTTCTTCTGATGATCCTCTAGAAGTTTCACTTGATCATGAAATTTCTTGATTTCTTCAGTCTGGAGAGACATAGTTTGGACTGCATTGGCCAAATGATCTCCATCATCTCCTGTACTTGTTGTAGAAAATATGGTTGTAGGAATGACTGTTATAGGAAGTGCTTCCAAAGGAGCAGTCTTTTTAGCAGCTTTCTCCTTTTCTTTAATCAACTTCTCCCTCTATGTCTCCATTTGCTTGTGCTGTGAAGTCTACTCCATAATGAGCTTCATCATATCTGCCTTTTGAGTATGTGTCTCTATAATATCCTTAGCCAGAGGATATTCTATAGATGGCAGTTTTAACTACTTCCTTAATGCTGCTATGTCCAAATTCTTCTTCTTGACAAGATCCTCTATAGCATTGATGTTTGCAGGATCATAACCCAGTTTGATTACCAAATCCTCCAGGGTTTTAATCCTGGTGTCTTTGAAAAGTGCAGAGACCTTTTCCATCTTCAACTGTTATTGGACATTTGCTAAGTTAACTTGTAGTTTTGATAAAGTCGTGGCAGTGTTAGTGGCAGTTGAAAATATCATTTCCCCTATCTGCTTATGCATATCCATTTGGTCAATGGGACGTATATATTTTACATCAAACTCAAAGGATGTTTTCTTGTAGTCTGATGCTCCCTTGGGCTAGGGAAATTGTGCCTGGAGGAATGCCATTTGCATTTTCTCTTTTTCTGAGTCAAAGGATGACAACAGCCTGCTTTGGGCACCAGAAGTCTGTTTCCAAAACTGGTTGTGTGTGTTAATATTCAAGGCATCATTTCTGACTTTTATCTCCTTGAAGATGTCCATTATGCTCTTTTGTGCCTCGCATGAAGTAGATGTGCTGGTCTGCACAATTTGCTGTTGTTGTTGTGAAGTTGTGGAGGTAGTGGGAGACTGTGTTATCTGATCACCCACTAATGAGGAAACAAGTGGCTCATTAGTGGTGATAATGGTCTGTTGTTCTGAGTATTTGGTAAGGCTTAGTCTGGAACTAAGCTTGGCCTTCTTTCTATACATTATCATAAATCCTTCATTGAAAATGTCATTCCCTAAAGGTGACTCTTCCTCTCTACTTCTCTTGGTTTCCTTCTCATGCATGGTTGGATTCTTCACCGTAGATGATGATACCTGTTGTTCTTCTGCCTCTTGTAGGGTGTTCTCAACCCATTCTAACTGATTCTTGTATTTCTCTATCTCTGGCCTGGATGTGTGAAAGTAAGGAGTAGATTTTGTTTCTACTCTTAATTTAGAAATGATCCATAATGGATCATAAGACCAGGTAAAGATGAGGTTGAACTTCATTTCCTTCAAGAGCTTATCTGCTTCTTCCCCTGTTGCCCTATTGTTGCAAATGAAAGGGCCAACCTATGTTTTGATTTTAAACTAGGACTTTTTCTTGGAAGCGACGAAGTGGATTTCATCCATGTTTATCCTATACCTTATGTATTCCAAAGAAAAAATACTCATTGGGAGGAATTTTGGTAGCTTGTAAGGTGGGAATTCACATCCAAATATTCTTATTTCTATATAATTCTGATAAAGGTACCAATTGCCCGTTTGAACTTGATCTGACAGCTGTAACACCCTTTTGATTTCATCACTTATCCTCGGTTCTATTATGTTGCTCAGGAGACCAATTGCTGGATGAAAAAACATCTTTGTAAACTTCTTATAAGTGTATTCTTTCTACTCCTTCATGACCACAGTAGTCCAAAATATGACTGACTGTAGGTTTCCCTTCTCATCCAGCTTTTGCAAAGATAGGTTGATGTTGTCCCCCTGAAAGTATAGGAACATGTAAACCAATACAAAGGCATATTTGAATACCTCCTTAGTCAGAAATTTAACAAGTTGTTGATGAATGGATTCTGCAAGAAATTGGCTGAAATTAAACACAATAGAGGGTTTAGAATCAACAGAGAAGATGGAGAAAAATCCTCTAATAGCCTCATCTACCCATTGATCAGAGTAGTAGCCAAGGAGGTAGGAGAAAACTATAATAATTTTCTTGGCTCTCTAAGGGGAAATGGAGGAGGGATGATGAGGGTTTTTCTTTGGTAATGAAGCATCTTGTGTCAATAACAGCTCAAGGGTTTGGGTTCTCTCGGCAAAATCTAGTTTTTGGTATATTTCAACTAGTGCTTCATCGGAAAATGGGGTACCATTCTCTACTGTGGGGGCTTGCATCATCTGGTCAATGGCCTTAGGAGTTATGGTAAAAAAAAAATCTCCAGTGGGGGTGACTATGGCCCTTTGGCTTGGCAAGTATGATGCATGACATTTTCTAGTAAAATATGGGGTGTTGTGGGTATGAGGGAAAATGTAATGAGGTAAGTTTGACTCCCACAACTGGATGTCATCAGACATTTCAATTTATTTGTCCTCGAGCCATCAATACATCTCGAAGAGGTCAAGTTCACATAGTGTCTCTTGGATTTTGTAGTCTCTGTTAGCCATAGGAACATTGTGAAGGTATATGTGAGGAAAGATCATAGGATTGATAATTTCCTTTGGTCCGTTGTCCTTTGGAGGCATCTTGGCTATGGCTAAGGACAATAGTGAATTGGATTGAAGGAGGAAAAACATTGAGAAAATTCAGGTTCTGGAGGCAAAACCAGATGTAACAGATTGATAATGATTGAGAAGACATGTCACTGGCAGTTGAAGATGTCAGGATTGAGCCCAACAAACATGTAAGAAATCAATTAATAGTGACAATAGATGCATTCAATAACCTGTTCTCAAATAAAAAGGAGGTCTATATAACAAATTTGTTTTTCTGTTGAGGGTGGCACAGGTCCATTGAATTAATGGCTAAGCTAATTGAATGCTTAACGAGTTAATTCTTGAGGGAATGAATGTGATTTGATGGAGTTAACGAACAAATGAGGTGGCAGAAGGTGAATGGAGGGAGCACAACGGATAGGGAAAGTGGTATCGAGAGTGATGGAATCAGGTTTTCGGAGGGGCAGGAGAGTGGTTAGTGGTTTCATTCGAGGTGGGTCCTAAACTCCATGGAGTTGACATGTAAGGGCAGACGCATTTTGGTATACCGCCCATTTCGGACCCTCCCCCCCCGCCAGTAGTAAAGCTCAGATGGTGAGAGGGGGCCGAAATTGTATGCGGGCCATCAGATGTGGGAATATGAGTGGAGATGGAGCACGATGTGACAGAAGGTTAATTGTGATGTGATGGAGCTATTTAGTGGGGTCAGGAATTGATTTAATGCAATGTTGGGGAATGTGTGATATAAGAGGAGTGTTAAAACTTAGGATATGAAGGTGGAGGGAAATATGAGAGGAGGGAATAATGATTTGGGATTTTTAAACTTAGGGATAGGATTAATACAAAAATTGTTTGATATATAAACCTTAGATTAAACCTTTACTCCTTTTCCTTAATCTTTTCACATGAAAATATCATTTTATGTTTGTTTATGGCGCATTTAGACTAACAGGATGTGCATTTATAAAAACATGAAATGAAGCCATTATTTTCTTTTTCTTCCCTAGCATTTTATTTTCCTTTTGCCTTCTTTATTTAGGGCAGATAACACCTAAAATTTTATTGATATGGATGCCTATAAAACATTAAATTGGCCTAACATTTCAACTTTTCTTTTTTTGCATCCATATCCTAACTTAACATTTTAAAATTATTTTGATTAATATGCTAACTTATCAAAACTAAATATTGCTACAACACCTCCAACCTCAGGGTTTCTGTGTATCTCTCCCACCAAGTCAAGGCGTGGCCCTCTAATTTTAGTCATGCAAATGAAATATTTTGTTCTTCCTCAATTTTATGGATGTTTAAATACACTTCTAGTTGTTGCAACCAATTATTCAACTTAAGAGCATCGATCTCTCCATGGTACGACTTATATCAACATCCATTTTAAACATGAGTTGTGATTGATTCATGACACTCGAATTGGGTTGATATTTTATGGGTTCTTTATTCGGTTGATTCTCTATTTCTTCCTGACCTCTTGATCTCCCTTCAAATATATCCTCTACATTTGAACCCCCATCTTCTCTGAATATCCCAAGATTATTGTTTAGGGCTTCCATGAGGATATTTACATTACGACTTATATATGCAACTTATTGTTCCAGCCATGAAAACCTATCCTCTACAAGATCACAAGGGCTATTCATATATTTCTCGACCATGAGGAGGGTTTATGACTTTTCATCCAGCCGATATATATTGCGTTCAAATCTCCACAAAATACCCAAAGAAACATACTATGATACTAATACGATCTGTAAATTGTCATGGATATTCCACTCGATAGTTCATCACAATAGACCTAATAATATTATATTTAAAATATGAAATTATACACTATTATAGTTTTATTGGATTTTTGGACCTCTAGATTTACTAATAATAATGATTGCATGTGAATGAAAAATTATGTAGAATATAGAGAATGGAAAAATAAAAGTTCGCACACACAATTGGCACAAGATATTCTATAGGAAACCATTTTAGGATAAAAACACAGTTGGAAGGTGAGGTCGCTCTACTCTCTTTCTTTGAATGGAAATATGGTTGCAGGTGCAAAGAAGTATGGTTTGTGGCCCATGGGCTACTACAATGCACAAATCCTCTATGTCTGCTCTATATACCATATCTATTGTCTATTTTTGGTTAGATATGGAACAAATGCACTTGAAAGAATGGAATCCCTTTTTCCTCTTAGTGGCTTGGTTATATCACAGCCCAATAGCCTACTAGTGGTTAGGTTTGACTACCTCAACTCTTAACCAGAGTTAAAGTATAGACTCTTCTAGAGTATTCTACAACATAATTATGTGGCTGGCCCCTTTTCAATGAATAATGGGGGCTGACGTGGCATCCTTTCGAATGTATGGTGGTGAAAATAGGAAGGTAAACTTCTAATTGGCATAATTTTTTCATACAAACTCCAATTGATGTTATTATTGCACCGTTGGAAAGGTCTTTGTGTGTCTAATAGGGAAAAATAGTGATGCACTAAAGAGATACACTTTTCCCCCCAAAAAATCATTTGATGACTCAAATATCCCAAAAATTTGTAGACCATATTTTTTGAAATTGGGTCACACCAGTAAAAATGGTCCCGTGAGTTGATTCCTCCACTTTTTCCACACTAAAAGGATCGATATGGATGACAAACAATTTAATGATTCAATCTAGATCATGAGGCCTTAAACTCGACATCTTGGCTCCAACTCCAATCCATCACAAATCAAATGTAAATAAAGCCTAAGAACAAGGATTTAATCAAAATTGAGGAGGGGGGAAAGCCCCCATATCTAGAACCCTTAAACCAGATAAAGCCCCCTCAAATTTGTCCAAATGATATTCCTCTCATTCAATGCCAAAGGGTTTGGTGGAGCCCACAAAATACTAGCCCTCAAACGGTTGATCACTTGTCATAAGGCAGATGGCATTCTAACCAAGAGATGATGTCCCCTAAGAAAAAAACCAAGAAAATGCTTAAGGTATTCTTAAATACTTGGCCATTCTATCATCTGGACTTTGATGGAAACCCTGGCGGACTCACTTCTATTTAGAATTTTAATTGCATAGCGATTTATTCTTCTACATTACCCTATGCTATTCTACTTAACCTATTTTCGAGGATATTAACTTTCATATTTATGTTCTTAAAATAATTGGGCCCTGTATTGATCACATCATATTTTGGGAGGAATTGATCACATATGGTGCCTTTGCAGATCTTTACACTATTCTATATGGTGACCTAAACTTTACTACTTCATTTCAGGAAGTATGGGGTTCAAACCTGCATCCAAACCCATAGATTGTTTTATTTTGAGATGTCATCACTAATCTAAGTCTAATTGTCATAAATCTAGTAAAGATTTTGTAAACTTGGAGTAATGGTTGTATATATAGCAGTGAGGTTTCAAAAAGGATCAAATGATTCCTCATTTGAGAAGGCATATGGAATTCTAGATGCACTTTTAAATATTTTTTGAAATGAGGAGTATTTCTGACTGCAGGCCTGTTGAGTCCTGATTTTATTCATTTTTTAAAATGTTCTAAGGCCTTGATCCCCCCTATTTTGAACTCTTTTTGACCCTTCATGACTCTCTTTTTTCCATATCCTATGTGTTTTGACCAAAAGGGTGTTGTGGGCTTTAAGTTATGCAAATTTATCTAAAAATAATCATTTCAATTTACTCTTCAGTATTTATGAAGTTAAATGATACCTAATTGAATTATCTTCAACCCTATTCAAGAACCAGAGTTCCAAACATCTGACTTTGAAGGATCTATAGTTTACTAGGGTTCCACTCCTTTTGGTTCAATATGGCTCATTTAGAGGGTACTGGTACTACAAATGGGGACCATCGGAAGAAGGAAGAGGAAACACTTGCATTCGAATTTCTTATCAAAGATTCTATTGGGAACAGTCAAATGGAAAACATTCCTCCCTTTGCTTTGCCTAATTTTCGTGGTACCTCTAGTGAAGATCTTGGCGCTTTCTTATTCAAATTTGATGTATTATGCAAGAGCTACGATTATTCTTCAAATTCTCAAAAGTTGAAGTTGTTTCCCTCCACATTAAAAGATGCATCTCTCATATGGTTCATGGGACTAACTGCAAATTCCATTTCGACATGGGATGACATGAAGAAGGTGTTCCTGAAAAAGTACCAGGATTATTGTAAAACTAGGGAAATTAGGGAAGAAATCTTTGTCATGATCCAGAAAGAGGAAGAAATCTTGGAAGACTTCTTGGAAAGATTCCAATATAATTTGCAAAGATCCAAGTTGAACCTGTTGAATAAAGAAACCCTAAGAACAATCTTACTGGGAGCCATAAGTCTGGAATCTCTCGAAGTTTTGAACTTGATGGGAGTAGGCGATGTATAAAAATTAAGCTATGATGATGCGTGTGAGTTGTGCCAATGATTTTCAAGGGGAAATTCTAAGTTTGGAAAAGCATCAAGAGATACTTCTTCCAGATTCACTAAATTTGTTGCAGGGGCTGGGGTAACCAGAGCTGAAATTGGAAACTTATTTGAAAATTTTAAAACTAACATTCTTAGCACTTTGTCTTCACAGTTAGATGTTTTGTAGGATAAGAAGAAGCAAGAGGAAGTGGAGAAAGGATTTTTTGTGTTATGCTCCAAGTGTAGAAAAAAACATCCCTTGAGGGAGTGTCATGTAGATAGTATAGAGGTATGCTAAATTTGTGAGGTTGATCATTCTACTGATCAGTGTCCTTCTCTTCTAGAGATTAAAGAAAAATATCTAGAATATCATGAAGCTATCAATGCACTCTATGCAATAGCACCTCAAAAAACATGGCAGCCACATCCTACAAGTATGTCAAAACACCATTCTCAATTTCCTTATGCCCAGAATTAGATGTGGAACATTGCAATGACCTGGAATCCTTGGCCTCCACAAATACCTTGGCAGGGGAATTTTCCTTACCCTGGTGCACTAAATTATCACCCTCAAAAATTTTATTCGCCACAACCCATGCTACAAGAAACGGTTCAACCACAAAAACAACAATTTCAGTTGCCTACCCCACCAAATCAACCATGACCCACACAACTTCCTGCCCATCCAGTCTCCAATCCAACCAATAAAGCCATCCAATCTTCTCACAATATTGGAGTGGCCACGTATCCCACTTTTCCTACCTATTGTATTGCACCACATCCTTTGCAGGAAATTTTTGTTCATGTGTTGCAGGAATTTCCTGTGTCGCTGCAGGAAATCAAAGTCAGATCAGGAAAAGTGGTGACTCAACTCGGAAAATGTTAGGTCCCTATAATACTAGTGATTCCCCCATTAATATTGTCATTGTAGCTCTTATTTTTATTTTTGTGCCCCTATTATCCCCATATTGTTATTATTGTTCCCCATAGAAACCCACTATTTTTATTATTGTGCCCTTGTATTATTATTGTTATGCCGGCTTTGATTATATTGTGACCCATTAGACTCCTATATATAGAAAGGAGGTTTTGTCATTTGTATCTGTTATAGACAATTTTGTGCCTTACAGCATCAGGCATGAATTGTCAATAATCCAAGGGATCCAAAGTCCCTAAACATGATGTTCCTACCCTTAGAGGAACAAGGTCAGCAAACCAACAGCTCTGGGATCAGTTCTCCACCTGAAAACACTCAAAAACAAGCAATCCTGAAATCAAAGCAGGTGCTCCACTAGGCTTCTGCGCTGAAACTCAACTCCTCCATGGTGTACCTGCGTTGCAAAGCAGGTAGAACAAAGGCCACCTGCGCTGAGCGAGATGGGACAAGTGGCACACTGAGTCATTGCTCTGGAATCTTCCAAAAATGACACTTGGATCAGGGATTTCGCCTTGTGATGAGTCAGAGGCTCTGTTTCTCCAAGTGGAAGCAAGGTTCTCCAAGTGGACTCAAGAACTGAAGATCAACTGAAGAGAGAGAGGACACAAGGCAGCTACACATCAGTTGCAAGCTGACTCATCCTTTCTCAATTCATCTATATATTGAGCTCTCTCCTATGAGCTCAGGAGGCTGGAATTTTGTGCAAAGTAATGATATGCTGTTGGTTTCACTATAGAACTATTGGGTGATTGCTTGAAGGAGGTGAAGAGGAGAAATTCTTTCTGCTGGGAGGTGTTGCTGGATTGGGGCCTTCAATGGTTGTAACTCTCTCAGAACTTTACTTCTTCATTAATAAAAGCTATTGAGGTTCTTCTATATGCACTTGTTTCAATGATGTATTGTGATAATTGTATATTTGATTTATGCTAATCCTTGAATCAGTTATGATTGCATGCTTCTTGTAGTTTCCTTCTTTGCTATTTTTCAGGATCTCATTGTAGCTGGGCCAGCAATAGAGCAAGGAGCTAGGAGCAAGCAGCAAGGAGAAGAGTTTGGATTCGACATTAAGCGCAAGGCAGCGGTTAGTGCATTTCTTCATTCTCTTTTGCTTTCGTAAAGAAGTAAACCTTAAGTAGTTTTCTTTACAGTTGTTGCTGAGGTACTATCACCCTTAGAGTGGGATAGGGTCATCCGAGTCGGATACTTTTCCCTACAACAAACTGGCGACTCTGCTGGGGATCGTATCTGTTTGATTGTTTGTAGTATTTTGCTATTCATTTCCTGAACAAAAGAGTACCAAATCGAAAATCTTTTGACTATATCAAAAGCGAAGTAGAGGGCAGCTACTCTAGCTCATTTCTGAGCATGTTCATGATTTGAAGAGCTGATCTACAAGGATCCTTGTAAGCTCTTAGTGATAGCTTTTCATCTTCCTTGTTATCCCTTAGTGTGTACTTGACTGATTGCTTCTGATTTGAGCAAAAAATGTGCATTTTTGAGAAAATTGTGACCCGGAAACTGAGAAAACGCAACTTTCGTTTTCCAAAGCAGGTAGTACACAGGCTACCTGCTTTGCAACGCAGGTCCCAAAGGGGCTACCTGCGCTGAGAGCCAGACTGGATGTTCAGCACCTGCGTTGGCCCAATTTTACCTTGTGCATTTGGGGTTTCCTCCCTTTTTCTTGCCTGTTTTCACTATAGGTTTTGCAGCCAGTTACTAGTCTTGTACCTATATTGAAACCAACCTTACTTGCCATCATTCCGCCTCTGTTATATAACGAAATTGTACTTGTTCTTTTGTATTTCTTACATCATTTACAATTTCCCATAACGAAAGTGAACTAGTCTTGCCTTGGCCTCTTAGATTCTGAACCTGTGTTAGCCATTTTGCTGGTCTAAAGAGTTAGCTTGTTTGCTGTCCATAGCTGATTAGTCTTTTTACTTTTGTCATTATGGTTTGATTTCATGTATTTCCAGTGATTAAACAAGTAAATCTTAAGGTGTCTTTTGATTTTGGACAAACTTGTTTGTTTTCGCTTTAAATCGAAATCAAAGTTATATAACAACTTTCTTTTTGTAGTACATCAACATTAAGAAAGGGAAAAGAAAATACATGCATTGTGCATTTTGCATTTGAAAAAGTTTGCATGATGATTTAGGAGAAAGTGCATTAGTTTGTGCTGTATGAACTGTGTGAAAAGATTTGCCTTTCTTCTCCCTCAGTAGTTAAGATTTTCATCGGTCAAAAAGATTTGAAAAAGCTTGCTTCTCATCTTAGGCTGCATTTAGGAACTGTTCATATACATCTCGTGGTGAACCTTGAAAGGCAAACTTTAAAAAGATCAACTTAAAATATACTGAATGAACCTAACAACGCATTGAAACATAACGCAAACACATAGAGGTCTAAGCTAGAGACGTGTTCCGGCGTCGTTAAACGTAGTGACTGTCGATCTCTACGAAGGTGGGTGATTCCTCCTGAGAGTCGGTGGCACTAATACGGACTTGTGCTCCCACGTACCGTCGCGTATATATTGGGAGACCCCTATAGGAACAAAGCCTTTATCCATAGGAAGCCGTGTCGGCCGCCCTACTGATCGCGATGCAGTGAACACAGCATTCACGAAGATCGACCACCCGTACCGTAAAACGTATTCTGTGGTTTCGCGAAAGGTTTGGCACACCCTCTGCCTAGATCTCCAGAGCAGTTTCTTTTGGCCCTTTTCAAACTCTATAGCTGAAAAGGTCCAACCGAGCATTTGTCACTTCAGGCTCGTTAATACATCGAAGGAGACTAGAGTCATCTTTAGCTTTTTCTCGACTCTTAAAACATGAAAAAGCATAGTTATGTTTAAAAGCGTCTAATAAAATTCATTCAAATCAGAAACACAAATTTTCCCCTTTTATATTTTAGTTGATTAAGTAATCCGCAATCGTGGAAGAAATTCAATTGAATATCCGTCGTTCTCGGAGGCTTGCGAGTCAACCGTCTTTGTCTCCGGAATCGAAAACAATCCGGACAAAGTGAGCTCGTCGAACCAGTTCAAAATCTCCTTTAAAAGTTAGAACAAGTGTTCCAACAACATCTGAGATTCTGGTTACTCCAAACATTTCCGGAAACCCTGCCTCTATAGAAGAAGTTCAACCGCCACAGAAGGACAGTAGTACTGATCCTAGGCCGGGGGAAAATACTTGTATAACTGAACCAGTTCCATCTGTAACTGGTCCAGAGAGTTTTGTTCCTCAAACATCTGTCGCTGTCGATACAACCCCTTCTTCGGCACCGGAAATCTTTTACGGACCTGACGGTCTTCCTCTTCCACCTGGTCTGATTGCGATAGAGGAAATTATAGAGGAACCGCAAGTATCCACTCCAACTCATTTTGGAGTAGGGGTCACTCTATTTCCTGCTACAACAGAAGTTTGTCCATCACCAGTGGAAGTTCCTGTAGAATCACTAGGCAATCAATTGGATAGACTCAAAATGTCTGAACAACCGTCGACATCTAGGACTGTGTCAAATGACACGGCGACGACAGAATTACCTGCTGCAAATCCAACAATGTTCGCCGGCATACCATCTGTCCCAACTAGCTCTCAATCGCTAGAAGGAGTCCACCAAGGGACTATCTCGGCAGTATGGTCTGTTCCTGTTTGTTCCGGAGTAATGTCTGGTAACTCTTATGGTGAGACTCATCAAATTGACCCTTTT
The DNA here is from genome assembly GCA_031772625.1 of Pinus tabuliformis. NCBI lineage: Eukaryota > Viridiplantae > Streptophyta > Pinopsida > Pinales > Pinaceae > Pinus > Pinus tabuliformis. Next base: position 411,064,719 of record CM062806.1, on the reverse strand, counting down.
GGGAATCAATTTAGGCCATCCAGTCCTCCAGGACAATCAATTTCCTTGAGTTCTGGATTACCACCGTATGGGGGGCAGTATGCCCTTTCATTACCCCCTCCGGGAGGGTACCCATACGGGAGTTCTCAACCTTATTCAAGTTATGGTGGAATTGCAACGAGTAGTTGGGTACCTATGCTATCCCAGCCACCAAGAGTTGTATATTCTATGCAACAATGTGTACCTGTGACGAACATCCCAACTACACCGGCTATTGTAACCGTGTTGCAATTTCAAACGATGCCTGTTGTATGTCAACCTCAGATTTCTCAGGTTCTCATGCAATAGCCCCTTGACCCTGCGACCCAACCACAATCGCCTACTGGTGGGGCGACACAAGTACAATCGGGTACAATTACCCCACATCTTGGTCCAATGGTTAGTATAGCACAACAACCCATGGTATCGCAACCGTGGGTAGTGCAATACCAACAACCACAATTCCAACAAGTGTACCAAGGTTCTGAACATCAAATCTTTGCGAATATTGGACAACCATATATCCAAAATGGCCAAAATCAACCACTTTATAGTGGTCAAGTCCATCAACCGTATCAATCATACCAACATCAACTCCATTATGCTGGTATGCAAAGACCAACTGTTCAGGCAATTCCATCGTACCCTGGTTACGCTTCCCCTAACTTGAATCAACAGTTACCATTCGTGGCGACTTTAGAGTTACCTGATTTACATCGGTTAACCAATGATCCAATTGCTTACGCCCCATGGTGGCCAGTGATCCCGCACAAACTTCCATCCGACATTCCTAAATTCAATGGAAATCCAGGTGAAGACCCATCGAATCATGTGATGACATTTCATCTATGGTGTTCGTCGAACACTTTAAATGATGATTCGATAAGGCTTCACCTCTTTCAGAGGACATTGACAGGTCCAGCGGCGAAATGGTATATAGAATTGCCAAGAGCTTCGTTCGACAATTTTAGCTCCCTTGCCACGACATTCTTAACCCACTTTCAATTACCAATAAGGTATGAAACGGGAACAGAGATATTGACTAACTTCAAACAGACAACCGCAACTCATATATCAGATCATATACATGAGTGGCGACGTCGACGAAGAATGGTTAAAACATACGTTCCTGACCAGCTTTTAGCTGAGTGGTTTATAAAGTCGTTACTTCCGGCCATAACGGAAGATGTGGCAAAGGGGGGAGTCGTAATAGAAGAGCAGGTTATTGCTCGTGCACAATATTTGGACTTAGTATATACTCAGTCTGGAATGCTCTATGACAAAATACCAGATGCCCCTAGACCAGAGTTTTCAATCCCTCCTCCTCCTAAATCAAATAGTGACTCTCATGCCGGCGATGGCGTGATTGGCACGACAAACACGAATCCGAAAAGGACCAATCAAAAGAAGGCCCGTAAGGATTCGAATCAAAATGCGCATGAGGAAATTATTGCTTCGGAAGTAAATGTCATATCGACAGATAAGGGCAAAGAAACCAATCAACCAGTAAGCAGGAAGAATCAAAACAAAGGGAAGAAAGATCGAAGAAAGTCATCTCCTCGAAAAACTCCTCATAGAGAGGAGAAACCACCTGGGAGGTGTCATATATGTGACGAGGATCATTGGACGGCAGATTGCCCGTACAAAGCTGAGTTTAAAAGATTCGTAAAGAATTCGCATACTCCAGCTGTGTTGACTGATCCATTTCCCGACCCAAGTCAGAATCTGGTCGATAGTGGAAATGCTTCCCCATCACAAGTTATGATGTTGTCAAGTTTTAAGCACCAAGATGATGCTTTAATTTCAACATTAAACAAAAGCCATGGGAATTCACAGTTGTTGAATGGCGAGAGAAAAGGTCGATCAGGCAGTTCGACAACAACTTCAACAGAAGTTGTGCCGCCATCCAATACAAGAAGCATTCCAACGATCCATGGAGGCAATCATCCTCTCCAATATATCGGAGTAATTTTCCTAAAAGGCCCTTCTTTAATGGGCACTTTTGCCCCACCACCACCAAGTAATCTTACGGAGATGGGTGCAACGGAATATGAAGCCTTCTATTTTTAATGGATCTAAAAGTTTCGAGGATAGTTCCTATCTCAAGTCAACCTCGTTTAAAAAATGAAATAAAGAGTAAAGAGGATAGTTCTTTACGATGTCAACCTCATTAAAAAATGAAATGTCCTCTTAAGGTTTAAAGGACATATGCCTCGTCTGCATTTTTATGCTGGGGGCATCAAGATTGAGCAAGGTTTGGTCGCATTCAAGCTCGTTAAAAAATGAACTGCCCCTTAAGGTTTAGGGGGCATATGCCTCGTCTGCATTATTATGCTGGGGGCATCCATCATCCGAGCAATTTTAGCACATAGTTCATGCTCGTTAAAAAATAAACATAAGCTGTGAGCAATCTTCCCCTAGAGTTCAAGCTCACCCAGAAAAAATGAACCGGTAAATAACCTTGGTAAATGTAACCTTTGACAGCCATATTAAAGCCCTTGGTCGTGTTCTTGCAGTCTCACCTCCATCCGTTCATTTGGCCAATCGTTCATCTCCATATGTTTGTTTACCCATTTTGAGGAACAGCTGCAAAGAGTGATTTCACTTAGCCATCCTTGTGACACTGCCGTGATTGGAAAATTCCAACCTGTACCTGGAATCTGCTGCTATCCCTGTTTATCACTCGTTCCTCAAAAGACGAGTCTTCTTTGAGCTCTTTTCTCTTGACTCGTAAAATATGAAAAGTTTGCTGAGTTTTGGCCTTCCAGCTCGTTAAACGACCGGAAGAGCTATCCCTCCTCTAGATTTTAATCTTTTTGGACCTGAGGGATTATTGCACAAAAAGATCGAGCGCTTGTTTTTTTCGGCTCGTTAAAGCAATCGAAAACTCATCCCTTCTGTATTGTTTTATACTTTTTCGGACTTAAGGGATTAGATGACGAAAAAGGAATTTTGGAGTTGACTTTACGTACCTTTTCAGAGACTCTCTAAAAATGAAAAGGACCGAGTTATCCTTGTCGTTAGACTCGTTAAATTCATTAAATAGCAACAAACTTGTCTTTAGACGAGAACGAGTTTCCCTATCGCTAGGCTCGTTAAAACATAGCGATGGGCTTGCCCGAAGGGCAGGTTATAGAACAAGCATATGTTATCCTCCTCAAGCTTGATAAAAATAAAGAGGTACTGGTCAGCAATGACTGGGGAAAAATTGGGAGAACCTCACAGCTTTAATGGTAGCAAGTCGCTCTTGAACATGACACTTTGTCCTCCGTATCACATCGGGTTGGGTTGTTTCATTCACCGGTCTCATCACCATGGTCCTCGCCACACCATCCACATTTGGGGTAATGCTACAAATCCATCACATCAGTGTCGTTATATTTTCAAGAGATGTTGTTCTGCAAAGAGTCAACCGTGTCCCATCCACTGCCATACATTGTCCTTCATCCATTTCATGACCGCCACCCTGAATCATACATGACAGTTTGTTTTCACCTCATCACAATCACTAGCTCCGTTCCGTGTCACTGATGTGGGATTCACTAAGGCCCTCTGACGGATCGCTCCTTGTCGACATCAGCTCATTATCCAAGGAGTTGATCTAGGAACGACCCCTTCAGTACTTTGAAGCTTGCATGCCTCAATGGCAAGTTTCTCACTTCCGGCGACAGGTATACATCAATGACCTTAGACCAGAATATTTTGCATGGTGGTCGACGCCAAGTCCTTTATTCCCACCATGTGAATTGTACTGCCGTACCTTGAGGGTCATCATCCTTATCGGTGATTCCTCTCGCGCTTGTTAACGGTTTACATCATTGGCCGGTAATCAAGCGATGTCTTTCCATGTTCGACTTCAAGAAATTCTCACATGGATCGACTTGTACATCGAGTGAAGATCGGAAGAGATTGAAGACCCCGGATCTAGTTTCATCCATCCGGGCTACGATATATATTCAGGATATAAAGACATTTGATATGTACATCATTGCAGCAGATGATCATCCTTCTCAAAGGATGATAATTTCAGCAGAGAATTATCAGTCTATCATCAAACGATCGTCTGTGCTATGTACCAAAATGAATTTATAAAGCTGAGCATGGGAATGCCCGCCTCAGCTAGATCATGAAAAAGAATGAAAAATAATGTATTGTATTGTATCTTATTACAGGACACTTCTTAGCAGATTGAATGAACTTCGGATCCTCCTAATAAAGCATTTCACCCGATAAACGACCTCATACTTTAGGGGGCATCTGTTATAGACAATTTTGTGCCTTACAGCATCAGGCATGAATTGTCAATAATCCAAGGGATCCAAAGTCCCTAAACATGATGTTCTTACCCCTAGAGGAACAAGGTCAGCAAACCAACAGCTCTGGGATCAGTTCTCCACCTGAAAACACTAAAAAACAAGCAATCCTGAAATCAAAGCAGGTGCTCCACTAGGCTTCTGCGCTGAAACTCAACTCCTCCATGGTGTACCTGCGTTGCAAAACAGGTAGAACAAAGGCCACCTACGCTGAGCGAGATGGGACAAGTGGCACACTGAGTCATTGCTCTGGAATCTTGCAAAAATGACACTTGGATCAGGGATTTCGCCTTGTGATGAGTCAGAGGCTCTGTTTCTCCAAGTGGAAGCAAGGTTCTCCAAGTGGACTCAAGAACTGAAGATCAACTGAAGAGAGAGAGGACACAAGGCAGCTACACATCAGTTGCAAGCTGACTCATCCTTTCTCAATTCATCTATATATTGAGCTCTCTCCTATGAGCTCAGGAGGCTGGAATTTTGTGCAAAGTAATGATATGCTGTTGGTTTCACTATAGAACTATTGGGTGATTGCTTGAAGGAGGTGAAGAGGAGAAATTCTTTCTACTGGGAGGTGTTGCTGGATTGGGGCCTTCAATGGTTGTAACTCTCTCAGAACTTTACTTCTTCATTAATAAAAGCTATTGAGGTTCTTCTATATGCACTTGTTTCAATGATGTATTGTGATAATTGTATATTTGATTTATGCTAATCCTTGAATCAGTTATGATTGCATGCTTCTTGTAGTTTCCTTCTTTGCTATTTTGCAGGATCTCATTGTAGCTGGGCCAGCAATAGAGCAAGGAGCTGGGAGCAAGCAGCAAGGAGAAGAGTTTGGATTCGACATTAAGCGCAAGGCAGTGATTAGTGCATTTCTTCATTCTCTTTTGCTTTCGTAAAGAAGTAAACCTTAAGTAGTTTTCTTTACAGTTGTTGCTGAGGTACTATCACCCTTAGAGTGGGATAGGGTCATCCGAGTCGGATACTTTTCCCTACAACAGTATCATCCAAGAATTGTTAATTTGTGTAATGTAAAGGAGGTTTCCCCCTCAAAGAGGCTTATTTTCAAGGTGTTGATCTATCTTTTCTTCTATTTTGTGAGTTGGTTGCATAACATTTGGTATGAGAGCTTTGGATTCTAGGGTTTCACTGCTCCAAACATGTCATTGTGGAATTTTCGCTATAACTTTTTTTTTTTTGTGATGTTTCAAAAGATGAAAAAAAAAAAAAAAAAGTCGTTTGAGCCGAAATCCCTATAAACCTCGGGACCAAATTTTAGATCTTTTCTCTCTATAGTTTCGGATATATGACCCAAGGAAGTTAGGATTTTTGCAGAATCCAAAATTATATCTCAAACAGGTGACCTGGGGAAAATCACCATATCTTTTTTTCTAAGAATAATATTGAAAATTCGTAAGACGATACAAAAAGAGGATGGCCTGTAGTTTTATGTGTGTCAGTTTGAGGTCCTAAGTTCAAAGTCGTGACACGTGGAAATCTGTACAAGTTCGCTCTATTGAACTAGTCTATAATCAGGTCATCATGGGATATTGAGCATAACTCTTCCTTGGAGAATCCCATGTTGATCAGACTTGTGGGGTTAGAAAGAGGACTCAGAGGGATACTACATGACATAATTTTAGACCTTGGTGATTTGAAATTACAGAGATACAATAGATTCAATATCGAGCTCCTACAAAGTGAAAATATGTGTGTAGTTTTTTAAAATTTTTGCATAAGTTTGGTTTGAAAAAATAGTTTGAAGGATTTTTTTTTTCCAAGGAAAAAAGCGAACTTTTCATTAAACATAAAAAGTTACATGCATATGCCAAAGGCATTCCGTATGCTGTATGACTGAGTCATAGAGCTGCTACAAAAAGAACAAGCTTTTCTGTGCCTCAAAATCTGGTATATAAGCAGCTGAAAAGAAAATAACAACAGTTTCGTTTTCAGCCCTTTTGTACCCAAACCCGTCAAAATGTAAAGATCCCACTGTGTTTGACCACTTACTATTTCCTGGGCTTCCTCTTAGGAGGAAAACAACCCAAAACAAAAATAGTAAATGACATATACAGAAGAACTGTGATATAGTTTCTTCAACAAGTAAAATACAGAAAACCATAATATCTTATGTATCAGAAGTTTGTACCAAAAAAACAAAACAAAATAAAGATACAAAAATTTTAAAGGACAGATTGTTAAACTTTAAGAGCATGGAGGCTGATCCGACACACGGATCTGTCCCTGGTCTTCTTCCACTATTTTCCAACTGCCCATAGCTTGCTGTAGACCTTCTTTAGAAAGGGTATCTGCTGTACCATTTCGCTCCCTGTAGATATGACAAATAGTGAAAACATTAAAAGAGATTTTTAAGGACATAATTTCTTCAAGCAGAGGTCTAAGCATATAATTTTGACATCTACTTTTGCCGTTGACCCAATTAACAACAGATAAAGAGTCTCCAAAGATCTGAACTGCAAGGATGTTCCTGTGGATAAGCCAACATAGCAGGAGTTTTAAGGCTGTAAGTTCTGCATAATTGTTTGTCCCTGTGCCTATCCCTACAGATGCTTTTAAAGACTTTGTTTTGCTTAAGTATATAATCATTCCTGCTCCTGCTGTGTTGTTCTGAGATGCTCCGTCAAAATATGCCCAGGGGATCCCCTCTTGGATCTGTTCCTCCCTAATCTGCCTGGGGTTGCTTCCTTCCTCTGAGTCTGGAATGCTTTCAAAAATAGCAGAGCTTTGAATTGCAATAGGTTCAGCTGTGGCTTCCTTTTCCATGAAAATACTCCGATTTCTTGCGATCCATATTCCCCAACATATGATAGGAGGCAGGTTTCGCATTTTCCAGCCGGGATAGTTGCGCCACCATTTATCCCAAACCTCCTGAATATTCCTTCCCTCCCATTCCAACCTTTTCCCTATGAGCTTCCCGACCTCTACCCAAACTGATTTGACGAACGGGCATGCAAGGAAAATATGGTTTATAGTCTCAGAATCCGCCTTGCATAGATAGCATCTCCCCGGTCCTTGCTTGTATCTAGCTTGAAGCACATCCCAAGTAGGAACTTTTCTTTTTAAGATGCACCACAAGAAAAGTCTTGCTTTTGCTGGGCATTTTAATTTCCAGATCAGCTTGTCCCACCATTCTGGTTCCCCCCATCCTTTTCTGTTCATTAGATATTTATATCTGAATTTTGGTGAGTACGATCCATTTTCCGCATGTGCCCAGACCAGCTGATCCTGTCTATCCCTTATTCTTACATTGGACCGATTTAATTCCTCGATGTATACCTTCCATTCGTTCCACCAGGCTGGTCGAATACCTAGCTCTTCACCAGATTTCCAGGATTGCCCCCAAATCGTTGAGAAGCCCACTTTCTCAACTTGACTTAGATGCCTAATTCCTTTGGATTCTAGATGTCTGATTAAACCTGGAGAGAGTGCATACCTTTCGTTGCATCCAACCCAGGGGTCTTTTCCTATCTTCAGGCTTTCCCCATTTCCAATCTGCCACGCCAGTCCTTGTTCTATCACTTTGAAAGCTTCCACAGTGGCTTTCCATACTACCGAACAATTTTTCTCCTTCTTACTTCCCTTCCTTATCCATTCTTCTAGTGGAGTGGGATCAATATATTTCCTTTTTACTACTTTTGTCCAGAGATTCTCCATCTTGATTATTCTCCATCCTGATTTTGCTGCCAGAGAAATACTGAAGTCTGTAAGGTTTTTTATCCCCCACCCACCCCATTCTTTTGGTCTTGCTATTTTATCCCAAGCTACCCATGGAAGTACAGAATCCTCCTTCGAGCCTGCCCAGAGGAACCTACTGCATATCTTATTAATCTTCCTTAGAATCCCCTTTGGAACCCATGTTAATGCAGCCCAATAGACTGGCATAGCTAAGAGGACTGATTTGATTAGAGTCAATCTTCCTGCTCGGGATAGCCATTTGTAGCTCCATTGAGAAATTCTGGATTCAGTTTTGGCCACCAGCCAGTTCCAATCTTGGTTCTTATATGCATTAGGCTTCAGCCAAAATCCTAAGTATTTGAAAGGATTCTCCATGCTATGCACTTCAAAGGGGAGAATGGTGGAAATCAGGCTTTTCTCATTTCTATTTAGACCTTCAGTGATAAGCTGGGACTTTCTATAGTTTATTTGCATTCCGGTCGCTTTCATGAACAGATCCAAGATGTTTTTTAATTCCTTGATTTCATTCAGACCTCCATTTGTGAACAGTAAAATGTCGTCCACAAACAGGAGGTGAGTAATAAACATATTGACTGCAACTTCCAATCCTTTTACTGCTCCCTCTCTTTTGGCCGATCGAATCAGGTGGCTCAGGCCTTCTGCTACCAAAAGGAAAAGCAAGGGTGATAAGGGGCACCCTTGTCTCAACCCCCTGAAGCCTTTGAAGAAAGGAGTGGCTGCACCATTTATTAGAATTGCAAAGTTTACATTGGAGATACATCCCATTATCCATCTGATAAATTCGTATTTAAATCCTAAATGGGTAAGTAGCATCCTTATATAAACCCAGTTTATTCTATCATAAGCTTTTGATAAATCTATTTTTATCACTGCTCCCTTTCTTTTCATTTGCTTGACACTGTGGATAGTTTCCTGAGCCACTCCTATAGCTTCATGAATTTTCCGACCATCCAGGAAGCCAAACTGCTCATTTGTAATGCATCTTGACAGAATTGGTTTAATCCTTACTGCTATCACTTTGGCAATGATTTTGTAAATACTGTTGCACAAAGATATGGGCCTGAAGTCTTCAAAAGTGTCCGGATTCTCCTTCTTTGGAATAAGTGCTATAAATGTTGAGTTGAAGGGGTTGTATACCTCTCCTTTCCTCCTAGACTCTTCCACTACCTCTGTTAGTTCTGTCCCAATATTTTCAAAGAAGTGTTGGAAGAGCTCTATGGTCCATCCGTCCGGGCCTGGGCTCTTATCTTTTGCCATTGATTTTATGACACTTTCTACTTCCTCCTTTGAGACTTCATGCATTAAACTCTCTGCCTCCTCGTCCTCAATATATCTAGGGAAGCATTGAGCAGTCCTGATAATTTCTGCTAGAGTGATTTCCCCTTGATCTGCAAACAGGCTCTGAAAGTGATTCCTCCCCATGGTCGCAAGTTCCTCGAATGAGTTGACCTCTTCACCCGCCTCGTTTTTTAGCTTCCATATTGTATTTGCACTTTTTCGCCCTTTAGCATAGTTGTGAAAAAACTTCGTGTTTTCATCCCCAGCCTTCAGCCATATTGCCCTGCTCTTTAGCCTCCATTCCTCTTCTTTTGCCAGTAGAATTTGGTCCCTCTGTTTTTCTAGCTGTAAGATTTTCTCTTTTGACTCCTGTGATCTGTATCCGTCTGTCTCTGTACATTCCATCCTTTGGATCTCATCATTAATGAGGACTAGATCCTCTTTTTGTCTCTCCCTCCTTGACTTTGCCCATTCAATAGTTGCCTTTTTTAATTTTTTTAAATTTTCCATGAACAAAAAACCTTTCCCCTCCTGGGATCTTCCATCTGGATGAATCCAAGTTTCCTTGAACAGTTTCTCATAGGATTCCTCTTTCAGCCATGTTGCATTAAATTTGAAAGGCGCTGCTGGTTTCCTGGGTAGTATGGATAACTCCAGAAAGATCGGGAAATGGTCCGAATTTCCCCCTTCTCCTACCCACTGCCGAAACATAGGTATTCTGGCAGTCAAGTCTTCACTCAAAAGAAAACGATCCAGCCTCTTTGCAATTCTGGCCTCTCCTACTCTTCGGTTCCTCCATGTAGGTTTCATTTTTATAGGATTTATGTCTATTAGATTATGGGAGGTGATGGAGCTTTGAAAAAATTCTGATAGCGAATCTTCTCTGGCCGCCGGACCCCAGGTTTCGGCTCTCCCTAAGGAGAAATTCATGTCTCCACCTAGGACCATATTGCTTCTTCCCATTATATCTTTTGATAGGAGGTCGTTCCAGAATTCCATCCTTCCCTGACAGGGCCCATATAAATTTACAATTGTAAGCGGAACATCAAAGTCTGTGGATTGAATCTCTGTTCCCATGGCACGATGCAGACCCCACTGGTTTAAAATCCTTACTCTTCCTTCCTTATATCCTATAGCCAGCCCTCCCGAATGGCCAATAGAGTCCAAAGCACAAAACCGCCATCCCGGAAGCAAGGCTGTAAGAGCTTTTTCAACTTCAGAGCTATTACCTAAAGTTTCTTGCAAAAGGATAAAATCCGGTTTCGAACTCAATACAAGTTCCTTTAAGGCCAGTTTTTTGGGTTTACTGGCTAAACCCCTACAGTTCCAGGATAACAGGATCATTTAATAACGGGCTCTTGGGGATTCCCTGCTCTAAGCGCCCCATGGATTGTCATTTGTTTCCCGTCTGCAACATCTATTTTTGCTCTAACCTTTGCATTTGATAAGCTCGATTTCCTACCCCTCACTTTCTTTATTTGAGGAGAGGTTCGACCTATCCCTCCAAAAGATCCTAGACGCTCAGTCTTCTTATCTAAGGATCTTAGATTATAGTGACAGGTTTGGGAGGCCGTGACCAGTTTTACTTCCTCAGGGGTGTCATCCTCGCCGTTCAGATCAATGGAGGGTATAGCAGCCGTTATAATTTCAACAGAGTTTTCAATTTGTAATTGATCATCAAGCGAGCGTTTTTTAGAAATCAAACTAGAAATCAAGCAATCATCTTTAGTTTCAGAGAGAGTTAAAGATGGGTTACTTGAGTCTAGTCTCCTACCCGGAGGGTCTTCTGCTGGCGATGAATTCAATGAAGCTGGACGTTCGTTGATGGGCTGCTGAGTCTGGCTTTCATTGACAGGCTCTGTTCCGGGCGATCTTGCTTTGTCGTGTTCTGATCCGTCCCTGCCTGGCGGGCTGACCGGGTTCTGTTCTCTTTCCTTCTCCCCCAGCTGATAGTCCACCTCCATCGCTTCCATCGTCGGGTTCTTCTTAGTTCCCAAATCCTGAGTCTGAGGTTCCTGAGCCTCGTACATGCCTTCATCCTCTGATGGTTTTTGGTATCTTCTTCTGCGCTTCCCCATGGGGCAGTCCCTTGCTAGATGTCCGTAGACATGACATCTATGGCATCTGAAAGGGAGATGCTCATAGTCGAGAATTTGCTCAAAGATGTATTCTCTGTACTGGAGATTTATCTTTTCTGCCAGTCCCCCCCTTGGGTTTAGATTCACCAAAATCCGAGCCATCGCCATATTATGAGTTTGAAGAAACGACATGTCCGCCTCCAGGAAGGTGCCCAGCCTGTTCCCAATAGATCTAAAAACCGATTCTACCCAGAGGAAAGAGGGCAGACCTGGGGCTCGCACCCAAACTGGAAATGTATCAGTCTTTTCATGCATGGCATCAAACATTGGACTCCATCTCTTGAATAATATCGGATAATTGCCGAAAGCCCAATTCCTTGCCATCACCCAGTCTGCCGCTTCTTTGTTTGCAAAACTCACCCTGAACCATCCTTTTGCCAGGGCTGCTACCTTGAATTCCTTGACTAGATCCGTCTGCCATACCTGCTCTCCCCACTTTTTAATAAATTGTGTCGTATACTTCTTCCCTCTTGCTCTCCCAACTAGGGTGCATTCGGCCACTTCTATTGCCTCCTCCACTTGAACGTCCATCCCCAGCACTAAGTTGTCTTCAATGACCGCCTTCTTAATGGGCTTCGATTTTTTCCTTTTCTCTCCAGACTTTTTTGCTACCAAGCCCTCCTCCACTGCCTGAGTATTTACAGTCTTCGATGTTATTCCTGGCAGCGCTTCATCTTCTGTAGATTCCTTTAACTCCTCTGTGGGTTTTTGCACCCCTTCGAGTCCCTCATTGCCTAAACTGTTGAGGATGGGTCCCGAACCCGTATACTCTCCAGATCCAATATTATCCGCAGCTGGGGTCCGGCTAGGGCTTACTAAGCTCTCGGCATTTACGGCTCTGATTACTGCCGGGCTTCTTTCAATGCCTGCTCTGTTTTGGAGCTCTCGAACCGTCCCGAAGTTTACAATATCCTCAAGACCCCCTGAAAGTTTCGGGCTCGAGGTCAAACCCTTCCCTTTCCTTTCTTGTATCAGTCGAGAGATGGCACAAAGACTGTAGTCATTCCTTATTCTCTCCTCCTGAGGCCCCTTTGTGGCGGATCTGCCTTGCACCTCCAGATCAAAGCTTCCTTCCAGTGAGATTCTAGGGCTTGAATGGTAAACATCGCCCTCCACAGAAGATTTCACACACCCCTGACCGTCTACAGCTCCGAAATACCAATCCACATTTCGGGTTGTGATCTCCTTCCCCCAGACAGATAGAATGTCCTCCGGCGATGGTTCCAGATCGAGAGCCTCCCAATGTTTTACCATGGTTAAAACCTGCATGCAAACCCTAGAAACCGCCAGCGGCTTGTTCCTCGCTAAACGAAATGGATCGTGACCTCCGGTTCCGGTGCCAGCACATGGAAATCGAACCTTTTGGGCTGAAACCCTTTTCCCACCGAGAAAATTCTATTAAAAAAAACCCCACCTGTCAACGTCGTATCTTCCTTCTGTCATTCAATTCACGGCTTCCACGTAGTCTGCTACGTACAGACACCTTCTCCCATCAAATCTTCCAACTCCTACCCGGTTCCTATGTCCTTGGCCAGGGCGGCCATGCCAACCCTACCCTGGCACCTGCCTGCGATCCCCTTTCGGCCTCATACGCTCAGCCCCGTTTGAAGGAATTAAAAGGGAATAATGAAGCATTATTTTCATTAATTGTTTCCCTGAAGAAATAAAATGGAAACACTTAGTAAGCAACCTGAAGGCTCGAGCATGACTCCTGAAGAAGACGAAGAAATGCAACATGATATATCTAGATTATGAGACCAAGTGCATCAAGTTTCACTCTAACAAAAAGTAACAGAAGCAAAGATGGATGGTTTAAAGAAAGCCATGGAAGCTAAGATGAATGGAATGGAAGCTAATATGGATGGTATGAAAGAAAACATTGAAGATTAGAAGAAATAGATGGAAGGTTGGAAGGAAGGTTTGACAAAGTTGCTACAAGAAAGGCTTGCTAATGGCGAAAAGGTAGTAGAGGAAACTCATAATGAGAACAAAAGAAATATTAATCATGATTCAAAGAATGACAACATTGAATATTTGAAGAAATACATGGAAGGTTTGAAGGAAGGTTTGACAAAGTTGCTACAAGAAAGGCTTCTTAATGGCGAAAAGATAGTAGAGAAAACTCATGATGAGAACAAAAGAAATGTTAATGATGATTTCATAGACTCTAACGTTGGAACAAAGACCAACCATGTTCCAAATATCGATATGAGGAAGTTTGATGGAAAGGATCCTATAACATGGATACTACAGATGGAACAATCTTTCAATCTCCATAATGTGCAAAACACACAAAAGGTACACATTGCAACTTTATATTTGGAACCAAATCAGTTTGTATGGTATCGATGGCTTTGCTCTTGTAAACAAATTGTCACTTGGGAAATTTTTACGGAATAAATGATAGAACATTATGAGGATACAAAAAGTAACACTTTTTTTAGCTAATTGATAAATCTCAAACAAAATGGTTCAATGATGGAGCACATTAAGGACCTCCAAAAATTGAATATCAGGGTAAGAGATATTCTAGAGGAGCATAGGATTGATGTGTTCATAGGGACTTTAAAGGATAACATCCAACATGAGGTTCACATTTGGGAACTTGATTCATTGGAAAAGGCATTCAGGTTGGCAAGAAAAATGGAAAGAAAAATTATGGCAACAAGGAATCCTACCACTCACAACTATAAAGATGGAAGTGTTGTTGCTCCTAGCCTTCCACAACCTACAAGGTTGACACCACAACAATTGGAAGAAAAAAGAGCAAAAGGGCTATGTTACAGTTGTGATAGTAAATACACTAAAGGTCATAAGTGTGCTGAGAATAAATTATTTTACATAAATTTTTAAGAGGAGGAAGAAAAGGTACAGGAAAAATCAAAAGAAGAGGATATACACTAGGAACAAACCCTAGAGAAAGAAGAAATGAATCCGACCATATCTTGTAATGCATTGGCCGGAATTACCACTCCTCAAACTATCAAGATAGAAGGACATATCACAGGGGCTTCACTAGGGGAGAAATATCATAGCACGTGGCTTCATATTGGGGGATATTTATTGAGGAAAAAATGACATAATATATTGGGGGATATATAGGGGGTAGACGGTTTTTATATTGGTAGGTATAAAAAATGGAGCTCAAAGTTAATGAAAATTTATAAAGGGGTATAAAAAATGTTAATGAAAAAATGGATACCTACAATATCTAGTGAAAGTAGGGGTTGTTTAAATTGGGAAGGTGTATTGGGTTTGTATTGGTAGGGAGTTAAATAATGTGATTTTTAGAGGTATTTCCTAATATGTAGTCAAATTAGGGGTATTGTTTAGTATGCCACAAACACACATAATATGCCATAGGTTCATTGAGTGAGGCCCCCGTGGGACATATCAAGAAGAAAAAGGTAATAGTGTTGATTTATTTGGGAAGTACCCATAAGTTTATTCATTGTAAGATAGAAAAGGAATTGAATTGCTTCCTATATCGAGCACCAGAGTGTCAAGTGATGGTTGCAAGTGGAAGAACCATAAATTTCTCTGTAAAGTGCCATAATAGAAAGCTATCCATGGGAGAATATTTATTGAATAGCCCAATGCTTTCCATTCCAATGGGTGGTGCTGATGTTGTACTAGGAGTCCAATGGCTACAATCCTTGGGTACAATAGCTTTTAATTTTCAAGAACTTTTCATGAAATTTTCTTCAGAAGGAAAGGAAGTTGAATTAAGGGGTATCATAGGGAAACTGGGAAATATAATCAACTCTAACAGAATGAAAAAGCTTCTAAAGAAAGAACAACGAGGCGTAATTGCACAATTATGTTTACTAAAGGTTCCCACATCGAAATCATCTATTTCTCTAGATCTCCAAAAAGTCTTAGACAATCACTCCAAGGTATTTGAGACTCCCAAAGGCCTCCCACCTATTCGTGATCATGATCATGCTATTCATTTGATTCCAGGAAGTGTTCCTCCAAACATCAGGCCTTACAGATATCCTTATGCCCAAAAGAGTGAAATTGAACGTATGGTTGTAGAAATGCTAGAGGCTAGTATATTTCAACCTAGTCAAAGTTCTTTCTTTGCTCCAGTAGTATTGGTGCACAAGAAAGATGGGTCATGGCGCATGTTTCCAGATTATAGGTAGCTCAACAAGCTCACTATTAAAGATAAATTTCCCATTCCTGTCATTGATGAATTATTGGATGAATTGCATGGATCAATTTACTTCACCAAGTTGGATCTCCATTCAAGATATCATCAAACCAGAATGAAGACTGAAGACATTTTGAAAACATCATTTAGAACTCATGAGGGTCATTATGAACTTTTGGTCATGCCCTTTGGCCTTACCAATGCACCTTCTACATTTCAAGGTTTTATGAATTCAATTTTCAAACGCTTCCTTAGAAAATTTATGTTAGTATTTTTTGATGATATACTAATCTACAACAAGTCTTGGACGGATCATGTTGAACATGTTGATAGGGTTCTAAAACTATTGGAGGAGAAATAATTATATGTAAAAAGCTCCAAATGTTTCTTTGGAGTACAAGAGGTGGAATATGTGGGTCATATTGTATCTCATGAAAGTGTTAAGGTAGACCCTAGCAAAATTAAAGTGCTGCCATTAAGGAATGGAAAATCCCCACATCCATAAAGTATCTACGAGGATTTCTTGGGTTGAGAGGGTATTATCGCATGTTTGTTAAGAATTATGGGAGAATAGCAACACCCCTAACAAAATTATTGAAGAAAGATGCATTTTCATGGACTCCGGAAGCAACGAAAGTCTTTGAACATCTTAAAGAGGCAATGTGCCAAGCACTTGTCTTAGCTACGTCGGACTTCTCAAAAACCTTTATTTTGAAATGTTATGCCTAAGGAAATGGAATTGGTGTTGTTTTAATGCAAGAAGAAAGACCCATTTCTTTCGAAAGTTGTCCAATCAAAGGAAATTATTTACACAAATCTATTTATGATAAGGAAATGTTGGCAATACTACATGCACTTAAGAAATGTCAACCCTACCTAATGGGAAGACACTTCAAGGTAAAAATAGATCATGATAGTCTTAAATACCTTTTATAAAAAAGATTATCTTCAGAAGAGCAGCAAAAATGGGTCATAAAGATGTTGGGTTATGACTTTGAAATCATCTATAGTAAAGGGAAACAAAATGTTGTGGTAGATGCACTCTCAAGAAAGGATGAGGATGTGGAAGAATTTCTTTGTGCTATTTCTATTATCCAACTGGATTGGATAAATGAAGCAAGAGATGAATGGAAGAATGACGAAGAAGTGTGGACACTCATTCAAAAGTTACAACAAGATCCCAGTACATCTGAACATTTAGCTGGAAAAATGATTCGTTATGGTACAAAGATCGCTTATACCTATGTAAGAATTCTCAACTCAAACAAAAGATTCTTATGGAATTGCACACCTCTCCCTTAGGAGGGAACTCAGGATTTTTAAAAACTTACCACAGGGTTTAGACGGATTTTTTTGGGATGGCCTAAATCGTATATTCAAAAGTTTATGGCAGAATGTTTGGTTTTCCAACAAAAGAAAGTTGAGATAATTAAGACCCTAGGTCTATTACAACCTTTATCCATTCCAAGCCAACATTGGGAGGAGGTTTCAATGGATTTTATCACAGGTTTACCCAAGTCCGAAGGAAAGAGTGTCATCATGGTGGTAGTTGACAGACTTACCAAGTATGCACACTTTTGTGCATTATCGTATCCATTTAAAGCAAGTAAAATTTCTATTACATTTATGGAAATAATTCAAAAGCTACATGGAAACCCAAGGATTATTGTAAGCGACAAAGATCACATTTTCATTGGAAATTTTTGGACAAAATTATTTTCTTGTCTTTGTACACACTTAGCTCATAGCTCATCTTATCATCCTCAATATGATGGGAAATCTGAGACAGTAAACAAATGTTTGGAAGGATATATTCGTTTCTTTGTATCTGATAAATAGACACAATGGGTCAAATGGTTACCTCAAGCTGAATGGTGGTATAACACTTCCATACTGCATCAAAAATGACCCCATTTATGGCACTTTATGGATATCATCCACCGTCCATCACATCATATTTAATAGAAAATTCTAAGGTTCAAGCAGTGGAAGATCACATCAAGCATCAACAACAAGTTCTCCAACTATTAAAGGATAACCTCACTTTGGCATAGAATAGAATGAAACAACATGTAGATCAACATCGCAGTGAAGAATTTTTCATGTTGGTGACTGGGTATTCCTATGGCTACAACCATATAAACAAATGTCACTCAAGCAAGCTAAGAAGGATAATAAATTATCACCAAAGTATTATGGTCCATACAAGGTTTTGTAAAACATTGGTACTATGGCATACAAATGGGAGCTTCCTGCAGCTTCCTGAGTGCACCTAGTTTTCCATATTTCATGCTTAAATAAATTTATAGGTGACAAACTCCCAGTTCAAACAATATTGACAGAACTTGATGAGGAAGGAAAAATGATATTCGAACTTGAAGCAGTCACAGAAACAAGAACTTGACAGCTATGAAATTGATCAATTTCGGAGTATCTCATCAAGTGGAAGAACTTACCTGCTGAAAATTCCACATGGGAAGGTGAGAATTTTATACAGATGCATCCAACACTACTCAAGCGTTGATAAAAGCACTTTTTTGAAGGAGAGGGGCATGTTAGGTACCTATAAAACTAGTGATTCCCCCATTAATATTGTCATTGTAGCCTTCATTATTATTGTTGTGCCCCTATTGTCCCCATATTGTTATTATTGTGCCCCATAGAAGCCCACTATTGTTATTGTTGTGCCCTTATATTATTATTGTTATGTCGGCTTTGATTATATTGTGACCCATTAGACTCCTATATATAGAAAGGAGGATTTTTCATTTGTATCATCCAAGAATGGTTCATTTGTGTAATTTGAAGGAGGTTTCCTCCTCGAAGACGCTGATTTTCAAGGCGTTGATCTATCTTTTCTTATATTTTGTGAGTTGGTTGCATAACAGAAAAATTGAAGGGATTATAGAGGAAGACACTTTGGATACACTTGAAGTAGAAAACACACCAGAACTAGTAGAACAAACCATTCCAAAGTCACAAGGACCTTCCTTGTCTCATATTGTCCAGCCTCCTTTTCTAGAGAGGTTGGAGATGAAAATAAAACAGCCCAAGTTCGATCTTGTGTTTGAACTGAGAAATGTATGCATTAAGATCCCATTACTGCAAGAAATTAAGGATATCCCTATTTATGCCAAAACAGTGAGGGAGCTATGTACCAAGAAACCAAGGAGACAGAATAAGGAACCTTCTACAATTCAAGTAGGTGGAAAACTTGCAAGTCTTATGTCCACCGGATTTGTTACTGAGAAATATGCAAACCCTGGAATCCCTATGGTTACCACCTTTATCAATGGGTATCCAATAAGAAACACTCTAATCGATTTAGGTGCAGCCATCAATGTGATGAAAATGGAGACATTATCTCACATAGGATCCTTTGACTTACTTCCTACTCCTACCATGTTAGAATTAGTAGACAGGTCTAAGGTAAAGCCAAAGGGTGTATTAGAAGACATTGTCATTTCATTGGATTCCTGGGAGTACCCTGCATATTTTTATGTTCTTCAAACTAAGACTAACTTGGGAGGGCATACTTTGATCTTGGGGAGACCTTGGTTGGCTATGGTTGATGCCTACATAGGGTGTACGTCTGGAAACATGAGCATCGCTCATGGGGCTGAAACTAAAGAAATCAACCTATACCCACTTGCCAAACCCCTCCTAAAATCAGAAAATTCTTATTGGGATGATGAATAACATAATTAAGAAGTTATTCACCCAATATTGACAATATCCTAAGCCATGAGCCTTAAGGAAAATTCTGAGGAAAATCTGATAAATTTTTATATTTCTAATCCTGATTTTTCACAGAATTTAGAGGGGCAGTCTAGTCCTAATCTAGATATCATTACTAACCTGCATAACTCTTATAAATATAATACAATAGTTGAATTACATTCAACTCTCTTATCTACATTTCCTGTGTATTCCATGACTGAATGTGGAGGTAAGGTAATTGAAATCTCTTTTGGAAAAACCCTAAATATCAATTCTGCCTTGACTCCTGAATAGGAGGAATAATTAATTCAAACATTGAAAGACTTTTCGGATACATTTGCTTGGGAATACACATACATGAGGGGTATTCACCTGGATACATGCATTCATCATATCTACATAGAGGGAAATTCCAAGCCTATGAGACAACCACAAAGGAGAATGAACCCTACATTGAGAGAACTTGTAAAAAATGTGTTGCCAAAATTGTTAAATGTAAGGTTCATTTATCTTGTTTCAAACAGTTAGTGGGTATCCCCACTGGTTTTCATTCCTAAAAGGAATGGTAAGTGGTGAGTGTGTGTGGATTATAGGGAACTAAACAAAGCTACATTAAAATATCACTTTCCCTTTCCTTTTATAGACCAAGTGCTAGACACTCTAGCAGGGAAGAGGTATTTTTCTTTCCTAGATGGGTTCAGTGGGTACAACCAAATTAGGATAGCTCCAGAGGACCAGGAGAAGACGACATTCACATGTCCCTGGGGAACCTATGCATATAAGGTCTTACCATTTGGTTTATGTAATGCGCCAACCACATTTAAAATGGTGATACTTGGTATTTTCTCTGATCTTTTGCATTATTGCATAGAGGTTTACATGGATGATTTTATAGTAATGGATGATACTTTTGAAGAATATCTACATAATATTAGGAGAGTTTTGCAGAGATGTAGAGAAACTAATATTTCATTGAGTAATGAAAAATGTTTTATGATTATGGTTGAGGGTATTATTTTGGGTCATCATGTTTCTGCTGTAGGAATTAAAGTTGATCTGGCTAAGATTGAAGTAATTGAAAAGATTCCCCCACCAATTAGTCAAAAGGGAGTTCAAATATTCCTTGGACATGCATGCTACTATGGAAGGGTTGTTGAGAATTTTACAAAGGTAGCCTCGCCATTGTTTAAATTATTGAAAAAATAATATGAATTTCATTGTAGTGATGAGTGTCAAGTTGCATTTGATACACTCAAGGAAAAACTTTCTTCAGCACCTGTCTTGAGAGGTCCAGATTGAAAATTTCCCTTTCATATTTCCATTGATGCCTCTGATTCAACTATAGGAGCGGTATTGGGCCAAAAGGAAAATCTCGTAACCCACGCTATCTATTTTGTGAGTAAAAATTTAACTGCTATAGAACTGAATTACACCATAACTAAAAAAGAGTGCCTTGCTGTAATTTACGCTATTAGTAAGTTTAGACATTAAATCATTGGTTATGAATTTTTTGTACATACTGATCATTCTGCTATTCGATATCTCATGAACAAACCAATCACTAATGGAAGGATTACTAGGTGGATTTTTCTGCTACAAGAATTTGATATCATGATATTGGACAGGTTGGGAAAAGAAAATTAGTTAAGCTCATTTTCTATCTAGGCTCAACCATGCAGGTGAGGATATTCTTGTTAATGATAACTTTCTTGATGATAATTTGTTTTCTATTTATGTCAAAACACCTTGGTTCATAGACATGGTCAATTATCTTGCTACATGAAAGTTACCACCCTACTTCTCATCTAGTTAGAAAAAGAGAATTATTAGAAAAAGTGTTGATTAGTCTTGGATTAAAGGAGACCTCTTTTGTACATGACCTGACTTTATTATTCACAAGTGTGTTAGAGAGTATGAGATATATGATATCTTAAGAGTTTGTCACGATGAACCCTATGGAGGACATTTTTCATATAAGTGAGCATCCTATAAGAGCCTCCGCTCAGGTTACTACTGGCCAAGTCTTTTCAAAGATGCAAAGGAGTATGTTCATAAATGCGACAACTGCCAGAGGATAGGGCAACCTATTCAAATGGATGAAATGCTTTTGCAGCCATAAGTTCTCATATAACCATTCGAGAGGTGGGCTCTTGATTTTGTAGGTCCCATGTCCAAATGTAAGAAGTATATTTTAGTTTGTACTGATTATGTTATGAAGTGGGTGGAAGCAAGGGCACTACCTAGAGAAATAGAGAAGGGAGTAGTGGAATTTATTTATTTTTATATTTTTATGAGATTTGGGGTACCAAGGGAAATTTTTACTGACGAGGGTACTTAGTTTGTGTCGAATCTTGTGCAGGGAATTGTACAGAAATATCAGATTACTCATCAGAAATCCACCCCTTACCATCCATAGGCCAATGGGTAGGTGGAATCAACAAATAAGGTGTTGGAAACAATCCTGACTAAGACAATGCAATTACATAAGAAGGATTGGTCTGATCGACTTTCCGAGGCATTATGGGCCTACAGGATCACATGGAGAAACACCATTGGCTTCTCTCCATATGAATTGGTGTATGGAAAACAAGTTTTACTGCCAATTGAATTTCAGATCAAAACTTTTAAGATGGTAGCAGATTTGGGCATAAACCTTGATGAAGCATAGCAGCAGAGAATCCTGCAGCTTAATGAGTTGGATGAGATTAGGCAAGATTCTTTTCAACATATTGATTTAATCCAACAACAATGGGCTAGATGGCACGACAGATACATTAAGAAAAAGCAGTTCAAAGAGGGAGACTGGACATTGTTGTTTGATTCGAAATTTAAGAATTTTAAAGGGAAATTTAACACACATTGGCTTGGCCCCTATGAAATTGAAAAAGTTTTTGATAATGGATCTGTTCGGGTTAAAACAATTAATGATGGAAGTGTTACCTTCTTGGTGAATGGGCATAGACTCAAACTATATCAAAAGCCCCAATCTAAGGAGGAATTTGTGGAAGAGATTGTGAAGAAGAAAGAGTTGGAAATGGTGGAGAAGGGAGTCATTCCTTTCACTACCTCTTCTTGATTTTATGCCATAATAAACTGAGCTTACTTTTTTCCTTCTCATGCTTAGTAAACCATGAAAGGAAAGTCTATTGGGTATAGGTTTATTCCTTTTTCTGGCCCCAATAGACTAATTACGGAAAAGGAGCCCCCTTGGAGTCTTCTTTTTCAGTATTTCAGACTCTCTAAAATTGAAATCTGGCAAGCATGAACTGCCCTGGGCTCGTTAAAATCACAGGACAATAGATCCTTTGGATCCTCAAAATAAATTATGTCTTTCAGTTAATTTTTTGTTTGCTCGTGTTGGACTGATGTGGGATCTCTTAAGGCCCTCCTTCCAACAATCTTGGCCCATTGACATTAGCAAATTATCTAGGTTCAAGATTAGAGACTTTTGATGCCTTGAAGCTTGTATACCTCAATGACAGGATATCTCATCAGCAACAATGGAGATTCATCATGGATCCTTGACTGCTATATCCTATAGGGCGTTCAACAACAACTCATACATTCACACTTGATAGGATACATCGTAAGTACCTTGGTCCTCACTTTCATTAATGGTGATGGACCACGCGTTGGTTAACAACTGACCTTAATGGTTGGTAATCCAACGATATTACTACACATTCAACCTCAGCACCTATATTCATGTGCAGTAAATTGTACAAGAAAAGGGGAGAACATGGTTTCCTGCAGAAGGATTTCCTGCAGAGAAGTTCAACAGTTGCATTTCCTGCAACAAAGCACTTATTTCCTTAAGAACAAATTTCTAGCAGAACATTTTTTTAAATAATCTGGGAAGTATTAATCATCTTCATTATTATTTGAGGCTACATAATTACATGATCTTGCACATGATATGGTTTCGAGGTGGTTTATGATTCCAAAGCAAGTGCAGTTGTCACCCAAGGTACTCGACCATTGTAAGGTAAGATTGAGCAGGTACGTTTGGTGTCAGAATACTTAAGGTAAAAAGGTAATGGTATGAAAATTTTGAATTTGCATGAATACAAGTCACAACCACCCTTGCAGAATAAGGTGGTGATTTGAGGTGTT
Source organism: Pinus tabuliformis (assembly GCA_031772625.1). Classification (NCBI taxonomy): domain Eukaryota; kingdom Viridiplantae; phylum Streptophyta; class Pinopsida; order Pinales; family Pinaceae; genus Pinus; species Pinus tabuliformis. Next base: position 411,041,269 of record CM062806.1, on the reverse strand, counting down.
GTGTCATAACACGAGTTCCCATTCCCAATTATTTCGATTATCTTGCCAACATTTATCCTGCAGAATGGATCATGATGGCAATCATGATCACATTCCGCATTGTTTGATGTTGCCTTATTACCCTACACCTTTCCTAAAATAAAAAATTCTTGTTCTTATCGGGTTTGAATTATCTCGCTTGGTCTCAAAGGCATATTAGTGAACTGATCGAACTCTGCTCTCTCCCACTCCTAGCCATTATTGAAAATGCGGTCCGCCGTTAGATTCAAACCTCAAGGTTCAACATTACTTGACACTTACCCACAAAGTAAGAAGAGGTTGGAGAATGCAGGATGGACGCCTTTGTTCTTAAAGTTTAGCGGGCATAATTCAGAAGTGACGAAGTCTTTTGCTCTAAACCTAAATGGTGATAAGGCGCAGGTGGGTAACATTAAGTTCAAATTGATGAAGGATTTGGTAGCCCAAGCTTGTGGAATTCCACAGGAAGGAGAGCGTTGGTTTAAAAACAAACAATTCAATAAGGATAAGTGGACACCCTTCCTCAGAAAAGAGCATGCAGACCCAGACTGGAGCAAGGAGATTCCGAAGGATTTCCTTAGATGTAAGTACCGATGTATTTTTTTTCTCTTGCAAAAGTATATCACCTATGAAGGTCGTTTTGGGTTAACTTCCCTGTTTCATATTCGTCTCCTTGACCATTTCCGAGACAGATCCTTGAATTTTCCATATTATCTTAGAATGTCTTTGCTGAAAATGTCTACTTCTGCCAAGGAGAGGGTGTCACATATAGAGGCAAACCTCTATCATCACGGTCTTGTCAAAATTATCATGACAAAGGTTTTGAAGAAATAGAATAAAACATGGGAAGAATTTTTAGTGGAAAATTACTTTGTGGATGATGAGAAAGAGCCTGATTTACCGAAAACCAAAGAGGTGGAACTAGCGAATAAACCGAGGAAGAAACCTAAGACCCGTGGTTAGCCGACAAAGGAGGTTAAGAAAGATGAGGAGGTGGTGGTAATTGGGGAAACTAAAGGGAAGAAGCCTAAGCTATCAAAAGGTACCCCTGCTCCTACTAGGCATTTTACGAGGATCTAGGCAACGAAGCTAGAGATAAAGGAAACTCCGAAGGAGGAGGTACAACAAATTGAAATTAAGAAGAAGGATAAGAAGCCCCAAGACTTGTCTAAGGGGAAGCAAGTAAAGATCGAGTCAGTTGTGTTCGTTGAAAAAGAAGAGTTGGAGATTGCATCTTTCCAAGACCCACAGGAAAGTGGGGAGAAAACAGTCAAAGGTTGCAGAGAGTGGGAAGAACCAAGTCTACCTTAGTCCTCTCAAGGGTAGCATGGGGATGAGGAAACCTCTAAAAAGAATCAGCTCTTGAAGGACATGGAGGAAGCTATCACCGAGCTCACTATGTCTGAACAGGTTCTTCGGAGGGAAAATGAAACTCTAAAGGAGAACAACCTATGTCTGCATAAAGAATTGGAGGAGTGGAAAGTGAAGCATCAGAAGGCATGTCGAGTCATGAAGAAAAACCAAGCTCAGATTGAGCACCTGCAGAAAAAGAATGAATAATATCGAGGTAGGGTTTAGAAAGTTGAGTCTAGCAGGATGCAACTAGATAACCTAGCTTCAGTAGTTGCAACATAAGGCATAGAATGAATTTTTCTTCTGATGTGCAACATTTTTTCTTGCATAAGGGACATGCAAGGAGCTAGGTGTGGGGGAGATGTTGAGTCCTAATTTTTTCCATTTTGATAATGTTCTAAGGCCTTGATCACCCCTATTTTGAACTCTTTTTGACCCTTCATGACTCTCTTTTTACCATATCCTATGTGTTTTGACCAAAAGGGTGTTGTGGGCTTTAAGGTATGCAAATTAGTCTAAAAAGTATCATTTCACTTTATTCTTGAGTATTTATGAAGTTAAATGATACCTAATCAAATTATTTACAACTTCAAGAGTGCTGACCAAATCCTATACAACTCAACTATCTTTTGAAGTAGTTTCTTGATTTCCTGTAGATACGTTGATTTCCTGTAACTGCTTTTATTTCCTAGAACGATCTCGATGGCTGAGTATGTTATGTTTAGACTCGAAGAGAATGAAAACATGTGTTTTGTCAAGAAATCTATCTACATGGATGTTGTCTTATTGGTTGCCTCAAAATTACCACCGAAACCACCTAGATCTTCAGACCTCTCATGGACAGTCGTAGTGGGAAACAGCCTTAGCAACCTAATGAGATTAGTTTGATCCATGCTTTTAGTCATGGATCAAACTCAACATGCTTATTTTTATTGTATTTTCCAGTTATTTTTATCAGATAGTTGTAGTGTTTTAGTTTTCCTAATTCGGCCAATTTTATGCCTCTATATTTGTATAAATACTTTTATGTTTCATTTGTAAAGAGAGGTTGATATACCAGAATTTGATACTACTGTAATACTTGTTTAGATTAATACAAAGTTCATGTTTTTTTTATCTTGTTGTGTAAACTCCTTTAGCAGTTGAAGGAGTTGTGAGTAAGGGAGGGCCCCCTTTACTCACAACTCCCATAGTTGTAGATTGTGTTCTTTTAATTATTTTAATGAGTTGATAGAGTTATTACATAGCTTTTGATTCCTATTTTCTAATTTGTAGCAGCACATGTGTGATGATTAAATGGTGAAACTTATGTGATGAACATGTTTGGAGTATTTGAGTAGGCTTTAATCTTACATTGCAAATTTTTGAATTGATTCAATTGATACTTGATTGATCTATTATATTTTTTTTATTAACATCAACAATTTTCAGAGCTTTAGAGGGATGATTAAATCTGCTCCATAGCCTTTGTTGCTAAGTGTTGATGGGAAAAAGGGATATTGAAGTTGTGTGTGTATGTGATTTCGTTTAGGAAAACACTTAAAGTATTAGCCTGCATATATTTTGTGCAACATCTCACAAGGTTACCTACCCTTGGTTGATAATTTATGTCTGTCAAATTATAAGTCTATAATTTGCCCAAACAAGACCCATTCTCCTCTATGTTAATCCTGGGGATAACTCTAACTCTTATCCCTTTTGTTTCAACCCCTACTACTACAAGAAGAGCATTATTGTTCTCTTATTCATTATTCATGGAGACACCTAGATTCCTAGGAATATTTAACTTATATGGTACAATTTATGGAAAAATTCTATACCATCAAGAAAATTTCTTACACATGGACCAAGGAACACTAAGAAAAATTGGATAGGGAGGTATTGGAAGTGGAAAAGAAGCTCTTTGAGATACACAATCCATATGACTTGGGGCTAGTCATCTCAAAATCCCTTCATGGGATGTGCTACCTTGAAGAAAGAAGACATTCACATTTTTTGCTAGAATAAGAGCTCTAGTGCCTCAAAACATGAGCCATTTGGCTTGAATTCGAAGATAACAATGCAAAAAAAAAATATCCAATATGAAAATTACAGGAATCAAAGGAACACAACGTGGGAGATTAAATATAGATATGGAGCCTCTTTGCATTAAATAGAGGATAAAGCAGAGGCCATTGCTCACTTACATTAATCACTCTATCAGGCACGCCCTTGGATGCCCTATACAAGACATCCTCTAGGTGGTCTCCCTTTTCCCCTCCACTATCAATAATGAAATTAATACATTTTTGACAAAGGATATTATGGACTCTAAAATTGAAGCAACTTTGAAATCTATGAAAAAATCCAAAAGCTCGAGACCAGATGGATTTTTAGTAGAATTATATTTCGGCTTTTATGAAATCTTAAAATGTCACTTGTTGAAGGTGGTAAAGGAATAAAAGGATCAAGACAACATCTTAGGCTCGATCCATGAAACTTTTCTCTATCTAATCCCAAAGACACATGAAGAAACATCCTTTGTTGATTATTACCCTATTGCATGTTGCAATGTCCTATACAATATTATCTCCAAAATCATTTCTAGAAGTTTCAATCCCATCTTGAGCTGGTACATTTCAAAGGAACAATTCAAAATTCTCTAGAATAGGAGCATCTTGGATGCAGTTACTATTTCACAAGAGGTTATGAACCATATATAAATTTCAAAATCTAAAGAGATATTCCTCAAAATGGACCTTTCAAAATCCTTTGACAAGGTGGATTACATAGATTTTTATTGTAGATTCAAACTGCAGATTGTGATATGCTAAAAAAATTGACTTGAATATACTCTACTCATCAGTGGAAACAAAAAATGATCGATGAAATCACAAAGCATAGAAGGAAGAATTTAAATCACACATAACATAATAATTTTATCAAGAAAACCTCAGTTAAAAACCCCTGCTATTTGTATATTTCATTAACCAGAAGATGTGAGAAGAAAATACAATGCTTTTTCAACCCGAAAAGTATTTGCACAAGTACAATCTATCTCACTGCTTCATAAACCGTCTCAAGCCAATACTTAGCCAAATTTGTTGTTTGCCAAGCTCCTACTTTCTTGCGTTGTTCCCTTGGGAATTAGCCCATATTTAATTGGGAAATTCCTCAATAATAATTGCACAATCTATACATAGGTCTTCCTCTGATTGCATGTATCACCAATTTAATTTAGATGGTTTTACAACTGATAGTACACTATCCTTGAACTCTAATCTCATATGGGCTTTCCTCTAAACTGACATGCATGAGTTATCTTTGAGTGAATTATCAGTTATCTGATTGATCACTGCATATGAATTAAATCCAATTTAATTCACTTGACCTCTCACTAGTTCCTCCAACGGTTAGAACTAGTTTAATTGAATTTAACTCAGTTAAACCGAATTAAATGATTACAGCTCAATAATAATTCAACCCGGGCCCCTAAAATTTAGGGATCACTCTACATGATTCTAGATAGACTTCCAACTCAAATTTACTAAGCCAAATAAGTCAACTTAACTTAGTTAACTATTACAAGTTACTATGAGAATATAATTATAGTTTAATTCCTAATTTAATTCAAGGACAAATTAAATTAGTATTTTCTTGTTCCTATTTTTAACATTCCATTTCAATAAGAAAGGGATTAGCTGCTACCTTGATCCTACCTATGTGAAACTCGAATTTGCATCTTGATAATTCCTTTGTCAAAATATCTGCATCCTGCTCCTTTATAGGAATGTACTCCAGCAATATGATTCTCCTTTGCACGCAATCTCGTAGATGGTGATACCGGATGTCAATATTCTTGGATCAATCATGAAAAAATGGATTCTCAGAGATTTTGATACAACTCTAACTGTCACAGTAAATCACTGATGGATCCATCTGTTGAACAAACAACCCAACAAGGAGCTTCCTCATCCAGGTAGCCTCACAAGTTGCTTGACTAGTAACCATGTACTCTATTTTTGTTGAACTAAGTGCAACTGATCTCTACTTCCTGTTGTACCAAGAAATTGCTACTGACCCAATACTGAAGATTCTCCCTAATGTGTTCTTCCTGTTGGATGGACTCCTTGTGCAATCTGCATTTTTGAAGCCTTAAAGCTTCACTCCCTCTATTCATTTGTACCAAAGACCAAACTGAGTGGTGCCTTTGAGGTATCTCAACACATGTTTAACTACCTTCCAATATAGTTCTGTTGTATTAACCATGGATTGACTAAGTTGGTTAACTGCAAAACAAATATTTGATCGTGTCTTCACCCAATACATAAGTGAACCCACAAGATGTTTATAAATAGTAGCCTCCACTACTTCACCTGAAGTAGCATCCTCATTCCTCCAGTTACTTGTTGGAGGAGTCTCCATTGGTTTTCTTCTCTCCATGTGGAACTTCTTCAGTATCTCGTTGGCATACTTTCCTTGAGAGACAAATAGTTCCTCATCTCCTTGCCATAACTCCATACTAAGAAAGTAATGCATGAGCCCCAGGGCCCTCATCTCAAACTCTCTTGCAAGATCCTCTTTGCAAGATTTAATCAGCTTCTCATCACCTGTCATAATAAAATCATCAACATATAATACTATAATCAACAATTTACTTTCAACAACAATATGGTAAAGGTTCATATCTTCTTCACTTTTGGTGAATCCCAACCCAATGAAATAGTTGTCTATCATGGTGTACCAAGCACAGGGTGGCTTTTTCAGTCCATACAGCGCTCGCTTGAGTCTGCACACATGAGAATCTCTATTTAAGGTCTCAAATCCTTCAGGATGCTCAATGTACACCTCTTCCTTAATCATGCCATTGAGGAATGTTGTATTTACATCCATTTGATGTATCTTCCATCCCATATATTCTGGCAGTGCTAGAATAAATCTGATTGATTAGTACCTTGCTACAGGAGAAAAGGTCTCATCGTAATGAATTCCATCCACCTGAGAGAAACCTATGGCCACAAATGTAGCCTTTTGTTTCTCCAAACTCCCATCTGTTGCTTTATTTACCTTGTAAAACCATCTGGAACTCACCACTGACTTGTCTGCTAGCCTTGGGACCACCTCCCAAACATTGTTTCTGATAATGGAGTCATACTCCTCAATCATGGCATCAACCCACACTAGTTTCTACACTACTTCATCGAATGAGAATGGATCAATATCTAAAATCTCACTCATTAGATCCATGTAGCTAGTGTGCCACTCTCGTGACCTCCTCTTCCTACGATGTGATGTGGGTGATCCAACATTCTCTCTAGCATCATGCACTAATCTGTCAGCCTCTCTGGTGCGCTTTCTCCCATCTCTGGAAGTCTCTGCATGAGTGGGTGTTTCCACTCTCTGCTCCTCTGCATGTGGCTGCTCCACATCATCTTGAGGTTCCTCCTTTGGAGCTAAAAGCTCCTGATTTTCATGTAACTAAAACTCCCTCTGAAGGGAACATCTCATGGAATTATCTTCATCAAACTTCACATCTCTACGAACTGCTGTCATCATGTTGGATGGCAGGTACACCTGATAGTTTTGAGGTGTATCAGTGTACCCCACAAATATACCCAACTCAGTTGTTGGCTCTAGATTTTTTTGTGCATCCTTGGTAACATGACAGTGGATTGATGAACCAAAGATCCTAAAGTGTGCAACATTTGATTTCTTACCTGGAAAATCTTCTTCTCGTGTATTCATACCGAGAATTTGATGAGGTCTTTTGTTCTGCAAATAAATAGTTGTGTTGCATGCTTCATCCCACAAGTGCAATGGTAGGCCCTAATCATGTGACATCGTCTGTGACGCTCCCACAATAATTCTTTTGTTATTCCTTTCATACACCCTATTTTGTTGTGGGCTATGAGGTGCTACCAACTCCTGTCGAATCCCTTTTGATGCACATAAGTTATCGAATTCATTCGACACATATTCTCCACAGTTATCGCTTCTAAGAGCTTTATCTTTCATGCCAGTATCTTTCTTGACAAGTGCTTTAAATTCACAAAATTTAGCGAACGTCTGATCTTTATTTTGCATGAATAAAATCAAACACTTACGAGAAAAATCATCAACAAATATTACATAATACTTGTGCTTGGTTGTGGATGCTATTTAGAATGGTCCACACACATCTGAGTGAACTTGATCAAGGATCATTTGTGCTTGACTGTCTTTGTCATGAAAGTAATATTTGGTGTAGTTATCGAATGTACACCCTTTTCATGTATCTCTCTGCTCTAGTGTACCCTTGGGAAGTCCTGTAAAAATTTGTTGCATGATCTTCAAAGCTCTGTGGTGCTAGTGAGCAAATCTTCTATGCCACAACTCACCGATGTCTCGACTCTACACCTTCTTTGCTTTAGTGCTCAAAGCAGTGCAATATTCTACCCCCAATTTGTAGAAATTCTTCAGTCAAACCCCGATCTGCTTCACATGTCTTGTGACTATGTGATGAAGGAAAGCCTTTCCCTTGCTAAATATCACATCATAGCCACGGTCCTCCAACATGGCAACAAAAACCAAGTACTTCTTCAAACCCGGAACATACATGACATATCTCAATGTGAGGGGAGAACTAGACTCCCTCTAAAAGGTAACAATACTGATGTCGGTCACGTTATACCTCCCATCATCTCCCATATCAATGTGGATCATTAGGTCCTTCTCCTCCAATTTATAGAAGATCTATTTGTTTATGTTCATATGTAATGAGGCTCCACTATCTAGGTACCACACTCTACCGATCATCGATGACACCATGCAAGCGATGAGGGTGAAATCTAGTTCGAATTGTGAAGTAAGAGCTTCACCTACCGATCTTCCTAAGGGTTTCTTACTGACCTTCTTGTGTGGGCACTTTGTAGCATAGTGCCCTAGCTCATGATAGTGAAAAAATTTATTTTTTAACATATCCTTCTTCTTTCCGCATTGACTGGAAACTTATTTGGAATGGGATGAATTTTCCTTCCCCTTTTTCACCTTTCTAGCTAAGGAACAGTTCTCCTCATCATCATGCTTGGATGAGGATTCATCTCTAGTGTTCTGTAGAATCTCTTCTTATACCAAGTTGGACCACAATCTCTCCCACTTTGGTAGCTTCTCCTTCCCATTAACTAAGTCCTGGTAGTTGTGCCAGCTCTTGGGAAGTGCTAGGCTCACCAGATCATCTTCTGCAACAGTAACCCCGACACTTCCAAGCTCATCCCATCATTGGGTGAACTTGGTCAAGTACTTCAGAATTGAGTCACCCTTTTCCATCTTGATATTTCTGAGTTTTTTCTTCAGTGCCAACTTCATGTGGTCACTTTTTTTTTTTTAAACAGGTTTGTCAATTCATTCCACTTTGCAAATGGAGTTTCCTTACCATGGAGATTCGAGACAATATGATCTTGAACTCCTTCTAGGATAATCCTTCTCTCCTTTGCCACACACTTTCTCCACTCTACCATATCTTTAGCATCAGATGTTGGAGGCTTCAAAATATCATGATCTATGAATTCCTTCAACCCGTTGTCTTCCAACGCTTCCTCCATCTTGTCCTTTCAAGATATGTAATTCGAGCTTCCCTCAAGGGAATACACAAGTCTCAAACTGTAGACCAAGATCCTATTGGCTCTGAAGTATGAAACTGCAAATTCGATTTCACTTGCACAACAAACTTGTATTCTCCTCTTATATAATGATTTAAACTCTGATACCATGTATATTTTTATTATAGATTCAAACTGTAGATTGTGATATGCTAAAACAACTAACTTGAATCTACTCTACTCATCAGTGGAAACAAATAATGATCAATGAAATCACGAAGCAGTGAAGGAAGAATTTCAATCACACATAACACAATAATTTTCTAGGGAAATCCTCATCTAAAAACCCCTGCTATCTGTATATTGCATTAACTGGAATCTCTAAGAGGAAAATACAATGCTTGTTCAACCCAAACAATCTGTGCGCAAGTACAATCTATCTCACTGCTTCACAAACTAGCTCAAGCCAATACTTAGCCAAATTTTTTGTCTTCCAAGCTCCTACTTCCTTGAGTTGTTCCCTTGGGAATTAGACCATATTTAATTGGGAAATTCCTCACTAATAATTGCACAATCCATCCATATGCCTTCCTCTGATTACATGCATCACTAGTTTAATTTACATGATTTCACAACTGATAGTACATTTCCCCTGAACTCTAATCTCAACTGACCTTCCTCTGAACTAACATGCATGAGTTATTTTTGAGTGAATTATTAGTTATCTAATTGATCACTGCATGTGAATTAAATCCAATTTAATTCACTTTACTTCTCACTAGTTCCTCCAAAATTTAGAACTAGTTTAATTGAATTTAACTCAGTTAAACTGAATTAAATAATTACAACTCAATAATAACTCAACTTGGGCCCCTAAAATTTAGGGATAACTCTACATGACTCTAGATAGACTTCCAACTCGAATTTACTGAGCCAACTAAGTCAACTTAACTTAGTTAACTGTTACAAGTTGCTATGAAAATAAAATTACAATTTAATTCCTAATTTAATTCAAGGAAAAATTAAATTAGGATTTTCTTGTTGCTATTTTTAACATATTATACCTTTATTTGACTTCTCCTCATTCATATGGGCATGTCATTTTTAGTTGTCAATTGGATAGAGGGATGTATCCAATCAATATTCTTTGCAGTCCTTATTAATGGCGTTCCCTTAAGATTTATTAATGCTTCCATAGGGCTTCACCAAGGTTACCCCCTCTCCCCATAACTCTTTTTGCTAGTGGTTGAAGCTCTCAGCAAATTCATGGATTCACATAAGGCCATAGGAAACATCACAAAAGAAAAACAAGTCTCTCACCTTCTCTTCATAGATGATGTTAATATATGTATACAAGGCACAAGATGAAATATATTAGCCATGAAATCAATCATTGATACTTTTTTTCAATTCTACATGTATTGTAATCAATTCCCATAAGTCTATTTTGATATGTCATGAAACTTCAGAATTGGAATGCTCTTTAGCAATTGAAACTTTTCCTTACCCTTCCAAGACGTTGGAGGAGGGCTTCAAATATCTTGAGTTCTTTTTAAAACCTAACAAATATAGGAAGGTTGACTAGTTATGGATCATTAAGAAGTTGAAGCAAAAATTTCAATATTGACTCATCATCTCCTTTATCGTATTGGTCGTCTCATTCTTCTGAAATTAATTTTAGAAAGTATTATGGTAAAATGGCAATCCATAGCTTTGGTCCCTAAGGGAATTTTAAATAGTATATGTTGACTTAGTTTCAAATTTCTTTGGATATGAGCTAGGACAGATCTTAGAATAGCTCTAGTAAGGTGGTCAATACTTGTAGCTCCAAAAGAACTTGGGGTTTGGGGCCTCAAAAACCTATTTCTTTTGCTAAAATATTAATTGGAAAGAACTTGTGGAGGATGCTTATAGGTGATACTCTCTAGACAAAAATTGCAGTGTGAAATTACCTTAATGGTCTATCCATCATAGATTGGATTCAGCTTCCTAGCAAACCCTCCATAGGTTCAAATGTATGCAAGGCTTTGGTGGCATCCTTTCTAGTGAATGAGAAGTGGATCTCCTGTAAAATTGGTAATGGTTCCCTATTATGCATAGAGAGGGACCCATGGAATGGGGTTTGTAATGATTTTGAGTTATCACCTCCTCTACTTCATACAATGGAGGAAACCAACATTCTTCTATTATTTGATGCCTCAGCGCAAATATTGCAAGCATGAGGCACGGTGTCCTGGAAATTGGCTCAGGTGTTAGGCTTGGATGGCGAGTTAGGGATGAAATGAGATTTTTAAACCTATATCCTTTCAGAAAAAATCATTATTCTCAAATTAGACACCCCAACTCACTTTGGTTGACAAAAAATCCAAGAATAGGCGACTTTAATATTAAGCTTTGATAAGGCAAATTCCAAAGGCCCAAAGATTTGGCGGTGGAAACCTCCCTAGAAAGTTAGTGCCCCCCTCAAATAAAAAATATCATTTGGCTAGCTTTCAGTAATAAACTACTCACCTGGAGGGTTCTCACCTCCTTTGGTTGGCATGGGCCCGATAGATGCCCATTATGCAATTTGCAGGAAGAGACAATGTTGTAGCTCTTTCTAAATTGTCCTTTCGTGCCACACGTTTTTACACACATTTAGTCATAATTTAATCCCAAAGCTCGTTGGATCTCAAACTCACTTGCAAGAACTATATGGCAGTGGTTATTAGATAAAATTGTTCAATCATTCTTTAGTCTCCCTTGCATTATGATTGACAATATATGGAGAGCTCACAACTCCATTCTATTCCAAGACAAGCCAATGGTCGCAAGTTGTGTGCTTCCAAAATTATTACTCTTGTAAAGGAATATTGGACTCAACAAAAATATTCTCCACAACGCATGCCAGAGCTTGACTATGATATTCCATGGGGCTTCTTCGATGAAGCAAGCAAAGGACACCCTATATGTTCTGGTGTTGGAGTGGTCATCTAATTCAATAAAACTCGTTTCCTTTATTGTATATTTTCTTTTGTTAGAGGATCCAACAACAAGACAAATTTTACATGGCTTTGTCCTCTCCTCAAGATTGCCAAGATGAAAAGTATTTCCAAGCTCCAAGTTCTTGGGGATTCTAAGTTGGTCATTCACTAAGCCAATGGAAGGGGAGCAATCCAAAATATTGGCTTAGATTCAATTCTTGAGGAAATACAACAGTTGGCCTCTATTTTGAATGGATTACCTACAATCACATTTTGTGAGAATTAAACAAAGAGGTTGATTCCCTCTCCAAAGAAGCTCTTGAGCTTCCCGTACCCTAAGATGAGCAGGCATATATGAATTCAATAATGGGTAAAAAAATTGATGTTGTAGAGTTTCATTGCAAAACACTTTTTGGGTCCTTAGTCTTTCTCGCCTTTTTTCCTACAATAAAAGATGTATGCATTTTGTATAAGATCTATTTTTGATAAAAGAAATAGATAAAAAGGAAAAAACATTATAGTTAAAAAAAAAGAGTCATAAAGATGAATAACTTACTATAAAACCTCACAGAGCAGCCTTGGTATAGACAACAATATATATATATATATATATATATATATATATATATATATATATATATATATATATATATATATATATATATATATATATATATATATATATATATATATATATATATTTCATAATAAATAAATAAAAAATTCTAATTAATATAACAAATAATATTTTAACTAATAATTCTACAAAAATAAATAAAAACATACTAAATTCTATTACAAATTTATATAAATTGTACTTTTACTAAGAAAATGATGTGAAAATACCAAAAAAGAACCACTTCCTATAATTTAACAAATCCAAATCTATTAATATATTAATAAATTAATATCATAATTTAAATATTATTGTTCAAATATAGCCTGTTAACACCCAGGTTGTTCCCTTTAACTCTAAGGGAATACGGCCAGGGTAACCACTAACCAATCTTTGGATTACAGTGCCTAGCCACACTGTAATCAGAGAGGGCTCTCTCTTTATAATTTGTCTCTGTTCTGTGGAGATTTTAGGCTAGCTATGAAATGAGGGTGCTTAGTTTTATGCTTTGGTTGAGGGATACCTTTCTGTACTTGAAGTGTGCAATCTGCAGATGAGTTTATTTCATTGGGCAATGGAGTTTGTGGCTACAAGTGTTTAGAAACCTTGAGGTGATTTGCTGCAATTACAGGGCCATTTGAATACTTCATATAACAAAGTTAGATTATGATGGTGACATGTGAACAACCAGTGAAAAGCATTCAAGAATTTTCCACTAAGCTGGGGTGTGGGAAGGAGATAGATGCCTCAGGAGCAAACTTGAATTGCTGAAAATATTTATCATAATGATAGATACAGCTTGAAAAGTGTAGCAATTAAGAATTACACCTTATTTACTCTATCTGAAGAAAACATTTATAACAGCTTAGATTGAGTTCAGGGTAATCTGTGATTAAATCCTGGGACTATTCTTTTACTTTGCCATTAAGTGTAAAAGCTCATAAACATGAAAGAAGGTGAAAGACTAGAAAACATATAACACAGAGTTTTAAAGAAGACTTATTGTGCTATGAAATATGCAGGAATCCTGTAACAATCAGCCAGCCACCAAAGTGCATCAAGGAACACAGAGCTTTGGAAATTCCATCCACCTTTTGTATTATTTCTCTGAGAATTGTACAGCAACAGAAATATAGAAATGAAATCAACAACAACCCCTTGCAAACTCATGCGAAGGGGACTTTATAGAAATGTTTATACAAAATATCTCAGGCATTGAGTCATCTGAGAGAGAAATATCTTCATTACTTCGTACAGAAAAGTAGAAAAGAAGTTATTACAGCTTTGAATGCAGCATAACTTCTCTTTAAGTCTGTCAGAGGATATTTTTACCTTTGGAGGTCAGTGAGTCGGTTGAACCGCTTTGCTTTAATGCTGGAAAATGTGTCTTTACGTTTGCTGCACTTTATTTTCTCGGCCCTGCCACCTGTGACTGTGCTTGCTGCTGTGGTGACCGAATAGCCCTGCTGAGTTGGCTCAGCCTTTCATCTTTCCTCCGTATGCTTATATACCAAAATTTTCCCTGTGTATGATCACTTATAAATTTGACAAAACATAACATTACAGGTTCTGGCTTGATAATATTAGCTGTGTCAATTTATTCCAGACTTCCTGTGTGGGCAATTGGTGCTTCACAATTGCCTCTATGGTTTCATCTGCTTCTGTATATTTATAGAAATTTGGAGGCACATCGAACAGATGATTGATCTCGTTCATGATAAAAAATAGGTTTTCCACCCTATTATATAGAGTCTGCCCTGATGCTGGCCCTGATTCTGCTGAAGTGTTGGGCTGTCCTGCAATTTGACTTGCAGCAAAGGCATTGACCCTTTTAGCATAGTTTTCATGGGTAAGCAGTCTTCCCACACTGCTTAGTAGGTTGGGGAGGCCTCTGTTTTGCAATACCTAAAACCTATCCATGAACTTGTTGATTTCGGTCTGCATGTCTTGAGTTCTCCTTTCTAATGTTCCAACCAGGTTTCTTAATGTCAGGACCCTTTTAACCATTGAGATTATCTCAGTCCTGTGAGCAATTCCCATGGTGGTCAGTTGAGAGCTTGTCCTGTTATTCAATATGTTGATCATCCTATTGGCAGCATCAGGCATGTTTCCAAGGCTTGCTCTTGCTCTGTGTATCTCCCTATTTTCCTTTGTAATGAGTGCTGATTGTTCATCTATAGTCTCAATGAACTGCCACTGATCAGTAATGGACTGGCCAATATTGGCCCATAGGATTGTTTTGAGCTCTGCTGTCACTTTATCAAGTGTGAGCTCTTTCTCAAGCTCAGTTATTCTCTTTTTGAGAGCTTTTATATCTCTTTCCTTTTAAGCCACATTCTGTTTGCTCTTATCATATCTTTCATTTACTTTAGCCAAAGATTCTTTGGCTTGATTAAGCTCTAACATTTGAGCTTCCAGGACTTGAATTTCATTTTGAAGCTTCTGCATATCCAGACTATGAGTCTGCTCTGTTGTTGGTGCAGCTGTCGATGTAGTTGGTGCTGTAGGTTCTGTTTGCTGAGGAGGAGGAGCAGTAGTTGGAGCAGCTTCCTCAAGGTTGATTACCTCAGGAGGAGGCTGGGAGGTTTGACCTTCTTCTCTTTGTTTCAAGGCTGCCTGTAGTGCTGCTTTTGCAGCCTCTGATTCTCCCAGCTTTTCTTGGGTTTGGATTAGCTGCTTGTACAGAGATATCAACAAAGTTGTGGCCTCTTGATCATGTCTTTGCTGGGAAACATCATCTATTTGAGGGTGAATTGTGGCTGGGAGTTTGATCTTTCTCCTCAAGGCTGCCATGTCTGCATCCCTCAATCTTAATATCTCTTGTATGCCCTTGATGTCTTTGGGATCATGCCCAATCTCTATGATGATGTCTTCTAAGGACCTAATTCTGTTGTCCTTTGCTTGAGAGGATGCTTTCTCCAACTCAAGCTGAGCAGCTGTGTTGTTAAGGCTATTTTGTAGCCTGTAGTTATCCAATGTTTGGTCTGCCAGGGAAGCATAGACCATCTTACCCGTTTGCTTATGCAGTTCTATTTTGTCCATTGGGTGGATATCCTTGGCAAGGACCTCTAGGTTAGTCCTCAAGTAGTCAGAGGCAGATTGGGGCTGTAGTGATGTTGGCATAAAATGACTCATGATCATTTTGCCTTCCTGCACATCATATGCAGACATGAGTCTTTGTTGATTGGTGGGAGCCATGTTTAACAGATGGTTATACAGCTGTATCTTGATGGGCTCATTTCTCCTCTTAATGTCGATGAACTGCTGTTTAATACTGAGTCCACCTTCCCTTTGCTGATTTGAGGAACTCACTTCTCCTCCCATTGCTCTATCCTGTTCCTGTTGAAAGGAACTTGCTGATGCTTCCCTGCTGGGTGGGACCATACCAAAAGACTGTCCTATTGGCATTTCTTCCTCTGAGAAGGGATTGATTCTCTGTCTTTTTTCCCCATGAGTTGCTGATGTTGTAAGGGGAGTCTCTCTGTCCCTTTTCCTGCTTGTATCCTCCTTTTGTGAAGTTTGGAGGATTGATGCCTCAGCTGAAGTTTCTTGCCTTGGAGGCACAGTTTGTTCAGTGGATTTAGGGGGTTCCACTGTTTGCTCTTGCTGGATAGGCTGTTCCTGCCTTTGTTCTTCCTGTTGTTGTTGTTCTTCTTGCTGCTGCACTTCTCCCTGCTGCTCCATCTCTTCTTGTTGCTGCACTAGTGTTTCCATTTTCTGTTCAGTCATAGGAGGTGGCTGTTCCATCTGCTTTTCTTTGCCTTTGCTGGATGTCTGTGGAGTATTCATGGCAGCTTGCTGATGTGTTGTTGAGGATGAGGTAGCTGCTCCAACTTGTCTTTTGTATGAGAGGGGGACCTGTCCACAAGTTTCTAAGTCAGCTTCTTTTTGAATATTTCTAGCCTCTCTTTCTAGCAGCTCTTCACTAGTAATTTCCTCTTCTAGGGTGCCCTTTTCCCAGCTCAATGCATTGGCATACTGCTCAATCTCAGGCAACCTCATATGTGAATAGGTACCCAATTTGTATCTTATCCTCCTGATGGAAACAAAATGATTGGGGTCATAGGGTATCCACTCAGAACTAGTTTGCAGTTTGAGGGTCTCTAGGATACTATTTGCCTCTTTCCATCCCTCCTCTTTTTTGTCATATAGGAAAGGGCCCAGCTGGCTCCTTACCTTCAACTGCACCTTCTTGTTCTTACTTTGGAAGTGGAGGTAGTCGGCATTCCCAAATTGCCTGAAGTATTCTAGGGCAAAAAGTCTCATAGGGACATACCTTGGCAGCCTATAAGGCTTCAACTCACAGCCATATACTCTGATGACTGTGTGGTCTTGGTAAAAGTACCAATTACCAATGCTGTAGGTTTTGTTTAGATGGAGAATTCTCCTCATGTCATCAGTTAACCTTGGAGGAGAAACACCATACAATAATGTCATGGCTGGATGAATGAACAAGTCTATGAACTCACAGTATGTGTATGGTGATACAGAGGTGCAATGGAAAACAGAGGTCCAAAACACAACTGACCTTGGATTCCCCTGGGCATTAACTTGCTTTAGGGGAATGAGGAAGCTACCTGGTTGATAAAACAAGAATAGATGGTAAATGTACGAAGTGTATCTGAACAGTCTTTCCCTTTGCAGATTCATTAGCTGGTCATGGATCCTACCTGCAATATATGTGGCATAGTCATAATGTACAGCTGGAGGCTTTCCAGGAGAGAATATAGACAACATTGCCATTATACTATCATCCACATCCTCCACTCCCTTGAACCCTAGGACATAGCTGATGAAATCCACTAGCATTCTGCCCAATTCATTTAAGTATGCATATCCGATAGGAGGAGTTCTGATGGCTTCAGAGCCTGGTTGTATAAACAGCTGATTGATTTTGATGATCTGGTCATTTGACAACTTAGTCCCCTTCTTTATCAAGTTCTGCATGTAGAGGGGGGTCAATGGTTTTGCAGTGTGGAACTGCAGCATCTCATTTATGCTCTCTGGGGTGATATGGAACAGAATTGAGCCTGTGGGGCTGAGGACAGCTCTTTGGCATGGATCATAGCACTCCTGGCATATGTGGATCAATTCTGGCATAGGATTTACCTAGGGGAGGTTGTAGATGGGCAAGTTTGAGTCCCAAATCCCTAGGATATCAGCTCCACTAAGGTGCTGGGCTTTCAACTCATTTAGCAACTGAATATTATATTTAGAGCCTATTGGAAACCAATCTAACATCTGATAATCCATATCTCCCAGAGCTTTCCATTCTAACTCCCTGTGAGGGGTATTGAGAGGCTTGATGTTCAGTGCAATTGGAGTTTCCATGGTCTTTTAAGCTTCTAACTTGTAGGTGAAGTGGTTGAAGTAAGCAGAACAACACAGAGGTGATTCCTTACAATGAAAGTGTGAATTTTAGGGACCAGAGGGTGAATTGAGCACACAACAATTGAAATACTGTTTAACAGATTGATAAAGACAACTAGCAGGGTTGACCAGAACTTTTCTATGGTGAATTTAGCCAGCAGAGGTTTCTAGCTCACGATTGCGCGAGCTTCCTGTGTATTCAGATTATTTTAGTCAAATGCAGGTTTCGTAAACTGTTCGTTGTCTTGCCAGAGGGAAATAGGTGCAGGCTACTGGATACTAGACAGTGAATTCAGTGTTTTAACACTCCCTTAACAGTTTGTTCGAAGAAATTTGGATAAAAACCAGGTGCATAGAATAATTTCGAGAAATACCTTGCGGATTGTCACTGATAGTTGCAAATGCAGGTACGGCGGAGGCGCCTGCGGTTTCAGAGTTGAACGGTGCAGGTTGGCGCTGGTATGGTCGTCAAATACATGCAGGAATAACAAGTCTCTTTCAGCAAAAGTAGAAAAAGCACGAAATTTTGGCCTAAAAATAGATTCTTGTCATATTTGCGCCTTTTTGGGATGACGTCACCATGACGTCATCGGGTGGGGTCGGAGTCGGATGACGTCAGCATGATGTCACTGGGTGATGTGGCAGGTCCTGGTTGGTCCATGGATATGCTGAAGTGGCGGACATGTCAGCGAAGGGACGGACGAATGAGGTGATGCGACGGCGGGGTGGCAGCGACGTGGCTCTGACGTGGGCGTCACAGGGGACCAGCAAACCGGGCGATAAGTGCAATAGTGGTAATGGTTTTCTCGGACCGCTTACAATACGGCCCCGGTTTTGTCAGAGGCCGCTCTGAGAGACTTGAGAAGGTGACGCGTGGCCGAGGACTGACGTAACCCTTCGTCATTTTCTCGGGCGCTAACTGTCGGGCGTGGGGGCCGCTCCAATATCAACGAGGGCCGTCGGATCACATGGGTCCGATCCGACGGTTGACGGAAGGGTGATGTGATCGAACAATACGGAGGGGGGGCGGGTTTAATTTATTATTTGTTTTGAAAGCTGCGCCCGGCGGAAAACATTAGGATATGGGTTTTTGTAAAGTTTCTCAATGTATTTTGAAAAATCAACCATATGCGCTGAAACTTTGGATAAGCGGCAAAAGGTGGGTTTTTGGGTTTTTTCACAATTTTAAAGGGGTTTATGGGTATGAGGGAGTTTTTATAAGGTTTTTCTTTACAAACGGAGGTTTGATGGGTGGAATGACTTTAAAGAAGGGAGAGGGGTAAGGTTTAGGTTCATCAAAGTGACTAGATGTCAATTTGATCCCTGACAGAGGATTTATTGGCTATAATGCCAAGGGGAGAGATATTTATACAAAATTTTGGGATTTATACACCATGGTGTTAATAATAGTAGGGGAAGGGTAACATAGGGGAATTACATAGTAGAGTTAGAGTTAATATGGGGGAAAATGTGAATGAGGGGGGAAATCACTAAGTTTATTTGAAACTTACTTAGTTTAGGGAGTAGATCAAAATGAAAAGATTTTTAGACAAGAAATGTGGCTTCTAAGAAGATTAAGAACCACCATGAAACCATAATCTCTTCCATGAATCTCAACTGATGAGGGAGTATTAGTAATGAGTGGGAAAAGGGATAATTGGGAAGTTAGACATGCTTCTTTGTTTTTCTTTTCTCATCTTGACCATCAAGGTTAAATCTGAAAGGAATACCACTTCTGCAACCCCATCTACTTACCCAGCTATTTTGCCTAGCATTTTTTATTGCTTCTTGAAGGGTGCATTTAGGCTTGCAGACCCTTACTTTCCTTTTCTTTTCTTTGGCTTTTCTCTTTTGTTTTTCTATCTACTTCTACCCTTATTTCTTCCAAGGTCCCAGATTAAGCTGTTGGGAGCCTTTTCTTCTCTACCCGAACTACTTGTCTGCCAAGATTAAACAGTTTGGACAGACTCCTTTCTCTATTCTACAACTGAAAATTTAAAACATGACATGATCCAGTTTAGACTGTTGGACCATCCATCAAAATTTGAGTCCATTCCAAGCTATGGGCACAGCTTGTATTCTTATGGAAATATGTGATCTTTGCATCATCAAAGCAGAGCATATTTGGACCTTTTCATTGCCAATCATGAAATATGAAACCTATTGGTATAGGTAGCTAACAGTGGCTCCACATGGGGGTGGTGTTTCATTTTGAAAAACCAAGAACAGCAGGTCAGATTACCTTGCTCCTTGACTGCTCTTGCCAATCTTGAAATTTGCTACTTTGAAATGCCAAAATTGTGTGCTTCTCTTCTTGGTAGACCTCTGATTCTATTCACCTTTTGCTGGCAGTTTAAGAAAACTTTGAGAAATTGCATTTTTACATGTTGACAGAAAATAATATATACATCTAGATATGTACAAGGGAAAACTCAGGCTGCACTTATGGGTGATATTCAAAATAGTGCTTCAGCATCCTGCCATTCACAGGACCCTCATCCAAATTAGTTTCATTGAGACTCTTAAGGAAATAAGTGTTGTTTCCTTGTACTTCTTGGACAACAAATGGTCCTCTCCAAAGGGAATCAAATTTTCCATGTTTTCCCTTATCCTCTCTTCTTGAATCCCACTTGAGGACTTTGTCACCAATGTTGAAATCTTCTGCCTTAGTTCTTCTATAAAAAACCTTCTTTAATTTTTCTTGTAGAACTTGAACTCTGCTGAAAACTTGGTCTCTAGTTTGCTGTAAATATATGATTTGATTGATTCTTCTTTGCATATCATTTGGTTCATCTTGGCTTTCTTGAAGAAGTTTCATAACAGGCACTCCTAGTGATGAAGGAAATTTGGCCTCTAATACATAAACCAACTCATATGGGCTGGTCCCAATTGACCTTTTGGTTGTTAGTCTATCTGCCCATAGGGCATTCACAAGCTTCTTATGCCAGTTCTTTTTGTTCTCTTCTAGCACTTTCTTTATGATGTTTACCAGACTTTTATTTGATGACTCAGCAAGGCCATTTCCTTGGGGATAGTATGCAGTAGAATGGCCCAAGGTGATGTGAAATTTATGGCAGAAGTTCACCATTTTCTTGGATCTGAGAGCAGCAGCATTGTCTGTTATTATTTTGTCCGGACAGCCAAATCTAGCCAATATGTTGTTCTCCAAAAACTGAATGATGGTGGAATCATTTGCTTGTCTGCATGGAACAACTTCAATCCACTTAGTGAAGTAGTCTGTGGCTGTTAAGATCCATCTATGTTGGCCTGAAGATGAGGGATGGATTTCCCCAATGAAATCCAAGCCCCATTGTTGAAAAGGTCTTTCTGTTGCAATAGGCCTTAAGGGAAGTGGCAGCAACTGTCTCTTTCCCTCAAACACTTGACATTTATGACATGAGGTGGTGAATTTCTTGACATCAGAGAACATGGTGGGCCAGTAGTACCCAGCCCTTAGTATTTTATCCACAGTGGACTTCCAGTACAAGTGTCCACCATAGTCACCTGCATGAAATTCCTTTATGATATTGTCAGTTTCATTCTCAACTAGGCAGTTTAGCAATATTCCTTCATGGTTTTTCCATAATAAATTTCCATCCATAACACAAAATTTAGAAGCTTTCATTTTTAAAAACCTACATTTAGTTCTGGACAATCCTGGGGGAGCACACAGGTTTTGCAATACATAACATATATCGGAATACCAAGGGGATTGTTCAAAGGCTACATTGATCTTTGGAGTCGCCAGCTCCGGTTCACTGTCCAGCTGGTTAATGTCTAAGGCTTGGAAATTTGCTTCTGTCATTAATTTGGCCAAGCCTTGCCCTTTTATTAGTTTTGTAGGTTTTATCTCAATGTCAAATTCCAAGATGTTGGCAATCCACTTTCCTCTTCTGCCCTCTAAATTTTCTTGGGTGAGAATATCTTTGACAATAGGACTTGGCACATATGCTATAACATGGGAATAAAGGATATAAATCCTAAAGTCTTTAATGGCTTTGACCAAAGCATAATCTTGCTTTTCCATGATTTGATACTTTAAAGGTGCATCTCTAAGAGCTTTGCTAAAGAAAGCAATTGGCTTCTCATTTCCTTGGTCATCTTTTTGCAATAAAACAGCAGCAATAGTATGCTAGGAGGCAAAAGAGAAAATGATAAAGTCCCTGTCAAATTGAGGATTGGTCAAGACTGGGGTTTGGGTAAGGGCCAGTTTTATACCTTCAAAGGCCTGATTGGCTTCAACGGTCCATTTGAATTTTGAATCTTTCTTTAGCATGTTATTTAATAATCTGATTAGTTCTGCTAAGTTTGGGATAAACCTTCTTAAGAAATTGATTTTTCCCAAGAATCCTTGCAACTCTTTGACATTTCTTGGGTGGGGCATTTGTAGGATAGCCTGTATCCTATCTGGGTCAATTCTAATGCCATCTTTAGAAATGATGTGGCCCAATAGCTTACCTTCCTCTAAACCAAACAAGGATTTTTTGGGATTCAAGGAAATTCCATATTTTCTGCATTTTAGGAAGATCTGTCTCAAATGTTTTATATGTTCTTGGTCTGATTTTGAGAAAGGTGTAAGGTCATCTAGGTAAATGACTAAAAAGTCATGAATCTCCTTGGCAAAAGCAATATCCATGGCTCTTTGAAAAGTTGCCCCTGCATTTTTCAATCCAAAAGGCATCTTTACATATTTGAAAGTTCCCCATGGGGTAGTGAATGTTGTTTTGTCTTGATCATCAGGGTGCACTAGGATTTGATTGACGCCTGAAAATCCATCCAGTAATGAGATCCTTGAGGCCCCTACCACCCTTTGGAGAATGTGATCCATCTTGGGTAAGGGATAGTTGTCTTTGAGGGATACTTGGTTCAGATTCCTTAAGTCCACACACAGCCTAATTTCACCAGTCTTCTTTCTTGTAGGGACTAAGTTGGAGATCCATTCAGAGAATCTGACTGGTGCTATGATGCCAGCCTTGAACATTTTCTGTACCTCTTGTTCCATTGCTGGGAGAAGCATAGGATTGATTCTCCTCAATTTTTGTTTAAAGGGCTTTTGATCAGGTTTGAGAGGGATTGTATGCTGGATAACAGAGGTGTCATAGGACTTTAGGTCCTCATAACTCCATGCAAAGACATCCTGGAACTCTTTAAAGAGGTCAATGTATTTAGGCTTTTGGTCAGGGGGTAAGGAAGCAGACAATTCAATTATTTTGGGTTTGTCAATTGTACCTATGTTGCATTCTTCAATGGCTGCATTTTTGGTTTTCTGGGGATATCATTTGAATCAAAGATGTCCTCTAGTGGAGTTAGGCCTATTGGTAGAAAATTGTCTTTCAGCTCTATGATTTCAGTTTCAGCATTGGCCACTTCCTCACAATTGATTGATTGAATTTGCTGAATGTTGTCTTTGTTGAAAATAGTTGGATTTAGCATTCGTTTTGCTGTTCTAGGTGATATTGGGTGAGTATTTTTCTGAAACTGTATTTGTGATGGACTTGCTCTTTCAAGTATTTGTGATTGACTTGCTGTATCAAGTATTTGTGATTGACTTGCTGTATCAGTGTCAATATTTAATCCTGCAAATTCTTGCTGCAGAGTTAAAAAATGGTTTATTTGCTTGTCATCCTCGAATACTTGCCAATCATTAACATTGTTTGGAATGGAGGGTCTGTGTTTTACCTCAGCTGTAAAACAATGATGAGCCTCAAAAGGCAGCTTGCAGGTACTTGCAAAGGTGGCTAAACTATGAGCATGTAGATTGTGGGTTCTAGGAATTTTAGTGATTTGGAATTCAGAGAAAAAGTTTAGTACCTCAGCAACAACAGACCTATAAGTCCTTAGTCTTTTGTCATTGGTGACAAAGTTTCCCTTCACTTGTTGAATAACTAGATCTGAATCACCCATGATTGAAACCCTGGCAGCTTGTAAGAACTTTACTAACTTGAGGCCTAGTAAAAGAGCTTCATATTCTGCCATGTTATTAGTACATCTGAAGTTCAATCTATAGGCTCTGCCTTCTGCATGACTATTTTCTTTATTGTGTACCCAAACTCCGGCTCCTGCCCCTAACTTGTTGACTGAGCCATCAAATTCAAGGAACCATAGAATATCCTGTTGGGAAGGAGATTTAATAATTTGTTCATGGGCTGGCAATGTGAGTAGAAGTTGTGGTTTTTCCTCTAGCTTGTCTTCTAGGACAGTTTCATCATTTGATTGGGTATGCTTGATATTTGGAACAACAGCAGTATCTAGTGTTTGATTGACTCTTGTTTCATGGGTGGTAATTCTCTCATTTGAGTCTTCCTCCTGTATGAGTAACTTGGTGTCAACCTCACCTTGTAAGGGAGTTGTGCTGTTATTGAAGAGAATATATGAGTCTATGTCTGAATGGACAGCATATATGGGAAAGTTTTGAGGCTTTTCTTCACTGCTGACCATGTATTTCTTGAGTGTTTCTCTGTACAGTCTTTTTGGTTGCCCAAAAACAGAGATGGTGGCATATGACATGTCTAATTGTAGGGAACCTTGGAGTTTAGCTCCCCAAGATCTTGATAACAACATCCCATACTTAGGTGGAATATCAACAACTACCACATCCATTAGGATTGTCTTGTTTGGGTATTGAACCAGAGACACACATAAATCTTTTATGAGACCTAGACACTTGACTTGGCTGGAGTCAAAGGAAAACAGGTCCTTGTATGGTCTTGTTATGTCTAGATTCAATCTCTCCATGACTGCTTTTGGCATGAGATTGTGAGAGGCACCTGAGTCAAAAATTGCATTATGTAATATTTTATCATGAATATGTAAACTGACATAGAAAGGTAATACCCCTATGACTACCATTTTTCCATCCACTTCTGGGCCAAACAGTAATTCTGGGGTGTCATCCAACACATTGACATCATCTTTGTTGCTAGTGAGTTGAAGGGACTTCTTAATCTGTAGTTTATAGATGTCATGCTTGGCTAGTTCTGAGAGAGGGATTGCTATTTTCAGTTTGCCAATTTCAGTTTCTAGGTCAAAAGGTTTTTCAGATTGGGTCTTGGGGTTATGGATAACAGTCCTTTCCTTGTTCATTAAATCTTCTTCTTCGTTTTTATCTTGACTTTGGGACTTGCCTCTTTTACTCATCTCTTGGGGAGTAACCTTTAAATTAGGTTGAGAAGGTGAAGTAGCCATAGGCTGTTGTTTTAAGGACAGTGGTTCAGTGATCTCTTCAATAATCACCTCTTCTGCAGGTGAATTTATTTTGTCATTAGGCCCTGTGACTATGACTCTTTCAGGCTGCCGATTATCCTTTATCTTTTCAGGCTGGTTTACATTCACAGTTCTGCTCCTCAGCTTGTATTGTTTATGGACTTCATAAACAGCAGTATCATAGCCTTGTTTGAAGTCAAAGGATTCACCTGATTTAGTTTGGAATAGTTTGATTTCATCATCCTCATGATCTTCTTGTTTTAAGAAAACTTGACTTTCACCATCTAGACCCATTAAATTAATCTCAGTATCTTCATTGGGCTCTGTTGATGTGGAAGTTTCTGCATAATTTTCTTGGAAAGGGGGTCTTATGTCTTGGTCAGCACTGGCCTTGCCAACATTTGGGTTTTGAGTTCTCCTAAAATTTGGATTCCTAGGAGGGTTGTTTTGTGGTGCTTCCCATGATGACTTTCTTTCAACCGATTCCACTCTATCACCCAATCTTTTCATTCCAGTGAGAATTGCATCTAGCTTTTGATCAAAGGCAGAGGGTTCCTCTTTGAAAGCAGTCCTCTTTTCCAACCTTGCCCTGTTTCTTTTGGCAATTAGGTTGGCTTCCACTGTGACAGCAACCCTTTGGGCCTCTACAAGGGATTGAGGATCTCTTTCCTTCAACTGATAGGCCATGTCAGGGTCAAAACCATCAGGGAATTTGTACAAGGCTAAATCAGGAGGAGGTCTTAAATTTTGTGGAATCGCGTTATATACATTGTTAAATCTTGCACAATACTCCAAAACAGTCTCTTGGGGACCTCTTTTGATAGTGTCATATTCCCCAAGTATGTGCAGAGGATCTTTCTTCTTCTCCCATCTACTAGTAAAGGATTGATACAGTTCATCAGGAGTTGTGATGGAATTTGAATTCATGGATCTAAACCAAGTTCTTACATCCCCAGTTAGGCTTTGAACAAACATCCTCATTCTGACACTGTCATCATCTATTTCATAGGTTTCAAAATGGTCTTGCATCCTCTTAGCATGCTGGACAGCTGTCAGAGGGCCATTGGAGTCAAAATATGAGATTTTGGTTTGGTAATCTTGGGGTAGAGCTGCAGCATTAGCTGGTATCTGCAAGGGTGCATATCTGTTAGCCATATTTACAGGGTTTAGAGGATTAACAGGGGCAGCTGGGATAATAGGAACAGTGGGTACCACAGGGGTGACAAGTAGGGGTGAACCTAGAGTGTTGGTCAAGGGGATATGTGCAGTGGATGAAGGTGTGAGAGGAGGACTCTGAGATGTGGATGGTGAACTAGGGGAATTAGGGGTAGACCGGAAAAGGACCTTGCATGGGGTAGAGATAAGGCTGGGATGATCTGAATCTGAGGTTAAATCAGCAGGCTGCTCCTGCCTTTGCTGCCTCCTAATGTTTCTAGGGATGGTATTTGGATTATCAACAATGATGGGTGGATTAGGGTCAGGGTTTGCCCTAGTATGCCGTGGATTTTTCTTGGGAGCCAGCTTCTAACTGTTTTTTGGATTTTATAGGAAGTTTTTATATTTGCAAGGACTGGATCAAGATTTTGGAATGGCTATATATATTTCAAAGCTGAGATGAAGATTCACTGAAAGAGCTCTTCCCTAAAGCTGTCAATGTGACATAAAAACAGCTTTGAGGCCTCCTGACTGTTTCCAGGCTTGATTTTGAGCTTTGAGAGATGTATAGCAATAGGAAAATCCTAAGAAGTCCCCAGTGGAGTCGCCAATTATGTTAACACCCAGGTTGTTCCCTTTGACTCTAAGGGAATACGGCCGAGATAACCACTAACCAATCTTTGGATTACAGTGCCTAGCCACACTGTAATCAGAGAGGGCTCTCTCTTTATAATTTGTCTCTGTTCTGTGGAGATTTTAGGCTAGCTATGAAATGAGGGTGCTTAGTTTTATGCTTTGGTTGAGGGATACCTTTATGTACTTGAAGTGTGCAATCTGCAGATGAGTTTATTTCATTGGGCAATGGAGTCTGTGGCTACAAGTGTTTAGAAACCTTGAGGTGATTTGCTGCAATTACAGGGCCATTTGAATACTTCATATAACAAAGTTAGATTATGATGGTGACATGTGAACAACCAGTGAAAAGCATTCAAGAATTTTCCACTAAGCTAGGGTGTGGGAAGGAGATAGATGCCTCAGGAGCAAACTTGAATTCCTGAAAATATTTATCACAGTGATAGATACAGCTTGAAAAGTGTAGCAATTAAGAATTACACCTTATTTACTCTATCTGAAGAAAACATTTATAACAGCTTAGATTGAGTTCAGGGTAATCTGTGATTAAATCCTGGAACTATTCTTTTACTTTGCCATTAAGTGTAAAAGCTCATAAACATGAAAGAAGGTGAAAGACTAGAAAACATATAACACAGAGTTTTAAAGAAGACTTATTGTGCTATGAAATATGCAGGAATCCTGTAACAATCAGCCAGCCACCACAGTGCATCAAGGAACACAGAGATTTCGAAATTCCATCCACCTTTTGTATTATTTCTCTGAGAATTGTACAGCAACAGAAATATAGAAATGAAATCAACAACAACCCCTTGCAAACTCATGCGAAGGGGACTTTATAGAAATGTTTATACAAAATATCTCAGGCATTGATTCATCTGAGAGAGAAATATCTTCATTAATTCGTACAGAAAAGTAGAAAAGAAGTTATTATAGCTTTGAATGCAGCATAACTTCTCTTTAAGTCTGTCAGAGGATATTTTGACCTTTGGAGGTCAGTGAGTCGGTTGAACCGCTTTGCTTTAATGCTGGAAAATGTGTCTTTACGTTTGCTGCGCTGTATTTTCTCGGCCCTGCCACCTGTGATTGTGCTTGCTGCTGTGGTGACCGAATAGCCCTGCTGAGTTGGCTCAGCCTTTCATCTTTCCTCTGTATGCTTATCTACCAAAATTTTCCCTGTGTATGATCACTTATAAATTTGACAAAACATAACATTACAGGTTCTGGCTTGATAATATTAGCTGTGTCAATTTATTCCAGACTTCCTGTGTGGGCAATTGGTGCTTCACAATTGCCTCTATGGTTTCATCTGCTTCTGTATATTTATAGAAATTTGGAGGCACATCGAACAGATGATTGATCTCGTTCATGATAAAAAACAGGTTTTCCACCCTATTATATAGAGTCTGCCCTGATGCTGGCCCTGATTCTGCTAAAGTGCCGGGCTGTCCTGCAATTTGACTTGCAGCAAAGGCATTGACCCTTTTAGCATAGTTTTCATGGGTAAGCAGTCTTCCCACACTGCTTAGTAGGCTGGGGAGGCCTCTATTTTGCAATACCTGAAAACTGTCCATGAACTTGTTGATTTCGGTCTGCATGTCTTGAGTTCTCCTTTCTAATGTTCCAACCAGGTTTCTTAATGTCAGGACCCTTTTAGCCATTGAGATTGTCTCAGTCCTGTGAGAAATTCCCATGGTGGTCAGTTGAGAGCTTGTCCTGTTATTCAATATGTTGATCATCCTATTGGCAGCATCAGGCATGTTGCCAAGGCTTGCTCTTGCTCTGTGTATCTCCCTATTTGCCTTTGTAATGAGGGTTGATTGTTCATCTATAGTCTCAATGAACTGCCACTGATCAGTAATGGACTGGCCAATATTGGCCCATAGGACTGTTTTGAGCTCTGCTGTCACTTTATCAAGTGTGAGCTCTTTCTCAAGCTCAGTTATTCTCTTTTTGAGAGCCTTTATATCTCTTTCCTTTTCAGCCACATTCTGTTTGCTCTTATCATATCTTTCATTTACTTTAGCCAAAGATTCTTTGGCTTGATTAAGCTCTAACATTTGAGCTTCCAGGACTTGAATTTCATTTTGAAGCTTCTGCATATCCAGACTATGAGTCTGCTCTGTTGTTGGTGTAGCTGTCGATGTAGTTGGTGCTGTAGGCTCTGTTTGCTGAGGAGGAGGAGCAGTAGTTGGAGCAGCTTCCTCAAGGTTGATTACCTCAGGAGGAGGTTGGGAGGTTTGACCTTCTTCTCTTTGTTTCAAGGCTGCCTGTAGCGCTGCTTTTGCAGCCTCTGATTCTCCCAGCTTTTCTTGGGTTTGGATTAGCTGCTTGTACAGAGATATCAACAAAGTTGTGGCCTCTTGATCATGTCTTTGCTGGGCAACATCATCTGTTTGAGGGTGAATTGTGGCTGGGAGTTTGATCTTTCTCCTCAAGGCTGCCATGTCTGCATCCCTCAATCTTAATATCTCTTGTATGCCCTTGATGTCTTTGGGATCATGCCCAATCTCTATGATGATGTCTTCTAAGGACCTAATTCTGTTGTCCTTTGCTTGAGAGGATGCTTTCTCCAACTCAAGCTGAGCAGCTGTGTTGTTAAGGCTATTTTGTAGCTTGTAGTTATCCAATGTTTGGTCTGCCAGGGAAGCATAGACCATCTCACCCATTTGCTTATGCAGTTCTATTTTGTCCATTGGGTGGATATCCTTGGCAAGGACCTCCAGGTTAGTCCTCAAGTAGTCAGAGGCAGATTGGGGCTGTAGTGCTGTTGGCATAAAATGACTCATGATCATTTTGCCTTCCTGCACATCATATGCAGACATGAGTCTTTGTTGATTGGTGGGAGCCATGTTTAACAGATGGTTATATAGCTGTATCTTGATGGGCTCATTTCTCCTCTTAATGTCGATGAACTGTTGTTTAATACTGAGTCCACCTTTCCTTTGTTGATTTGAGGAACTCACTTCTCCTCCCATTGCTCTATCCTGTTCCTGTTGAAAGGAACTTGCTGATGCTTCCCTGCTGGGTGGGACCATACCAAAATACTGTCCTATTGGCATTTCTTCCTCTGAGAAGGGATTGATTCTCTGTCTTTTTTCCCCATGAGTTGCTGATGTTGTCAGGGGAGTCTCTCTGTCCCTTTTCTTGCTTGTATCCTCCTTTTGTGGAGTTTGGAGGATTGATGCCTCAGCTGAAGTTTCTTTCCTTGGAGGCGCAGTTTGTTCAGTGGATTTAGGGGGTTCCACTGTTTGCTCTTGCTGGACAGGCTGTTCCTGCCTTTGTTCTTCCTGTTGTTGTTGTTCTTCTTACTGCTGCACTTCTCCCTACTGCTCCATCTCTTCTTGTTGCTGCACTAGTGTTTCCATTTGCTCTTCAACCATAGGAGGTGGTTGTTCCATCTGCTTTTCTTTGCCTTTGCTGGATGTCTGTGGAGTATTCATGGCAGCTTGCTGATGTGTTGTTGAGGATGAGGCAGCTGCTCCAACTTGTCTTTTATATGAGAGGGGGACCTGTCCACAAGTTTCTAAGTCAACTTCTTTTTGAATATTTCTAGCCTCTCTTTCTAGCAGCTCTTCACTAGTAATTTCCTCTTCTAGGGTGCCCTTTTCCCAGCTCAATGCATTGGCATACTGCTCAATCTCAGGCAACCTCATATGTGAATAGGTACCCAATTTGTATCTTATCCTCCTGAGGGAAACAAAATGATTGGGGTCATAGGGTATCCACTAAGAACTAGTTTGCAGTTTGAGGGCCTCTAGGATACTATTTTCCTCTTTCCATCCCTCCTCTTTTTTGTTATATAGGAAAGGGCCCAGCTCGCTCCTTACCTTCAACTGCGCCTTCTTGTTCTTACTTTGGAAGTGGAGGTAGTCGGCATTCCCAAATTGCCTGAAGTATTCTAGGGCAAAAAGTCTCATAGGGACATACCTTGGCAGCCTATAAGGCTTCAACTCACAGCCATATACTCTGATGACTATGTGGTCTTGGTAAAAGTACCAATTACCAATGCTGTAGGTTTTGTTTAGATGGAGAATTCTCCTCATGTCATCAGTTAACCTTGGAGGAGAAACACCATACAATAATGTCATGGCTGGATGAATGAACAAGTCTATGAACTCACAGTATGTGTATGGTGATACAGAGGTGCAATGAAAAACAGAGGTCCAAAACACAACTGACCTTGGATTCCCCTGGGCATTAACTTGCTTCAGGGGAATGAGGAAGCTGCCTGGTTGATGAAACAAGAATAGATGGTAAATGTACGAAGTGTATCTGAACAGTCTTTCCCTTTGCAGATTCATTAGCTGGTCATGGATCCTATCTGCAATATATGTGGCATAGTCATAATGTACAGCTGGAGGCTTTCCAGGAGAGAATATAGACAGCATTGCCATTATACTATCATCCACATCCTCCACTCCCTTGAACCCTAGGACATAGCTGATGAAATCCACTAGCATTCTGCCCAATTCATTTAAGTATGCATATCTGATAGGAGGAGTTCTGATGGCTTCAGAGCCTGGTTGTATAAACAGCTGATTGATTTTGATGATCTGGTCATTTGACAACTTAGTCCCCTTCTTTATCAAGTTCTGCATGTAAAGGGGGGTCAATGGTTTTGCAGTGTGGAACTGCAGCATCTCATTTATGCTCTCTGGGGTGATATGGAACAGAATTGAGCCTGTGGGGCTGAGGACAGCTCTTTGGCATGGATCATAGCACTCCTGGCATCTGTGGATCAATTCTGGCATAGGATTTACCTGGGAGAGGTTGTAGATGGGCAAGTTTGAGTCCCAAATCCCTAGGATATCAGCTCCACTAAGGTGCTGGGCTTTCAACTCATTTAGCAACTGAATATTATATTTAGAGCCTATTGGAAACCAATCTAACATCTGATAATCCATATCTCCAAGAGCTTTCCATTCTAACTCCCTGTGAGGGGTATTGAGAGGCTTGATGTTCAGTGCAATTGGAGTTTCCATGGTCTTTTAAGCTTCTAACTTGTAGGTGAAGTGGTTGAAGTAAGCAGAACAACACAGAGGTGATTCCTTACAATGAAAGTGTGAATTTTAGGGACCAGAGGGTGAATTGAGCACACAACAATTGAAATATTGTTTAATAGATTGATAAAGACAACTAGCAGGGCTGACCAGAACTTTTCTATGGTGAATTTAGCCAGCAGAGGTTTCTAGCTCACGATTGCGCGAGCTTCCTGTGAATTCAGGTTATTTTAGTCAAATGCAGGTTTCGTAAACTGTTCGTTGTCTTGCCAGAGGGAAATAGGTGCAGGCTACTGGATACTAGACGGTGAATTCAGTGTTTTAACACTCCCTTAACAGTTTGTTCGAAGAAATTTGGATAAAAACCAGGTGCAGAGAATAATTTCGAGAAATACCTTGCGGATTGTCACTGATAGTTGCAAATGCAGGTACGGCGGAGGCGCCCGTGGTTTCAGAGTTGAACGGTGCAGGTTGGCGCTGGTATGGTCGTCAAATACATGCAGGAATAACAAGTCTCTTTCAGCAAAAGTAGAAAAAGCACGAAATTTTGGCCTAAAAATAGATTCTTGTCATATTGGCGCCTTTTTGGGATGATGTCAGCATGACGTCATCGGGTGGGGTCGGAGTCGGATGACGTCAGAATGACGTCACCGGGTGATGTGGCAGGTCCTGGTTGGTCCATGGATATGCTGAAGTGGCGGACATGTCAGCGAAGGGACGAACGAATGAGGTGATGCGACGGCGTGGTGGCAGCGACGTGGCTCTGACGTGGGCGTGACAGGGGACCAGCAAACCGGGCGGTAAGTGCAATAGTGGTAACGGTTTTCTTGGACCGCTTACAATACGGCCCCGGTTTTGTCAGAGGTCGCTCCGGGAGACTTGAGAAGGTGATGCGTGGCCGAGGACTGACGTAACCCTTCGTCATTTTCTCGGGCGCTAACTGTCGGGCGTGGGGGCCGCTCCGATATCAACGAGGGCCGTCGGATCACATGGGTCCGATCCGACGGTTGACGGAAGGGTGATGTGATCGAACAATACGGAGGGGGGGCGGGTTTAATTTATTATTTGTTTTGAAAGCTGCGCCCGGCAGAAAACATTAGGATATGGGTTTTTGTAAAGTTTCTCAATGTATTTTGAAAAATCAACCATATGCGCCGAAACTTTGGATAAGCGGCAAAAGGTGGGTTTTTGGGTTTTTTCACAATTTTAAAGGGGTTTATGGGTATGAGGGAGTTTTTATAAGGTTTTTCTTTACAAACGGAGGTTTGATGGGTGGAATGACTTTAAAGAAGGGAGAGGGGTAAGGTTTAGGTTCATCAAAGTGACCAGATGCCAATTTGATCCCTGACAGAGGATTTATTGGCTATAATGCCAAGGGGAGGGATATTTATACAAAATTTTGGGATTTATACACCATGGTGTTAATAATAGTAGGGGAAGGGTAACATAGGGGAATTACATAGTAGAGTTAGAGTTAATATGGGGAAAAATGTGAATGAGGGGGGAAATCATTAAGTTTATTTGAAACTTACTTAGTTTAGGGAGTAGATCAAAATGAAAAGATTTTTAGACAAGAAATGTGGCTTCTAAGAAGATTAAGAACCACGATGAAACCATAATATCTTCCATGAATCTCAACTGATGAGGGAGTATTAGTAATGAGTGGGAAAATGGATAATTGGGAAGTTAGACATGCTTCTTTGTTTTTTTTTTCTCATCTTGACCATCAAGGCTAAATCTGAAAGGAATACCACTTCTGCAACCCCATCTACTTACCCAGCTGTTTTGCCTAGCATTTTTTATTGCTTCTTGAAGGGTGCATTTAGGCTTGTAGACCCTTACTTGCCTTTTCTTTTCTTTGGATTTTCTCTTTTGTTTTTCTATCTACTTCTACCCTTATTTCTTCCAAGGTCCCAGATTAAGCTGTTGGGAGCCTTTTCTTCTCTACCTGAACTACTTGTCTGCCAAGATTAAACAGTTTGGACAGACTCCTTTCTCTATTCTACAACTGAAAATTTAAAACATGACATGATCCAGTTTAGACTGTTGGACCATCCATCAAAATTTGAGTCCATTCCAAGCTATGGGCATAGCTTGTATTCTTATGGAAATATGTGATCTTTGCATCATCAAAGCAGAGCATATTTGGACCTTTTCATTGCCAATCATGAAATATGAAACCTATTGGTATAGGTAGCTAACATAGCCGTTACTTGAAAGTATGTCTCTACATTGCTCTCTATTTAAGCCTTTACCATAGTCTGCCTCTTCATCTAGTCCTGATAATGAACCATACTTGTTGGTTCGAAACGCATTGGCCGAAAATTTCTTTTATGTAATTTCTACCAAAATACTTTGCTTAATTCATTATGGATCATAGAAACCTAAATACAGAAAATCCAAATCTAGTAAATAATATATAATATGTTTATTCTCGATAAATGTTCTCTATAAAACAGACTCCTAATTTTTTTTTTTTAAATAAATGGAGGATTGTGAGAATTTGAGGATTGAAATTTATCCATAATGGTGTAAGTTTGTATCCCTTCCCTTTCATTCCTCCTGCTCTTCTAGATATTTACTATTATTTCCTATGATGTATTGATCTGGTGCATAATCCTCTCAGTGTCTGACATACTATTATTTCCTATGGTGTATTGATCTGGTGCATAATCCTCTTAGTGTCTGACATCAAACGAGGGACGCTGAGGAACGCCAAATTTCTGCATTAGATCAAAACTAGATCCTAATATTAGTTTAATAATATATTAATATGCCATCTAAACTCTACAAACGTTTAGTTCTGTTTTATTATTTTTTAGAATAGGAGTAAGCATGTATTCCTCAATAGTGGAAATCAAGCTCAAGTTCACCATCAAAATCGTCCAAATTTTAATTTAGTAAAGGATGAAAATAAAAAACGTCAGCTACAAATTTTCTCTTTGACATTTAGTGCATATCTAAGTTTCCAACTTCAATTTTTAATAGTTTTCCGTGGTAGTTCGATATGTATGGCCATTGTCAAAGTCACATAAATATTCCATTGACCATCGGCATTCAAAATATGATTTTTGTAGTGTGATGAGAGAAAATAATGATATGTGTTTGTTATCTTGTTAATATAGAATTTTCAGCTTTAAGATGTTTGGTGTATATCAGCTTTAAGATGTTTGGTGTATATCAGTGAAGACTTTGTAGGGTTTCACTCTAAAGGAATCAAAAATTCAAATCCGTAATTAATAACAACAATATCAAAGAACTTAATGCTTGATTTTAAATTACTTGATTAAACCTAAAATATATTAAAATAATCTATATAATTACATTTTAAAATATATATGGCAAATATAAAATTTTTAAAATTCTTTTTTGTTTGAATTTGGTGATACATTAATTAATTAAAATTTTGAGAAATACATTAATACTTAGTTAAAATAATTGGAATATCAATTAATATATTAATTTAGTACTACATTATTTAAGATAATAATACTTAACACATAATTAGTACATTAATAGTTAATATATTATTAATATTAAATTATGAAATTATATCTTAAAGTCATAGGAGATCAACAAGAAATGGTGAAGTTTATGAAGGAGAACAAGGTTGTTGTTCTCTTGCAGGGTCGCTTCGCAAGTTGAAAGGTCATTATCATCAAAACCTTCAATGATGGCACCACTGGATGAGCATATGGCCATTGGCTTGTGGTGAGTGTCGCGAAATACCCTAAGAAGGTCATCTGAAAGGACTCTGTGAAGAAAATAGTGAAGAAACTGAGGTTGAAGCTTTTCATCAAGGTTGTTAACTACAACCACATGAAGCTTAACTAGATTATTGAGTTGGTCTTTGACGCTAATCTGATCATCGCCTCCTTGGCTAACCCTAGCCCCATTGTTGTTACTTTAGCGCTGGACTATCGCACTGTGGTTGTCACCATAGTCGTGACCATTCTTAGATCTCTTATTGGCACCCTTGAACTGGCCTATGCCATTGGTGTTGTTGGAGATTTGCAAGCTTATGGAAAAGGAAATGTTCCTAGAGGGTTTGACTTCAATGTCTTTTTTGAATCTACTGACAGATCTGTAATTTTAAAGGGCATTCATTTGCTTTCAAAGGAGGATCTTAAGAAACTTTCCTAGCTTCAAGATCTGGCTAGTCACATAATCTATTTGCTAGAGAGTCTTTCTTGCATCCTAGATGAGCATTTTACCCCAGATCTGATGAATTTTCTGGTATTTGTGAAACCATTCTCAGGGGTTTCCTTCTATATGTTGGTCAAAACCTCAAATCCCATTTCTTCTCTTGTCTCCAAAATTTAGGATAGAATGTGATTTTCAGCTAGCAGTTTTTAGCTCTTATACGGTGGAAGGTAGCTTTAGGACTTGAAATCTCTCAGGGAGTACGACATAGCCAAGGATGCCTCTATTTACTTAATCTCCAGATTGAGAGGTGGAACCAAAGGATGGGGGACATCTTCCTCCTCTTAACCCAAGTATTTTAAGGAGGCCCTCAAGTCTTGACATCTAACTTTGAATTGCAAAGATATCTCAAGGCTAGCATTTTTTGTGGATCAAACAAAAAACACTCCATCTCTAGAAGTGAAAAATTTTATAACAAACTTCATGGTTGTATACATGGTGAGCACCAGTATTGCAGCAATAATGCTACAACTCATGGGGCTTCTTACTTTACTTTTATCAACCCGGTAGTTCGTAACAAACTTGGAAGAGACGATGATGTATGTACAAGTACTAGTTCTTATTGCAAGTTGTCACTTGCTCAGCTGGCGCAAGATCACTAGGAGCTCAAGCCAACTTCTATGAATTCCAGAAAAAAGCTTTATATGTGATGAAAGAAAGGAAAGCTTACTCTACAGAGGCTATTCTACTTGTAGAAAGAGAAAGAACACTGAAATGTGAAGTAAACCTAGCAAGCCCTAATTTACCGACTAACCCTACTTTTGCAGAAATAGAGGTGAAAATCTAGGAAAGTAGTGTCATTACCTACTAAGGAAGTAAACTACACCTATTCAAGCTATTTATAGAAGGAAATAAGGAAAAAACATATTTTTTTTGGATTTTTATGTATTTTATGTGAAATTGTCATGCATGTAACTTTTTATTTGTGGATGTGGCAGCGATTAGGTGACGATGGAGGGTGACCTTGGGATTTGCAGAGGTGTAGGAAGGTGTGGAGGGGTCCTAGGAGGCCTCTGGCAACCTTCTGGAGGCTTTCCCTGCAATCGGACTTCAAAAAGTCACTTACAAGAAATTCTACAGGAGGTTGCAGGGGATCTATAGGAGGATGCCGAGGGCTGTTTTAGAGGTTTTAAAGGTGGAAAAATGGTGGGAAAGGGTAGCTGAAGACTAGAGGGATGTGTTAAGGTGTTTGAGGTTTATCAAGGAGGATTAGGAAAGAAAATGATGGTTGGATTTGTTCAAGAGTCGAGAGGAAAGTTTATGAGGAAAACACAGAAAATTAGGGCAGATTTGTGAAGGGTTGTGAATGACCTGTGAAACATGTAGCAAAAGAGATGGTGATGGCTACTTTATTGACTTATTATGAGTAGATATGTACTGCAGGAGAGCTGGAAATCAAACATTAAAACTAAGCAAGAAAAGAATTAGTTGCACCAAAAACAGAATTATATCTCATGTTAACCAAAATTTTGATCTAGGAAAATAAAATGTTGAACAGTGTTAGATGGAAAGGAAAGCATGGAAAGAGATTTATTACAAAAACATAAATGAGTATGGCAAAATGGATCTGAAGCAAAGCATTAACCTCTAAATCAAACTATAACACTAGAAATTGCATGGAGGAAGAAAAACTATGTTTTTGTGGCAGCCAGAGTGTCTTGACCTCAGCTCATGGTCCCAAAGGGAGGAAAGGAGGTCAAGGCTCTGTTGATGGCCTTTTTGTATCTTTCTCCTATCACTATTTAACCTACTTTAGAAAACTGAAATGGAAACAACTATGTAAATCACCAAAAGCAACCTATTCTAACCAAGGAAGAAATCTATCTAACAGCAACTAATTCATGAACTGAAACAAAACATATAAATACAAAACAAGAGGTGTTGGGTAGCTTGGGTTGGGCCCTAACCCAAGAGCTTCAGCCCTTTGAAAGAACTTAGTGTTGGGTCAGAAAATATTTCATCTCCATTATCAAAGTAATAGTCATATTACATAAAACTTTTCACAAAATTAAGCTTGAAATGAGCTGAGCAAGAGCTGCAACAAAAGTGCAAAAATTTGACTAACATCCAACCACCTATTTATACCACAGGAGCTCCCAACATCTCTCCTAAAATCAAGGAGGCTTGGCTCCCAAGACTTGAGATAGATAGCAATTATCCTTCACTTGGTCGGCTGCCCCTTTGATGCATTGATGTGGTTGCTTGTGCTCCGAGATTTCTGAAGGAGGATTCAAAGTAGGGAGTCATAAATGAGGGGGACACCCTCCTACAAATCCTCTCCCTTGTTTTCCTCGAATATTGGCTGCAAAATGC
The DNA here is from genome assembly GCA_031772625.1 of Pinus tabuliformis. NCBI lineage: Eukaryota > Viridiplantae > Streptophyta > Pinopsida > Pinales > Pinaceae > Pinus > Pinus tabuliformis. Next base: position 411,002,883 of record CM062806.1, on the reverse strand, counting down.
TCATTAAAGCTTTGACTTTGTCTCAAAATTGATCAAAAATCTGCATAAATCACATATTAGACTTCATGGCATAATGACTAACCCAACTAACTCTATTAGCATAAATATAATAAAAATCATGCAATAAACTAATGAGAATGGTGGATTAAGCTAAGTTAGGAGGTCAAATGAGCCCATATAATTACCCCTACTGAATGTGTTTCTCATCCTCTGAGCAACTAGTCCATCTCCTCATCTTTGATGGCCCTGATGGTCTCCCTGACATCCCATGCTTCTAATGTGAGATACTCTTCCTTATCATGGAATCCAGCCTTTCTGTCCACCTCCTCCCACTGCTGTCTTTCTTCTTCCTCTTTTGTGCCCTCTAGTAGTCCTAGCAGCAGTGGGGGACTCAATTTAAGGCCAATCCAATTGACCTTCAAACTTTGCATAGAGTGCTTGTACAGTGGCACTCTCCTCAATGCTTCTTTCATCTTGTTTGGGGAGTGATACTCCCTAATCTGTAGGTTGTGTGGTAGTGTGTTCCACCTTCTCATACAGGCATGAATGCAGTCATCTCCAAGCAATCTTTCCATGTCCTCAAAATGTGCAATAGCCTGGGCCTGATCAGTGATGTACTTAGGGGCACTTTGAGGATCATTTGCAAGTAGTTAGTGTGTGCTAATGAGGGCCATAGGGTCTGATGGCTCTGCTCTAATCATTAGGGGCTCATTTTGTTCTTTTGCCATCATCTTCTTGATTTCTGTTGCCCTTTTCTCCTCATGACTCATCCATGATGCCATGGCCATCAGCTGCAAGTCCCCTAATCTAGCATTGGGGTCCCATAGATTCATATCAGTGAGGGCCATGTTATGCAAATAAAACTATGCTATCTTTGCCTTGTCTTCTGCTGAACTTTGGTCACATAGGTCTGTAAACTATTTATAATCCTGAAAAGGCATGGTGCCTCTTTGTGCCAAGGTCTTGATCTGAAACTGTAGCCACTGGTCTTTGAGGTATACTCCATATGATTTTGTTGGTTGCTTGCACTGTAGGGCCTCCATAGACCAGTTGGCCATGCATGCCAATTGTGTGTCCTTTTCTTGAAACTTTTTTCTTAACATTTCATTTTCTGCTTCCAAGTGAGATCTCCTGATTGCTTCTGTATGTCTTACAGTGCTCAGCTCCTGACCCATTTCTCTAAGCTTGCTCTCCATGTGGCCAATGTCTTCCACCCCTTTGGACTTGGCAATTTGCATCCATCTATGGCTCCTTACTCTTTCTTTCTCTAGCTCAAAGAAAAGTGGGACTGCAAACTTCTGTGGGATGATTTCCCCCCTCAAGGAGATTGTAATAAAATCCCAAACTAGGCTGGGGGTCAGGTTCTTGAATCTTTGTTGTTTCATCCTTCCCCTTGGTCTACTCTTCTGCCCTTTTCTCAAGTTTCTCAGTCTCTTGTAGCTTTGTTAGGGTCTCTTGTAGAGCAGTCTGTGCCTCCTGTAGGACTATTTTTGAGTCCTGTAGTTTTATTCTTTCCTTCCAAGTGGAAGATCTAGGACTTCCTCTTTCATAAGTAATGGGGGTTTTGAATGGAGATTATTCCCTTTTGACAGTAGGGGAATCTTCAATTATGATAGGCTCTTTTGAGGATGGCTGTGGCTTCCTTATTTTTATTCTTGTGCTTTTTTGAGCCCTAAAATATATTGATGGTTGCATTTTCCTCTTTTGTTTGGGTTTAACTGGGGTGCTGAGGGCAGCAAGAACAACTGCTGCTTCCCTTTCTAGTGTCTCAGGAGACACTTCTGTCTTCTTTGCCCCTTTTTCCTCTTCTTTTGTCTTTTCTGCCTCTACTAGCTTTGTTTCCTCTAGCTCTGTTTTGGTTTCCTTCTCATCTTGTTTAGTTTCTACCTTCTTTGCTTCAGTCTTTTTCTTCTCCGGTTTAGTCCTTTTCTTTTCGGTTTTAGTCTTTTTCTCTTCTCTCCTAGGTTCCTTCTTCTCTGCTTTGGTCTTTTTCTCCTATGTTTTAGTCTCTTCTTTCCCTGTTTTAGGTTTTTCCTTCTCTATTTTTGTTTCCTCCTCATCTTCCCCTTTTTGTTCTTCCCCCTCACTTTCAAAAGGACTGAGGTCATATGTGAGCGCTTTTATATCATCTTTTCCTGTCATATTTATGAAGATCTCCCAGACTATGGGGATTGTGAAGGTGTGGAGGGATTCTTCCACCAACATTTTAATTAGTCCATGGTGAGCTAACTGATTTGGACCTCCTGCCTTCAATTTAATGTTGGAGTCTATAAGGACTATAGGAGAAAATAGGGAATACTGGGTTTTTGGGGTGTGGGAGTATCCATGCCATAGCTCAGCTCATGCAGAAGTATGAAATGGTAACCATAAACTAGCTATACCTTATTTCACAGGAAATGTACTTGATAATTTGGTAACTGACCTCATCCCAAGGGTAAGGTATGCTTGTTCTTCTAATGCCATTCTTGTCCTCTACAGGATGCTTATTTGGTTGGAAGAAGGTTTTCTTGGCAACTTGACCCAGTGGCTTTTCATATTTGCTCCAGGGTAGTCCAAGTGGAAGACTACTAACCCTACTGATAAACTCTGGGGTGATTTCCATGGTGAGACCTCTGAATGTAATAGTGGCATGGGTTTTTGAGTGGGGTACCAAGGAAAGGGAAAACTCCTGAGTCACTTCTCCATCATACCCTTGAAATTTTTCAAAAAATGGCATCCAATTGGCTCTGGTAAAAATGGCTACTACCTCGGAATGTTCATGGAGCCTGATTGAATTTAGGGGTTCCTTCCTCATGAATCCCCTTGTCATTATGTTTATAATATTTTTGAATACCGCAGGTGGAGAAGGAGACAATTTTTTTTGTAGAAACAAGAAACAAATAAAAAACTGTGTTTTTTTTAAGAAACAAGCATAATTTTGTTAATGCAATTCCTCTTCTTTCTTAGGCTTAATTCTTCCTTAAAATTGCATCACTTCTTGTATATATGAATATCCAAGGTGTGTTTGTATCGAGCCTACCTCTTCAATTCCAAATCTGAGCGAAAACCCCGTGTTCTCTTCTGTAAAACTGCTTACTGGCCCTCCTGTAGAAATGGCTGTAGGTTCTCCTGTAGAACCTGTTACTGCTCCTGTAGAACCTGATAATGCTCCTGTAGAATGCCGATACGAGGAGGAGGGCTGAAAACAACAGAGAACGGTGGTTTCGAGGCTATGTAGGTGGTATGGAGCTTGCTGCAACTGTGGGGATGATGATAAAATGAAAACAAAGGTGGTGAATAAGTTAGAGGAGTACTTATGTTTACTCAAGCTATTTCTGACGATGATGTGAGGTGGCAAAAAGGGTACGTTGCCATTATTCGGACTGTTGGTCCCCACTATTGTCTCATCATGAGTCCTCATGACTTCTACCCACAATCACTTCACATCATTTGCATCGGAGTTTATACACCCTCTACTACTTGTCTTTTTGGATTTTTCTGTGAGTTGACTAGGCACATGTGTGTGGGATCTTCGGATGAGCGCAGTTGAATTGGATGAGGGTGGCCAGTTAACTGGCCACGTTTCTGGTTTAATCCTAACCATTTCATTCGTTCATGTATTTTTTTAATTATACAGATGGAATAGAGGAGAGGGCTAGACACTTACCTGCAGGTCGAATGTTTGTGTTGCGGTGTTGCGTGGTTTTGTTGTTGCTGCATGCTTGGATTTCAGTGCTGCATGCCTGTATCCCTTCTGCTATATGCTTTTTTGCTTCTTGATATGTGCTCATTTGTCTTGTACAGGTGCCCTTTAGCTGAATCTTGCTTCAGACATCCTCTACATTTCTATCGCTGCACCTATTTTGCTGCTAGAGCTTAATTTTAAGGGGATTATCTGCTACAGAAAATCCTACAGGAGCTCCTGTAGCTACTTCTCCCTCTAAAATTTTTAGCTGATGCTTGTGTTGGGAGCTATGAGGATGCTACTAAGGATTCTGATGGCAATGGAGAGGGATTTGGTAAGCTGCAGGTGAGTTGTGGAGGTGTTGTTCTTTTATTTCCTTATTTTTTTTAAACTGGTTTCTGTGGTTTTTCTGCAGGAAGAAAAGAAATTAATGGAAATGAGGTAGTGCAGGTGTGGGATGGAGGGTTAAGATGGTGGATAGTTGTAGGATGGCCTACATGCTCTCCAAGACAGTCCCCAGCTCCTCAAACTATTGTTAAACTCCATTTTGAGCTCTCTGTGATTTCTACAGGAGCCTCCTGTAGAACACACAGGGCCTCCTGTAGGATTCACATTCTTCAGAAAAAAACACAAAGAGGTGAAAAAAAAGTCAGAAATGATGGAGAAGAGTATAGAGGATGTGTAATAGGCTTTGTGGCATGTCCCCTTGCTTCTTGTGGTCCATTTGTAACCTGCAATGCATTTTAAAAGTCAATTTTCTCTTCCTTTTTCTCTGCTTTTTTTTTTTTTAAAAGACAACTAAGGCGCCTCTAGGAGGTTTTCACCCTACTTGCCTGCCCTAGGCGCCTCCAAGGGAGGTTTTCACCCAGGTATCTTATTCTCTTTCTTTTTTGTTTTTGTCATCACTGGGCCGCCTCAAAAGAGGTTTTCAACCCAATGATGGGACTCAAGCACCTCATAGAGGTTTTCACTTGAGTCCTTATTATTTTTCTTTCTTTTTTTCAGTGAGTGGGTGGAGTGGAGGCTGAGACTTGCTCCACTACTAACACTGTATTATTTAGATCTTCAATGAACTCTCACTTGGAGAGGGGCTTCTTGTAAATTTTCAACCTATGCTCATTGACAAGCATGGGGATGACTTCCTTATCAATGGTTCTAATCAGAACTGAACCATTGTCATTGCATTTTTCTACAATGTAGGGTCCCAGCCATCTTGTCCTCAGCTTGCCCTTGAAATCTTTATACCTTGAGTCATAGAGCAGCGCCCAATCGCCTTCTTGGAATTGCTTCTCCTTGATATTTTTGTCATGCCATATCTTCCTCTGAAGCTGGACTACCTCTGTGTGAAGAAGGGCCTGCAATCTTTGTTCATCCAATCCATTTAGCTGGAGTAACCTTTCCCTTTGTGCATGGCTGAGATCTAGGTCCAGCTGTGCTGCCATCCTTAGTGTATTGTATTCAAACTCTATTGACAGCAAAGCCTTCTTCCCATAGACCAGTTCATAGGGTGTGAACTCTGTGGTGGTCTTCCATGTGGTGTTGTAGGCCCAGGTGGCCTCAACTAGTCTATCTACCCAATCTTTTTTGCTGCTACTCACTACCTTGGTCAGAATTCCTTCCAAAGCTCTATTAGTGACTTCCACTTGCCCATTGGCTTGTGGATGGTAAGGGGTGGAAGTCCTGTGCTTGATTTTATGATGTGTGAGTAGGTATTCAATCAATTTGGAAGTGATCTGACTGCCTTGATCTGTAACCAGTTCTCTTGGATACCCAAACTTATAGAATATGTTCCCTCTTAAAAACTCAGCTACTTTTTCTTCTGTTTCTACCTTGATTGCCTTTGTCTCTGCCCATTTTTTCAGATAATCGGTGAACACAATGATGTATTGTTTCTGTTTTGAAGGAGGGTTGATAGAACCCACAAAGTCCATGCCCCACTTCTCAAATGGCTCAAAAGTCACTTGATGCTGCATGGGCATCTCATCCTTTGGAGTAGGTTTCCCCATCCTTTCGCACCGATCACATTGGCTTATATATCTCTTCACATCTTGATGAAGAGTGGGCCAATAGTAATCTGCTTGTAGAATTTTGAAGGCAGTCCTCTTTGCTGCAAAATGGCCTCCACAAGGCCCATCATAACAGGTCTGGAGAATGTCAAAAACTTCCTCCTCCATGACACATCTTCTCAAAATCTGATCTAGGCCAAGTTTGAAGAGATTGCCCCCAATTGAGGTGAAAGGGGCACTTTTCCTCATGATCTTACTCTTCCCTTTGGAGGACAGGTGTGGTGAGAACTGTGCTGAAACCAAGTAATTTTCTATATCAGAAACCATGGAGAGAGTACTGAGATAACAAATAGGTGCTCGTCTGGCATTTTATCATCCACCATTCCTTCCTTACCTGCAGGCAAATTTACTCTAGACAAAAAGTCAGCAACAACATTTTCCTTACTAGGCTTATCAACAATGGTTAAATCAAAATGTTGCAATAAAAGAAACCACCTAATAATGCGAGCATTTACATATGGTTTGTTCATTAGATACCTAATTGCAACATGATCAGTGTGTACAAAGGTTTGATAGCTTGTGATGTAATGTTTGAATTTATTTAAGGAATGTACTACAGCTAGGAGTTCCTTCTCGGTTACCGTGTAGTTTAACTCTGCCTTGGACAAATTCTTACTTATGAAGTATATGGCATAAGGTAACTTTTCATCAACTTGCCCTAAGGCTACTCCTATTGCTTTGTTCGAGGCATCTGCGTGAATGTGGAAAGGTAGGGCCCAGTTTGGGCCTCTCAAAATTGGGGCAGTCACAAGTTTAGTTTTGAAGGTATCTAGGGCTTCTTGATAGTTTTCAGTCCATATGAACTTGACATCTTTTCCCAAAAGAACAAACAATGGAGAGGCTAACTTACTGAAATCTTTAATGAATCTTTTGTAATATACCGCTAAACCTAGGAAACTTTAGACATCTCTCACCTTTTGAGGAGGTGGGACCCTTTAGATGATGGAAATTTTGTTGGGGTCCACCTGCAATCCTTGTTGAGATACTGCATGACCTAGCATGGTCCCTTCATTCATCAATAATTCACATTTTTCGAACTGAGGGAGAAGTTCATTTCGATACACTTGTCCAAAACTTTTCCTAGGTTAGAGAAAGCTTCCTGGAAGTTAGAACCATAAGGAGTAAAATCATCCATATATATTTCCACTGCATCATGAACCAGTTTAAAAAATATACTCAATACTGCTCTCTGGAAAGTGGCAGGAGCAATGCACAAACCGAAAGGAAGGACCCGATATGCAAATTTACCCCAAGGACAAGTGAAAGTGGTCTTATCTTGGTCTTCCGGGCTGATTTGGATCTAATTGTACCCATTTAACCCATCTAGGAAGGAGAAAGACTTTTTCCCTGCCAGACCACCTAACACTTGATCTATGAAAGGCAAAGGAAAATGGTCCTTTTTGGTGGCCTTGTTCAGTTCCCGATGATCGACACAAATTCTCCACTTACCATTTTTCTTTGGCACTAGCACCAAAGGATAGACCCATTCACTGTCAGAGATGGGGTAGATGAATCCTGCATCCAGTAACTTTTGCAATTCTTTCTTGACAATGTCTTTAAGGGATGGATTCATCCTCCTTTGAGGTTGCCTGACTAGTTTGCAATCTTCCTTAATGTAAATGTGATGAGTACAAACTGAAGGGTGCACTCCTTTCATCTCCTTATAGCTCTAGGAGAAGGCATCTAAATGTTTTCTCAATAAGCTACACAGTTCCTTCTCTTGGGAGGTGATAGGGATGAGTTGATTTTCAAGGTTCTTTCAGGGCTGAACTCTATATTCTTAACATGGAGAGAGGTTGGCTTAGCCACATAGAGATTAGTTAAGGGATTGTCTTGGGTTTCTTTCACTAGATCTTCTAATGGAAAAATAATGGGGGGTGGATTTTGAATTAAATTTTCAATGATATCATCCTCATCCTACGATTTCCCCCCCATGACAGTTTCTATTTCACACAGTGGTGCAGAATCAACTTCATCCTCATCCTCTGCTTCCAACCAGAGAGGTAGATCATGTTCTAGCAAAGGTTGGGCAGGAGGGTATAGGATTAGCTGCTAGGACATATGGCCATTCTTGATAGTCATGTTCCCAGCTCGACAACTGATGTAAGCGTCGACAGTGGCCAACTAGGATCTTCCCAGGATGAGATGATACCTAGTGAGCTTTGCTTTCAGCTGGAGAACCAAGAAATCAACAAGGTACTCCCAAGAATCAATGGAGACCAACACATCCTCCACAATCTCCTCAGGGGTCATGGTGGAGTGGTTTGCTAGCCGCAGTACTGTCATGGTCTTTCTCAAGGAGCCCTAGAGTTTGAGCTTTAGCATGGTGTCCTTGGTCATCACATTAATGGCAGCTCCCAGATCAATCAAGGTATGTGGGATCATGGTGCCATTGATGTGGACATCAACTACTGGGCTTCCAGGGTCTAAATATTTCAGACAGATTACCTGCCCCAACATCAGGTCGGACAGTTTTCCTATGACATTGATGGTTGGGGCATCTCTCTTGCACTTGCCTGGATGCTTAAAGAACTTCTCTTTGATCATCTTATTGTATATGGGCACATCCTTTATGGCTTGGAGAAGTGGTATCTTTACACATAATTGTTTCAATTCTCCCAGAAGTTCAGTTTCTTCTGGGGTGGGCTGTGTTGTCTTGGATAGTCTCTCAGGAAAGGGTGGATTTGCTTTTGGTTCACTTTCCTCTTTATCTTCCTCAACCTCCTGAGGGGGAGGCTGGCTATCTGGGAGGACCTTCCCAGATCATAGGTTAATCTCCTGGATTTCCACAGCATAGGTTGGGCATGATGGTTCCCCACTGTATACTTGCTGAGCCTGTTTATTGTTCAGGTTCAAGTTCAGTTGACTAGGCATTTGAGGTTGCCTTGGTGGAGCAGGAGGCAATGGTTGCGGTTGAGCAGGTGGTGGAGGCAAAAGAGTGGGAGGAGTGTTGTACTAGGGCCTCCACCCCTGATGAGATGCATTCCACTAAGGTTGTGGCTGAGTATGGGAATGGAATGAATGAGTAGCTGGTTGGGCATGATATTGAGATGGGTATGACCAAGGAGGAGGTGTGGACCATGAAGGATGAGCAAGGGGACCCCAAGAAGGTATGGAAGTGGCTTGATTGGGGTTGTAGTATGCCTAAGAAGTCCCTTGAATTCCCTGTTTGTTATAGCTCCAAATCTCACTCTTATGGTTTGTGATGCTGCACTTATGGCCTAGGGCAACCCCTCCTTCCAGACCTGGTCCAAAAATTTAAAAAACAGTGTTTTATTCCCTGTACGCGACTTTGCCCTGTGTTAAACGCGTGTACACGCGGGTCTGTCATACCCAACCCGCGTGTATCTATTAAAACACTTAAAAAAAATATATAATTTCCTCTTTTTCGGGCGGTGATCGCGGGTTTACCTGCTGGATCACCTGTTAGTGCCCGTGGCCCAACTGTTCCCAACCAACTCCTAACTAAAAAACTACTTTGGAGAGGGTATAAAAAGACATCAAAGGGAAGGCCAAGGGGAGAGAGAAAGGAGAGCAAGATTATTATGCTGAGATTTTTCCCTTAGACCAGGTCTGAAGTCCTTGGTGCATCCTGCACTTCCCCCATTTTGCATAGGAAACCCTTGTTTCCATGTGTATTGGTGATCATTCATCCTTGACATCATCATTGAGTAAGACTTGGAAGGAGCTCTTGTTGAAGGCTGGAGGCTGGAACGAATCCGGGAGGAAGCTTGCTTGGAGCCTGCTGAAGGTGTTCAGGTGATATCTTTCCGATATATGTACTTTATTTGCCTTTATATATAAAGAAACACGTCTTTGTTCCCGAATAATCTTTCTTTATGCTTATGAGATTCTTGTGTTGAATTCTTATGAAAGTAGTTACTTAAAGATTATTTATAACTAACTTTATAGCATAAAGATGATTTATACATAAACTTCTATACATGTACTGTTGATTTCTTTGATTTGTTTGTCTTGCAGGTCAGAGAAAGAAGAAGGGAACTCCAAGAAGGGTTTGCACCCTAACGGTCTTCTCGGGCGTAGGACCTTAGGTATGTACCCTAAAACATTAGAATTTGCTTAAAAGTTAAAAAGATGGCTGTGTGTGTGTGTTTCTTTGTATAAGCAATTTTCAGTCTGGTAGAGTCTCAGCCCAAAGGACTCTAGGGGTACTTTCCCTTCAACCAGAATTGGCGACTCCGCTGGGGACAACATTCTTGTTGTTCCTAGTTTGGGTAGTCCTCAAGCCAATCTAGGCTCAGTGCCTCTGTTTGTTGGTTCTGACTGTTTGATATTTTCTTGAACTCCAAGCTGTTCCAGTTTTTCAGTTTGTGTTTTTTATTTTTCTTGAAACACTTCATATACGCACTTTTTCTGGATTACAGAAGCGTATATACGCAAGTTGCACTAAGTAAACCCGCGTATACGCAGGTTTCCTTAGTTACAGTCGCGTGTACACGCATTCTGCAAATAATTGCAGGCGCGTATATCACATAATTTTCAAGATTTATAATTTTTCTTTTGGCTGAATGTCTGTCTGGTGGTTTGGGTCAGTTTAAAGCAGTCAATTCCCAGTGACAGTTCTCTGTTTAACAGGGGGCATCTTGTTTCGAACTCTCTCTAGGAGTGCTAGTCTTGTTTTTCGTTGATTGCAAGCGTCATTGATTTTTGACACACAAGGTTTCTGTTTAAGAATCTTGATTGCTCTGTTTTGGCAGAGTGGGAAGATTGTCTTAAAATCTTTGGGTCCATTTTGTTTTCATGACATTTGTGTTTGCTTAACGAAATCATTTTTATGACCATTTGCTCCTTCGTTTCGGGAAAGTTGTTTGTTACCATTTCCTTGAAACTTGTCTTTTGATTTCTTGGACTTTCATTGCTGCTTTTGATTGTCAAAAGCGACTTCGAACACATTTTATTTTTGTTGAGTTCTCATCATTTCATTGGTGTCAATTCACAAAAGTGTTTGGTTGTTTGTTTATCAATCATTGGTGTCAGTATTTTTGAGAGTTTTTCCTTTGAAAAAGACTTTTTGGTTTGATTGAAAGAAAATCTTTTGAAAGTTTTTGAGTTTCGCTTTCTTAAACTTGCTTCTCATCTGATTTCCTTTTTTGCGAAGTGAAAGTGCTTTGTTTTTTATCTTAAAACTTGTTTTTATTGTTTGGACGAAATGATTAGTAACAAATCATCTTCTATCTAAGCATTTCAGTGGCAAGACAAAATTTGGTAAAGCAGCAACTTTCCTTCTTTGTTTTTAGAGTAGTCTTTGAATTGTGCATCCACATTTAGTTCTTGCATTAGGGAAAGATTTGCATCTCTTTTTAGGCATATTTAGTTTTGTTAGTTTTTGTGAGTGTGGAGTCTGAAAAGAAAAAGGAAAATTTTTTTGTTTATATTACAAGTGCCTTCTGAACCTCATAGAAATTGCTATTCATCGAAAACAAAAGTGCATGTGCATGTAGCTAGGTTTTATTAATTTCTTTTGCGTCCATAAAACACCACAAGTTTCACCTCCATTACCTTTGACTTAAAGAACAGCCTAATAAAATCAAGCGCTTAATTAAAATCCACTAGAACTTTTTGTTTTAGTTATTACACCAACAAGTTTAGGATTTTAGGGCCTTGGATTAGGCGAGTGGAGAGTTAACTCTCCAAGGCCACACAAAACGTCAAACATAAGAGTCTGATTAAAGAGAGTAAATCCAATAGCGTTAGGGAGACCAGGAAGACTCCGGATCTGGGAGTTAAGCACGAGGGTCTGTGAAGACAGGGAAGAGAGATACCCCCTCTCCTACTTGTCCGAACTTACCTCACGACTGTTCCGCCTGGCTTCTGCGACGAGTTGGTACCCATAGTTGCCTTTCCTAGGGATCTGCATAGGTGGCTGCGGAGGGGAATCCCGTGGCACCTGAGGTCGACGTTGTATCACTCTCGACAGTACTTCCGGAGGGCACCCTTGCGAAGCTTGGGGGCTTGCACCGGCGCAGACTGTTGTTAGGAGGTCAGCGTAACTTCCTCTGATACCTTCGCTAATAGGACTGGGCCCTCATCATCCCAGACTATCCTCGGAAGGCCCTTTGATTCACTTTCTCGTATTTTGGTGTCCGGTCTCAATCACCCGGAGCGGAAATACTTGAAAGTTGTTTGACTGGCTGTATCTTTAGGAACTTTTTAGTGTGTGCTCTGTGCTCCTAGTTGGCCTAGCTTTTAATTTTTTGAGTCTTTAGATAAGATCATAACAAAAATTCAAAGTGGCTGACCGGTCTCCTAGACGGTCTCGAAGACTTCGTGGTCTCTCGCCACCTAGTTTAGAGCCTTCTCCTAGAAGGCGCAGAGGGAATACTACCGGTGGGGTCCGTCCCACGCCGGCTGACGCATCGGGGATTGATCCTCCTCTCGGGGATATTAGCGGCCAAGCAAGGCCTGGTACTTTTGAACAAGAGAGGGACGCTCCAGTCTTTTCTCAAGTTCGCTTTCAAGCGGAGGATAACGTAGAGGTAGAAGAACTTTCAGAATCATTAGTGATTCCAAATTCTCCACTACCATCTAGTTACCCAGACGTATTGCAATACGTTGGGCCTCCATTATATAGACCAGCGAGTCCAGGTTACGCTACGCGCTTACCATTTATGATCACTACTGGAAGCATGGCTTCCACAAGTGCTGCGACTATGCAAACCCCAACATCGGTGCAAGGGGGAGGAACCATTTCCATCCCCTCCGCTTCCTTGTTCGGATCGTTTGCTAGCACATCTTTGGTTGGGTCTACCTCCATTCCGTCCACGAGTGGAAATGCCCAAACCAATGCTTTTAGTACTGGTTCCTTCCTTTTTGGCACCCAATCACAGGGTATTCCGTCAGTTCCGTTCAATGCCGCTACGTCCATGATGGGCGGATCGGCTTCATTTCAGGGTTTTCCTTTTGGAAGTGGTCATATTCCACATTCCAACCCAACGGTAGGATCCATGCCTTTTTCTTCAATAGGACAAAGCAGCAATCCTTTCCAAGGTTGGAATAACCCTGGGGCTAGTAACGCAGGAACTGCGAATCCATTCATCGGTCAACAAGGAAGTAGGCCGTATTCCACAGTTAGCATGTTTCAAAGTATTCCTCCCCTCGCTTCGGCTTGGAACCCATATCAGGGGTTATCGACTCCTTACAATTCTATAGGAGGAAACTTTGCAAGCTATGGAGCTTATACGGCAGGAGTTGGTCAAACTCCGAATTTTGCTGGACCACAAGGCTTGCCCTTTGGTTCAGCTGGTTCTACTGGTCACTTGGGGCAGCCTGGTGCCTCTCAAATCCCAGGACAATCTTTTCAGAACTTGGGGAGTTCTGCCCAGTCTGGGTGGAATCCCCTAGGTCCTCCTAGGCTTCCATTTCTGGCAACGTTAAACTTGCCAGATCTCACTAAGCTAACGAATGACCCTATCAGATACAATCCAGCCTGGCCTCCGGTCCCAACCAAACTCCCTTCGGACATCCCAAAATTCGAAGGGAAGAGTGGTGAAGATCCGGGCGATCATGTAACCACATTCCATTTGTGGTGCTCATCTAACTCCCTCATCGAAGATTCGGTTAGGTTGAGACTTTTTCAGCGCACCTTGACTGGTAATGCGGCTAAATGGTACATAGAGTTGCCAGGGGGCAGCTTTACATCGTTCGCAGACTTAGCTAATATCTTCTTGAATCACTTTCAGTTGCCTGTCCGCTATGATGCCGGAACTGAACTTCTGGCTACCTTTCGTCAGGATAAGGCAACCCACATTTCTGATCACATACAGGAATGGAGACGGAGAAAAAGGCTCATTAAAGCCGAAATCCCTCCGGAGTACCGTCTAGAGTGGTTTTTGAAGTCTTTGCAACCTGAGATCTCCAAGGATGTCTCCATGTCTGGGGTCTATTCTGAGGAGCAAGCCATTTTCAGGGCCCAGCAGTTAGAACTGATCTACTCTCAGTCTGGGATCCTCCAAAAGTACTTGCCAGATGCTCCTGGATCTAAGGTTGATTTAGCTAAGCCAAAGCCAGGTCCGCATGCGGATGGTATCGTGGGGTCTGTAGACTCAACTACAGTGAACTTGCTAAATCAATTGCAGCAGTTGTCATTACAAACTGCTCCTAACAACCAAGTCACAATGTCTAGTCCTCCTGCTTCCCAAAATTCTTCCATTAACGCCGTCCAATCCAATAACCCCAAAGGAAATCAAAATTCCGATGGGAAAAAGAAAGGACGTGGTAAAAAGAAGAACTCGGATGGGAAGCCCGATGCAAATAAATCCGGCAACAACGCTGGTGGTGGTAAGGGTGAGTCGAGAAAGAAAGTCAAGTTTCCTTGCAAGTTATGCAGTGGAGACCATCTAACTCATCTTTGCCCTAAAATCGAAGACGCTCAGCGCTTGTTAGCACAGCAAGGGACTTCTAGTTCGCAAGCTGTGTTGACTAACCCGTTTCCCCAAGGGCAGCAACTTCTTGCTGGCGCGAATTCGAATCCTGGGACCTCCTCTGGGGGCAACCAGGAAGGGGAAAAAGCATCAAATGTTTTTATGATGGGTTCAAACGTTAACGTGACTACTCGGTCACGTGATTATGGTGAAGCCGAAACATCTAAGGATAAAACGGTTCCCGGAAGTAATGACCTTCATATTGAGCGACCTCCTGTTGAGACTGTACCTAGGATACCGAAAGGTTCCGCCAAACGCGCGACAATTAACCCCAATGCTAGAGCTGCTCAAAATTACTCCATTGTGGAGGATTTGGCTCAAAGCCCATGTGCTATGTCCGCTTTGGAAGTTCTCCAGTCGTGTCCGTCTCAGAGAAGTGCTTTACTTTCCGCCATTGGAGCAGTCGATTCAGCTAACTCTCTAGTGCTCTCTTTTGACATGTCAAATGTCAAAAAGAGACTCCCTCATCATATGGCTTTTCAAGTAAAGTCAACATACCGGAAAATCAATATTTTTCGCACCGTTATAGATGAAGGAGCTTCCACATGCGTCATGTCCATGTCTTGTTGGAAGGCTATCGGTTCACCTTCGGCTGTTCCTTCACCAACCGTCTTAACTGCATTTGATGGCCATTCTCACAAGCCGCATGGGATTATCCCGGCCTTTCCTATATGTGTTGGAGGGAAGGTCGTTAATATCGAAGTTGAAGTCGTAGATGCTAACCTAGACTATAATCTCCTATTAGGAAGGAACTGGGTGTACGAGATGGAAGCCGTTGTTTCGACTTTGTTTCGTGTCATTTGCTTTCCTCATGAGGGGAAAATCGTTAAGGTTGATCAATTGGACTATGCTCCAATCGATCCTCAAGCAACCTCCGACTCTACTGTTCCTTTGGTGGATAACCCTCGCCCGCCGACTGAGAATTTAGGAGTAGGGATGTATTCCTCATTGATGGGTACGTTTGATCTTCCCTCTCCTTTTGCAAGAATCAATGCTATTTCATCATCCAAGGAATCTTCTCGAGAGGGGTTCTTCCGAACTCATCATTTTTCCGACCCTTGGACCTTGCCTTCACCTACGACCACATTAGTTGAAGGGCAAGTTAATGGAATGGCGTTTCCTATATCTGCAGCTGAGCTTAGATATCAGGCTATCGTAGACTCTGCAGATAACCATTCTACTCCCTTTTCCGAAGAGGAGCTAGATGGTCATGTGGCCCCCGCTTGGAGCTTTGATTCTAACTCTGCCTTGGACTGCTTAGATTCGGTTCTACCTTCTGAAGAAGCAATCCTCGAAATTATGATGGGTATAGATCGACCTTGGGAAGACTTACACCATCGCTCATATTTTCTTCCTCCATTGCAGGAAGTAGAATCTAGATTCTCCGAGCTCGTTGGTAGTGATGTTTGTACGGTATCGAACCCTTTGGCTCCAACACACACACGTGCTGAAGGTAATATGTCGGTAATCTCAAAAACGATACCTATAAACATCTCTAAAAATCCTAACATCATCGAGAATATCTTCATCGGAAGTGAGTGTTCCCCTGAAGAAATTCAAATTTACACCGACCTATTCAAGGAATATCGTGATGTATTTGCTTGGTCTTATGAGGAAATGCCCGGCATTGATCCTTCTATCGTCCAACATGAGATCAAGACGTACGAAAACGCAAAACCGATTCGTCAAAGGCTTCGGCCGGTTAACCCTAGGAAAGCAGCGGCTATCAAAGCTGAGGTTGAGAAGCTGCTAAGGGCGAGTTTTATATACCCTGTTCCTCTTACGGATTGGGTTTCGAATCCAGTCCCTGTGGACAAAAAGCAAGGAACAATCCGCGTATGCATCGATTTTAGGGACTTAAACAAGGCTTGTCCAAAAGACAATTACCCCACGCCATTTATTGATCAAATTATTGACGAGTGTGCGGGTAATGCGATTTTCTCCTTTATGGATGGTTTCTCAGGTTATAATCAAATCTCTATCCGTCCTGAGGATCAGCATAAGACTGCCTTCATATGTCCCTGGGGTACCTTTGCATATCGAAAGATGCCCTTCGGTCTTAAAAATGCTGGAGCCACCTTCCAGCGGGCCATGTCTTACGCTTTCCACGACATCAAACATATCATCGAGGCATACTTAGATGATCTCGCTGCTCGTTCTCGAAAGAGAACTGATCATCCTAGTCATCTTCGATTAGTCTTTGAGCGATGTCGTTTTTACAAAATCCGGTTGAATCCTAATAAGTGCGTTTTCGCGGTTACATCAGGTCGGTTGTTAGGGTTTATAGTTTCCAATGAAGGGATGCGGGTTGATCCCTTCAAGGTTGAGGCAATAGTTCAGTTGCCTCCCCCGTCTTCAATTCGTCAACTTCAAAGTCTTCAAGGGAAGGCCAATTTCTTAAGAAGGTTTATAGCAAACTATGCCGAGATCACTAAAGGGTTCATGCGTTTGCTACGGAAAGGAGTTCCATTCCTGTGGGACGACTTTGCGCAGCGGTCGTTCGATGCTTTGAAAAAGGCATTAGTCTCTGCCCCGCTTTTGAGTCCACCGGATTACGGTAGAGACTTCCTTTTATATCTCGCTGCCGCAGAATCTACCATTGGTATGGTTCTAGTTCAGGAAGACGATGCTCTTGTCGAGCACGTGGTTTATTATTTGAGCCGAGGCTTGATAGGCCCTGAACTCCGCTATTCTCCTGTTGAGAAGTTGGCCTTGGCAGCAGTCCATGCTGTCCAGAGGCTCCGTCATTACATTTTGCTACGCAAAACTTTTGTCTTAGCGGCGGTCAATCCATTCCAATTTGTCCTCAGTAGGCGAGTGATTGGGGGCAAATATAATAGATGGATAGTCATTTTACAAGAATTCGACCTCGAGTTCTTGTCCGCCAAGTCTAAGAAATCTATGGTCTTCGCGGAGCTAATTTCTGAGCTTCCTTGTGGAGAGGATGTTGTTTATGAGGAAAGTTTACCCGACGAACATATATTCCTCATCTCTTCACAAGACCCTTGGTATGGAGATATCATTGTTTATCTCCAGACTTCGAAGTTTCCCTCTACTTCCTCCAAGGATGAACGTCGCAAGTTACGTCACCTGGCTAAAAACTATGTTATCATTGGTGACACTTTATACCGTCGAGGGGTTGATTCAATTCTTCGACGTTGTTTAACCTTAGAGGAAGCAGAGTCTGTTCTTAATGATTGCCACAGTGGAGCTTGTGGTGGTCATCTATCCGGGCTTGCTACAGCCCAGCGCATCTTACGTGCCGGCTACTTTTGGCCTTCACTCTTTAAGGACTGTGTGGAAGCGGTAAAACGCTGTCACCCGTGTCAAATTTTTACTCGCAAGATGCGCGCGCATCCAGCTCCCCTTTTTCCCGTTGTCACCGTCGGTCCCTTTACGAAGTGGGGTATTGATTTTACGACTTGTAATCCGCCTTCAGCGGCAAATCACAAGTACATTATCGTGGCTGTAGACTACTTCACGAAGTGGGCTGAAGCCATGCCTACTTATAAGAACGACAGTGACACGGCAGCTTTGTTTCTTTTCAATCAAGTTATCTCAAGATTCGGTATCCCAAGAGAGATTGTCACTGACCATGGCAGTCATTTCCAAAATCAGCTAATGTCCGAATTGGCTTTTAAATTAGGTTTCCGTCAAGAGCATTCGTCTCCTTACTATCCTCAGGCCAATGGACAGGTCGAGGCGGTCAATAAAACTCTTAAGACGATACTCCAACGGACAATCGATAAAAATCGGTCCAATTGGCACATTATGTTGTATCCGGCTCTTTGGGCATACCGAACCTCCGTTAAAACGGCTACTGGTTTTACTCCTTTTCAGTTAGTTTACGGGGTGGAATCTATCTTTCCGGTCGAATGTGAAATTCCATCTCTGAAATTGGCTGTCGAGCTTCTTCCTGAGACTTCGAGTCTCGAGGAGCGCCTAGTTCATCTGGAACATCTCGATGAGCAGCGTCGAGATGCTGCCACGACGAATGAGGCCCATAAGAAAAGGGTCAAAACTCAGTATGATAAGTCTGTCAGACCTCGTGTTTTTTTGAAGGTGACCTTGTCTTGGTCTATGACCAAGATAAGGACGCCTTGGGGGCAGGCAAATTCAAGCCTATGTGGTACGGTCCTTTCATTATCAAACGAGTCTTAGAAAAAGGATCGTATGAGTTAATTGATTTCGAAGGAAACAAGCTGGCGGAGCCCCGAAATGGGCTCTATTTAAAGAAGTATTTTGCTTAGTTTTACCAGGCAATGGCTTCTTTGTATTTTATGTATATTTGTACATATCTTATCGAGCGTTTTTCTGATATCAGCACTTTTGGTCTGCTTTGGCAGGTGTTGATGGATGATTTGGTTTATTTTGGATTCGCCGATGGTGCTAGTCGGCACACTCGGAATCTTGCTTCCGCAGCTTGGGTACTTTATTACCCAACTGGTCAGTTGATGACATCGAGAGGCGTGTGTATCGGTCCTGCTTCAAACAATATGGCCGAGTATACAGCTGTTATCAATTTATTATCCGAGGCAATCTCTTACGGGATCGACTCGTTGGTAGTGTATCTTGATTCTCAATTGATAGTGTCTCAGTTAAATAACATTTATCGGGTTAGAGATCCATCATTATATCGCCAATATTTAAGGGTGAGGTTGTTGCAAAGATCATTTATTTACATTAATTATTTGCACATTCCAAGATCTCAAAATTGGTTAGCTGATTCTATCGCTAATCAAGCATTAGACTGGCATATCAATCATTCATCATCATAAAATCATGCATCAAAAAGTCAAACTGTATATATATATATATCACAAAGCGTCTCGAGTGTACATATGTGTGTCCAAAAATATACAAAATTGGGACTCAAATGCCCATAATCATGTCAGGCATATCTAATGCCTCGGCTCTGGATGAGCAGCTAAATAACTAACTATAGCATTGGCCACGCGCCGAAAAACGCGAACCCAGTCACGTGGCATCCCAACCACATGACGCTGCATATCTGGAGGAAGGTCCTCTATCTCGGCCATCGGTACTTGATAGCTCAATCTCGCCAAGTGTCGCTGCACGTTGGCGAGGGTCCTTTCCGCATCCGCAGCCGCCTCTTCGGCTCCTCGGCCACGCCGTCCGTGCCGTGGGAATCCATCTGGTCGCACAGGCCCAATGTCTGAAACATGATCATCATATCAGTCATTTGAATCTCATCAAAAAAAAAAATATATTTTTCAAAGTTCATCATTATGCTTGAAAAATCCTAAAAATCATAAAATCATAAAAATCAAAAAATCTTACCGATCTCGCCCCATGCTGCATCTGGTGGCAGCACTAGGTCAGGATCTCCTCGGAAATCCAGTCCAGCATAGGGGTAGTCGTCTATGGCGATGATCTGTTGCTCCCACCAAGCAAAAAAGTCGTCGTCGAATGCATTCCTGGGCACTTCCCCACCCCCCAGACGTTTCATCAAGTCAGCCCACCGGCCCATACGTGGATCACGTGGACTACTGATGGGAACTGCTACCCTGGGACGGAGTGCAGGAACCTTCTCGAAGAAAAATGTGCATAAAATGGTCCCATACCCAAAGTTCTTGGTCTGTCCCTTCCTGATAGAAGCAAGCTGCTCCTTCATGTTGGCAAGTAGGGGAGTACACCAGTCAAACACCGTGGTGAGACAGTCCACTGCTACGCTCATGTTTACTCGTGATGCCTGATGTAGCGAAGATGACCCGTTCACTCGAGCTATGGTGAACAGGATTATCCGCAGTGACAAACTCGCCACGTGTGGGATCGAGATCTGACTCCCGACCTTCCGATGACCTGGGCAGTAAAGTTGTACATAGTCGTCTACGCTGAGACTATTCCGGGTCCTGCCCCGGGAGTGGACTACCTCTCCCCTTCGGGAAAGGCCCGTGATGAAATATATATCTTCCACTTCTATCCTGAGTGGCATTTGATCAATCATAAAAGCTTCTTCCTCGACATCCCAGTAATCAATAAGTCTCTCGAGCAGACGCACATTTGCTTTCATATTCGGCAACTTAAAGAATTTTAACAATCCGCATCCCCGTAAGGCATCTAATGCCTCATCATTCTCCATAACTTCATTATCTACAGCTGAGTGCTCTCTTTCACGCCATGTGAGAGTCATCCTGGAAGAAAAAATCAAATTCATCCATTAGTTTTTTATATAAAAATTTTTCGCTGCGCACACGCGGTTTACCCTATACACAGTCGCGTGTAGGGCCGTCGTATACGCGATTTATATACATCCAACCCGCGTGTACGCCGCAGAGCAATTTTTTGCAAAAATCTAACGGTGAAACATTAATTAAACTTCCTAAAAACTATCACAATTGATTGCAAGACAAGTTTAGTGCTTACCTGGAAGTTTTCGGCAAGTTTGAACGGTTGAATAAGTCACGGGGAAAGTTTGCTCCTTTTGCTCCACAATTTGCTCTCCAAGTCAAACGGTGAAAATGGTAAGTCCAAAATTTCTTTTTATAAGTTTTGAAAATGCAAAATTTTTTCAAAATTTTATTTTGTTTGGTTTCATGTCACTTTTAACTTGGGAGCTTGGAATGTCGAGATTGAGTTGTTTTTCAGGACATTTTGGACATTTTTCGACGATTCGAGGCGGTTCCATGACTGCTGACCCGTCATGGCAGGTATCGTGTTCTCACTGGCATATAGGTTAGGGACACCATTTTTCCGTTGCATTATGCATACTAGCCTCCATTTGACCGATACATCTGCCGTAGGGTCGACCCCATCATGTTATGGTTCGCAAGCCATTTTCACTCGCCGATTCTTTAAATCATGACATGATGGTAGAGCCATCCTTTTACATGGGCATCCTAGTTAGCACCTCACTGACATTTGTTGCCCATGCTGCTTCGTTTTGAGTAGGCTCGGGAGTCCTCTGTAGTCCCGCCATGACTTATGCGTTGAAGACTCATTCTTCCTTGCTTCTTCGCTTCGTTCTGGCCTTATACCCTAGAGGCTCCTATGTGTGTTGAGTTGTACTTCTGCATTGCATGTTGACCATTTGCACCTTTTGGCCTATAACCGGCTTCACTTGGACTCGTGTTTAAGCCCACTTTTGACCATGACGTCTGCAAAAAATCAACCTTGCATACCCTTGACCTCTGCAGCTTGACATACCCAGATCCGTGGAAGGGACATACCTCTGAGTGTCACTGACCAGTTTTTCACCTCCCTGCATTGAGCATAGGAACGTTCCTTTCCCAGGAACTAGAGCATCTGTTTCACCGACACTCGTTCTTTCCACTGTACCATAGCATTCTTTTATTCTTTTTCCGGCTTATCAGAAAAAGACAAAAAAATTAAATATTCCAAAAAGAGCGGGAACAGGGACATTATTTCCATTTATTGTTGGCAGCTAGAGTCAGTCGTGTCGCCCTTGAACAAAGCACTCGAAACAAAGTCTCCTCCGCATGGGTGGGATTTAGTTTGACTTAGGTAAGCCATAACCTTGTTATCGAGTCAGTTCTCCCCCGATTGGTTATCTCTTCCAATCATATGGAGGGTTCGTTCGTGCCTCCTGCATGACGAACTTATACAGATTCATTATATGCTGCCACATAGTCACATTGAGTCGTGCTTTTGTTCAAGGGAAGTTAGCCTGAGTCGGCCTTTCTGCGGTGTCTCTTGACTCATTTTTCAGTCGGCCATCCCTGGTTGTCAGTGTCATGTCTATCATCACATCAGTTATATTGGTCCTTCACTCGTGCCGGTTTGAGAAGGTCCCCATTGACTTCTTGCTGGCGGGTCTTGTCCTTATCGACGACGACACATTGCTCTGAGGGCAGACCTAGAGACCGCACCCTGGCCCTATTTTCATTATTGATAGGTCACCTTGTGCTCAGCATCGATCAGTATCATGGGTCTTTGACTGAGTGGTTTCCCTTGTGTTCGACATCAGCATACATTATCACACATTGGGATTCGTGCAGTACCTTGGTTTCCATTTGACCCTATTGGTGGATACCTCGCCTCTGTGTCAGCTTTCATTATTGGTTGGTTCAGAGGGTTTCTGCCGTGCGCTAGCCACATCTTGTGTACGCCGGAAACGTACTTTCGGTTGGGTTACTACATCTTTTTCGTCCGATTCCTTCCACATTATTGGCCTACGGGTTACACTCGCGCTAGATTGATGGAGGATGCCTTAATGCCTTCCTTCTAGCGGATCTTTCCCTATCGACTCCGACTCATTGCTCTGGGGCAAAGATCTAGAGTCCATTTGGCAGTACCTTGGGGTTTGCAGTCATTAGTGGCAGATTCCTCGCTATCGACAGTGGGAAACCATCATTGTCTCCTGATTGATAGATTCTTACAGGTGTTCGACTTCAGCTCATCTATTCACACTTGTTAGATTGTACTGGGTACCTTGACGCTCATTATCATTATCGGTGGGTAGTCTCGCGTTTGTTAACGGTATACATCAATGACCGGTAATCAAACGATTTCTCACATGGTCGACTTCAGATCATTTATTCCCATGGTGTAGAAATGTACCACGGCGGTCGGTGAAGACCTCAGGTTGTATCAGCATTCATTGGTTCACTTGACAGTTGCTCCTGTTACTGCTAGTTGATACCATTCCACCTTATATGTTGCAGTCAGTCATGGCGACATTCTATATGCTGGCACCTGAGTTTGCAGTGTAGTACCATCCTATTCCATCATGTTCAGTTGGTACCTTATGGGATCAGTCTTTGATTTCAGTGATCCGTTGCATCTTTCAGCATCATTGACAGTTTTATATGTGATATTCAGACATGTACTTACTCATTATGATCAGATGATCCATTATGTATTTTTACAGTCATTTATACTTGTATACTTAGTGGATCCGCTTGTACTTGATATGCGGACATGCTTTACTTTTCCTGAGCATGGGTATGCCCGCCTCAGACAGTGTTTCTTTCTGATCTCCTTTCGGTGGCTTGGCAGGCTGAATTCCGGTGAAGTCCTCCTCGGTTTTTCGGCAGAGTTCCTTTCCTTGTACTTACTTAATGTATTTCGGCCATCATGTTCCCCTTCTGACCTCATACATTAGGGGGCATCTGTTATAGCTCCAAATCTCACTCTTATGGTTTGTGATGCTGCACTTATGGCCTAGGGCAACCCCTCCTTCCAGACCTGGTCCAAAAATTTAAAAAACAGTGTTTTATTCCCTGTACGCGACTTTGCCCTGTGTTAAACGCGTGTACACGCGGGTCTGTCATACCCAACCCGCGTGTATCTATTAAAACACTTAAAAAAAATATATAATTTCCTCTTTTTCGGGCGGTGATCGCGGGTTTACCTGCTGGATCACCTGTTAGTGCCCGTGGCCCAACTGTTCCCAACCAACTCCTAACTAAAAAACTACTTTGGAGAGGGTATAAAAAGACATCAAAGGGAAGGCCAAGGGGAGAGAGAAAGGAGAGCAAGATTATTATGCTGAGATTTTTCCCTTAGACCAGGTCTGAAGTCCTTGGTGCATCCTGCACTTCCCCCATTTTGCATAGGAAACCCTTGTTTCCATGTGTATTGGTGATCATTCATCCTTGACATCATCATTGAGTAAGACTTGGAAGGAGCTCTTGTTGAAGGCTGGAGGCTGGAACGAATCCGGGAGGAAGCTTGCTTGGAGCCTGCTGAAGGTGTTCAGGTGATATCTTTCCGATATATGTACTTTATTTGCCTTTATATATAAAGAAACACGTCTTTGTTCCCGAATAATCTTTCTTTATGCTTATGAGATTCTTGTGTTGAATTCTTATGAAAGTAGTTACTTAAAGATTATTTATAACTAACTTTATAGCATAAAGATGATTTATACATAAACTTCTATACATGTACTGTTGATTTCTTTGATTTGTTTGTCTTGCAGGTCAGAGAAAGAAGAAGGGAACTCCAAGAAGGGTTTGCACCCTAACGGTCTTCTCGGCGTAGGACCTTAGGTATGTACCCTAAAACATTAGAATTTGCTTAAAAGTTAAAAAGATGGCTGTGTGTGTGTGTTTCTTTGTATAAGCAATTTTCAGTCTGGTAGAGTCTCAGCCCAAAGGACTCTAGGGGTACTTTCCCTTCAACCACTGTTGGTATGGTCTAGGCCCATGTAGTCTCCCTTGGTTCATGAAATAGAGTGGTTCAGTGGCTCCTTCAGCCCCTTGGTATACAGCTTTAAGTCCGGGCAAGGAAGGGCACTTATCTATAGAATGATCTTCTTCACAGACTGAACAAACCTCGATAGAGTTCAATCAAAATTCATTCCTAGGATGCCTTCAGGTGCACCTAGGACAGAAAATGGCCAAAGCCCTCTCTGCTTCCTCTTATTTCCTTTTTATATTCAAGGTATCCATTTGCATGGCAAGAGTCTGCAACATCTCACTCTTGAAGTCTTCCAACATGTTTCCAAGTTCACCTTTGAGGGATGAACTCGATGAGGAGGTGTTGGTTGTGGGTTGACTCCCCCTACCTCTCTTTCTGGCTGCCCTAGAATGGTTTCTAAAAACAGTCTTTATGTCTTCATAAGGTAGTTGGTAAATGTCTCCCCTAGCCAGTAAATGGAGGGTGTTTAGAAGGTCTTTCGGAATTCCCCTGAGCAGGACCAACTTCAGAGATTCGGGGTCAAGTGTGCACCTGGCCCTTTTATAACTAAGCTAGAACCTCTCTTCATAATCTTCCGAGGATTCATGACTTCCCATGGTCATTCAGAAGATTTCTTCCTTGGTATCTTTTGACCTATAGTAGTCCCAATATTTTTTATTAAAGGCTTGTTGCATCTGAGCCCAAGTTGTGATGCTGTTGCCAGGTAACTCCATGAACCAGCGCAATGCTACATCCTTGAGGGTAGAAGGAAACAGTTTCAACTTCTACTCATCTTTTGCATAGTCATAGGTTTGACAGATAACAACAAACTCAAACAGGAAGGTGTCAGGATCTTCTGTAGTCAATCCATGGAAGTGAGGTAGGAATGAAGGGCTTATGTTCTTCATTTTAGTGTCCTTATTGGTCTCTCGGATGGGAAAGGTACCCTCTACTCTTTCTCCATTCCCCCTAGCATTTCTCTTTTCAGTCATTGTTGTCACATGGAATAAGTCGATCTTGCGGTCAAGATAGACCTTCCTAGAATCTAAAGAAGACCTAATGACAAGCAAACCAACCAGACACTATCTTTCTCTAAATATGCTTTTATAAACAATGGAAAACAAGTGTTTTTAGAGCCTACCTTAGGTCCAACGCAAGTTTGTGGATGCCCTCGCTCCTTCGATCCAAATGAGCTCCTTTGTCACGAATCTGAAAACACAAACAAGGCAAACAAATTAAATAGCACCTGAAAAGCCAATATAATAAAACATATTTAACATGAAAGTCAAGGAGTCCATGAAACAAATAACATGAGATACTTGTAGAGAAAAATGAGTTTGATTGTATTAATTCAAAAGAAGAAGAACTTTACAACTTGTGCCTTGACGCTGTACAAGCTCCTCCTAGGGTCCAGCAAGAAGTCTCCTCTACTTTGACAAGTTTCACTCACTCCCCAATGAAGCCAAAAAGGTATGTGATCTCTCCTCTTAAGCTCAACTAGGAAGTCTTGATTTCACCAGCATTTACCCTCAAAAATGTTCAGCTTCTAACTCTCCAGCAACCAGCCCAATGCCTGAATTTATAGCGCAATGGAGGGAGGTTACTAGGTCCTCCTTCAAAGGGATAAAGTCCTCATTCAAAGGGATAGCTCCTCTCATCAAGGGATTAGCTCCTTCTCTTTTGGGATGCATGAACCACCTCAAAGCGAACAATCCACGTCAAAATTCCTTCTAGAATCCTCTAGAATTAACCCAAAGTGAGTTTTTTAAGATAAAACTTGCGCCTTTTGACTTTCACAGGGGTCCGCACCCACACCTTTAGGGACAAAGCGGGCAGGTCCGCAGTTTTTGTGAACAGAAGGTGCGGGACCACAGGTGACAGTGAGAGAAAGTGCAGAACCAGAGTTTCATTTATTTTTAATGTCTTTATGACATTTTCAAAGCTTGACTTGAATAGCTAAGGTCTGAGACTTGCCTAGGAGGACAGTACAAGTGATGATAGACCCATACTGACTGCAAATAATCATGGTGACGATATTTTTGTGTAACAGATTGCCCCCTAAAGTGAAAATTCTATAGTAGATGAGGATTTCATTTATCATTTAGGAAGAGTGAAGTACTTTATCATTTCGAGGATCATCTTGTGGAGAGCCCGGTTGGAACCTGCAAAAACATTCAATGCAAGATATATATATGAGATCATATCATCGCTGAGGTAGGAATTCCCATACTTAGATCAAAACTGACTAGAAAACTAACTACTGCTCTGATACAGGAATGATCTTGTAAAACATCACAAGTATAGACTCATGTGGACACAGTATGGACACAGCCATCTGTTTATGAATAGTCCATTATATAATGAATACAAAATTCCTCGCAACCTGGATTGTGGGAACTAGATCCATGGTCTTCATTTCTACTTCCCGAAACAGTACGATTCTATCCATGCGAATGAATGTGTTGATGTCGAACATGGTATAAACCACTTGATTACCAGTCAATGATGTAAACTGTTAACAAGTGTGAGAGAAACCACCAGTGATGTCAATGCCTCTCAAAGTACCCAGTACAATCCATGAGATGCGAATAAATGTGTTGATGTCGAACATGTCACGGAATCCTTTGATCGAAGGTCAATGATGCAACCTGCCGTCAAAGGTGAGAAACCTTCCATTGAGGCATGCAGATCCCAAGGTAATGACAATTTCTAGATCATCTTTCTAGATAATGAGCTGAAGTCGATAGAAAGCGATCCGTCGTAGGCAAGCCCACAACACGAAATCATAGATCAAGTCGAAGAAATTTAGTTGCAAGGACTGACTCAGGGATGGTCAAGATGGATGACAGATATTTTGCAAATGAATGGCTTATTGGCAGTGACCTCTTGAACACATAACGACACGACAGATGGTTTGGTGACATTTGACCCAAAGTTAATACCCAAAAACCGGCTGAAGACTTTCAATGTGGTTTGATCAACTATTAGGCAAAGGATTTCCCAAAACAGGTGAATAAAAGTGTCGTGTTCAAGAGCGGTTACAAAGTATGACAAACAGGCTCATTTTTCTCTCTTTTCCCCCACCATTTCTGGCAAGTACCTCTTTATTTTTGACAAGCTTGAGGAGGATAACATTTGCTTGATTATAAGCTCATCCTTCGGATGAGTCCAACTTAGTTTAAATTCGAACCCTAAGAAGGAGTGGTTCGTTCCTGTTTTTAATTGAACAGGTCCTTTACTGTGAAATTTTAACGAGTCCAGTATAGGAGAAACTCGGCATTTTTCAATTTTAGAGAGTCTGAAAAAACTTAAGAAGACTCCAGGGTTGACCTTTTTTGTAAATTTGTGTCTCCCAAGCCCGAAAAAGTATAAAATAATACTTGAGAGAACCGCTTGATCTTTTACGACCAAGGAGTACTTTTCATCATTAGTGCCCTTGATCCGAAAATGTAAAAAAGAGATCAACGACACGTCGTTCTATAACCAATATCGAATTTGAAACGACAAAAATCCGGCAATCTTTTCATGTTTTTATTGTCGAAAAAGAGTTGTAAGTGGACCATCTTTTAATTCCGTTTTAACGAGTTTAAAAGAAAAACTCGGCGATCTTTTCATGTTTTAGGAGTCAGAAAAGAGCTTAAAGATGACTCTAAATGTTTTTCATCGAAAATGATAGATTTCACCTGAATAATCCGTTATCCTGTACAAAAACACAAACATTACTCATACCTGTTTGAAATGATAAAAATGTCGCAAAAATACCTTTCCAAAGTGAAACATAAACAAATTTTCAATTTATTTACTCAAAAAACTTATAAAAAGGGCCTTCGTCAATTCATTTTTACCGTTTGAGTTTTGGGTCAGAAAATAGTGCTTTTGTTCAGAAAACTTCCCGTGAAGATTGCGGAAAATCCAACCGTCGGAATCGAATGCCGTCTTCTCCAGGTAATCCACATCATCTTACTCTTCATTTTTAACCGTTTCAATTTTTCTTTTAGTCATTCATTTCATCTTTTTGGAGGGTTTTTAGGCTTAAAACCCGCGCACGGGGCCCGCAGGTTTACCATTGCTGCCCTGTGGACCCCGACTTTTTCTCCATTGGGAAAAATCTAGGGGTCCGCACCTTCCATGTAGACAAGGTGCGGTCCCACACACTGTGTCTAACCTAGAGGGTGCGGTCCCCATCGCAAGGGTTTTTAACCCAAAAATTCTCAAAAATGGACCAAACAAAATAATTTCTAGCAATTTAATTTATCTTTATACTTGATGAGGAGAGTACATCATGCTAGATTGGCATGAATGAGAGCACGAGGACGTGGATGCTGCCGCATGGAATCATCAACCTTCACTTGATGCTTTGAGGGCGTGCGACTTGTATAAATTCTGGGCCATTCCTGGCATGAGGGCTCAGGTGGATCTCTTACAGTGGCTGGTTGACAGATGGAGCATACAGGACCAATGCTTCTTCATTGGTGGCCACCAGCTCGAAATCGAGCCGGCAGACATATATTTCTTGACTGGTTTGCCTAAGAGAGGAGAAGACTTGACTCTATTTGGGGCTAGGCCAGGTGGCTTGTCTGTCGATAGCCTCCAGCTAGAGTACTGCAACATCCAGGCTAGAGACAAAGGGATAGACATAAAGACCATATCCCGTCCTGAACTCATGGTGATTGCGTTTACTGTCACCAGACTTTGCGGGGCTGCCGCATTACATATTGCCACCGGATCCCAGATGCGTATGGTAGTTGATTGCTTTTGAGGCACCATCTTCAACTGGTGCAATGCTGTGTTGGCCAATCTGAAATGCCAACTGACCAGGGCCAAGAACGGACAACTAAAGACCTTTGGTTATGGGGCTTTGGTTGTGAGTTTTGGCCTGGAGAGGGTTCCCATGTTGATCCCGCAGCACCTTACTGTTGGAGCTGGGCTTCCTCGAGAGCCCAAACTGACGCGATGGGTCGTAGTTATGGCCCGTCACTCGGACGAGAGGACAGAGGTTGCTCGATTCAAACCTGAGTATTTCCAATGGCTGGAAAACCAGGTCTTTTCTATTCAGGACTTCCCTTACGCTGGGATAGATTTTCGTGGTGACCCAGACATGGTTCTTCCACCAGGAGAGCGGTGGGATGACTCAGGTAAAATCATTTTCAACATTTTCCTATTTTAATTTTTTTATTATTTTTCCATCGTCTCAAAACTGATAGCAAAAGTTTCAAATGCAAATGTGGGTCCACAACGACCAGCCACTCTCCGGCCTTACGGGAGGAAACAACCAGTTGCAGCCGCGCCAGCCCCACAGGACGAATCAACAGAGGTTTTGACCGAGTTGGAGGGTCATCTCGAGCGCTTGACAAGAGATATTCCGGAGACCACTATAGATGACATTCCTCGTCGACTTCAGCGCTATGTGATTGGGGTCTCGGGACCTTTTAGGAGTTTCCTATGCAAGGTGGCCCATGCAGTGGTTTCTTATCGAGATCATCACCAGTGATAGGATGATCGCCTATTGTGGGCACATATGACATTTTTGTTTTTTGTACTTATCATTTTTGCCGATCATAAGGTGTTTTTCAACCTATGAACGAGGACGATGTATTTTTTGACACACTCCTATATATATATCACTATTACCGGCTTATCTTGTAAATCATGTTATGGAATGGTTTTAAATTTACATGTATGATTATTGCAAATGTCTATTTAACATTCGAGAAGAAATTTCATCTGCTAATGTATTTAAAGATCTTGGAATACGCTGATATTCAATATAATCAAATTCACGTTCCAAGAGACGCACTCTCAAAAATAATCTTAATAACACTGGATTTATAATGGCATACACTCTATTAAGCTGTAATACAACGAGTTCAGAATCTAACCTCACTATCAAACTCTGAATCCCAAATGAAATAGATTCAGATAATAACTCAATCACTGCATTATACTCGGCAATGTTGTTCGTTGTTTGACCGAGGCTTACCCCATGCATAGATACTAACTTGTCAGAAGGCGAATAGATAACCCAAGGTGCGGAAGAAATGTTTCGTGTATTACGAAAAGCACCATCAGCGAAACCAATGTATGTTTGGAGCGGCATCGACATCTGCAATATCAAGAGTAAAACCAAGATAAGCAGGAATAATGACGAAAAAACACTCTCTAAGCTAAGCACAATGTTTAAACTAAAACACACCAGCTAGAAAGAAAAAACTATCCTAACTAGAAATCTCCATACCCATTCTTTAAGCATAATACCTCTTCAAGTAAAGACCATTTCTGGGTTTACCCAAAGAGTCCTCGTCAAAGTCTACCAATTCATAGGCCCCTTTTGCTAGATTTCGCTTGACAACATAGGGACCATGCCACATAGGAACGAATTTTCCAGTGCCTAATTTATCATTAGCTTGATCGTAAACTAAGACTAGATCTCCTTCCGAAAAATTTCGAGGGGTCACATTTTGATCATACAGAGCTTTCATGCATTTTGCGTGAGTCTCGATCACCAATGCAGCATCACGTTTATTCTCATCTAATTGAGCCAAGTATAACAAATGATTTTCCTCTTCAGAAGTGGCTGGAAGTAACTCGATGGCCATTTGCAATGACGGGATTTTGCATTCAATGGGTAACACAGCTTCCAAACCATAGACTAGTTGGAAAGGAGTGAACCCTATTGATGTTTTTACTGAAGTTCGGTACACCCAAAGCGCTGAAAATAGCATGTTATGCCAATTCGACCGATGAATCCCAATGATTCGTCGAATCATGATAACTAAAACTTTGTTCATGGATTCAACCAGACCATTAGCTTGTGGATAATAAGGGGTTGAACTATCGTGACGTAAACCAAGCTGGCCTGTAAGTTCAGTCATCATAACATTTTGAAAATGGCGCCCATGATTAGTGATTATCACTTGCGGGACTTCAAACCTAGCAATTATATGATTGAACATGAAAATTGTTGTTGTCTTTCCGTCTGCCTCAAATGTAGGCATCACCTCGGCCCACTTGGTAAAATAATCTACCACAAGGATGATATACGCATGCCCCCCGGCCGAGTGAGGGTTACATGTAATAAAATCGATACCCCATTTGGAAAAAGGACCAACGGCAATTATAGGGTGGAGAGGAGCAGGTGGAGCACGCATCTTTCGATAAAAAAATTGGCAATTGTGGCATTTTCGGACCACCGTAATACAATCTTTAAATAAAGACGGCCAAAAGTAGCCAACGCGCAATATATTTTGGGTTGTGGCATACCCAGACATATGACCGCCACACACTCCAGAGTGACAGTCATTTAGAACCCTTTTAACTTCCTCGTGAGTTAAGCAACGTCGAAACACAGATTCCGCCCCAAGTGATAAAGAGTATCTCCAATAATCCTGAATTGTTGGGACTGGAAACAAATATTTCGACGTTCTGACCTTGAAATTTATGGCCGAAAGGATTGGGTCTGGAGATAAACGATGATATCCCCATACCACGGATCTAAAGTGCTGATTAGAAACAAGGATTCGTCTGCAATGGGCTCTTCTGCCACAGTTTCCGTGTCAGCACGCGGGAAGTCACACATTAACTCCGCAAAAACTAAAGATTTCTTAGACTTAGATTTCTCAAATTCCAAGTCGAACTCCTGCAGGATAACAATCCATTTAGAGTACTTTCCCCCTAGCAATTGCTTGGTCAAAATGTAGATCATAGGGTTGCAATCCGAAATTACTGTAGTTTTACGTAGTAAAATATAGTGACGAAAACGTTGGACAGCTTGAACAGTTGCCAATGCCAATTTCTCCACATGTGAGTATTTTAGATCAGTTGGATTTAAAGTTCGACTAAGGTAATATATCACATGTTCAGTTCCGAATTCATCTTCCTGGACTAAGACCATTCCAATGGTGGAATGAGAGGCGGCGAGATACAAGAAGTAATCCTGGTTGTAGTTGGGAGGATGCAATAACGGTGCATGGGTCAATGCATGTTTGAGTGCATCAAAAGATTTCTGAGCTATCTCATCCCAATAGAATGGAGTATTCTGTTTCAACAACCGGGTAAAACCATTTGTAACCTCGGCGTAGTTAGGAATGAATCGTCGTAAAAAGTTTTCTTTCCCTTGCAAACTTTGGAGTTGGCGAAGACTCGAAGGAGGAGGCAATTTGACGATAGCTTCAACCTTCGAGGGATCGACGCGAATGCTGGCTTTCGAAACTAAAAATCCCAGCAATCGTCCCGTTTCTATACAGAAGACACATTTGTGTGGGTTCAACCGAATCCGATAATGCCTACACCTCATAAAGATTGCTCGTAAATGGACGAGGTGATCAGCTCGATGTAATGAATGAGCAGGCAAGTCATCGAGATACGGTTGCACAATGTGCTTGATGTCATGAAACGCATAAGACATGGCCCTTTGAAAAGTTGCTCCGGCATTCTTGAGCCCAAAAGGTAACTTGCAATAAGCAAATGTCCCCCATGGACAAATGAAAGCCGTTTTTGGTTGATCGGTAGGTAGAATATTGATTTGATTGTATCCGGAAAACCCATCCATGAAGGAGAATATTTCGCTGCCGGCACAATCATCAATAATTTGATCGATATAGGGAGTTGGGTAACTGTCCTTTGGACAGGCTCGATTAATTTCCCTATAATCGATACATATTCTTATTGTTCCTTGCTTTTTGTTAACCATAACAATATTCGATACCCAATCCGTTAACGGGATCGGATAAATGAAACCTGCTTTGAGTAATTTTTCAACTTCTGCTTTAATTGCAACAGCTTTTTGTGGGTGAATCTGACGCAAACGTTGCCGGATGGGTTTAGCGTCCGGGTAAGTCTTGATCTCATGAAAAACAATCGTGGGATCAATTCCTGGCATTTCCTCATAGGATCAGGCAAACACATAGCGGAATTCTTGAAATAGGGCCTTATATATTTGAATTTCGTCATTTGTACACGAGGCACCTATATGAATGTTCTCAACAATTCCAGGCTTAACCGAAATGTCAATAGGAATAGTTCGAGAGATGTTTTCCAAATTTAACTCTGAATCGGGATGTTTCATTGGATTCTGAGGTTCCTTGACATATTCAGTTGTAATATTGATGAGAAATCATTTTCAAAACGATCATTCTCAGGTAAAAATGAAGATCTGTGATGGAGATCTTCCCATGGTAAATCATCTACACATAGGATTTCACGAATTTTCTCATCAGAGTGAACAAGTTCAGAAAATGTCATTAAATCTGAGCTTGATGTGAAAAGTGATTCCTCATGGACCACATTCATGAAGCCAATTTCGGTTGAAGATAGGTCGGTAAACGATTGCACGGCCTCATACGCAATTTCATATGGACTCAA
Source organism: Pinus tabuliformis (assembly GCA_031772625.1). NCBI lineage: Eukaryota > Viridiplantae > Streptophyta > Pinopsida > Pinales > Pinaceae > Pinus > Pinus tabuliformis. The sequence goes on along the minus strand of CM062806.1, from coordinate 410,969,248 downwards.
AGGCATGACATCACCAAATGAGTCTATCTCAGATTCAGATGGAATGATCCAAGGATCATCATAAACAATGGTGTCTGATGTAATCATATGAATGGTTGCAAATGAAGACGATGCGTTGATCGAAGGAAAAGGAAAAGTTCCCAGTAAACCGACATCTTTAACTAATCCTACTCCAACATCCTTATACGGGATAGTCGTTTTACCGACGTGCTGAATACTTTCAGAAGAGGCTGGGTCGGAAGAAAAGTAAGCCAGCTGGTCTATTGTTATGATCTTTCCATTATGTGGAAATTTTATTACTCAAAAGACCGATGAAACGACCTTTGTCATAGCGTAAGACCAACTTCGACCCAAGAGAAGGTTGTAATCTAGAGGGGCATCAACCACCTCCACATCTAGACTAATGGTTTTTCCTTCAACCCTTATAGGCAAATCCTGTAGAATGCAAAAAGGGTGAAACCCACGGCCATCAAAGGCCTTTAGAATCGTCGGGGATTGATTTAGCGAAGGAGAACCAAGAGATCTCCAACACTGTATCGACATAATACACGTTGAGGCTCCCTCATCAATTACAGTCCGATGAATAGGCCTGTTTTTTACTATCACTGGAATCTGGAAAGCCATTTGATGAGGCAAACACGGTGTACTATTTTCTAGATCGAAAATTATTAGGTTCGAGTCCTGAACGTCAACAGCTCCTATAGCCGACAAAAGTAATTTTCGTTGTGCTGGACATGACTGCAGCACTTCCAAAGCCGACATTGCTGAGGGTGAAACAGCTAAATCCTAAACAATGTTATAATTCTGAGCCGCTCTCGCATGTGGATTGAAAGCTGACTTTTGAAGTATACCCTTGGCGGGCGGTTTGATTACCAAGTATGGATTAGGTTTCTCGATCTGTATTGGATTGGAACTGAGAACTGAGGTTGATGGATTAGAATGAGAAGATTCTGCTTCATTACCATCAACAGGACTTTTACTATCATAATCTTGTGATCGAGTCGCAATCCTAACATGGTACATCATCAGTATGGGTTCTTCATTGGCATTCGAGGACGAACCTATCATCTTACTGTCTTGAGCTGGAAAAGGATCCTTCAAAACAACAGGAGTTTGGGAACCTTTGACAATCTTGGCAACCTCTGCATGATGAGGGCAGTCTCTTGTAAAATGTTCATCGTCACAAATGAGACAAGGATAACGAGGTTTGCACTTTTCATCATTTGATTCCGATTTTTCAGGTTTCTCCTTTGAATTTTTGTCCGTTTTATTCTTCTTCTTTCCTTTCTTCTTCCCACCAGATTTTGATTTGGCTGTAGATGACTCTACAACGTGAATATCGGTGGAAATCTATGCAGAAGAATCTCCTGTTGGGGAATCAGGCAAGGTTATGATAAGAGAAGAATTCGTGGAAGATTTCTTCTTACTTTTAGTGTTAACCATACCAATCATACTATCGGCAGCATGAGATCCCGAAGGAGTTGCAGTGCTTTGATTTTTCTTGGGAAGATCGGGGATTTTCTCGTGTAACGTACCTGACTGAGTATAGACCAAGTCAAGGTACTATGATTAAGCAATTACTTGCTCCTCAGTAACAACTCCGGCTTTAGCTACATCTTCAGTGATTTTTGGCAACAAAGATTTTACAAACCACTCGGCCAAGATCTGATCCGGAATAAACACCTTCACTAAACACCGTCAACGTCTCCACTTATGAATATGATATGAAATGTAAGTGGATGTCGATTGTTTTAACGAAGTTAACAATTCCATGCCATTTTCATATCGGACTGGCAACTGAAAATGAGTTAAAAAAGAGGTAGCTAACTGACTAAAATTATAAAAAGTGCCTCGCGGTAACTAAATGTACCGCTTGGCCGCGAGACCAATTAGAGTGAGCTGGAAAAGTATAAGACGGATTGAATCATCTGAAATGGAGTTAGACACACACCAGAGGTGGTAAGTCATCACATGGTTCGACGGGTCCTCTCCTGATTTACCTTCGAACTTAGGAATGTCACTGGGCAACTTATTCGGCATTGACGGCCAAAACGGAAGATAATTAATGGGATCGTTCGTTAGGCGCGACAAGTCAGGCAAGTCCAAAGTTGCGATAAACGGTAACTGACGATTAGGATCCCTAAAACTCTGGGTCATGAGACCAGCCCCAAGAGGAGGATATCCAGGATAACTAGGAATAGGAATTGCATTTGGGATATTGTATCCTCTCAGAAAACCAGGATTAACTGGACCGTACTGGGGTTTTTGAGGTTGTTGGTAAGGGTACCCAGGGTACGGTTGATATTGATAGACTGGCTGCTGCACAGCAGGACCGAATTGGTAGTGTCCCTGGTACGGTTGATAAGTAAATTGTGGTTGACTTGTGACAACCGTACTTGAACCAGGTTGTCCTACAGGCATCTGAACTGAAGTTTGAATCGTAGATCCAGACGGTGGTAAAGATGTCTGAGGAGTAGATACATGAACAGTAGAAACCGAAGCTGTCGATACTCCAGAAGTAGGTGGGGTAGATTGAACAGATGTTGCGGCAGTTGTAGCAGTCGTTTGAGGCGGAGTACGAAGTGTACTAGGCCCGGAATGAGAAACTACCGAAGGTACATAAGTTTGGATGTTAGACTGGACTGGTTGCTAGGGTGTACTAGAAACTAAGGGTTGTCCAGTTTGAGATGACAATTGTACATTTGGCTGCAACACCTGTTGAGTTCGCGATGGATCCCACACTATATTCATTCCGGGGTACTGACCCATAACAAGTTGATAATATTGAGGACCATAACCGGGTTAAGGGTAGGATTGATAATTTAAAGGTACATTTCTCGTTCCTTGAACATATGTTTGACCGGAGGGTGGTTGGAAACCTTGGTTCGAGTACTGACCTTAGGGTAGATACCCTTGAGGCACGTACTGATACTGGGGTTGACCTTGAGGTATAAATTGATACTGGGGTTGACCTTGGGGTACATATTGAGTCCAGGGTTTACCTTGAGGAATATACTATCCTGTAGGCATGTACTGTCCTTGAGGTTGCCCCCCCGATGCAAATTGTGTACCTTGAGGTTGCCCCCCAAGCGATAATTGAGGCTGCCTCAGGCGGTAACTGGCCACCTTAAGGTTGAGGATTGGGAATAGAACCTGACATCATGAGAATGTCTTCTACGCTCAACGGCTTAGTACCATTGCTTCCAGTTAATAACCCTTGCTCAATGGGTTGAGGAGACGCTCCTGAAAAAGTACCAGAAAGTGACTGATACCCAGAGGGAACAGAGGGACCGCCGTACAAAAAGGATTCGGGCGATTGAGTAAACATGGACGACTGATTCGACATATTTAACGGAGGATAATAACCTCTAGGTGTTGGGTGATAAGGAGCGCGAGGTGGTGAAAAACTTAACCCTGGGTTTTCTAAGAAATTAGTCAAAGAAAGATACCAAGTACTGCTCCTAGGTGGACTGTAAAAAATTGATTCACGCTCCCTTAGCTCAATAACAGGTTGATTTTCAGGGATAGGGATGCCTACTTCTTCTTCTGGAGTAGCAATTTCTTCAATAGCAATAAGTCTAGAAGGAAGATCTTGGGTGATTACTCTTTCTACCCTAGGTGAACCAGGACCACTAGAAGCAAACCCCGATGCCAGAGTAGCAGCAAATTCACTTTCAGGCTCGGATATTTTAGGTTCCTCACCTATATCACTAGTAGATGAAAAGCTACCAATAACTTCAGAAACAGACACTGACTGTGGATTATATTCTGCCACTAACATTTGAAAATTAGGATGTACTATCAAAGAAGATTCTCCTTCTTCATGTGAGCCAACTCTACTGTCTCTAGGAGTTACGAGGACTTTCAAGCCTTCAAGCTGGCTCGGGACTTCCTCAAGAGGTTGGCCCCGAAGTCTACAGGATTTCCTCAGTAATTCAACCACGTTTAAAAACTCAGGAGGTTGGCCCCGAAGTCTATGGGACTACCTTGGTAATTCAGCCACAGTTAAAAACTTTTAACTACTTCACACGCAAACAAAGTAAAATCTCAATGAAAACCACCTAAAGCCTCTAAAGAACCAAACAAATTTGAATCACACGCATAAAGAATCTAGGAGATCAAACACACACAAACAGTAACTTTCTGTACTGAAAACACTAGTTGGTGATGAAATCCAACGTCGCAGAGTTCAATATAGAAATGGCGGTTGGGACAGTTACCCCGGCAACCTGCTTAATGAATAGACTGGCACAAGTTCCTCCACTTAATCGTCTCGAGTGAAGAGAACCCCCCAGAAAATCCAAGTGAGTCTAGCCGACGTCTACTCTAGGTACAGTGGGATCTTCCCACCACTGTCACCTTAGGAAGAATCCTAAAGAATATGGCCACTAAGGTTACCAACCGAAACAAATATACCTGGGGGAATAGTCTACGATCCGATATGCACGCAAGGGCAGAGTAGCAAGCTCAATCCCCTTGAAGGCTCCTTGACATAATCCAAGGTTTACCAACAAGTGACCCCAGGCTCCTCGACAATGGTTAATCCAAGGTTTACCATTTTTAATACGTGAATATCTGGCGTCGTTCCCAATGAGGAAGGATTGATTCCCACACTGGTTCAGACATGATCTCATGCTTATCCTTTAAGAGGATCTTTCCCAGAGCATAAATGCAACAATTGGATTTCTTCCCTACCACAAGATACAGCTACTTGTTTGTTTTTACTGTCTTGGAGAGTTAAATACTCTCCTACTCCAAGACACTAGCCTAAGCTAAGTTGGTGTATCAGAGCCCTAGAAATAAAAATGTTACTAGATGAATTTTACTTTAAGCGTTATTTTTTATTGGTTTTTGTTTAAGTCAAAAGGTGCGGAGATGAAACTCGTGGTATGAAGACTCGACTCAAAATCACTAAAAATGCACCTAAGATGATTTAAACAATCTTTTTCTCTTCGATGAACTTCTAAACTAAGAAAGAGTTTGAGAATGCAAATACTTTGTAAACACAAATCCTTCTTAAGAAAATAATTAAAAGAAGATCTTTTGTCCTTTCCAATGCACTCAAAACGAGACAACTAGTTATTTCACAAAAATTTCCCTTTTTTGTTTCAAAGCACTCAACCATTACAAAAAACAAATTTTTTCCAAAAGATATTTTTATTATTTTTTATAAAACACTCAAAACTATGGAAATGACTAACTTTGAGATCTATAAATTATAAAAACCTATTTGAAGTCAAAGCCTACTAGATGTCTTTTTTAAGGATGTTTTACTTAGCTAGATGTAAGCTAAGGACTAATTTATGCAGAATCACAAATCAGTCAAGAAAAACCAATTTTGTTTTCTTTTCGAAAATGAAAATCCAAACTTTTAAATACAAGCTTTTCGAAGTTTTGTAAAGAGAAAGCTCAAAGCGGATTCCTCAACAAGGGGATATTTCATAAATGGTCAGACTCATAAGAAGGCTGGTAGACACCAAGGTGATCTGAAGTCCCTACAGCTTCTAAGCTCAGAGCCACTACACAACCAAAATGAAAAACAAGCCCAACAAGCAAAACTCCTAGGAATTTCACCTAAAACCCTAACACTAATGAAATCAACCTAAGGAAAGCTTCTGACAAGTTATATGCAGGTCTGGGCAGTGTATAACAATTTCTAAACAAAAACTAAGCTGACTAACAGAGGAAATCTTAGGTTTTTTCAAAATTTTGACAGGGTCCACATGCCCATAGTTGACACAGGTGTGGTGCCGCTCTGTGCTAAAAGAAAAGGTGCGGATAGGTATGCACTGTGTCAAAAGGCTAGGGTGCGGTCCTCTCCCAAAGCTATGAAAAACGAAAAATAACCCTGGATCTACAAACTCTACCCAATTTTACACACAACAAGCCAAAAACAGAAACAAAAACACAGTTTCTCAGGTCAAAGTAAAAACAAGGAAAACAATCAAGTCCCCAGCGGAGTCACCATTTTGTCACACGGAATAAGTCGATCTTGCGGACAAGATAGACCTTCCTAGAATCTAAAGAAGACATAATGACAAGCAAACCAACCACACACTATCTTTCTCTAAATATGCTTTTATAAACAATGGAAAACAAGTGTTTTTAGGGCCTACCTTAGGTCCAACACAAGTTTGTGGATGCCCTCGCTCCTTCGATCCAAATGAGCTCCTTTGTCATGAATCTGAAAACACAAACAAGGCAAACAAATTAAATGGCACCTAAAAAGCCAATATCATAAAACATATTTAACATGAAAGTCAAGGAGTCCATGAAACAAATAACATGAGATACTTGTAGAGAAAAATGAGTTTTATTGTATTAATTCAAAAGAAGAAGAACTTTACAACTTGTGCCTTGACGCTGTACAAGCACCTCCCAGGGTCCAGCAAGAAGTCTCCTCTACTTTGACAAGTTTCACTCACTCCCCAATGAAGCCAAAAAGGTATGTGATCTCTCCTCTTAAGCTCAACTAGGAAGTCTTGATTTCACCAGCATTTACCCTAAAAAATGTTTAGCTTCTAACCTCTCCAGCAACCAGCCCAATGCCTGAATTTATAGTGCAATGGAGGGAGGTTACTAGGTCCTCCTTCAAAGGGATAAAGCCCTCCTTCAAAGGGATAGCTCCTCTCATCAAGGGATTAGCTCCTCTTATGGGATGCATGAACCACCTCAGAGCGAACAATCCACGTCAAAATTCCTTCTAGAATCCTCTAGAATTAACCCAAAGTGAGTTTTTTAAGATAAAACTTACGCCTTTTGACTTTCACAGGGGTCCGCACCCACACCTTTAGGGACAGAGTGGGCAGGTCCGCAGTTTTTGTGAACTGAAGGTGCGGGACCGCAGGTGACAGTGAGAGAAAGTGCGGAACCAGAGTTTCATTGATTTTTAATGTCTTTCTCCCATTTTCAAAGCTTGACTTGAAGAGATGAGGTCTGAGACTTGCTTAGGAGGACAGTACAAGTGATGATAGACCCATACTGACTGCAAATAATCATGGTGATAATATTTTTCTGTAACATATTTCCCCCTAAAGTGCAAAGTCTGTAGTAGATGAGGATTTCATTTATCGTTTAGGAAGAGTGAAGTACTTTATCATTTCGAGGATCATCTTGTGGAGAGCCCGGTTAGAACCTGCAAAAACATTCAATGCAAGATATATATATATATATACATATATATATATACATATATATACATATATATACATATATATACATATATATATATATATATATATATATATATATGAGATCATATCATCGCTGATGTAGGCATTCCCATACTCAGATCAAAACTGACTAGAAAACTAACTATTACTCTGATACAGGAATGATCTTGTAAAACATCACAAGTATAGACTCATGTGGACACAGTATGGACGCAGCCATCTGTTTATGGATTCAACGCAGGGAGTCATAAATGAGGGGGACACCCTCCTACAAATCTTCTCCCTTGTTTTCCTCGAATATTGGCTTCCAAATGCTCATTAAACCTTTGACTTTGTCTCAAAATTGACCAAAAATCTGCATAAAGCACACATTAGACATCATGGCATAATGACTAACCCAAATCACTCTATTATCATAAATATAATAAAAAACATGCATAAACTAATGAGAATGGTGGATTAAACTAATTTAGGAGGCCAAATGAGCCCATATAATTACCCATTTATGGGGCTCATCAATACTATGAATGACATGTGATTATTTATCATTTTAATGGATTTTGGCCCTCGACATCTGCTCTTTAGGAATTGGTACACCATAATTAGTCCTAGAATACAAAGCTATATTTTTGCTTAAAATGATTTTTTGTGTTGCTCTTCAGAAACTTAGAGGATCAATTGAGGTTTTTTAACCAGGGATGCTAGTTTTTGGGTTATGGTCTCTCACTTCAATCATGGTTACTTGTTTTTAATCCTCTTTCCATGAAAACTTTGGCAACTATAGTCTGGGTAAGGCTTCATAACTTTCCCATCCATTTGACACAACCTGGAATCTTAGCCGATGTGGGAGATTTACTAGGTTACTTCATCAAAATAGACATTGAAATAACTTTGAAAGGAATTCTCACATTCATTTGCATATGCGTCAAAATGGACCTCAATAAAGGGTTGCCAAAAAAATCATTCTCAAGTGGAGGGGTAGGCTTTATTCACAACCTTTGGATTATGAAAACACTGCATTATGTTGTAGGAATTTCCAAAAACCCAATCATATTCAAAATTCATGCCCCTTTTCACAAAGGGCCTTTTCCCTTCAGGTTTCAAATAAAAAGAGTTGTGGATGGAAAGATCTAAAGGGATGAAAAGGGTCCAAGAACATTTCAAGTCAAAATAAGGACAACTCATAGCAACATAAGACATCTACTACCAATTCATATCCTCCATATTTAGCTTAGCCTCATGTGGAACCATCTCATCCAATAGCAATAGAGGAACACCCTTCAAATTACAAGGAAAGAGCCTCAGCCATAATTGTGCATTTGGAAACGAGTGGGTAATAACATACCCATGAATAAGATCACTTGGATAGTGATAAGGAAATGGAAAATATGGCAAAAACTTCAGCAATGAAACTATATAAAAGAGATGATATCATTGACCCATCTATAGTTTTTCTTAAAAATTCCTCAAAATGGATTGATGTTCGCAAGAGAAATGGAAAAAAAGAAAAATCCATGACTAATCCTAGAATATAATACAAAGAATGTAGTAAATGTAATATCATGTATTGTGCTTATCGATGATGGATGAAATGTCGTAATTTTCTATTTTGAGGTAATACAAATTAACTTACAAAAAAAATAATTATGAAATTAATATAACATTAAGATATTTATAATTGCATTGTGGAATTAACAATAGCAAACCCCGAAGTGCAATGATAAATAGCATAGAAGAGATCTAGATTCAAGAGGAAGAACAATGGCGATGCAGAGGCTATCTAAAAAGTGTTAGGGATATTTTGCAGACAGTCGACACAATTTCACCCTACTCACCCTACCTACCTGCTAGCTATCGACGTTTGTTTCTTCCTCTGGCTGCAACTCCCGTGGCAATTCCCATCACTCGTAACGCACTGAGCCACTCCATAACATCATTGTTTATTGTCTTCTCCCCATTCACTGCATTCCCACTGAATTCCGATACCCTCCCCGTGACGAAGGTTACGATGGTCCTAGAGGCAGCTGGCGGAGAGCACCTTGGAACAGGTATGGAGCTTGATCTAGTAGACTATTCAGAAGATCCGTTAGAGAATGTCAATATCTGGAAAACCCCTCACTCCACTACAGATGAACTCCTTCCCTTTTGCTGTGACCTGTTGGCTACCATTTCGGGTCTTCCTTCCATCTCAGGACCTTCCTGCTCCACAGTAACTTTCTCAGAGCCTCCTCTGATCTGGCTGTTTCCTCACTCGTCGCCACAGTCACCCTCAACTACCACCTTTGTTTCTTCCTGCCTCCACCCTAATCCTGAGGCAGCTAGCTCTCAAACCCCCCTCTCATCCCACCCTGGTGAATCTTCAACCAACCCTCTGAGAACCCACACCCCGGCCCAAGGAAACCCACAAGTTTCGGTACCTGAGGTGCCTCCATTGGGCAGCTACGCAGCGGTACCCCCTCTCTCGGAATCGATTCCAGCAGCTGAACATCCCTACCCTGAAATCCTTGATCCAAACCCTAACCAGCCAGTGGAAAATTCAGAGGACCCTGAAGAGCCGATGTGGAGGGGAAAAAAGGAAGTGCTTCAAAGTCAGAAGCGAAGACATCATCCTCAGACTTGGGGAGGACATTCAGTGGGGTGACACCATGGACACGACGAATCGGGTTCTGGTAGGAAGAATTCACAGACGTAGCTACACAACGGCTAGGCTTAAAATGTGGACCTCGGAGGTATGGGCACAGAACTTGGCGGACCTCCCACCTGTTCAAACCTTTGTTAGAGGATGGTTTGCTCTACGATTTGCCAGAGCCGAGCACACAAACTGGGTCTTGTCATCCTTCTGGCACTTCGAGCATGCTCCAGTTCTTCTCCGGTGATGGAACCCTCTTTTTGACCTCGAAAAAGAATAGATAGGAGTCGGCCCTATATGGGTTTGGCTACCAGGACTGCCCCTACAATTCTGGTCTTAGGATATATTCTGCCGCATCGGCAACACTCTAGGAACCTACCTCAATCACGATAGATCATATCTAGCTTCAGGCATGATGGCATATGTCAGGATTCTCGTTCACCTGGATACTCTGGGCAGTCTTTAGGAGCACATCACCTTACAGTGGAAAACTTTCTCTCGAAAGCAAACCATAGACTGCGAAGGTGTCCCTTTCTGATGTAGACTTTTCCACAAAGTGGGACACCTGTACAAAGATTGTTCACTGAATAAGAAGGAAAGGGCCAGGGACAAGGGGAAGGATACAATGCAGAACAATGCACAAGATTAGGGTAGCCCTCTAGGGGGCGAAGTGGTCGCAAATTTGGCACATGTTGAAGCATTACCTTTGCCCACAAAGGTGACCAAAAAGAAGTGGGGAAAGGCACCCATCGGAGCACTCTCTCCTCCTCTAACCAGAGCAAGGGCGAATATTGAGGCTACTTTCTCTATGGGTATGTCGACTAAAAAATCCTCTTCTATTTACTCAAATGTATCTCTGCACTGCATTGGAGCTAGTTATGAACAATACTTTTCAGTTTAGTCATTTTCTCACACCATCAACCCTCCCAAGGCTGTGGATTGCCCTATCAAACCCCCCTCCCCCACCATCTCCTGCACTCAACCATCTTTCCCTCATAATCCTCCGCCAAATTCACTATTACTTGTTCCTCCCACTCATTCTAGCCCTCCACCTTTCAGATACACCACTAGAGCTAGGTTTTGCTCTCAGGCCCCTGACTCTCTGGGTATTGACCTCATCACCTCCCCCTCTCCTATAAAGACAACTAGAGGCAGACCCTCCTCCTTATCCAAAGCTAAGATACAATATGGGGAAGAGATTGTTGCGGGCAAACAACATGCCATCGATTGGGTACTTAGAGCAGTGAATACCCAAGATCCCCCTCCTCCATGAAATTTCTCTCTTTCAATTGTAGAGGGTTGGCTAGCCTTGCAAAAAAATTAGCCACGAGGAGACTGCTCTCAGTAGAACCCACTGATATTATTTTTCTTCAAGAAACCCTAGGCTAGGGTTGTGTCATTACCCACCTCCTGGAATCCTAGTTACCTGGATGGACTTTCCATACCCTATATGCATCAGGGCAGTCAGGGGGTCTTGCGCTGGGGGTAAAAAATCGATCTATCAAAATTTTTAATGCATGGGGGAGTTTGGGCCACCTAGGAGCTAATATATATTCCTCAGAGCTTGATATTGAGCTCAGGTTCATCATTATTTATGGCCCTTGTCACAATAGGGATGAATTTTGGAGCAGACTCCTAGACTCTCACATCCTTCAAAAGGACAATCTCGTTCTGTGGGGGGGGTTTAAACTTTTCCATCGGATTTGCAGAATCATGGGAACACAATGCCCAAAGGGATATCCTCTTAGGTTTTTTTAAGGCCAATCTGGAGGATCATAATCTCATAGATAACCCCTCCCCAAAAATATTGCACACTTGGAGGAACAACAAATCAGGAGCGGACAATCTTTTTAGAAGACTAGATAGATATCTCATTAAGGAGCATATGCTAACCATGGGGTAGGGATATAGATAGTGGGTGGGCTCTGGCAGAATATTATACGATAGGCCGATCTATTTGGAAATCAGAGGAGGTATGAAAAAACCAAAAGGTCCTTTCAAATTTAATGAAGCATGATTGAGGGATGTTGAATATATCCAACTAGTAACAAATTACTAGAGGACTCATCCCCCAATGGAAGAAAGGACTCGATTGGAAGGATTTGCAAAAAAGCATAAAAGAACTCAAGAGCCTCTCAAAGAAATGGGATCATAAGAAGAGAACACAGGAATACCATACTCTCAAACAAACTGAAGAAGCCATTGAGAAGTATGAAAAAGACCATGAGGGGATCTTCTCCTCCCCTGAGCACAAAGAGTAGATAACCTCTCTTCTGGATAAGAGAAACTAGATTCTTAAGGACAGAGAAGAGAGCTGGAGATTGAGAAGTAGAGCCATCTAGATTAAGGAAGGGGATGACATTACCAAGTTCAACCACAAATTTGCAAATGGGCGAAAAGCTATCAATACTATTTGGCAGCTATCAGATGAAGAAGGAGAACCAATGAACACCTTTCCCCGGCTGGTAGCTATGGCGTCTGCCCACTTTAGAAACATATATAAGTCACCACCAAATGCCACCTTGGGAGACATAATGAGGACATCCAAACTATTCCCAAGGTTTGTAGAAAAGAGGAAAGTGGGTAATTGATAAAGGAGGTCTCCCTGAGAGAACTAGAGGACACTCTTAAATGGTTTAAGCGAGATAAAAGCCCTGGTCCGGATGGTTAGAATGTGGAATTCTACCTGGACTTCTTTGATACTCTAGGGGGGGACCTATTACAAGTTATAAAGGAATGTAGAGCCTCTGGAAGAATGTATGAGGCCTATAACTCAACCTTTATCACCCTTATTCCCAAATTGGACAATCCCACATCCTTTAATGATTTTCGGCCCATCTCCTTATGTAACTATATCTACAAGATCATCTCCAAGATTATAGCAAATAAACTCTGGCCAATCTTATCAAACCATATCTCAATTGAATAATTTGCATTTTTACAGAATAGACAAATACATGAAGCGATCGGAATGGCACAAGAGATTCTACATTCTATCCAGACCCACAAGCTAAAGGGTATGGTCTTGAAAGTTGACCTCTCGAAAGCCTTTGATAGAGTCAACTGGCTATACATCAGAATTCTCTTAACGCACCTGGGTTTCCCATATGAATTCATAAGATGGATTATGAGTTGTATCACTAATGTAACATTTAGCGTTCTTGTAAATGGTGCAGCCTCTCCTTTCTTCCACTCCGAAAGAGGCCTCAGGCAAGGATGCCCATTGTCCCCACTCCTCTTCTTACTCATCATGGAAGGTCTCAGTCGTTTGATTAAGGAGGAACATCGAAGAGGTAGACTAAGGGGGATCCACATCACTGAAGGATGCACATTAACACACTTGCTCTTTGTGGATGATGTGCTACTTTTCCTAAATGGGAGTATAGGAGATGTGACTGGACTTCTAAATTCCTTCACTATATTCCTAGCAGCCACTGGCATGTTGGTTAATAATGAAAAATCCTCTATAATGGCTACAAGATGCACACCATACGAGATTCAGTATGCCCTGAGAATATTCCCCTATAACCTACTGCAACTGGATGAGGAACTAAAATATTTGGGTTATAGATTAAAACCACTTGGTTATAAGAATGTTGATTGGATCTGGCTCATAACCAAACTTGAGAAAAGGCTAACATCTGGTATCTAAAATATTTATCAAGAGTAGGAAGACTGATAATCATAAAAGTAGTGCTGGAAGAAACTCCAATATATTGGATGTCTTTAGCATGGATTCCTAAAGGAATATTGGCCAGAATTAAAAACCTATGTTATAGATTCCTGTGGAGAGTGAATCAACCTGGAAGGATTTTTGCCTAGTCAAATTGGGGCTCTTTGGAACTCCCAAAGGACTGGGGAGGATAGGGTATCAAAAGACTAGACTCTTTCTCCACAGCCATGGCAGCCAAGCTAGGGTGGCAGCTAGTCACATCTCATAGCTTGTGGACTAAGGTGGCAACATCTAAATACATAGCTCCTTTAAATATTATGGACTAGATTCGACAACCTCAGTGGACACAAGCTGGAAAATCGAACATATGGAAAGCAATCCTACAAGCTATGCCCCTTATCATGGATGGACACACATGGAGAATAAAGTTAGGAGAAGCTGTTAAAATAGGGATGGACCCCTGGATTAGATGTAGGAATGCTCATAGACTCCCATAGGAGCTCATAACATACCTCACTTCCAGAGGGATCTCTCACCTTAACTAAATAGTAGACAATGAACGCTCTACATTTTTGCAACAAGCATGGAAATCTGGGAGGACATTACAAATCCATCGACAATGTCAGCAACATTGGAAAGAATACATGGAGGAACTCACGAAATCCCATATCAAGATACAAGAAGGGGAGGATGAGAAAATCTGGGCACATCTGAAGCATGGAAGATACTCACCTAAGGAGGGATATATAACCCTTATGAACTCACTGAAACCATTGCAGTGTGAACTGTGGTGGAGAAGTATATGGAATCTAAAAGCACCCCCCAGGTCTAGGCTCCTCATATGGACCATTTTGTGTCACAAAATCCTAACAGGAAATAATTTGATCAAGAGATCTTTTCATGGATCCTTTTGGTGCGGCCTTTGCAAAGCCGACAATGAATCTGGGAATCATCTCTTTCTTAATTTCCTATGCACAATGGAGCTATGGAATACTATTCATTCTCATATACCCTCTCTCCCTAGGTGGTAGGGAACAACTATTCAGGAAGCCTGGGAGGGTTGGTGGTCCACTGTATCCTTGGAAAAAACAAAATACATCCCTTTACTTACTTGTTGGGCCATATGGATTTCCCGGAACGGAATTATCTTTCAAAATTCTCCCCCCCACTGGCCGGCCATCACTGCAAAAATCCTAGCAGACTACCAACAGATTCTAGAGGAGGAAACAAATCCAAATCCCAGGCATATCATACCCGAGAGCATAAACCAATCTCACCCCTGGGCATACTTTGATGGCTCAGCCCAAGACATTGGATGTGGGGGAGGAGCTGTCTTCCATATTTCAACAAATCATATCTACAAAATCCAAATGGGTTTGGGTAGAGGGACGAACAATTTTTCTGAGCTTTCAACAGCAAAATACACCATTCATTTTGCTTTGGAAAAATAGTGCAAAAACTTATAGCTATTTGGAGATTCAAAAACTATATGCAATTGGATAAACAAAGCTACAAATTGTCATATTTTTTCTCTGAGACACATCATGGAAGAAATATTCAGACTCATAAATTTATTTGACACATTTACTTGTCAACATATATACAGGGAGCAGAACACAGCTGCCGATCTACTATCCAAGGAAACAGCGCACAAGCCTATAGAAACTTGGAGCATACTAGAGCAAACTGATGGAACCTTCCATTAGTATTATCATAGACCTTTTATAGAAATATCAGAATAGTAAAGCTCAATGGGAGTTGGACATAAAGTTTTTGTTATATATTTTGAAGGTTTTTATCAAGTAGTTCTACACATGACAGTTATTTTTTTATACTCTCTACGTAGAGTAAGTACACAAATCATATTGAAAATCATAGCTCAGAGCAGTGTCTCCTTGCGTGGAGTACACCTCTCTCTATTTTGAATACTCAACAAGATAGGCTTCTAGCCCATAGTATAGTATATGCCATTGGCATCTGCAAAATGTAATTTTCCTCATTAATGAAATTTACGACTTTTTCCAGGGGAAAAAAAACATTAAGATATTTATATAATATTATTAACACATTAATAACATTTAAATACTATTAATGAGAGTTCAATATATTATTTAATGACACATTAATAATATATTAATCTACGCATTGATATCGTATTAACTATACATTAATATATACATTAACACATGTTAATTATGATTGACTATTGTTGACATGGTCAACCATAGTCAACATCGGCATCATAGTGAACAATAGTCAACATGACAAACATGGTGAACCATAGTCACCATGAAAAACATGGTATAGTTGAGGTGACCTATAGTGAACCATATTGAACCATAGTAGATGGTAATGGTTGGCCATGTTGCCCTATAATGGATGGCCAGGGTTAACCATAGTCAAACCATGGTTAACATTAGAAACCACCATCACAATGATAATCATAGACAAACCATAATCAAAATATGGTCAACCATAGTCAAACTGTGGACAACCATCTAGCCAATCATGGTCATATTTAGTCAACCATAATCATCATAATCAACTTTTAAAAAGCATGGTATAATCATGTTCAACCATAGAAAAACCATAATCAAAATACAATCAACTATAGTCAAACCATGGTCAACCATCTATCCAATCATGGTCATCTTTAGTCAATCATAATCACCATAATCAAGTTTTGAAAAGTATGGTCAACCATGCTTAACATGGCCACCCATGGTTAATATGATCAACCTTGGTCACCATGGTAAAACATGGTTAATCATAGCCATCCATTATCAATATAGACAATCATAATCTATCATAGAAAACTACAGTCGACCATGGTCATATTAATTAAATCATATTTACCCATAGTGAAGTTGGTCAAGCCATATTCACCCATGATTAAACCAAAATCACTCATAATTAAATTTTAATTATGTTTAATAATATTAATATTTAAATGGTTTAAAACATATTTACTAATATTAATATATTATTAATATTAAGTTTCAATAAGCTTTTATTCATAACGATTAAAATTGTTTAATAATATTGATATTAATATGAATAATTCTTTAAAAAGTTTAATAATAAGGTTTATTAATAGTAATATATTTAATAGGGCTTCATTATAAAGTTTATATTTAATAAGATTTAAAGTTTATTTAATATTTAAGTGTAAATAGGATTAGTAAAAATATTAATAATATTAATATTAAGGTTTTTGAATAAGGTTAATTAATAATATTATAGTAAGGTTCAAGGTTTATTTAATATATAATTTGCATGATAATGTGATGAACAGAAATTAGCATAGTTTCTATTGAGCAAAAAAATCATTTGGCATGATGATGGACAAAACGTAATGTCACAATATGACAAAAAATTCAAATTGACAAACAAAATTCTAGGTCGCATTGTGACAAACTAAAAATCAACATCACAATATGAAGAACTAAAATTAATATCACAATGTCACGAATAAATAAATGGTGTTGCATTGTGAAATAAATAACAATGTTACGACATATGGTCAACCTTTATAGTCAATGTTTAGATAAACAACCATGGTCAAACTCAATCAACCATATGTTTGCCACAGTCTATGATAGTCAATCTTGTTTATCCATAGTCATCTTCAGTCAACCTTAGTTGATCATATTCAACTATAGTCGATAATGATTGACCAAACTCAACCATAGTCAACCTTACTCAATCATAGTCAAAGTCTAAAATTATTTAAATAATAATAATATTAATAAGATTGAATATTAATAATATTATTATTAATATTCATATGGTTTATTAATAATATTAATATTACGGTAAGGTTCTTTTAGTAAAGTATTATATTTTATAAGGTTTCATTATATTTAATAAAGTTTAAAATTTATTTAATATTTAATTTTAAATAGGATTAATAAAAAGATTAATATTTTATTTTATTCATAAAAATAAGGTGTGTTAATAATATTACATAAACAAACATCATTATATACTTAAAGTACTCCCTTAGTAGGGATTAAACAAAAAAATCAGATTTTATAGTATTTTGGACACTATTATATATTGGAAATTTTAAGAATATAAAAATATTTCAGATCTTTTGAGACTTCAAACTAGCAGTGGATTGCGTCTGTGATCGTAACAACATTATTGCATTATCCCTTGAGCATATTTTACATAGCATAAAAGATTAAATGGGTTCACTAGAATGATTCACATGCAAACATATCTACAAAGAAATCAATATGAAGGTTGACCAACTATTCAAGGACATTATGCAGTGTCACTTAGGTAGTTGTGATATTTATGGATTTGTGCATTGTCCTGATATAGTGACCATCGATTTTCAAATCAAGGGGGTTAGAGGTAGTTGTGATATTTATGGATTTGTGGATTGTCATGATATAGTGACCATCGATTTTCAAATCAAGGGGGTTAGACCTTGTTTTTTATCATATATTGATTTTCTATTTAGTCTTGAGATCAATTTTTTAGATAAACTATATGAACAAACCTTATTAGATCCTCGTAATGTATATTTATTTATTTATTCTCGGAAAAGAAAGACTTATTAATAATATTAATGGTAAGGTTACTAAATAAGGTTTATTAATGATATTAATATTAATTTTTATGTGTAAGTTTTAATATTTATATTTAATAAGATTTAAAAATCATTTAATATTTAATTGGCATCATAATGTAATGAATAAAAATTGGAATCTATGTGTTGAGCAAAAAAATTCACATCACATTGTGACAAACAAAACTCAACATCATAATGTGACAAGAAAATGTCTCAATATGACAAACAATATTCTATGTAAAATCAACATCACAATGTGACAAGTTGAAATCAATATCATAATATCATAAATAAAAAAATGATGTCGCATTGTGATGAACAAATAACAATGTTAGAACATGATGACATAGTTAAACATGGTCAACCTTTGTAGCGAGTCTTTATGGTCAATGTTTAAACAATTAACCATGGTCAAACCTAGTTAACTATATGTTTACCATAGTCAAAATTGGTTAACCATAGTCAACCTTAGTCATATTAAAGGTTTAGAGTTGTTTAAGAATAATAATAATAATAATAATAATAATAATAATAAGGTTGACTATTAATAATATTAATATTAAGATGACGAGTTTGCGAGGAGTTGCCAGAAAGCTTTGGGTGGAGACCTTTGAAACCCTCGGAGCCATGAAATCCTGCACGTCCACACTCGCACTGCTCCTCAGCCACATGGGATGGGATCCACTGAGCAGTAGCAGCTCCAAGGGCGGCGTTGCGCCCTCGCTCATAGCAGAGAGACCCATTGCCCGAGTCCTCCAGCATTTTGTAGTTGCACCTGTTTTCTTGAGCGCAATAAATCGAAAGGGGAAGAAGGGGCGGGAACCAGAGCATCGAGGGGCGGAGAGAGGCTGCGGGGACCTCAAAGCTGGCTATCTGTGCTACTCGACAAGGTTTAAGCCCAGATCTACCAAGCCTGCGATTTACAACCACTCCCTCGAGAGGTTGAATGGGGATACAAAACAGGAATCTGCTAAGAAAACAATCGTTTGCTTCGGCAAGAGGCATGTAGAAACTGGAATGGAGGGGTTCTATGCAGTTGTCTTCAAAGCGACTGATCAGGCCCACGATCAAGGGACTATTGATGGGTACAATGCTAGATCTGTTCACCTATATGCTATCGGCTCGGAGGCCTGGAACAGTTCGCCCTTCACGCTCCCTTGCCATGAACCTGAGCTTGATAACGCTACCCCTGCATGGCTATTACACGGATCCGGGTTGATCCTTCCCACCGTGGAAGGGAGTATTAATTTCAGATTTCCCATCGATCTAACAGATCTGGCATCCAACAGAATGAATGGCCCACACCATAACCAGATCAGGAGGATTGCACATGCCAAGTCACCCTTCTACCCTGGATCACAGCCCCAAATTGCAGAGGAAGGCAAGCAAACCGGCGGTGATCAGATCGGTTGGATCAGGATGAAGCCTGGGGAGAAAGAAATGGGACAACCAGATCTGATAAAATCAAGATCCGCAAATGATCTAATAGATCAGGCACTTAGAAGATCGAGTAGCCTACACAAAGTTTGGATCTGGGGGCATGCAATCGCCAAGATACCTATCTTCCTTGAATCATAGGCCCAAAATGTAGAAGAAGACCTAAAAGGCAAGTAGAACGGTGGTGATCTAGCAATTTGGAACAGGATGACCTGGGCAACAAATCGAGGTCATTCTCTGACAGATTCATACCCTATAGAGACGGATCTCACATAGTTCTTTATCAAAACACCGGAAGGGATGCATTATTGCTTGAGGCTTTGGAAGGGTTGTAGGATCCAGGATCTAAGATATAAAATATAGAACCACCTTGGTATACTAGTACATGGGCAAAATCTGATCCACATGGGACATAGCTTACAGGATAACTACACCCTTCAGGATTACAACATAACTATAGACTCGACCATCATCATCAATCTCCGTCTGTGGGGTGGATGTTCTAGGACCAGCTCAAAGAACACAGGATCCTTCAAAGATGCAGTCAAAGGTAAAGGGAAAGTGCAGACCAAACCAGCAACAATGCTTGAACTTCCCAGGCCATACATTGTAGAACAAAAAATAGAGAATCCTGCTCTCACCATAGCAATGCCTGAGGTAAATGCTTTGTACTCAGATCTTTATTCCCACTCAGTTATCTGTAGATTTAATGGATTTTGGCCCAAATCTAATGTTCTGCACCACTGGATTCACACAACATGGACACCAAACTGTGAAATATACTTATGCCCCAAGGGTTTTTTTATAGTAAGATTTAATACAGAACAAGAAAAGGAATATATCCTCAACAAGGGACCATGGTTCTGGGGCAGCGCAGGGCTCTTCATGACCCCTTGGTTTCCAGATTTCGATGCCAACACAATGGTGGTATCAAAGATGCCAGTCTAGGTTAGGTTGCACAACCTTCCATTACACTTCTGGCACCACAAGGTATTAATTGCCATAGGGAACACCTTGGGAAAATTTCTAAAGACTGATGGAGACAGACTCACAAAGGGAATATTTACTTTCACCAGAATTTGTGTTGAAGTAGATCTTAGCTAGGGACTAATAGAAAGTATAACACTAAATTTAGATAATACACAGTGGATACAACCCTTGGATTACAAAAATACAACGTTCCGATGCTGTGGATGTCTACAAACAAGTCACCTCCTCAGTGCTTGTCCACTGGAAAGAAACACCCCCAAATGGAACAAGAAACAACAGAGGAAGCCTAAAGGATGGCAACATACAGAGCCATTGGATGAAGAAGAAGACACAATAGAGACTACAGAATATAAAGCAGAAATGGATGAACAAAGAGTCCATAACAACACACTAAATAAAGAGGAAGCCCCCAATAACCCTTTGCAACAACAAGCTTCCTAACCAATAGGAAAGGAAATATCTGGCAACAAGAGAACTCATGGATCAGAAGGATCTGAGTGGGACAAGGACTCTCCCACAATTATTACTCAAAATCAGCTATCCATTATAACTGCTACCCCCAACAATGGAGAATGGCGAAAGGTGGAGAAAAATAAAGGGAGAAAAGAATAGCATTTTTATTTTTTTATTTTATTATTTTTTGGTTTCTGTGAAAATAGGAACAGATCATCTGCATATGCTCTTTAACATCTACAAAATGTAATTTTGTCTTATGAATAAAATTACGACTTTTTCCACGAGAAAAAAATATATTAATATTAAGGCTTATGAATAAGGTATGATATTTATAATTTAATAAATTTTAAGGTTTATTTAACATTTAAATTTTCTCAATATGTAATTTTTAATACAATTTTTATAATTTATCTCAAGAATGTAATTATTTTCAATTATGGATTAACTAGCTTAACTATAGTCAACTATGGTAACCCATAGTTAACATGGTCATTCATATTCATTTATAATTAAACATCGACAATCATGGTCAATATTATTTACCCATAGTTGACTAAAGACAATCATGTTTAAAAATTGATGTTGGAATATGGAAAATAAATATCAACGCCATAATGTATGAAGAAAATATCAAGGTCATAATTAGGCAAACAAAATTTCAATATCATAATGTGATAAACAAAAATTGATGCCGAATTTCATGAGCAAAAACTTCACATCACAATGTGACAAATAATAATGAGTATTGTAATGTGACAAACAAAAGATCAACATTGTAATTTGATAAACAAAAACCAAAGCATGGTTGATAATGGTTGACTAAGGTTTACCGTAGTTAGCCATAGTCACTCATGTCAATATTAGTCAACCATGGGCAACCATAGTCACTCATGTCAATCTTAGTCAACCATGGGAAACCATAGTCAACAATGGTCAACTCTAGTCAACCATGAGCAAGCATGGTCATCTTTGATTATCCATAGTGACCATAGTCAACCATAGTAAACCATTGTTAGCCATAGACAATCTGGTCAACCATAGTTAGCTATGGTCACCATGGTTTATTATGGTTAACTATGGTTGAACATATTTAACTATGGTACCCTATGGATAAATGTGGTTAGCATGGTCAACTATCATTAACCGTGGTTGACTCTATTCATCATGATTGACCATAGTCAACCATGGTCAACGATAGTGATTATCAACCATGACCAACCATGATCAGCTTTGGTTGACCATAATCAACATTGGAAAACCATGGTCAACATGGAAAACCATGGTCAAAATGGTCAATCATGCACAACCAAGATCACTATGCTAAAAAATGGTCATCCATTGTCAACATGAATGACCATAATCTATGATATAGAATTATTGTCATGGTGTGTTCAGTCGTGGCCAACATCATTAACCATGGTTAACATACCCAACGATAGTCAACCATGGAGAACCATGGTAAACCTTGATCAAACATGAACAACGAAGATCAACTGTAGTCAATCATAATCTATCATAGTAAACTATAATTAGTTGTGGACAACCATGGTCATCCATATTCAACTCTATATTGACCATGATAAACCCTCATTAACCATACTTGAGCATATTTACCCATAGTCAACCATGGTCTATTAATCCTTCCCATGCGCACTAGCCATCAACTAGCACAAACACCTTAGTAAATTTAGTTGATATACACGATTCAATGGCCTTTTCAACCCCTTATAAGTCAATCAACATATGAAAATGATGCCAATTAGTGTATATCAACCACATTTACTAATGTGGTTGTGCTAGTTTACATTCTTGAGATACCATAGCAAATATTACAATAACATTTATCGAAATTCGTAAGGTTTTAAAGAATCTTCAATATAATATCTCATAGAGGAAACACACATGTAAAGCTAATTGTGCATATTTTTTCCAACATCTCTCTTAAAAATCACATTTAAATATGTATTAATAGAACTTGCTATTTTCATTATTTATACCAACTAACAGAAGTGGCATAAAAGAAATTTTGATGTCTAAAATGGACCTCCTAAGGAATATTATAAAATAATAGTGGAAGTAATAAAATAAGATTGGATTACCTCATCAAATTTTGGAGGGAAAAAACAAAAACTAATTTTTCAACTTATCTCCTAACAATTTTACTCAAATTTCATGTGGGAGCACTTTTTGGATGCATATTTTAATTCCTCATCTAAAAGTACCCATATTGCATACTTTCAATGGACTTTGTTACATGAAAAATGAGAAATACATGAAAAAATGTGATTGCAATCACATTTTTCCATCTATTTCTCATTTTTCGTGTAGTAGGGTCCATCAAAAGTATGGAACATGGGTACTCCTTGGATGAGGAATTAAATTCCACATCCATCAAGTGCTCTCGCCTGAAATTTGAGGAAAACTATGAGGAGATAATTTGAAAATATGAGTTGAAAAAGTAGTTTTTTATTTATTTTTATCGTTTTACCTTTTACTCCAAGAATGGTGAATCATCCCTCGTAGTTGACATCCTCATATTGAATCCCATTGGTTATTACAAAGTTTATTTTGGTTGTACATTTTTGTTTTGAGGCCTATTTTTTACCTCGAAAATTCTCTTATGATAGACAATGAATCATATTTTTTGATGAATTATATTTTAGGACTTTAATGTTTGTTGGGCCTCAAAATAGTCCCTATTCTCACTCCATTATTCACCAATACCTTCACATTACTTCCATATTATTTTCATGTCACCTCCATTCCACCTCCACATCATTACATTTATCTCATCATTGGGTTATAACTATGCTTTTCCAAAGTTTATTAATTCTTAACATTTTTAAGTGGATTTATGGTTAAACTTTAGAAAATAATATGTTTATACTTATACCTAACAATTAGAATGAGTTTGTTGACATGTGTAGGTACAAAGGAAGTTTCCAAGGCATCTTTATGTGGCACTCTATGTTCAAATTCGAATTTTAGAAGATCATGGACCTCATGGAGGAGATCATGGAGGATAGGGTTATGTGTCACCATTGGTTGAGAAATATGTGGGTCAAAGGAGGGAATAGTGGATTTACATTTATGAGTTTGTTATCATAGCTTTTGTATAAATAGGAGTGTTATCTCCTTCATTTGTAATCTTAACTTTTAGAATTTAGAAACTTAGTCCTTCATTTGTAATTTTAGATTTTAGAATCATTGTAATGTAGAGCTTAGGACCTCTTGGAATGTAGAACTTGGAGCTTGTAATTGCAATTTTCAATTGAGGATAAGCAAAGTGGATTGGATTTTCTTCTACATTTGACTTCTTTCTAAGCATGCTTGTGGAGCTATGGAGGGCCCCCATTGCCTCACTTGCATACTTGTTTGGTATAGTAATATTTATTTCATTTATGTTTTTAATTTCATTAGTTTAAATATCTTGATGCTGGAAATATAAATGAATAGTCTCTTGTAAGAGAGCTTTAATATTTCCCGTAATCAATTTGAATTATGTTTAAATGCCTTCATTTCTTAGTTAATTGATTAAGATGTTAGAAATATGAATGGACAATCTCCTATAAGGGAGCTTTAATATTTCTTACACTTGTCACAATGTCTTTAGATTTCATTTTGATTAAATGACTAAATAGGTGTTGGAAATCCCAATGAAATACCTCTTGTAAGGGAGCTTTGGCATTTCTTCACCTAGATTAGTTTAGTTTATCTCTAAGTCCATATATATTGGATGATCCTCGAAGGTTACTTACCCAGATTGATAGTAAATGAAACTCTAATTTGCATCCACATTTTAGACGAAACATTTTGGTGCCGTTGTCAGGGAGGATGATTTGGAGATAGACTTAGGAAGTTGGTTTTATTGTGATTTACTTTGATGAACTAAACTTGTGAAATCTGGTGGCAGCAGGATATTCATAACAGAGTTCAAAGTTTGGAGCATTTTATTTTATTTTCGCACATAGTTAATTTAAATTCAATGTTTATTTTAAACCCCCCATTTCTCACTAATCCATATACGAATGAAGAATTTGACAATGTTGAATAGGTACTTCTTGGAGAGCAAGGACAATAACCTTGAGCCAACTCTAAGACAGGTTACTCACATCCTTGAAAACAGTCAGGTAAGAATTTTAAATTTAGAAGTGAGCATTTTTGAATTTTTAGTCTGTATATGGCTTCACTGGAAGCATGCTTTTACCTAGGAAATAAAAAAAAATCTCTCAAGTTAATGTAGAATAGATTAAAATAAAAAATAAAACGAGATCTCGTAGAATTTTCTTTTAGTCTTGTTTTTAAAAAATAAAAAAATCATCATGAATAACTTAAAAGAGCTGCTTCATCATCACATTTCTATATCTTGTTTCTGTATCACGGGTAGGCCAAGAGCTTGATTATCGGAAAGCTTTGTCTTTTGAGAGTCTAAATGCCCCCGCGACATTGCAGAAAGAGTGTAGATAATACGAGGTTTGATCGCAGATCTTGATTGTGTTTATTATCCATCAATGCTAACCTGCATAAATAAAAATAAATCAAAAGATTAGTATGCTCTCTTCCTACGCTTTGTGCGATCAGGAAGATCAGAAAATCTATCAATCTATTTCAAATAAAAATACTCTCGCTGGAAAATTGATCTGAGATATGACAATAAAGAATTTCTTGAATGTGCAAAAGATCATCTTAAAAAATTTAGAACAACTTTAGTTTTTTTTTTAATTTTAGTTTTTTTTTTTTTAATTCCCACATAATAATAATATATATCATATATATATTATTATTAAAAAAAAAAAAACAAAAAACAAAAACTTTGTGAAACCTAACCACTTTTTTTTTTTGAGATAGGCTCAATTATGGAGAATAGTAGATTTAAAATAAAACAAGATAGTGATGGCTACAAACTGGAGCTTGACAATCAAATTATGAATTAAGACCCATCATTATTCTACACAACCACCCATGGCGATTATTTGCATAGGACAACCTAACCTGCGAGTAAACCTTTTTATTGCTAAAATTTGTAAAAATCCAAACTAAGTTTTTGAAGTTGAATAGAAACCTGACAGTGCTCAAGCCTAGATCAAGCAGAGCCCTTTCAGGCTTCCATGCATCTAAAAGCAACAGGCACTAGCACTTATTGGCGAGACTCCCGTCCCATTCTTTTTCGTGTAAATTTTTTAAGTGAAATCACGTCTGTATTTGGGTATTAGAAGTCCAGAATTTATTTAGACAGGTCACAAAGGCTACTCAACAGCGAGTGAGTAAATCAATACAAATGAAATGCCAGTCTAGATTTGTGCCAATTTGAGAGGCAATTGAAAGGACCTTTTGTGTTAATCGAAGCATCTGGCAATTGGAGCATTTTAGAAAGAGGACGAACAACACGATCATTGGAACCATTTCCACGTCTTTCTAATAAGGAAACCAAACAGGAAGGAGCACCTGCATCTATGCTCACAACTTATCGCTGTTCAACTCAGAAATTCTGCTTCATCCACAAAATTCCAACTACAAATTGCCACTATCAAAGGCCGTTATGCAGCAGAAACCTGTCTGACACCAGTGCGTTCCACCTATTTACAAAGGTAATGAAATCTCATTGTGACAGAGTATGGAAGTTGAGTGCAGGTTTTATATATTTGACAAATGTTGAAAAATGCTTTTGAATCATTTTTTGCACCTCTTCCTGATTTTGAGACTACAGAACCAAGGTTGAGACTGCATAAATCAGAATTTCTCAAATTGCATAAATTAGTGGTTGACACTGCTTAATCCAGATTCAATTTTTTTATAATGTTGATGAGTTTGCAAGAAAATGTTCATTTGGAAGATACATAGAAGTCTTCCTAAGGAATGTTCATTTGCAATGGAACATTTGGAATATTTATTTAAAGAATATTTGGTGGATTATTTAAATGCTGATTAACTTGCTTAGAGTTGGCAATTTCATATTGTTGTATGCCTTTATAACGTACTAATCTGCAGGTCACAACAAATCTATAATGCCAAGATTTTTGCCATGCACAAAAGTTAGTTGACAAAAACAAGTAGTAAATTTACTTTTCATGGTTATTTCTTTACAAGTGGATTGATATTAATATCATGATTGAGTCAATTTCAACACTTTGATTGTCCTTAATCTATTTTATTTGGTACAAAAATTTTGCGTAAGAATCATGAAGGAAATGGCCATTTCTTCTTGAACACACTTATGTTTTCTTTCTACCAAGTTTTCTTGCAGATTACACGATAATGAAGTGATCATTAAGGAGATTAAATTGTGCACACAATTGGTCTTCAAAAGACTAAATTCATGAAAAATTCTAAAGACAAATCCAACTCCACAACC
The DNA here is from genome assembly GCA_031772625.1 of Pinus tabuliformis. Taxonomy (NCBI): domain Eukaryota; kingdom Viridiplantae; phylum Streptophyta; class Pinopsida; order Pinales; family Pinaceae; genus Pinus; species Pinus tabuliformis. The sequence goes on along the minus strand of CM062806.1, from coordinate 410,941,957 downwards.
ACTACCTTGCACCTCCCTTTTTGAAACAAATTTTGAATTCTACCAATTGTAAATCCATAAAGCATGACATTTCCATATCCATTTTTCACAGTAAGAGTTCTTATTCATACACCATGCATTTGCTTACATCCATTCCTTACAAGCTTATTGTCATTTTCCATGTCATTAACATTCCCCTTCATTTCCGCAAATAAAACCTTGCTTCTATGGATACCATTGAGTCAAAGTCCTAGAGTCTAGTTAACTTTGTAAAAACACCTAGAGGCTTGCATGCCTTAATGGCAAGTACTCTTTCCAATGAACAATGTGAGTACATTAATATCCCTTGTTCGTTGGATCTTGTAGGTGACTCGACCATGACAAATTTATTCGTACCTACAAAGATGTGTTAGGCATCCTGACTCCCATTGGAATCAATGGTGGGAGCTCTTGTGTTGGCTAGGGGCATTCATTAATGACCACTAAGTCAACAACTTCTTGCTATGTTTGACACCAACACATTTATTCACATAGTAAGATTTGTGCCATCGAGCATTGAAGACTTGAAGACCCATATTTTGTAACAGATGAAGCAGACTTCCTTTCATTGTTTGTCATGACTTGATGAAAAGTCAAAAAATAAGGCTGGGGGGAATGTAATTTCTATATTTTATATACCTTCCAAGCCTTATACATTTTCAGCCGCATTCAGTAGCAGATTCTAAACATTCAGCAGAAGATCTAGCAACATATTTAGCAACAGATGCAGCAACAATAAAAGATTCACTTTTTTGATTTCATCCACCATTTTCACAACCAAGTAAAGAAGACTATGAACAGAATTTTGCAGCCACACATGCACAACTCTCATCCGTTTTTGAAAGGGTAAGTTAAGGTATGATATTTTCTAACTTTTAACCATTTAATTCCTTGAAAAGTTAGAATAATAATTTTTGGAAAAACTTCACTTCCTTTCGTCATTTTGTCAAATTGCCAAAACCATCCGTTGAAGGGGGAAATACATTCACATTCATATAACATCCATATTCATATATCGCATTCTAAAACCCACATACCTTCAAAATATATTCACTATTACATGAGCATATAAATGGCTTTGCAAAAAGTATTTAAAATTTAATTGGATTCCAACACAATAATTGTTGTTACAAAAGAACCAACCATGATGCATTCCAACAAAAATACTCTGCAATAAAAATCACATTATCAATATGCAAAGATCATACATTAAAATTGAATGCAACAAACAAAATATGGTTGAAACACAAGAACCAACCAAGTTGTAATTCATCACAAACACTTTGCAAAAAGTTAAGTAAATGATATCATGCAGAGTTTAAGCCAAAAGCTCAAGTATCAAAAATTAATGTAATATATTGCATGAGGACATGCAATACCTATAGTTTGGGGGTATGTTGGGCCTCAAAATAGTCCCTATTCTCACTCCATTATTCACCAATACCTTCACATTACTTCCATATTATCTTCATGTCACCTCCATTCCACCTCCACATCATTACATTTATCTCATCATTGGGTTATAACTATGCTTTTCCAAATTTTATTAACTCTTAACATTTTAAAGTGAATTTATGGTTAAACTTTAGAAAATAATATGCTTATACTTATACCTAACAATTAGAATGAGTTTTTTGACATGTGTAGGTACAAAGGAAGTTTCCAAGGCATCTTTATGTGGCACTCTATGTTCAAATTCGAATTTTAGAAGATCATGGACCTCATGGAGGATAGGGTTATGTGTCACCATTGGTTGAAAAATATGTGGGTCAAAGGAGGGAATAGTGGATTTACATTTATGAGTTTGTTATCATAGCTTTTGTATAAATAGGAGTGTTATCTCCTTCATTTGTAATCTTCATTTTGTAATCTTAACTTTTAGAATTTAGAAACTTAGTCCTTCATTTGTAATTTTAGATTTTAGAATCATTGTAATGTAGAGCTTAGGACCTCTTGGAATGTAGAACTTGGAGCTTGTAATTGCAATTTTCAATTGAGGATAAATAAAGTGGATTGGATTTTCTTCTACATTTGACTTCTTTCTAAGCGTGCTTGTGGAGCTATGGAGGGCCCCCATTGCCTCACTTGCATACTTGTTTGGTATAGTAGGATTTCTTTCATTTATGTTTTTAAATTCATTAGTTTAAATATCTTGATGCTGGAAATATAAATGAATAGTCTCTTGTAAGAGAGCTTTAATATTTCCCGTAATCAATTTGAATTATGTTTAAATGCCTTCATTTCTTAGTTAATTGATTAAGATGTTAGAAATATTAATGGACAGTCTCCTGTAAGGGAGTTTTAATATTTATTACACTTGTCACAATGTATTTAGATTTCATTTTGATTAAATGACTAAATAGGTGTTGGAAATCCCAATGAAATACCTCCTGTAAGGGAGCCTTGGCATTTCTTCACCTAGATTAGTTTAGTTTATCTCTAAGTCCATATATATTGGATGATCCTCGAAGGTTACTTACCCGGATTGATAGTAAATGAAACTCTAATTTGCATCCGCATTTTAGACCAAACAATGTTTTCAAAAGTGTTACAATTTATGTTGTACAAGGGTTTGCATTGTTATTTTTATCATATTTATGGAGACTACTTGGTGGTTTGTTCAATGTTTTGGATCGACATGGGGAATTTATCTTCATGGAACCTCTTTTCTTCATTGTTTTTTAATATTTTATGGAGGTCTTTGGTCGAGGGACTCTCACTTCTCCTTTCTTAGATGCTTGTGCTAGTTGATTTGCTAGTATTCTAACATTTTCTTGTCTTGTTACATATTTGATGGTTATGAAGCATGTTACCTCATTATGATGTGATTTTGATATATATGCTTATTTTGGATGTGCTAAATATTTTTTTCTAGATGATGGCATTAGGAGGTAGATGTTTCATGTTTTTGAATACTCCTAGTGACTTTGTGTTTTGATGTTTGATGATGATGTCACTATGAGTGGGTTTTCTACATAGTCCTCATGTGTTGGATGTTTGATGGGGTATGTACTTGATGATCACATGGGTTAGCACTTTGTTATATCCCATTCTCTTATTATGTTTCTGTAGTGTCCTATCTAGGGTGCTAGATTAGGCTATATTTATTATCGACCAGGATCAGTAAACTTCGAGGCATGCGTCTACAATCTATAGACATAAAGGATTCCTAACTAAGTGTTCGTGATGATAAGTTACAGAAATTCTTTACGGAAGTTTGAGGTATGCTCCCTATCACCTGGACACTCAGGTCACTCAATTCATCTACCTATTCTAAAAACACTGTGTATTACTTAAACCAAGATTTCAATCCCCTTACAAGGATACTGTGCATAAAACCCCTGTTCAGTGAACACTCAGCATTCAATGTTTATCATTCATGAAAGATTGAAATATACTAGAATCACAAGCACACTTAAAATTCAAATATATGAGAAACAGGGTTCATGAAGATGCTCTTAAAAATAACGAAAGATCAGATCCCTTACAGGATACAATTCAACGATCTCTGCGATGAATCCTTCAAGCTACCATCATAAACATTACTCATACGAATTTCTAATTAAATCAACGAAAGCATAAACTGAACTCTAATCACTGTGCATGCTATTGAATATTCAGAAGTTGCAAATAAAATGAAATGACAGTATACCCGTTCCACGCAGGGCCCATCCGCGTTTCAAAGGTATACTGGACTGTGCTCAAGCAACTATAGAATCAACGCAACAATGAAATCATGACTACAACCGTGGACGGGTATACTGCAGGGCCCGTCCGCGTTTCAAAGGTATACTGGACTGTGCTCAAGCAACTATAGAATCAACGCAACAATGAAATTGTGACTGCAACCGTGTCTTTGGTATTAAGTTCAAAAACTCTATTTTCAAAACGATACAATGATAACCACCAACTGACAACACATAACTATGTTTACATATGTTTTTACAACGTTTACATTTCGGAATGTATGTACATTCTTGAAGCGGTTGTTGCCGCTTTTTCTATGGCATAGTTTTTAAGTTGTTTCTATTCTGAACCAATTTCAACAAGGAATAAAACTAAATCAGTTTAGAACCCTATGCTGTTGCTGCTTTTGTCACCAACATGCTGTTCTTTGACCGTCATTGACCGTGCCTTCTGGAGCGTTGGTTCTGCTGTAGGATAGGTGTTCGTCCATGCTTGTACATTCTACTTTTCATCCCTACCCTTTGCTTTAGCTTAGATGTCATGCCATATGTCAAACAATAAACCAATTACAGGATGTTGCAACTTCCTGTAGTCTTTTTATCAAAAATCCCTAATTCTTTAACATAAAACTCATAAATCAATTCTAATGTATTTAACAACTATAATACTGTTAACTAATCAATTTCAAGGGGTCTAAGAGATGTATGAAGGAAAAAGGTAGGCAAACGATGTGTTTCAAGAGGAAAAAGGAGGTCAAGGAATGATACCAACATCTCTCCCCGACTTAATGAGTTAGCATGACCTCATGCTAATCCCGATGTGCTTCCTCTGAACTCTGTCCCTGCCTGTACCTCTGCTGCCCTCAACAATGTATCCACATTCTTCTTCACCTGGGCATCTTTCTGACCATGGAGCTCATGCTTTAAACTTTTGTACTTTTCCTTGAGGACCTTCTTTTGGTTGTACCATTTAGTGGCCCACTTACAAATATCTGTTTGTTCAGCTTCAAGTTCCTTAATTTGTTCCCTTAACTTTTCATTTTTTTGTTGAGTCTCTTTAATCTACGCTTTGAGCATTTCATTTTCTTTCTTGATAACTTTTTCCAGCATATTAGCCTCCATTAGTTCTTCCTTTAACTTTTCAATTTGCTTCTCCAGTTTCTTCTATTTCTTAATGACAGGTTGTGAATCTTTTTCTTGCCTGTTGTTGCTTTCAACCTCCATCTCAGCTCCTGGTCCAGGTTGTGAGTGGGCACTACTTTCAATATCCATCAGCATAGGTGCATTTGATTCAGGCTGGTCTTCTTGTAGCTGGGCCTTTGATGTTCTCCTGGTTCTTCTTGAATAGGTGGTAAAAAATTTATCTTGCTCTGCTTTCCGAGCATCCTCTTTTCTCATTTTCCTCGTCCTTATACTGCTAACAGGTGGAGGTACCTTGCTTTCTTTGTGTATAGGAATCTCTTCATCGATATCATTCATGAATCTTGAGTTTTCTTGTGGTTCTTCCTTGTCCTCTTCGTCTTTAATTTGGTTAGCAGCCAAGAAATCCTTCCACGTTTTCCCTCTTCTCTGCAATTCATACTCAATAAGAATTTTAATTAACCCAAAGTGATATAAGCTCTTGTCTTCGTTACCTTTCTACTTTTGGATGGTCTTCGACATTTTGGTTAGGCTTTGCAAGAGGAAGTATGGCAGACTGATAACACACTACCCTTTCAAATGTAACATTAACTTGATATGGTACAAGTAAACAATACTGTAGCGGCCTTCACAAGTTACAAACTTTTGGATGATATAGACCATCTCGTCCTAGGGATGCACCGGCCAACTTCTTGGGACGCCTTTCTTCCAATTAACGGACGAAACCCTGGATCTGGACATAAATTGAGTCCATGATTTCTCTTTAAATTGCTTTGTCTTGAAGTACTTCTCCCCTTCTGGGCTGATCCCTAGGGCTTGAGCTATGGTATCTTCCGAAACTCTGAATGAAAAATTACCTATCAGAGCTTTCTCTCCGTTGAATGTAAAAGCGAACTGTTTGGTGACCTCTTCATTACTTCCACGAAATTTCTCTAAAAAGGGCAGCCACTGTATTTCTTTAAGAATTGAAATGCAATCTTCGTGATACTGGGAACTGTCGAATATGCTTGGTTCGACCCTATTGGTCATTTTGGCCGAGAGTTGTGCTCTAACTCTTCTTTGTTTATGTTTTACAAATTCAACAAAGAAGTTTTGATTTGTTACCTTTTATCTTCCGCCCCAATACTGCTGACCTGGTGGCGTCCTCGGCTCTTTAACACTAGCTCCTTTAGTAACCCAAACGATGCTCGATTGACTATCTTGTAATAGAGGTCGAACCCAATTAACTACATTTTCCTTTCGTGGCGCTTGCTACTTTCAGTCTTTACTGTTGAAGTCACAGGAGTCGAATGCTAACATAGAACAACTGAAAATGATAATGAAATAACCGGCTTAACTCAATTCATAACATATTCATCTTTTGAAACAGAGGAATGGTTGTACTGGTCGTATGGATGCCATCATAGAAACGCTAGAAGCATATATATGAAGTACTGGGATATGATTCCGGGTAGTCGTTTGCATCATTTGGCTTTGTCGGGTGTTTGAATGATAATTCGGTCGTTTCAAACATAATGAACAAGCCCGCATGACATTTGGTTTCCAAACAATTCACCACGTGTCCTGCTTCTGTTGGTACCCGGCCAAATAGAAATGTTGGGATGGTTGTAGGGTCTAACTGGTTGGTAATAGAGATTGAAAAGGGTGATATGAGAGGGGATTAACAAAATCATATAAGTATGAGAGGGGTTGGAGTATTGGAAGATGATAGGGATTAACAATAGGATAACGAGTGATAGGTATGGAGGTGTCTCTGAAATTGATCGTAGCAGTCACAGTTATTAAATTTAACATTAAAAATTAATCTAAGAATTTAAATGTTAAGAATAAGGAATATATTACACTTTCGTTGGTTGTTCAAGCGTTGCATTGGCATGCTGGGTAGGACTAGTCTCTTTTGACTATTCTTTGTTGTTCATAACAGGTCCCCTGAGATAGATTTGAATGCAACAGGTCCCTCTGAGATCTTGAAGATGTTCATGCAGCTTCTTTGAAATCCGGAAAAAGAATTATATGTATACAGGTTCCTTGATCTTTGGTATTTGATGAAGTCTTGGTGCCCAGAAACCTGTGGATCCTTGTAGAAACTTGATGAAGCTTTGTTGAAGTAATCCGAAAGTAACAGTCTCTTAACAGGTCCCTTTTATGTGTCTTAAACAGGTCCCATTATTGCTGGTGTTGGTAACATGGTATTCTGGACAGAACAGGTCCCCCTGCATAATGTTTGTAACCAGGTCCCTCTGAGATAAAATAATGACAAAACAACTTCTTTATTGAAATCTGGAATGCTGAAACAAACTGCTTTGGAAATTTACAGTGAGGAGATGAGATAAGAAATCTTTTAAGAATTTACAATGGAGAGATAAGAGAAAAAATCTTGATGCTTCTCTCCCCCACTAAAGTGTTGACTTGTCCTCAAGTCATTATTTAGTTGATAAATGAAATAGGGAACAAAAGAAAAGGAATTCTTACCCGCCAACGAATTGGTTTTCAAGTAAGAATTCCGAGTTAGAGTGTGCCAGAGTCTGGTTTTCACATCTAACCCATTGTTATTATTTTTTTTGTTGTGTTTGTGTTTTTTCTCTTCTTTTTTTTAGATTTTGTTTTGTTTTTTTCTTTTTTTTTTCTTTTTTTTGAATTTCTAAATTGAAATGAAATGAACTAAGGCAGGGATACTGCAGCTGAAGGCTACAGTATCTCAACCTCTCTTTGTTGAGATACTGTTTGGAGAAAAATTTTCTTGTTGATGGGCTTAGTGTAAAGTTTCAGGCGATGACCGTTGACAGTAAAGGAATGACCTTCTCCATCAATAGTTTTGAGCTTGACTGAACCATTGTCGTAAGCCTGAATAATTTGGTATGGGCCCATCCAATGGGTGGTAAACTTGGCTTTATGATCTTTGAATTTAGAGTTAAAAAGTAAAGCCCAGTCGCCTTCCTTGAACTGCTTCTTCTTGATATGTACATCATGCCATTGCTTCCTTTATTTTTGCATGAGGATTGTGGTTTCCTCTGCTTGATGCCTCATCTCATCCAGCTGGTTCAACTGTTGAATTCTTTCTTGTTGTGCTTGGTCCAGGTCAATTTGCAAATCTGCAGCTAGTTTGAAAGTATGTATTTGAAACTCAATAGGAAGCATTACCTCTTTGCCATACACCAATTGATATGGTGTAAATCTTGTAGTATTCTTCCATGTAATTCTATAAGCCCAGAGTGCATCTTTGAGTTTCTCTTCCCAATTCTTTCTGTTCATTGCCACAGTTTTAGTGATGATCCCTTCCAAAGTTTTGTTTGTGGATTCCACCTGCCCACTGGCCTGTGGATGGTAAGGTGTATTTCTTCTGTGCTTGATTTGGTATTTTTCTGTGATGTCCTTCACTAACTTTGAAGTAAATTGATTACCCTGATCAGTCACTATTTCCCTTGGTACTCCATACCTTACAAAAATCTCTTCAAAAAGGAAATTTACCACTGTTTGTTCGGTGGCTCTAACTAGTGCTTTTGCTTCAGCCCACTTTGTGACGTAATCAGTACATACTAAGATGTACTTCTTACCATTGGAGGTTGGGTTAATGGGTCCTATGATGTCTAGAGCCCATTTTTCAAATGGCTCTAGGTGAACTTGGGGTTGAAGTGGCATCTCGTCTGTAGCTGTTGGCCTGCCCATTCTTTGGCAGCTGTCACAACTCTTCACGTACTTCTTGAAATCCTTAAAAATGGATGGCCAGTAGTATCCAAGACTAAGAACTTTGAATGTTGTTCGCTTAGCTGCAAAATGCCCACCACACGGTTCATCATGGCAAGATTTTAAAATATCAATTATCTCATCATTTCTTACACATTGTCTTATAATCATATCATAACCAGTGTAAAATAAATCGCCATTAATCCATGACTATCGAGCACTTTTTTTGACTAGTCTCTTCTTTTCCTTTGGAGTAAAGTATGGAGGTGTCCTTCCTGTAGACAAATAATTGGCCAAGTCAGCATACCAAGGATTCACTATGGCAATTTCAAATAAATTTTCATCTGGGAAAGAATCTTCGATCAAAACAACCTCACCTGGATTTTGCAGTCTAGAAAGAAAATTTGCCACCTGATTCTCTTTACCTGGTCTATCTAACACTGTGATGTTAAATTCCTGTAACAATAATAACCATATGGTAACTCTGCCACTAGTTATTGGTTTATTCATTAAATGTCTAATGGCAGAATGATCAGTATGTACAAAGACTTCATAACCAGTTATATAATGTTGGAATTTATTCACAGCATATATGATGGCAAGTGTTTCCTTTTCTGTGACTGTGTAGTTTGACTCTGCAAGTGTTAGATTTTTGCTAATGAAATAAATGGCATAATTACAAGATTCCTCTTTTTTTCCTAATGAGGCACCCACTGCAGTGTCAGATGCATCTGTAAAGATATGAAATGGTAGGCTCCAGTTAGGCCCTCTTAAGACTGGTGCGGTTGATAACTTCTTTTTGAGTGCTTCAAATGCTTGTTGGCAGTTCTCATTCCAGTTGAAAAGTACATCTTTTGTTAGAAGCTTAAACAAAGGTAAAGCTATTTTACTAGAATGTTCAATAAACCTTCTGTAATAGCTTGCATACCCAAGGGAACTTCTTACCTCTCTTTGATTCTTTGGAATTGGAAAATCAACAATGATCTGGATTTTTGCTGGATCAACTTTGATGCCTTGAAAAGAAATATAGTGGCCTAATACTATCCCTTCGTTTAACATCATAAAGCACTTTTCATTGCTCAGGGATAGATTAGCTTCAATACATCTTTTCAAAACTCTTTCAAGGTTCTCTAATGCATGTTCAAATGAATTGTCGTACACTGAAAAATCATCCATGTAAACTTCAACACAATCATGAACTAAATCAGTGAAAATAGCTAATACAGCTCTCTGAAATGTAGCTGGAGCATTGCAAAGTCCAAATGGAAAAACATTATAAGCATAAGTGCCCCAAGGACATGTGAATATGGTTTTTTCCTGGTCTTCTGAGGCTATCCTGATCTGGTTGTAGCCACTAAAACCATCAAGAAAAGAAAATGATGATTTCCCAGCTAATGTGTCTAACACTTGGTCAATAAATGGTAGTGGGAAATAATCTTTGAGCGTTGCTTTGTTCAATTGTTTGTAATCAACACAAATGCGCCACTTACCATTTTTCTTGGGCACTATAACCAATGGGGATACCCGCTGACTGTCAGAAATAGGATATATAAAATTAACTCTCAACAGTTTTTGCAATTCTTCTCTGAAAATATCCTGGAGCATGGGGTTCATTCTTCTCTACGGTTGCCTCACCGGTTTGATAGTACTATCTGTATAAATATGGTGAGTGCATGTGTCAGGATGAATCCCATGCATATCGGTGTAGTCCCAAGCAAATGCTTTCTGGTATTTTCTCAATAGTCGAATCAATTTCTCTTGCTGAGATGAGTCTAGGTGATTGCCTATGTTCAGAGTTTTCCCTGGACTAATCTCTATGACCTGACTCTGTGTGTTTGTGATGGATTGAACTGGAAAAATATCTTGAAATGTGGCTTGAAAAGATTGAATGGTGCATGTTTCTTGAAAATTTTGGGCTAAAAGTACATCTGCAGCATGATACTGGTCGTTTCTCAAATTTTCGGAAATATCAGGTTGAGAAAGGAACAATTCTACCAAATCATTATTATTTTGTTCTTGGAAATCATAGATTTGGTCAATGCTAAAAACAGATTGTACTTCTTCTTTATCATTGTATTTATCATCAAGTCATAAATTGTGTGTTACTGTTGGTGATTGTGCCGATGGATAAAGAGTGAGTTGTTTCCTTTCAGTCCCTCTTGAAATAATCATGTTGCCCGATCGACATCCTATGAATGCATCAACAGTCGCTAACCATGGTCTACCAAGGATGATAGGGTGCCGTACTAAATTGGATTTGGGTTGAAGAACTAAGAAGTCCACTGGATACTCCCAAGAGTCTAGTGAAACAATTATGTTCTCCAAAATCCCTTCAGGAATCACTTTAGACCTATCGGCTAGTTCTAGAACAATCGTTGTGTGTTGCAAATTTATGAGCTGGAGTGTTCTCATGGTTTCAAGAGTCATGACATTTATTGCGGCCCCAAGATCTATTAAAGTGTTTGGAATCTGTATGTTGTTAATGATTGTAGTAACTCGGGGGATACCAAGATCAACATACTTTTCCATCGAGATGGTATTTGTCGTAAGGCTAGCTAAATGTCCTATAACATGAATGGTTTGTGGATCAATCCTTTTCCTAGTGGGGTTCTTAAGAAACATTTCTTTGATTGCTTTAGTGTATATGGGAATGTCTTTTATGGTTTGGAGTAGCGGAATTTTTATATAAACATTCTTGAGCTCATCTAAAACATCAAACTGTGGTATGGACATTGGAAGTTTCATTTGGACCAATCAGTCTGGAAAAGGTGGATGCAATGGTTGCATATGCTTATCTTTGGTATCATCGTTTGGTTTTCTTTGATTTTTCATTTCATTTTCATTTTCTGTGTTTTCTTCTTGTTTATCTGTTATTGGAGAATATTTGTGGAGTACCCAACCAGACCTCAAGTTGATATTTTGCAAGGGTAGTGTGGGATATGAGGTTCCCTCTTCTACATTGTAGGCTGGCCTCTCTGCTCTGTTATTTGGATTTGGGACAGTTGAGCAGGAATTTGAGTAGGTCTGGGAGGTTGTGAGTTAGATGGAAATTGCAGTTGTGGTGGATTTATTGGTGGAGGAGCAGACAATGCTTGTTGAGTAGGTTGAGGTTGGTAAACAACTTGCTGCTAAGGATACTGCTGATATGGTTGAGGATGTGATGAATATGGCTGATGATATTGTTGATATGGCTGTGAATATGGTTGGTATGATTGAGGATATGTATGATAGGATTGAGAGTATTGTTGAGATGGTCTCCATTGTTGCTGTGGGTGATTTTGGCACTGCCATGGCATGGGTACATTCCATGAATTCTGCGCATACATTTGATCATTTACAGGAAATTGAAAATTTTGATTTGGAAACATACCTTGAGGTGTTGGCCTTGGCTTCCATGGTCTCTTTGTGCCCATGTAATACACGTTTTCCATCTTTGCATTAGCTGCCATATTACAGTTCTGCAAAACCTTAACTTTAGTACAATTAAATATATCATGATGTTCAGTACAGAAGGCACAAACTTGGATGTTTTCTAATGGGCAGTCTTTTAAGGCATGTTTCTTCCGGAATTTTGGGCAGAAGATAGCCATTATCTGATCTTCATATTCTTGTTTCTTCTTAGCTTTTAGAGTGTCAATTTGGTTCCCTAGGGTGCTTAACAGATCTGTTTTAAATTCTTCTAACAGATTCCCTATTTCAGCCCTTGTGACACTTGCTGAAGCAGATTTTGTGACTTTGGATGACAAGGTTCTTTTTCCAATTTTAGCTTTGCTCCTTGAATACTTTTCGCATAATTCAGCGATTTCTTCAAAAGGTAAGGTAGAAATGCCACCTTTTCCCATCAAATTAAGATCATCCATGTATTCCTCTCGGACGCCTTTCAAAAATATTGTGCGGATCAGATCAAGAGGCATAGTTCGGTGTTTGGATTTTTGTAAGTTGTAGACAAACCATTCTAAGTATTCCTCCAAGGTTTCATCCTCTTGTTGGCTCATTCTAAAGATATCGTCTTTGGAATCTTTGGATCTATAGTAAGGTTGATATTTCCTTAGAAAATTCTTCTCATGCCATCCCAATCAATTATCACATGCTCACCAAGCCTCATGAACCATCTCAAGGCTGATGCCTTTAATGTCGCTGGGAAGAGTCTAAGCCTATGGGCATCATCTGTGTAACCATATGTTCGACATACAATGTCAAACTCGAACAAGAATGAGTCTGGGTCTTCCGAAGCCATACCATAAAAGTTTGGTAGCACAGATGGAGGTATGTTTTTCATTTCGATCTCATCATCTTCTTGTGGTTCATGTATAGGAAACTTAAAGGTTGACTCTTCTTCATCTCTTTGTCCTTGATTTGGTACTGATCCATCTCCTTCCTCAGCCATTCTAATAGGTTTCTCTGTGTCAGTGTCACTTGTTTTAAAGAGGAGATTAAAGATAGATTGTTCGGTCACTGTGCTACTTTCTCCTTGTGTGGAGGATCTAGGAAAGTGTTTCTTCTATGATTTATGTGCTAATAAAGTTTGCCTTTCGATGAGAGTAAGTCTTTGTCCTGACTTTTGTTTATCCTCTAATGCTTGTATGGTGACTTCCTCAGCTGGTGTTGTATTTCCTAAAGAGTCTGCTCCTGATGATGGTTTAGTTTTTGGATGGGGGGTTTTTATGAATCTACCTTGATTGTCTCTAAATCTAGGCATAAATGAACATGATTTCTAAATTTATGTTTTTGCTCGTTTTTATTGAATTTGTTTTAGATCCTTTAACTACGCCTCCCTGGCAATGGCGCCAAAATGTAGTGTCCTATCTAGGGTGCTAGATTAGGCTATATTTATTATTGACCAGGATTAGTAAACTTTGAGGCATGTGTCTACAATCTATAGACATAAAGGATTCCTAAGTGTTCGTGATGATAAGTTACAGAACTTCTTTACGGAAGGTTGAGGTATGCTCCCTATCACCTGGACACTCAGGTCACTCAATTCATCTACCTATTCTAAAAACACTGTGTATTACTTAAACCAAGATTTCAATCCCCTTACGAGGATACTGTGCATAAAACCCCTGTTCAGTGAACACTCAGCATTCAATGTTTATCATTCATGAAATATTGAAATATACTAGAAGCACAAGCACACTTAAAATTCAAATATATGAGAAACAGGGTTCATGAAGATGCTCTTAAAAATAACGAAAGATTAGATCCCTTACAGGATACAATTCAACGATCTCTGCGATGAATCCTTCAAGCTACCATCATAAACATTACTCATACGAATTTCTAATTAAATCAACGAAAGCATAAACTGAACTCTAATCACTGTGCATACTATTGAATATTCAGAAGTTGCAAATAAAATGAAATGACAGTATACCCATTCCACGCAGGGCCCGTCTGCGTTTCAAAGGTATATTGGACTGTGCTCAAGCAACTATAGAATCAACCCAACAATGAAATCGTGACTGCAACCGTGTCTTTGGTATTAAGTTCGAAAACTCTGTTTTCAAAACGATACAATGATAACCACCAACTGAAAACACATAACTGTGTTTACATATGTTTTTACAACGTTTACATTTCAGAATGAATGTGCATTCGTGATGCGGTTGTTGCCGCTTTTGCTATGGCATAGTTTTTAAGTTGTTTCTATTTTGAACCAATTTCAAAAAGGAATAAAACTAAATCGGTTTAGAACCCTATGTTGTTGCTGCTTTTGTCGCCAACATGCTGTGATTTGACCGTCATTGACCATGCCTTCAGGAGCATTGGTTCTGCTGTAAGATAGGTGTTCGTCCATGCTTGTACATTCTACTTTTCATCCCTACCCTTTGCTTTAGCTTAGCTATCATGCCATATGTCAAACAATAAACCAATTACAGGATGTTGCAACTTCCTTTAGTCTTTTTATCAAAAATCCCTAATTCTTTAACATAAAACTCATAAATCAATTCTAATGTATTTAACAACTATAATACTGTTAACTAATCAATTTCAAGGGGTCTAAGAGATGTATGAAGGAAAAAGGTAGGCAAACGATGTGTTTCAAGAGGAAAAAGGAGGTCAAGGAATGATACCAACAGTTTCTATGGTGGGTCTAATGGTGCATGTTTCATTTGTGGCATTTTCCTAGGTGATATAACTTAATGATGTAACGTATGTTAAACATCACCTAGGGAGGAATGTGTTTTATGATGCTAGTACCCTCATTGAAGTTCTATTTCTTAGATTTGAGTTAGCAACTGGTACTACATATGATTTGATGGTAACATAACCTTTTCCTATGGTTGGATGATGTTTTTTGATGTAATAATCCCTTGGTGGTTGTGCACCTTAGGTTGGTATTTATGTTTTTTTGTTATCATGGTGGGGTTTTGTTGGGAGAACATATTTTATTTACATGGTACTATCATGCATGTTCATGGTGATTTAATAAGTTGATGACTATTTGAGGAGGACTATGGTTATATTTGAGTATTAACCTTTGTGTAGATATGTTGAGGTTGAGGCACTAGAGTTTGATCCTGTAATGGAAAGTTCCAAATCATTTCCATGCTATGTGTTTTTGGGATTTTGGTTGGCATAGAAAAACATGTTTTTTGAGGATAAGTGTTGGATCCCTACTCTTCTGGCTCTCAAAATTTGAACTTTTTTTAAACAAGGCTAGAAGTAGAAGTTTAATGCATCATTTAGAATTGTTAAGGAATAATTGATTGATTTAAATAAACCTTGGGGATTTCTTGATGATGTGTGTCAAGGGACATCTAGTACCTACGAAGTTGGAGAAATGCTTCATTTAAACAAAACACATTTTTATAAGTTAAAATATGGCATAGGTTGAGGCACTAATAATAGGGCTAAGGTTTTTTCTCTATGGATCTTCTTAAAAGTTTCTACAAATAAGGTTATCATTGATTTACAATTCTTTGGTGATTGGAGAATGTTGATGGAATGGTAATAATAATCAGTGTCTCATTACAAATATGGCATTTACATCTATGCTCAACAAGGTTTTGGAAGCTAAATATAGGTTCCAGTTAATTCACTTTGAACAAATTTATAAAAAAAAAACAATGTAAAGGAAAATGATTGTGAAAGGAGGTTTTAACCTTAATTGAGGGATAGATGCTATACAATAACATAATGGAAATGAGATAGTGCCCAAGGAGCTTCTCATGGTTATGTAATGTGGTGTTTATTAATTTTTGTTTGGTTAACATGTATTATTTCTTTTTTGTGGATGGTATTAAGACTTGTTTCCTATGTGTTTGATATAAATTCACACAAAATAAAAGGAGATATTTGCCCAAATATCCTACCTCAACATGTGATTGACAGCAAGTGAAAGATACAAACAAATCCATTAGCCAAAATGCAATCACAATCAATGCAATCAATGAAAAGAAAATAAATGGTCGCATATTAAAAACCCTTGCATGCTGGTGTAGGTTACAAACCCT
The DNA here is from genome assembly GCA_031772625.1 of Pinus tabuliformis. Taxonomy (NCBI): domain Eukaryota; kingdom Viridiplantae; phylum Streptophyta; class Pinopsida; order Pinales; family Pinaceae; genus Pinus; species Pinus tabuliformis. The sequence continues at coordinate 410,925,972 of CM062806.1, read as the reverse complement.
TCTCAACAAATGGAAACCATACCCCTATCTAGAGATTCTGCTCCAAATCCTTGATTCAAACCCCTACACATATGCATGAACACACAAGGATAAGGTTTTCCTCCACAAAATTCAAGTTAGATTACATTATGAACTATTACAAGTAGTAAACCATAATCTCACATATACAAACATCAAATGGAGAGGGAAATCAATTTTCCATTCATACAATAACACTAGTACATAAGGGTCAAAGGATCTTATCTTGAGTTCTTTGGTGAACAATTTTTTCCCTAAAATTCATGGGCTCAAGTCTCTGAAGACATGTTGTATCTATCCTAGTTTTGGCACTTATGAAATAGTTGTATCTAGTGTAATAGAAGTAGTTGATATTTCAAAGCTACTGATTCTCTAGAAATTCTCATTCTGATTTTAAAAAAGAAAAAGAAAAAAAACAATAAAAACAACAATGGTACATAATGAAATTCCTGTCATAGTTTAAGTTTCATGGGAAACTTAATTGAATCCAGTGTTCTAGTTAAAAAAAAAAAATGGGTGTGCTGACAAATTATTTGTCAGCACTAATTTAGCAATTAAAAGGAAAAGCGCTGCAAATTTTTTTGGAAGAAAATGATTTAATTTTTGAACAAGCGAGTGCTAAAAAACCACTTGGTATAATACCCTACTATCATCCTATAGGTGGCGTTGACAAATCAATTGGAAGCACTCCATTTTACTCTATTTTTTCCTGTTTTAGTCACTGTCTTTAAGCGCAGTTTCTGAACAGTTGGAAATGAAATTTTCAAATATGAAAGAGGATTTTGTTGGGGACCAACTCATTTAAATAAAAAAAACTTTCAGTTTTTACACATCTATCATGGTTTTGGATATTCGAATGGCTCTTTGTAGCCTATTTTTCATAAATTCACCATATTTAATTTTTTCTATGTTTATAAAAAACACAACTCACTAAATGCCAAATGTATCCTATTTTGAAGCGTCAAGATGGAATTTTTGATATAGTTGATAAGTAGAGTTCCATGTAATCATCCAGGATTCAAAGGGAATGTCAATGTCATTTGTTAGAGGAGAAGGATCAGCTTAGTGGGTAATTTCCAAGATTCGAAAACAAGTTGGTAGTTCCACACTTCCAATAGTCAAAGGTGCACAAAATCAACATTTAAGGTGGCAAAGGATTATTCATCAGATCTAGATTTGTATTCATTATTCAAGTAATCATATCCTTAATACATTAAGTCAATTTATTCCAGATTTAAGGAAAATGAGTGACTTTGTGGTAGAAACTCGACATGTAGAAGATTTCTTCTAGATTTTCAAGGCCAAAAATCAGCATCTCCGGTTAGACAGAGATATCCAAAGGACACTTAGCACAAGAAGAAGATGAGATGGTAGCCAACATTCCATAGTGCTAGCATATTTGTGACCACCAACTTTCAGCAAATCCAAACCAATTGTAACCCTAGCCATATTTAGTGTATTTCTTATGAGTTTAATTTTATTTTGTTCCAAAATTTTAGAAACGGTTTTGAGAATGTATTTGATTATACATTTCAAAATTTCTAGTAGAAAAGGGGTTGGTGTTTTGTGAGACAACTAACTCATTTGTGGTATTAAATTTATTACTATTAATCAAAATTTCCTCAAAGCAGAAGTACTTGTGACATATGTTCTCGCATATTCTATCAATTTTATTTGTTTTCAGTATGCTTTCCCAGTTAATGTTCTCTTTCTAATGATTCATTGAATGCCATCTTTAGCATTTGAATAAGATTAAAATAATTAGATTTCATTTCAAATGTCTTTTTCATAGTATTCAAATGCTTACACCTAATTTGTCTAAAGTTTCTTATAGAATTCCTCTTAATTGATGCCCTATTTGAGATGGTTTGTATTTTCTCTTTCCTTTGTTCATCTAAAAATTTTTAAAGTATGAAATATTGTAGTTCTTTCCTGCAAATCATCCATTTTACTATAATTAGTCTTTGAGAAATATAGATTAATCCCAGACCAAATCCATGCCAAATGGTCCTTTTTTCATTTTCCAACCAAAATTATTCTTATTTACATTTAAGCTGGCCACTGAGCATATGAGTGACCTGCTACTTTGGTGACCTTGAGTAGTAGAGCTAAGGAGAGGTCCCTATCAAGATTGGAAAGGCCATCTTCTGATTTTAAAGTCTGTTTTGAAGGTTTCTCAGTTTTTCTCCCCGCAGCCAGGGTAATTTATGAGTGATAACACCTTGGCGCCATTGTCAGGGAAGTGATGCTTCAACTCAACATCATTGAAGAATGATAACCAATAGATATTCTCTCTGATGGTGAACAAAACAAAGATATAGAAGGGCTACACATCATTCACCTGATGACTCCACTCTTAGGAGGATCCATAAATCAAAGTATCATTGGCAACTCCATTATATCAAGATGAATCCATAATCTACAAGGTATGCTCCTATGAATCGTGCTCATATTCCTAGCTTTCCAAATTTTATTCCTTGCATAGATTCGAAAACATACCTTCCAAGATTCAAACATCAGGTACAAGATTATGTTGTGTTCCATTTGGTCAAATTTCATATGCACATACATAGGCTAGGGGTTGAATTGCATGAAGATTGCTTGATGAAGATGTTTATGGAAACCTTAGAAGGATTGGAAAGATCATGGTATGAAGGTTTACCATATGCTAGCATATATTCCTTGAAATATTTCTATGTAGTTTTTTGTAAGAACTATAAGGAAAGTTACCCATCTATACTGTTGGTTGAAAATTTTTGTGGAAATTTTGAAAATCTTGAACATTTTATTCAACACATGGAAAATAATTTTGATGGTGAAGAATTAATGGATGAAGAAATCAAAGAGTTTATTGAAAATTGTTTTAAAGATATATTAGAGGATAGTTTCCATCACACTCAAGAAAATTCCCAGCAGAACTTAGCTTCTTCTTTGACTATAAACGAGAGATCAAAACCTTTATAATCAAATCCATATTATTTTTCTTGTCAAAAATGAGGAAATCCAATAGCCTCTAGAAGTTTTAAAGAAACAAGAGAAAGATACAGATAATTTATTAGATATTGAATAACTTCAATCATCTCTTGAATCTTTATTTCAAGGAGAAGTTTGTAAAAATCAAATCTCCAAGGCTGCATGCATAGAAGCATTAAGTAGTGAGCCAATTCATGAAAATTTATCATCAATTTTTAAGAAATTAGTGAATCATTTTATGATAGTTGCACCACAGAGTCACAGGAGGACAGTTAAGAGGAAATTATGGTCTTGAAGCCCTATGCAAATCAATAATTTATTCTGGAATATGCACCTCTTGAAAGAACAAACTCAAAATTTTTAGAATGTCAAGATGATATTATAGTATCTGTTGCAATTGAAAGTGTTCAAGAACATACAAAAATTTTCTTCGATGTGGATGATAAGAAAGAAAAACAGATTGTTTCCATTCCTTTTGAGAATAATCCTAAGTTTCTTAATGGAAATAATGAGGATATATGAACAATTCCTCATTGTTCATAAATTCTTTTCAAGATTCATCCAAATGGAAAGCCTCCTGACATAGAACAACTAGCCAGTATAGATAAAGGATGCCATTCTCTTTTTTCCCATCAACAAGAAGTGATAGTACATATTCTCGAATAGCCTTTTGCATTCTTGTTAAATTCATCAAAAAATTAATTAATTAATTAAAAAAAAAGGATTTTTCGATATTAATAAATCTTGGAGAACGATTCAAATTTCATGTTGAGTTGTCATTCTACAATTTTTTCTTTCTATTTACAAAATCTAGATGCACGTTTCGTTCGAGTTTCCATTTGCTTGATTGGTTACACTGGAAATTTTTCATTACTTGATCTAACAAAGATTTTCAGCTGTTAGAGTAAGTGTGATGAATAAGCTAAGCACTCTGAGCATATTTTTCAGCAGTGTGACATTTTTCATTAGTTAGTGCGTAGCATTTAGTTTTCAATTTACAGTTTGAAATTAGTTTCAATTGTGAATTGGAGAGCGGTGTTTACAGTTGGTTTCAATTGAAGTTCAGGTCATAGGTTTCATATTTGAAAATGAATTGATTTTTAGAGTTTGGGAGTCGCCCAATGACTAGGAACTTGGTCTATGGGGTCCTTTATTACCTCTCAAGGTGACAACATCCCCATTGGAGTGGTTTTTTATCACATTTAAATTTTTCACGGGGAAGCTAATTGAATCTGGTGTTCTAAGTTTAAAAAACGTTATTGGGCATGCTGATAGATTATAACACTAATTTAACAATTAAAAGGAAAAGAATTGCCATATTTTTTTTATAGTGGATGGCTTAATTGTTAAAAAGGTGAATGCTAACGGAATTAAAATATATGATCAAGGTGATTTCTGGGGGACTCGAGCGACGGGGTAGCAGGCGGAGCTAGGGTTTCGTCGGCGGGTCGGCTACGCGAGAGCAGGGGAACAGGTTTGGCTGCTTTCTCAGGAAGAGGGGACGCATCGCAGGAAGAGTCCTGAGCAGCAGGACAAACCTTGATGATCAGACCTCTTCAAGTTAACTTACGGGAGCGTAACAACCTGTTAAACAACGAGCAAGGGTACTGATCCGAAGGAATGGGGATGGAGTCAGGGAGGGGAGAGATCCCCTCCTATAAAGAAGTAATAACAGGAGAAGCAAGGAAAGAAAGGAAAGACGAAGGAGATCGAACCACCGCAGGAGAGACTTCAGAAGCTGGAGCACAAAGACGAGCAGGAATCCAAAGCAAATGCCTACCAAGATCAACGAACACACCAAGGTTTGTAATCCCGCCCAATAAATTAGAAAACTACAGAACCTATATGAGAGATTATGCTTTGATCTGTAAATTCATAGGATATTGGCCAGCTGAGAAAGATCTTATGAGATGGATCAATCTGAAATGGAAACCAAAAGGACATGTAGAAGTCAAGTTGGGAGCGAAGGGGTTTTTCACGGTCATATTCTCTAATCTAGAAGATAGGACTCGGATCTTTGAGGAAGGTCCCTACTTCATGAACAATGCGGGGCTGTTCATGAGACACTGGGTCGAATGCTACAACCCAGACAAGGAAAAGCTGTTAGCTGTCCCAATATGGATAAGACTTTTTGGCCTACCATCAGAATTCTGGGATCCGGAGATCCTCAAAGGTATCGGAAATTCAATAGGCTCTTTTGTTAAAGTGGCAGAATCAACTAAGCGAGGCAAATATAATACCTATGCTAGAATATGTGCCTACATGAACATAACAGAACCTCTTCCAGACTCTATTGAACTGGAATATCATGATGAGATGTGGAATCAAACCATTGATTACGAACATATCCCATTCCGCTGTAGAAGATGCCACGAGTATGGCCATTTAGTCAGAGATTGCCCCATAACGCTAGCTAAAAAAGAAAGGGAAGCAGAGATCGCAAGAAGAACTGCAACAAGGCCAACAAAGGTAGAAGAAGAGGATTTTAGAGAAATCCAAAGGAGGAGAAGAAGAGGAAATAAAAAGATGCTGATGGGAAAGCAAAAGGAAACCCAGAAAACTGAATCACAAAACAAGTTTACAGTTCTGCAGGAAGAAGGTCTCGAGACAGAGGCAAGTGAGGAAGAAGAAATGGAAGAAATGGAGGTAATTGGCGAAAATGCAAGCAAAGGAAAAGATAAAAGGAATAAAGAACAGAGGACTGAAAACCTAAGCGAAACCCAAGAGGACCAAGGAGAAATGGAGATAGACACACAGCGCACGAAAGGAGAAGAGGAAGAACAAGAAATGGCGAAACTGATACAAGAATGGAGGAGGCTTGATGAACGATTTATTCCAGAAGAACAGAAGCAGAGGTATAAAGAAGCTTTTCAAAGATACAAGGAAAAAAAGGGAATAACAGATGAGAGGGAAAGTCAAAAAACAGAGAAACCAGACATAGGAGCGGGCAGCGCTGGCAAAGTCGGGAAAAAAAGAGGGAGAAGACCCATGAGTGAAACAATACAAGATGTAGGAGAGGCTCCTGTAAGTTCAAGAAGAGTGATACCCCTTTCAGAGGTATTCCAAACCCCCCTAAAACTGTTAAGATGATAATCACAACTTGGAATATAAGAGGCCTCAATAGCAGAGGCAAACAAAGGTATCTAAATGAGAGATTGAAAAAAGAAAAACCCAGTATAATGATAGTACAAGAAACCAAAGTAAGTACTGAGAAGATGAGAGAAATTTTAAACAGAAACAGAAATAGGTATGAAATGATGGGACAGGATGCTATTGGAAGCGCTGGCGGACTGGTAATAATCTGGAATCCAGAAGAAATACAGTTCAGTAACTGGATGAGTTTCCCAAGAATTCTAACAGGAACAGCTAACATAATAGGATCGACGGAGGAGGTCATTGTTACAGGGGTGTATGGCCCGCACATTCAGAATGAAAAGGAAAACTTCTTGCAGAATTTAAAAGCATTAAGATGCTTGATGCCAGGAAAACAGTGGATAGTAGGTGGGGATTTTAACCTGATTAAAGCCACAGGGGAAAAAAGAGGAGGAACAAGGAGACTGGATAAGGTTTCGGAACAATTTGGAGACTTAATAAGAGAACAAAAACTGATTGATATCCAAACCATAAATGGAAATCACACTTGGAACAATCGAAGGGGAGGAGCTAGTCAAATAGCTTCGCGCCTCGACCGATTCTTAATCTCAGAACAAATAATGATAAAGGATGTATTCATCGAAGCCTCAATCCTACCTGTTGCAGGATCGGACCATTGGCCAATCAAACTAGAAATAGACCTAAAGCAAAGGCCCCCCAACAAACCCTTCAGATTCGAAGCCTTTTGGCTAAGAAATGAAGGATTGATGGAAAAATTAGAAGAATGGTGGCGAACGAGTGAACAAAGGGGCAAAAATAAGATGCATACTTTTCAACTCAAGCTGAAGGAAATGAAGATCAAATTAAAGAAATGGAACAAAGAAGAATTCGGGAATATTATAGAGGAAAAAAAGAGATTGGAGCAGAAAATGGAAGAACTACAACAAATGGACATCTTAGAAGGTATACAGGAAGAGAGAACAAAAGAAGAAGGGATGATTCTAAATCAGCTTGAAGAAAGAAGGAAACAAGAAGAGATTTTATGGAAACAGAAATCAAGGGTTCAATGGCTCAGGGAGGGAGAAAGGAACACTAAGTTTTTCCACAAAGCCATGGTCCAACATCGCCAAGGAAACAGAATATTCTCAATAAAAAACAAAGAAGGACAAAGAGTTCTTCAGCAGGAAGAGATTGAAAAAGTGTTGGTTAACCACTTCAAAGATATATTGAAGGAACCACAATCGAACAGAACAGAGGCCATAGCCAAGATAAGCAGAGAAATACCACAAGTAGTGACAAGAGACCAAAATCAGGCTCTAATGAGGAAAATTACGAAGGAAGAAGTGGAGGAGATTGTCAAAAACATGAAGAGAAATAAAGCTCCTGGACCAGACGGGTACACTGTTGAATTCTTCCAAGCTGGGTGGCACTTTATTGCTGATGAAGTAGTGGAAGTTGTAGAGGAAGCAAGGATAAATCAAAGAATATGGCCAGGAATAAATGCTACCCTTCTGACACTTATTCCTAAAACTAATCAGGCAGACCAAGCTGAAGGATTCAGACCCATAGCCCTCTGTAATGTCATTTATAAGATTGTGGCGTCCATAGTAGCTCAGAGACTGAAACTGATTCTTCCAAGTATTATTTCCCCAGAGCAAACCGGGTTTGTCGAAGGGAGACAGATCTTGGACGGGCTAGTGGTGGCTCAGGAAGTAATTCACACGCTGAAAACAAAAAAAGAAAAGGGCATGCTGATCAAATTAGACCTATCGAAGGCCTATGATAGGCTAAGCTGGAAGTACTTAACAATGATCCTTAAAGCTTTCGGATTCTGTGACAGATGGGTAAATTGGGTGCTAAGCATGATCTCTACTCCGAATTTCTCCATCTTGCTAAATGGAGCGCCTACAACAACATTCAATGCAACAAGAGGCCTCAGACAAGGGGACCCTTTATCTCCCTTTCTTTTCATCATTGCAGCAGAAGGTTTAGGCAGATATTTTAAAAAAGAATTAAGGGACAGAAACATTCAAGGGCTCAGATTATGGGGAAATCAAACCACTGTCACCCACCAACAGTTTGTGGACGACATAATGATCTACTGCAAAGCAACCCTGAGAGAAGTGAAAAGGATAAAAAAAATTCTCGAGGTATTTATGGAAGGCACAGGGATGGAGGTCAATAATGAGAAATCCAGAACTTTCTTCTTCAACATAGCGGAACCTATACAGAATCATCTAACCAGAGTCCTGGGATATCGGAAGGGAGAGCTCCCGACCAAATATTTAGGCACAATGTTAGACTCTTCAACCATCAGGATAGGGAACTGGAAAAATATCCTTGAGAAAATCATGAAGAGAATGGAAAACTGGACTTTCCGAGCTCTGAACTTAGCAGCAAGGGTGGTTCTTCTTAAAGCCACCATTCAGGCAATACCGATATACTCCCTATCAGTGATGAATGCTCCTAAAGGAATATGCAATAAACTCGTAGAGATGTACAAAAAATTTCTATGGGGGGGACCGAAGCAAGAAAAGAAGTGGGCCCTATGTTCTTGGGAGAGCCTAACCAAACCTAAGGATAAGGGAGGTTTAGGCCTCAGAGACCCAGGGACTCTAAATCAGGTATTAGCAGCCAAGTTACGCTGGAGATGGTTACAAGGAGGACAGGATCTTTGGAAGGAAATCTGGACAATTAAATATAATATGCCCAACAATCCGGAAGAAATTATCAGGAAGCAAGATATGCCTCGGGGATCAGATATATGGAACTTATCCATTCAAAACAGAGACTTAGTGGACAGTAATATATTCTGGGAAATCAAAGGGGGACAGATAGCGAGGTTTTGGGATGAAGCCTGGCAACAACGAGAGAAAATGGTGAATCTTCAAGGTATGCAAGAACTCCAAAGAATAGGTATGCACAGAAACCTAATCACGGTTAATGATTACTGGATTGCTGAGCAAGGCAATGAGGAATGGCGACACTGGAAACCTTTGGAGGAATGGGAAAGGAGTGCAACTGAAGAACAAAAAACAACCTTTGGAAAGGAATTGGACTCTAGGAAAATAAAGAGAAGAGAAGTAGAGACATACTCCGCTGGGGCAAAGGAACAAAAGGGATATTTACTATAAAGGAGGCCTACAAAGAAAAAACCCAGCAAGATCAGGGAGAGGAAGACCAAATCTGGAAACAGATTTGGAGAACAAAATGGTGGCCAAAGGTTAAATTGTTTGCCTGGCTGGTAGGAAGAAAGAGAATTCTAACGTGGGATAGAATCCAAAAAAGAGGTTTTTATGGCCCATCAAGATGTCATCTCTGTGAATCGGCTATGGAAGAGCAGGAACACCTCCTTAACGGCTGTAGTGTGGTGCAATTCCAGTGGGAAAAAACGTTAAATCTTTTCTCCACAACAAACAGAAACCCGAATGACATAATTCAAACCATAGGGGATTGGGGAGAAAGTAAATTCCATAGCAAAATAGTTAGAAGAGCGTGGAGTGTCACTACGGGTTTTAACATCTGGAATTTCTGGAAGGAGAGAAACAATCGAATTTTCAGAGGGAAGTCAACAGGGCCGGAGGAGGTGTGGAAGCGTACGCTGAGTCAAATTCGAGAATCAATTTTAGCGGAGAACTGGGCCGACGAGGACTGGAAAACCTCGGAAGCAGAGACAGACATCTTAAAGAAATTGAACCTAGAGCAGGGAATGATTTATCATCGGGAAACTAATCAGAGACAACCTTTAGCTAATCAAAGCAATACAGTGTTTAGAAAGCCTCCAGAAGGGTTTGTGAAACTCAATTTCGATGGCGCTGCAAAAGGAAACCCGAGTCCAGCGGGGTTTGGCGGAATATTCAGAAATGAACAAGGGGAAACAGAGTGGATATATGCGGAAAATGGAGGAACTATGACCAATAATGAGGCAGAGTTTATGGCTGTTTACCACGGTCTCAAAATTTCCAGACGAAACGCATACAGGAAGGTTGAAATCGAGGGAGACTCCACCCTGGTCATTGAGACGATCCAGAAACTAATTCAAGGGAAGAATTGGGAGAAAGTGGTGACAAGCTGGAGGAACGCAAGCATAGTCCGGGACATAGGAGAGATGCTAACAGGAATAGATTATAAAATCACTTCGCATGTTCGAAGGGAGGGTAATAAACCCGCATATTTCCTGGCAAATTGGGGGTGCAAGGAACCAATGGATAGAATCGATGACAGCTGGATAACCCAGTCCATGCTGGCGAAATGGGAAGGGCTAAAGCAGCTGATTGGCAGTGATATTAATGATGCAGGACAAGGATAATCTTCACCCCGCGTGGATCGGGAGTGGGCGTAATTGGCAAGAGCAGGCGGAAAATCGGAGAGGACAGAAGGACGGCACATTTAAATTACGAACAACAGAAATTAATGATTTTGCAGCAAGACAGGGACGACGCCCAAAACAAAAAACGATTCTCATTACAACAGACATCATGCGAAGTAAAGACGCCAGTCGAAGCGGGAAGAAATCCCATCATTCAAACAAAGGTGGCGAGACAGGTATAAGGGGAAACAAAGGAAGAATGACAGGCATTAGTAACACGAGAAAGGTGGCGAAAGCAGAGGAGTTTTGGAAGAGAGATAGCAACCAGCGACTCAAACGCTCGACAATGAGTGACCGGAGGGGGATAGCGGGCCAAAAAGGAAAGGAAGCGGCAGAGGGAAGGCACTTTGAGCAAGATTGCGTGAGAATTGAAATAGAGAGCTCTGAGGAGATGGATTACAGGCAAGGAGAAGACTGCAAAGGGAAACAGTTCGATTCGGGCCAGAGCAGCAGGGGACCGAGGCAAGTTAGAAAAGAAAGAGGGCGGAAGAAGCAGGAGCAGAGGGGAAGAGGTCAAACCCAACAACCCACAAGCGCAGACGAAGGTAACAGGATGCCGAAAAGGAGAAGGAGGGGTAACAGGACGACCAACACAGCAATGCATGAAGCGGAACAAGCATACAACGTGGAGACCAATGCGGACATCAAAAACATCATGGACGCGATGGAGGCGAGGGTTTTAGAAGAGCCCTCGGACCCGGAAATGAATGAATGGGCCTCGCAGCTGCCAGACCCTGGCAACATGCGAGGCAGGCTAACTATGTACCACCGTGCCCTGCATACATATTGGGTCCTCAAACACCTCCTTGCCAAAGCCTTGGAGCAGGTGGCGTAGGAAATGCTGGAGATTGCGCAAGCATCAACGACTGCAAAACAGGAAGCTGCAAGCCTGGAGGAGCTGGTGCGACAACATAACGAACTCCTCAAAGAAATTAAAACAATGCTGACGGAGATGAAGAAAGACAGAGACAACAACGCAAGGGATCGTGGATATGCAGAGAATTAAAAGGCTGGTTCCCTGTTTCTTTTTCTGTTTAGAAAGTCAATATTCTGTGTTTTGGGTCTATAGTAGATATGAAAATGTTTTTTGGGTCTATAGTAGATATGAACAGTTCTCTGGGTAGGAACAGTAGGACTGAGAAAAACTGGTTTACTTTTTGGACAATTGGGGGAAAGAGGTTTTTTGGTCTTGTGATACTGAACAATGCTCAAAATGATAACTTCATTGACTCTCGGAAGGATAGGAGCCAACATATCTAGTTTCCCCTCACGGCAGATTGAGGCTCCTTTGTTTTGTACTTTATATGTTTATAATTAATAGATTTACCACAGCTTACAAAAAAAAAAAGGTGAATGCTAACAAATCAGTTGGTAGCATAGCCTATTATCATCTGACAAGTGGCACTGAAAAATCAAATGGAAACACTTTTTTTTACTCTTTTTTTCATGTTTTAGTCACCGTATTTAAGCATAGTTTCCGAATAGTTGGAAATGAAATTTTCGAATTTGAAAGAGGATTTTTTTGTGATAGAATAATTTACAAAAATATCTTTCATTTTTTACACATCTATCAAGGTTTTGGAGATTATAATGGATCTTTGAAGCCTATTTTTCATAAATTTGCCATATTTATTTTTTTCTATTTTTATAAAATACACAGCTCACTAAATGCCAAATGTGTCTTGTTTCAAAGCATCAAGATGGAATGTTTGATATAGTTGAGAAGTGGAATGAAACAAAATAATCCAGGAGTCAAAGGGAATGCCAATGTCATCTGTTAGAGGAGAAGGATCAACACAGTGGGTATTTTCCAAGATTCGAAAACATATTTGGTAGTTCCACACTTTCAATAATCAAAGGGGCACAAAATCAACATTTGAGGTTACAATGGATTCTTTGTCAAATTCATATTTGTATTCATCATTCAAGTATATTATCGTTAACAAATTAAGTCAATTTATTCCATATTTAAGGAAAATGAGTGACTTTGTGGTAGAAAATCGACATATAGAAGATTTCTACTAGATTTTCAAGGCCAAAAATCAGTTGCTTCGGTTAGTCAAAGATATCTAAAGGATACTTGGCACAAGATGAAGATGAGATGGAAGCCAACATTTCGTAGTGCTAACATTTTTGTGGCCACCAATTTTCAGTAAATAAAAACCAATTGCAACCATACTCAAATTTAGTGTATTTCTTATGATTTTTATTTTATTTTGTTCCAAAATTTAGAAACAGTTTTGAGAATGTATTTGATTGTATATTTTAGAATTTGTGATAGAAAATGGGTTGATATTTTTTGATACAATAGACTCATTTGTGGTGTGAAAGTTATTATTATTAATCAAAATTGCCTCAAAGTAGAAGTACTTGTGACATATGTTCTTGCAGATTTTGTCAATAATTTTCTTTTAGTATGTTTTCCCAGTCAATGTTCTCTTTCTAATGATTCATTGAATGTCATCTTTAGCATTTGAATAAGAGTAAAATAATTAGATTTCATTTCAAATGTCTTTTTCATAGCATTCAAATTCTTACACCTAATTCATGTAAAGTTTCTTATAGAATTCCTCTTAATTGATGCCCTATTTGAGATGGTTTGTATTTTCTCATTCCTCTATTTATCTACAAAGTTTTAAAGTCTAAAATATTTTTGTTTTTTCCTACAAATCATCCATGCTACTATAATGATTCTTTGGGCAATCTAGATTAATCCCTGATTGAATCCATGCCCAATGGTCCTTTTTTCCATTTTCCAACCAAAATTATTCTTATTTACATTTAATCTAGCCACTAAGCATATGAGTGACCTACTACTGTGGTGATCTTGAGTAGTAGAGTCAAGGAGATATCCCTCTCGAGATTGGAAGGGCCATACTTTGACTTTAAAGTCTGGTTTGAAGGTTCCCTCAGTTTTTCTCCCCACATCTAGGGTAATTTTGAGTGATAATAGAAACTATATCTTGATCATAATGTATGCTCTCTTATGATCCCCTAGTTCTCCTCTTCCCTTTAATTATAGACAAACTGGGCCAATTTGAGATGAAAAAGAAGAGTGTTCTAGTGAAATTTTGTTAGCATTATTGGGTTATACTCTTGTATTCCTCCCCTCATCCTTGAGAGTGTCTCACTAAATAGGTATTTTCTAGATATGAGAGGATGTATCTAGACACCTAGATCCAAGAGAAGTTAGGAAACATTTACAATTATTGACCCTCATCCAACTCATGATAAGATAGGTCAAGTTGATCTCTTTGGGAAGGACCATTTCTATAATTTTGACACCCATCACTCTGTAGAAGAAGATAGGTTGTATATTAGGTCATAGAATGTACATACTCATATTGGAGTAGTGGGTACACACGATGCCAAGGTTGTGAGAGAGATGGTATTCTAATTAAGCTTATACAAGGAGGAGAAGGGCTACATTCAGGCCAAAAACTGAAGGAGGTTGGCATATGGTTCGTCTCATGGACATAGTGTGGAAAATAGGGTTATAATATATGCCTCGTAATGCATGAGGTCAGAGGATAAATTGATGGACAAAATGCATCACGAAACATACATAAAAAATGTGAGGAAGAAGTTGAAACCAAAGAATTAGATTAGAGAAAAACTAACAACTAAGTATCAATCATAATAATATCAACCCCAAGGTGGGCATACCCATGCTTGACATAAAGTAAAAATAAACAAGATTCCAAAATAGACATCGCAGATCCATGAGATGAAATGCTAGTACATGGCCACAAGAAATGCATAGTGCATCCATTCAACAAACCAAAATATCATATCCAATAACAAATATATAGTGGATCTATGTCATAGTATACATTAGTAGGACTATGGACACATAAAAAAGTGGTGTCACAAAGTAGTCATCAAAGTATTAAAGATGGTACAAACTCCAATGTGGGATGGGAGGGGTGCCATATAAGAGTGAGATGTTCCCAAACCCATTATATTATCCTCAACCTCAATGGTACAAATATAAAACATGAAAATAAGGGATATCTCAAGCATGTTAGAAACCATCTAATTATTATTCATTGAGGTATGTTTTTAACAAACATGAGGAGACCCACTAAAGATGAAAATGGACGCCAAAGTACCTAGAAAAAGCCATAGAGTTTGAATAAATGTGTTGACTTCAAACACTCATGGATTCAACCAATGATGAGTCAATTAGGTAAACCCATTGTCGGTCGTGAGGAATCCAACCACTAAGGATTGCAAGCTCTAAGATATTACTAGTTCCTAGATGAAGCTCTTGGGTAATGAGCCAAAGTCGACAATTTAAGATTTATCAAAGGTGGGCCTTAATGATTTTCTCATCAATCAACATGGAACAGACCAAGAGATGATGTAAATAGATGAAGTCACCAAGTAAAACTAACACAGGGATGATTGACACAAAGGTAAACAAGGACTATAGATGACCAACACCAAATGAGGCTCATACTTTCCTTGGACATATAATGGCATGACACAAAAGTGACATTGCAAGATTTAGTAATGAGTACTACCACCACTTGATATCATGAAACAATGCAGGAGGCATTTTATCACACTCCATAATGACTAGAAGAGTAACCATTTGGAGGAGTAAAAAGATTCATATCTATGGTACATATCCTTGAAAAACTAAAACCCGGTTGTAAGGCACTAATGAAGGCAAGTTCCATGTTCAAGGGAGATGAAATTGACATTGCCATTTTGAATGAAATAATTGTAAAATCAATTTCCCTCACCTCTATTTTTATTAGTTGGTATATCCTTCATTTTTCAGTGACCACAAAAGAGAATACAAGTAAGATGAATAATGTCTTTTTCATTCAATTTTAACAAGTTTAAAAAAGAGATTAAATAATACTCAACAGGGTGTCTTCTTTATGTTATAGTGAGCTTAGAGAAAAGATGGTAGTATGCTTGATACACTGTTTCTTTTTCATGAGGTTTTGATATGATCAAAAAAGATATAAAAGGATGTTTGGTACCCTCTAGTGATTAATGAGCATGAGAATAATACAAAGGAAGATTGTCCTAGAGAAACTTGTGGTATAAAGGCTATCAACTTGTTTTGAGTTTAAGAAATTGCCCTAAGAAATGTGAATTAAAGAGGCTCCCAAAGAAACCCACTCATCATAGTGGTCTCCCTAGGAAGGGTAAGAACACTAAGAAAAGGCTATTTGTAGGGCCCAAGGAAATGTGATTATGGTGAAAAGAATTAGGCCAAGGCATATTAGCATGCATAAGTGGGCAAGGCAATGTATATTAACAATCACAAGGTAAAAGAGTTATTGGAATCCTTTTATGATATAGCCAAAATATGCAAAGAAGAGAAAATGAGACTTAGATTTAGAGTCGTGTTGGGTCAAAAGGAGAGGTTCTAGGTCAACAAAAAGACACGACATGGACGCCAAAATTGGAAACAAGTGATAAAATAGGGCATCCATGTGAAGTAAGTCTCTACTACACAATTTATAATGCGGAAAAATAAATGAGTTGATTTCACAACTTGATGAGATCATATCTAAGAACAATGTAAACTTTGAAACGGGAACTATAAACTCAAAACGGGAACTTTGGCCAAAAAAACCCCGAAAAAACATCAAAAACAATGCTAAAAACGAAAAGTGTGTATACTAGAATGATGATTTTATTTTTTAGGGGTCAATTTTTAACATGTTTTAAAAATGGCATTGACTACGAAATTTTCGTGCAAAATATAGCTTCAAAACGAAAGTGATGATACTGGAACAATGATTTTTTTTTAGGGTCAATTTTCAAACTTTTTAAAAAATGCTAGTAAAACCAAATTTTCATGTGCCAAACTAAGTTATTTATGAGGAAAAAACACATTAATGTTTTTGGTAGAATATCATTTTTCTTTCCTAAGTATAAATTCAACATGTTTTCAACCATAACATGCTAGATACAAAAGAAATTGAAATTTTTTCAACTATAAGATTAAAAAACCATGACATTATGAACAAATTACATCATAAATGAATTCAAAAATCATTTTTTGTATATTGAATAAAACATACATTATATCTCTAATTTAATATTGCATTGTAGATATTTTAAACAATAAAAATTATCATAATTAAGACATATAATCCAACAACATAAAAATGCCTCATAACTTCTCATTTAACACCATATGGAAATCATTAATTTTATTTCAAGATACGATGCATACATCAATTATATAAATTGTCTTAAACAATTATTCAAAATCACTCATATTTTCTTGCACACCATCATAATTCACATCTTCAGATGAGTGACTGGATGCTGACGAAGATGTTCCATATTCTTCTCTTCCATCAACTAGTGCCCCGTATGTGTCCACATGCATGCCCAACATTTCAGGTTTCAAAATTCTTCTAGATCTATGACTGGTTTCAGCAGACTCCCATCTCAACATTGTTCCTTCTAGTAACAACCTTTTCAGAATCTCTATCGTCTTGAAGTGAAGAGTTCCTCTCTTTGTTAAATTGAAGTCATAAAAAAGTATGTCAACATCCTCCAATTTTAATATGTCTGTGCGGCAGCGATTTATATTTGTACCCTTTCTTTTTTTCTTTCCACCATTTATTTTGTCAACTACCATCTCTGGCTTATACACATTATTGGATGGGTGTGTATTTTTGGCATACCAATGTACTTCAACACTTGTAACATCCTCATTTTTTGTAAAGACCTTTATAGCTTTAGCAACCCAGAATGGATAGCCATTGGGATCTCCATCTGCTAGCACTGCAATCATGTAACCCTCCTTAATATCCTGTACTGAACCCCTGTAAAGGTCTTCCATGGCTTCACATTGTGCACGAGATCTTCTGGAACCAATATACATCTCTCTTTCCTCTACATGTGAAGAATTAATAATACCTTGAGATTATTTCTGTTCAACAATGTTTATTTCCTCATGTTCATTTGACACATTTTGTGGCAAAATAAATGGATTTTTCAAAGGTATATCTTCATTCGTTGTTGTTGAAATGATATCACTTTGATTATTGAAAAATGACTCCCACAAAACTAAATAAGCAATGTCAAAGTACTCATATGTATATCTAATACATTTTTTAATTTATCCAGGCAATCAGAATAATTTATATCTCTATTTTGTCTACGTGCATTTTGAACTTCACCAATTGATTGTAATAACAATATTTTTGATGCAAATATTGGATGATTTGGAATGAACTTAAAAAATTGCAAACCTGATGATGGTGCCCATTCTCCAGTAGTTGAATACTTCTTGCCCCATATTAGTGTTTTCCCGTCAATTTTTTTGATACAAAATTGATGTTGGAAGCTAATGTCATTAAGTTGTTCAATGCATTCCCATCACCATATGATCCCAGAATAAACCTTCGCATGTCAACAGTTTCTTCCAACACATCAAAAGTAGGCTCTAGCATGTATGATTTCTTAATACATTCAATTAGTGATGGCAAGCTCCCAACTTCCTTCCTCCTCAATGTGACTAAAAAATGATTGAACATCTGATCAATATGGTCATGAGTGTTCCCAACAAGAAGGAAACCAACCTTTACCTTTTGAAAAATTCTCAATTCAACAAGCATGTTTAGATATCCAAAAACAACTTGATTTTTGTTTTCATGGCAAGCGTTATCCAATTGTAGATACAAAACTTCAGGAAGATTATCAGACCAATGAAAAATCACAACATGACTTATGGCTATGGTCAGATTTGCATCATTATAAATATTTGGAGCTGTGAAGTACACCCTTGGCAACATTTTCCCATTGAATACCATACAACCGATCAAGTGAAACTGAATAAAATTTTCCTCTTGTAAATTTTTGGGTGCGCGAACACAATGTGGTAAAAGTGTTTTCTTCTGGTCCATGCCATTAATTATCAAACCCAAATATTTATTCGGATTATCATAACACTTATTTCGATGCTTGTACAACTTATTCCTTTTGTTTGTTTGTTTTTCGCGATGCTCCTGGAGTTCTTTGACAATTAAATCTACACAACACAAAAGAAATTCATTAAGAAATATGTTTTCATAGTTGATGACTATACAATTTTAAAAGTTAAAGTTATGAATGCTTACCTCTTTCTGACCCTTCACATTTGTCCCTTTTTTTATTTAAGAGAAGCACATGTACTACAAATCCCCATCCTTGTCTTCTTAGGAATATAGACATTGTTGAATTCTTTCTTCCATACCTTGACAAAATATTGATATGTAATAAACCGGCCATGTACCTCAGCACCTTCTGCATATTCTTTGTATAAGTTGTAGATTTCTTGTCTTGAAAAATTATCTAGAATATGTATTGTCTCTCTATTTGGCATACACTCTCCATGCTTTGAAAAGAATCTTTCATCCATGACATTGCAGTATTTGATAATGGCCCAAACTGTCTTTTATGACATACTTTTGAATAAAATGTTGGATCCTTTTCCTAATTTTCTTGAATTCTCGAGAGACGAAAATTCCCAATCGAATGAAACATTTTGAAAGATTTTCTACAGATAAATAAAGTCCTAATATGATAATCATAACATGACAATATAGATTGCATGCCCCCAACTAAATATGAATTTTGCATGATTTTATTCATTGACAAATATCTCTTCCTGCTTTCTAATGAAAATTTGAAATCCATATGTTTCAAGCAATATTTTTGGCAATATTCACTTGAAGTTAGAGCGCTGATAGAACTTCTTCTTATCATATGTTCTGTTGTACCCCTTGTATAACTAGAAAAACTTTCATTGATGCGAAAAGGTATGCTCCTACTCCTCGATACAATATTTCTTAGCAACATCTCCATCATTGGATCATCATTTGTAAGGATTTTCATCATCATTAAGAGGAATGTTATCCACACTATGATCAGCTCTGCTTTTCAAATATTGACTTGGAGGATATTCTTCATCTTCCCCTTCTTCGGTGCTACTGTCATAGTCCTTAGAATTCAAACTGAATGGAAAATTTGACTCGATGCTTAATGGATATTCTTCCTCATGTGCATTGTCAGTGCTACTCTCTTAGTCCATAGAATTAGGACTACGTCGAAAATGTGACTGTTTACTTATTGAAGATGCTACATCCTATCCTTTGTCACTACTACCTTTATACTAATTAGAATTAGGACTAAGTGCATCATGTTGTCCTTCATACTGCTACTCTCATAGTCCTTAGAATTAGGACTAAGAGGACACTGTGACACTCCATTCTTTTGAAATTCATCATCACACTCTTCATAAATGTTGCTCTCATAGTCTTTAGAATTAGGACTAAGTGGACACTGTGACACTCCAATCTTTTGAAATTCATCATCCTGCTCTTCATCACTGCTGCTCTCATATTCCTTAGAATTAGGACTAACTGGACACCGTGACACTCCATACTTTTGAAATTCATCATCATGCTTTTCATCACTACTGCTCTCATAGTCCTTAGAATTAGGACTAAGTCGACACTTTGACACTCCATTCTTTTGAAATTCGTTATCACGCTCTTCATCATTGCTGCTCTCATAGTCCTTAGAATTAGGACTAAGTGGACACCGTGACACTCCATTCTTTTGAAATTCGTCATCATGCTCTTCAAAACTGCTGCTCTCGTAGTCCTCAGAATTAGGACTAAGTGGACACTGTGACACTCCATTCTTTTGAACTTCACCATCATGCTCTTCAAAACTGTTGCTCTCATAGTCCTCAAAATTAGGACTAAGTGGACACTGTGACACTCCATTCTTTTGAACTTCACCATCATGCTCTTCATCATTGTTGCTCTCATAGTCCTTAGAATTAGGACTAAGTGGACATCGTGACAATCCATTCTTTTGAAATTTGTCATCAAGCTCATCATCACTGTTGCTTTCATAGTCCTTAGAATTAGGACTAAGTGGAATCTGTGACTCTTTATTTATTTGAAATTCTCCATCCCCTCTTTCATCAGTGCTGCTCTCATAGTCCTTAGAATTAGGACTAAGTGGAAGAATTGACTTTCTATTCATAGTGGAAGAATTCCCGCTATATTCATCAATATGAATAGAGTTGTTACACGATGAAGATGTTGATGGTGTATAAATTGAAACTTCACTATCAGAACAATCCATCCCTTTCAAATAGAAGATGTTGAATGATACAAATGGAGAGTCTCCTAAACATATTATATAGCTTAGAGAATGAAATTTTCCCTCCAAAAATTTTGCCTCAAAAAAATTTCGCGAAAATATTTCCCTCCAAAAGGTTTGTTAGATTTATTTACCTTCATTATTTTATTCTACAATTTATTGAAAAATGTAAACTAATTTTTTTTATAAAATAAATTATTAAATTTAAAATTGTAAATTACAATTTATACATTAATTATTTTAATAGTTAAATTATATTATTTATATAATATTTACTGAACAATTGAATATTTTTTTTAATTTTTATAATATATTCTAAAACAAATTAATCCCACATTCAACCCGTTGTAAAACAATTCCACAATAATCGCTTTATAATTTTTTAAAACGAATTATCCCACATTAACCATACAGTAAAACTCTCCGTAATTTAACTTATATACTAAATTTCATTATCACTATTACTCACATCACATCCAGGTTTTCTGAAGTTCATTGAAATATTTTTGAATTCGTGGAGCAGCTACATTGCTATCAACAACATATTCAACGAAGAATTCTCACAATTGAAAGGTAAGTTATTTTTTTTCCTTGAAAATTTTCATATTAAATTAGTTTAACGAAGAAGATTTTTATTTATTTATTTATTTTAAATTAATAATTTTTCTGAGCAAAAATAACAATTAAGTCCGTCGTGAGTATGGTGGGCCCAACCAAACTCAATCGCCCAACAGCTGTGGGTGGGCCACCGTGGTGTCGCGGGGTGGGCGGGGAGGGCGGGCGGGCGGGTAGGGTGTGAGGGCGCGGGTGGGGCGGTAGGGGGTGTGGGGGTGGGTGGTGGCCCGCCTGCCTCGCCCTCGCCACCCCTGCCCTTGCCCGCCCGCCCGCCCATGCCTGCCCTCGCCCACCCGCCCACGCCCACCCTCCCACCCCCACCCACGCCCGCCTGCCCATGCCCACCACGCTCGCTCGCCCACGCCCGCCATGCTCGCCCACGCTCGCCTGACCCGACCCTCCCTCGCTCACTAGCCCACGCCCGCCTGCCTCGCCCTCGCCACCCCTGCCCTTGCCCGCCCGCCCGCCCATGCCTGCCCTCGCCCACCCGCCCACGCCCACCCTCCCACCCCCACCCACGCCCGCCTGCCCATGCCCACCATGCTCGCTCGCCCACGCCCGCCATGCTCGCCCACGCTCGCTTGACCCGACCCTCCCTCGCCCACCAGCCCACGCCCGCCTGCCCTCACCCGGCCTACCCCACCCACCCACCCACCCACCCTCGCCCACCCACGCTCGCCCACCCGCCCTCGCCCGCCCGCCCACACCTTCCCTCGCTTGCCCACCCACAAATAAAAAATTTATGATATATTTTCGTTGTTAATTTAATTTAATATGTTTTTATTATTTACTGATTTATGTGTTTCTATTTTTCAGGAAAATGACATCAAAGAAGATTTCTGTGAATCTTTCTAGACCAAAGACTCTTAAAGGTTCATCTTCAAGAAACATTGGTGAACGAACTCCACCTGAGCTCATGGCTACAAATCTTTCAAGTGCCTCAAGTGATAAGAAGATGATTTCAGATTGGAAGAATTCAAAAGAGATGAAATTTCCATCAAGGATCTGGTATGTGAAAGAAAGAGAAAGAACAATTGTCAATATATATCTATATATTGATATACTGAATGATAATGGAATTTTTGAGGTGATGGGAAGATCCATAGATATGTGTTCGATACTGGACACTGAAGTTGTTTACATACTTACAAAAGCTCCCAAGTCACATGAAAGGATTAAATACCGACTATCATATTCATTGTATGACACGAGAGAGGTATCTACAGAGTTGTGTAAACAAATCGTAAATGAGATGACACAAAGCATCGTAAGTATTGTTATTTATATTTGTATTTTGCGTTCTTGAAATTGTTTCACTATATTTTTTAACTTTGTTTTATTGACATATGATATTTTGTTTGGAAAAATTTTGTTGAAAGTTGTTCAATTAGGTTGGGAGGCATTCATTTCATAGAGCATGATATCATGAAATTTGTCAGCAGTTTTTACTCAGTGTCAAAAGAAGATATGGAAAACAGGCAAAATGTAGTAATTGATGATGCTACAAAACTACATCCAAAGAATCAGAAAAAAGGGCCTCTAGTGGATAAATCTAGCACGGGTAAACAAGTTACTTTTGAGGACGATGAAGTTGAAACTGACAGTGAATCATATGTTGCCATTACTGAAGATGACATTGGAACTGAGAAGAGCCGTAAAATACCAAAAGTAACAATGCCCAAGAATAAATATGTTGGGAATGTTATGATGAAGAAAAGTAAAATTGAAGATTTTGAAGTAGTCATTACCAGTAGTCAAGAACCTAGTGAAACTTCAAAAGAAAGCAGAGAAATTATTACACCAAGAGTTGATTTAGAGGATGGCATATCAAAACAAAACAAAATGCCATTCGACAGAATTTGACAAAGAGAAATTTAATTGATGGTGGTCGTACATTTTAGCTTAATGTTAGACAAACCTATAAGGCAAGTGAAGGACAAGGTCAATATCAAGTCAGAAAGCGACATCATCTGCATGTTCACAACTTGAAGACATTGATGAGGTACAATCCATATGCTCATGTGGTTAGTTATGTGCTTCTTGTTGATCCACTTCAAGTTCCCAACAAAGAAGCATTTGATAAGTCAAAATGTTTTGAATACAATTATTATGTGCTTGGGGGCAACCATTCTATAGAAGCTCAAAGATAATTGATGGAGGAATATCCTAATAACCCACGTTTTGAAATAATGAAATGTATCATTTATGTTGGTTTATCAGATACAGAAGAAAATTTAGTGGCATGGGATCATAATTCAGATAATGAATATAGGATGTCTATGACTTTCATCCAAAGGGTTAGGTTTATTCATGGTGAATTTCAAGAAAAATGTGGTGGGGATAGGATAAATGTTACTGCAGATTTCCAAAAGGAATGTTGTATGGAAATAGGCTATCAAATTGAAGAGAAAACCAATTCAAAAGGTGGAAAAGACAACAAAAATAGTGGTTTATTCAGAGGTGTTGATAACATTTTCCAATTGGCATTTAGAACTCGAGATATTTGGAAGTTTATTGATGAGATTTTTAGCATGTGGGAAGACATTGACATTAAAAACTAGAGGATCAAAAAGTCTAAGCCATTGATATGTAGCAACAGCAAATCAGCTCCTAAAATGAAGCAACTTCCAGACGATATGACTATCACACCTTGGAGGGCGATGCAAGGAGTGAAAGATGAAAAAATTGTCAAAACAATATTATCTCGTGTGAGGTTAGGGGAATTATCATTGGAGGAAATGTCTGAAGAATTTCAAAAGTAAGTTTGTTGAATTATTTTTATTTATTTCTAGATTATAATTATATTTTAAATAAAACATGTTGTTCTTGGTAGTATTTGTTATACATATCATTATATTAACTTTTTGTTACTTTATCGATGCAGCCACAAAGTTTACATAAAAATTCAAGAACAAATGGTTAGATCGTTGAATGAATATAGTTGGGATGATGTTGTATGCAACTATCTAGATTCAAGTTCTACATCAACATTAAAAGCTTTTTATCTTGCATTTAAAAAGGTATCTTGATTTATGCATTCATTTTTATTCATCTGTGTACTATTTTTAATTTATAACTTACACATATATTTGTTTATTTTATAAAAGATGAGGAAGGATGATAATGGAGCACCAGATAGTTTCAAAACCTTTATTGAAAAAATAAAGATAGAAAGACTAAGGAAGCAACATATTAAGAATTTTGAACTTGATCCAACTCTTAATCATTTCATTTGGAATGGGCTAGACACTATTCAATATCAAGTAATACAAGGCGATTGTGAAGACATTGATAAACTCATACCTAAAAGGGATTATGCCCTAGTCATTGCAGATATTCCCCATGGTTTCAATATTCCAAACATTGACTATGATAGTGACCCTTATACTTATCAAGATCTTAGTAAAGTGGTCGCGATATTTGTAGAAGTCACGTCATCACCATTATGGAGATTTGTGACATTTCATTCAGACACACAATTGGCAATGATATTGTCAAGCTTCAAGGGGAAAACAAATTCAAGGATGCAACTTACATGGTGAGACATTTAAAATGTATATTTGATTAATGTTGAAAAATTCATTTATGTACAAGTTAATTGAATTTTTACTATTTCATGTTACAGGCAAAAGTCAAATCTTCTTAACAATGAAGATCAACAATTTATAAATGATTGTGAGTTCATTCATATTTATAGTTGGGAAAAAGATGATAGCCATATGTCTATGATTTTTAATTGGGTAGACAAAAAGAGTCATAGCCAAATATTGACTTATGATGCTATTGTGAGAAAACTAACATATGAAGACAAAGAAGCAAAAGGAGAGATAGTTAACATTTATCAAAAACCACAATTATTGATAAACTATTTTATAGACATATGTTCAAATGAAGGAGATTGGGTTCTAGATTTATTTTTTGGCTCAGGTAAGTTTTATTATATGGAATTGAATTTCAATATGTTATTTTTTAATTAATATGTCATTGTACTAATTTAGTTCATTATTTCTTTTGCACTTGATAATTAGGTACAACACTAGCGTGTTGTTGGCATTATGACTCAGGTGTGGCGCTATGGCATAAGTGTTGTCCTTGATGGCAACTCACTCAAGTGGCAAATCACAATTCAGGCTCTCAAAATGATAGAAAATGAGATACCCGCAGGTGCGCCAAACAAAAGCCGCAGACCCGCAGGTGCTCTGAACAAGAGGTGCGGACATACCTGCAAGTTCTCCGAACAAAAAGTGCGGACATCAAATTCTCACACTTTCATGCAGAGAAGAGCGTGCACGTGGGAAATTTTATGATTGATCCATGGTATTTAGTCCGACATTTTTGATCCTGTGGTTTTGGTCCGTGGTTTTCGTTTCTAAAGTATTGAACCCCGGTTTTGGGTCCCTTATATTGGCTTTCTATGGTTTTGATCCATGGTTTGAGTAAGGGCTTGCCTATAAAAAGGAAAGGAGATCATTTGGCTGTGCACTCATGTGTTGAATATCTTAAGGAGAGCAAGATCTGAAATTCTAGTGATCGATTGGTGAGTGATAGCTGGATCTGAATCAAGGAGAAACCTGAGCTTTATAAGGAGGATCTACTGATGGGTCGAAATCGCCTTGGCGCGTGATCAGATATGTAAATCTGATAGTCTGGGGTATACTTGAAGGCTGAAAATCTCTATAACTGCAGGACCACAAGTGCGGAGATCTGCAGGCCAGTGAAGGAGAAAGTGCGGAGATCTGCAGGTCTATCAAGGAAAAGGTGCGAAGGTTCGCAGCTTTTGCACACTGTAGGTGCGAAGTTCGCAGGACTGACATAGTGTGGGTGTGGAGACCCGCAGATTAGACTCAGAGAAGCCATAGATGTGCGCAGGTTTCTATTGGTGAAGTTGCAGACTTTTCTTGAAATCTGTTTTAACTGCTTCTTTTTGTTACTACTGTGTTCTGGGTTTTGAATTAGTGTCTGGTTATTGGTACTGTGTTCTCCTCTAATCAAGACAGGTCTGGGATATAATGAAGAATCATCTCAAGTGCAGAAGCCATCCACCTCCAAAAGTTATCTTGATGCAACAAGGAGAAGTGAAAAGTTTGACAATCAACAGCAAAGGCACAATGTTGTTCTCCAGGTAAATCGGGGGCAATCTACTTTAAGGATGAACATAAGCTACAAACAGCCATAGGTAAAACCTTCTCAATTTTCCTCAAGAATGGATGTCAATAGAAGCTACAATCATTTGGCCGGCAGATTTGATAATCACAAGAGTTTCTTCAATGGCCAATGTTTCTCTTGTCATAACTTTGGTCACAAAGTAGCTCAATTTGTTGCCTATAAGACAATCATGACTAGAGAAGTTCAAAAGCAAAGAAGTATGACTGGGATCACGAAAAGGACCTACAATAACTTTTCTGCCCTTGAAAATGAAATTGAATGTTCTATTTGTAACAACTTCGGTCATGAAGATTCTGAATGCAGGAGCAGGTTTCGGCAAACAACTCAGAAGGAACAAGTCTCAAGTGCCAAAACATGGAGAATGAAAGAACCGCAACCAGAAAGATGTGGTATAGCCTTATATGCGGAAGGGAAAGAAAATAAATGGTACATTGACAGTGGATGTTTGAAACATATGACGGGTGATAAGGAAAAACTTCAGTCATATAGTGCCTTAGAGAAGGAAAAGAAGGTCTCATTTGGAAATGACACCCCTGCGCTCATAAAAGGTAAAGGTTCTGTCCAGTTGAAAGAAAAGGTCAAAGCTAGAAATGTTATGTATGTTGATGGCTTAAAGCATAACCTATTGAGTGTCAGTCAGATGTGCGATCAAGGAACTGAGGTAATATTTTGATCAAATGGATGTAGTGTTCGTGATCTTGATACAGGAAAAACAGTGATCAAAGGCATAAGAACTCCAAATAATTTATACATATTCAAAGAAGAGAAACACCAATGCTATCTAAGCAGGAATGATGAACACTAGCTATGGCACCGGAGATTGGGGCATCTATGCCTGTCACAAATAAGGAACGCATGCAAATACCAGGCAGTTCGTGGTCTTCCAGACATTAGAATACCAGACAATACAATATGCAAATCATGTCAGTTTGGTAAGAAAACCAAAACTAACTTCCCTGAGAAGGAAGGATTAGCTAATAGGACACTTGAACTTGTCCATACTGATGTATGTGGTCCATCCAGGAAAAGGTCACCTCGGGGAGAAGAATACTTTATATTATTCATCGACGATTTTTCCAGGATGTGTTGGATAGGACTTATGAAGCACAAAGACGAAGCCTTTGAAAAATTCAAATCTTTCAAAGCCTTGGTTGAAAACGAATCATATCACAAAATTAAATGCCTCAGGTCTGATAGAGGTGGGGAGTTTACCTCATATGAATTTTTCGATTTTTGTGAAGAACATGGAATAAGAAGGGAATTATCTACTGCAAGGATTCCTTAGCAAAATGGAGTAGTGGAAAAGATGAACAGGATAGTTCAACAAATGTCTCGTGCTATGATGGATGAGTCTGGAACTCCCGCAACTTTCTGGGGAGAAGCTGCATTTGCTGCAATTGTTATTCTCAACAAGACAAATGTCCAGGTGAACAACACTCAAACTCCTCATGAGCTCTCGTATGATAAGACTCCTACGGTAGAACATTTCAAAAATTTTGGAAGCAAATGCTATATTAAAAATAATGATGAAAATCTTGGCAAGTTTGAACCTAGAGTAGATGAAGGCATTCTCCTTGGTTATTCTCCCCATAACAAAGAATATAAGTGTTACAATAAAAGACGTGGAAGAATTGTTGACAACATTGATGTAGTAGTTGATGAAGAAGGAAACATTCCTAGGCAAGTAAATTCCGAAAATTTCGAAGATGATGAGGACTATCCTTCAACATCAAATCAGACTTATAATGAAGAAGAAGCTCAAGAGGCACCATAGGAAAAGATAGGGATAGAAGAGAAGACTCCATCCAGATACGTTCAAAAGAATCATCCAGAAACTCAAATTCTGGGGCAAAAAGAGGCAGGTATACAAACAAGAAGAAAAATTACAGAAGCCCCAATCTATTTGGCATGGCTCTCCTCCACTGAACCACAAACTGTAAAAGAGGTATGCAAAGATGAATGTTGGGTCAAGGCAATGGATGAAGAACTTGAGCAGATCGAAAAGAATAACACTTGGGAGTTGGTTCCTAGACCAAAAGATAAGAATGTCATAGGGACAAAACAGATCTTCAGAAACAAGTTGAATGAAAATGGGGAAGTGATTAGAAACAAGGTCAGACTTGTTTGTAAAGGGTATGCTCAACAAGAAGGAATAGACTTTGAAGAAACTTTTTCTCCCGTTGCTAGACTTGAGGCCATCAGAATGTTCCTTGCTCTCTCTAGCTTTTAGAAGTTCAAAGTATTTCAAATGGATGTGAAATCAACCTTTCTAAATGGAGACTTAGAAGAAGAAGTGTACATTGAGAAACCAGATGGTTTCATCCTTGGGAATGATCCAAATCTTGTATGCAGACTAAAAAAGGCTCTCTATGGTCTTAAACAGGCTCCAAGGGCTCAGTACTATCGTTTGGACAAATACCTTCATCAACAAGGTTTTTCAAAAAGATCGGCAGATAGCAATCTTTATATAAAAATTGAAAATGACAAATTGCTAATACTTGTTGTGTATGTAGATGATATTATCTTTGGCAGCAATGAAGAATCTATGGTCAAAACTTTGCTTGGTGATGCAGAAAGAATTCGAAATGTCATTGCTTGGAGAACTGACATATTTTCTTGGTTTACAAATCCAACAAAATGAAGGCGGTATCTTTTTATCTCAAACCAAGTACCTCAAGCAGATCTTGAAGAAATATGGCATGGAAGATTCGAAACCAGTATGTACCCCTATGGTTACAGGATGCAGCCTCAGTTAAAATGATGAATTAGCAGCAGTGCATCAACCAACCTATAGATCCATGATTGGAAGTCTGCTTTATTTGACAGGTACCCAACCAGACATCATGCATGCAGTGGGAATAGTTGCAAGATTTCAGGCAAATCCAAAGGAAACTCATCTTCGGGCGGTTAAGAGAATCTTAAAGTATCTTCAAGGAACTCAAAACTATGGCTTATGGTATCCTAGAGATACGAATCTCACACTTCATGCTTATACAGATGCAGATTGGGCCGGAAGCGTGGATGACAGAAAAAACACTAGTGGTGGTGCATTCTTTATGGGTTCCAGATTAGTATCTTGGTTCAACAAGAAATAGAGTTCAATAGCATTATCTACAGCTGAAGCAGAGTATGTCGTTGCTGCATCTTGTTGCACACAACTTCTTTGGATGATGCAAACTTTGCAGGATTTTCAAATCACTTGTACTCCACCTATCTCCATCCTATGTGATAATACAAGTGCAATCAACATTTCAAAGAACCCAGTCATGCATTCAAAGACCAAGCATATACCTATCAAATATCATTTTCTTCGGGAACAAGTGCTTGAACAAAAGGTCAAGTTGGAGTATGTTCCCTCTAAGGAACAAGTTGCTGATATACTCACCAAACCACTACCCAGGGAAACATTTGAATACCTCAGACAAAAGCTGGGAGTAGTTGATGCATCATCTTGCTGTTGAATCTTGTCTATTGTACGCGAATTTCATATGGGGTATACGCGTACATGGATTGGTCAGAGACCAGTTGGCACAGGTTCAGGGGGAGCATATATTCTTCTAAATATGCATTGTTGGCATTATGGTAGAAGATCTTGGAGGAGCAAGTACAGAAGAAGAACATGGATGCTGATCTGAATAATGTTGCTAATGTTTTGTCTCTATGTCTTATATTTCTTTTGTCAAGGTCATGTAATGGCCTATTTTGGTTTCCCCACTATGCCTGGGATGAATGATATAATGTTCTTGGTTGTTATATGTAAATTTCTGGATGATCCTCACTTGGTTGGGTGATGAATGTATGTATAGAGTCTTTTGGTGATAGGAAGGTCATTTATGATGTATGGTGGATTATGGTTCTTCTTGAAGAACATTTTTTTGCAGATCTAGCCTACAGTCAGGGGGAGCACGATCAACACAGCAGAACAGAGTTTTCAATGTGATCTCAGGGGGAGCATAACCCTTTGCCCTTGATGACAAAGGGGGAGAATGACTTTGAGGATCTTGGGGTTGCCATCAAGTCCAAAGGGGGAGATTGTTGGCATTATGACTCAGGTGTGGTGCTATGGCATAAGTGTTGTCCTTGATGGCAACTCACTCAAGTGGAAAATCATAGTTCAGGCTCTCAAAATGATAGAAAATGAGATACCCGCAGGTGCGTCGAACAAAAGCCGCGGACCTGCAGGTGCTCCGAACAAGAGGTGTGGACATACCCGCAAGTTCTCCGAACAAAAAGTGCAGACGTCAAATTCACACACTTTCATGCAGAGAAGCGCGCGCACGTGGGAAATTTTATGATTGATCCATGGTATTTAGTCCGACGTTTTTGATCCTATGGTTTTGGTTCGTGGTTTTTGTTTCTAAAGTATTGAACCCCGGTTTTGGGTCCCTTGTATTGGCTTTCTATGGTTTTGATCCATGGTTTGAGTAAGGGCTTGCCTATAAAAAGGAAAGGAGATCATTTGGCTGTGCACTCATGTGTTGAATATCTTAAGGAGAGCAAGATCTGAAATTCTGGTGATTGGTTGGTGAGTGATAGCTAGATCTGAATCAAGGAGAAACCTGAGCTTTATAGGGCGGATCTACTGATGGGTTGAGATCTCCTTGGCACATGATCAGATCTGTAAATCTGATAGTCTCGGGTATACATGAAGGCTGAAAAACTCTATAACTGCAGGACCGTAGGTGCGACACAGTGCAGGTGCGGAGATCTGCAGGCTAGTGAAGGAGAAAGTGTGGAGATCCGCGGGTCTATTAAGGAAAAGGTGCGGAGGTTCGCAGGTTTTGCACACCGCAGGTGTAAAGTTCACAGGACTGGCACAATGTGGGTGCGGAGACCCACATATTAGACTCAGAGAAGCTGCGGATGTGCGCAGGCTTCTATTGGTGAAGTTGCGGACTTTTCTTGAAATATGTTTTAACTGCTTCTTTCTATTACTACTGTGTTATGGGTTTTGAATTAGTGTCTGGTTACTGGTACTGTGTTCTGAGAAGTTATTGATTCCGTAGTTGCACAAGGAAGTTGATTAATTGCAGATCTATTTGATGTTTGATTGATATTCATGGATCCAATCTGAAAATTCATGAAACGTGGTCCTTGAGAGAAAAGAGAAGGTTGTAGCCTTCTGCAGGTCGAAGCCTACATGCTGGTATAAGACTGCACTAGTACAAAAGCATTGTAAAAAGAAGTTTCTAATAGAAAGAAGATAGAGACATATTGCAGCAGGTGGTTTTCACCCACATTGGGTTTCCACCTTACATCTTGTGTTCTTTGGTGTGATTGGTTGCTCTATTTTTCTTGTTCCTGTTTACTATTATATGGTTCTGACACACAGATTAATGATCCACATCTGAAGAATATATTAAATTATAAGTCTGGAAGGTATACACACGTTTCATTAATCAGAACTGCAAATATTTGTATAAATTGAAAAGAGTTTGATAATACTGATTCACCCCCCCCCCCCCCCCCCCCCCCTCAATATTATTTCCAACACGTGTTGCCTTCAAAAAGGAAGAAATTGCATTGCAATTGAAAAAGATCCAGTACAGTGCAATTTCATTCAACAAAGAATTAATGCCCTTCAATTTCTTCCAGATGCAATGCAAGAAATTTGGTTGAAGAAAGGGGACTTTAGTGAATCACGTGTGGCAAAAAAGGAAAAGGAACCCCAACCACCATTACATGGAATGTTTGGAAAGACATACATTGGGAGATTTGCACACATCAAAGATCCATTAGAAGAGGAAAATGAGCAAAAGGAAGCATAAAATATTGTGGAAGAAGAAAATGATGAAACTCTAGAGGACGAAGAGTTTGGATTACATGACATTGTTGATTAAATTTAAGTTATGCTTGGAAATCAAGCTTTGCAATGTTTTGACTTTGACATTTTATGAGAAGAATAATCACTTAATTAAGGTTGTTATGCGTTAAATATTTGTAATATGTGATTTTTGCATTGATTTTTAAGTTAATCATTTTTTTTGAAAAAAAAGTGATTATTATTCTTTTTTTGACATGAAATTCTAAAAAAAAGCTTTTATTTAACTATTTTTAGTTAAAATTTTCGTAGAAAGATTGTGATTTTGACATGTCAATTCTAGCAAAAAATTATCAAAACATGTAATTTTTTAGTTATATTTATGTTAAAAATGGTTATTTTTATGTCCATTGTTAAAAAATATTGTTTTTTAGAAACAATTATTTCATGTGGATTGAAAAATTAATTAAGGATGTATAAATATGTAGAATATTGAAAATTCAAAATATCGACCTTCTAATTTAAAAAGGTAAAACAATAAAAACCTCACTACAAAAAAAATTAAAATTAAAATAAAAAATATGAAAATATGAAAAAAACGACCACTTCAAAAATGATCAAATTTACAAAATAATTATTTACATTTCATACATTAGAAAATTTAAAGCCAAAAAATAGGTCTTTTAAAAAAAGGGTCTGATGCAGAATACCTACTTTTTAAAATCAGCATGAAAATCACTACCATTCTAAAATGTAATGTACATAAAAAAATAAAAAAATAAAGTGCCAAAAACTATGCTCTAAAAAAAACGTGTTTTAGATCACCCCTTTTCAAAATCAGGTCACTTTTTTGCTATCTCTACGAAACGAGTAACAATATCAGTTCTCGTTTCAAAGATTACATTTTTAAGGTACAATGAATATGGTAATGACAATCAATAATGCATAAAAATTGGATGAGCGAGACCTACCCCTATATGCAAGGTCAAGAAAAACACACCTAGGGTCCATTATAATAAAGGCACATTGAGTATATACATGAGTCATGACCATCCTTATCCATAGAACCTTAAATAAGTGTTAATTGAGCATAAGAATAACAAAAAATTAGATTATAATTACAAATAAATGTCTTAGGGAATAGAAAATATCATAAAATTAAGGTGAAACAACCCATTTGAGTGCTAGTGAGGCCCTTATATAGGTGAAATGGCATAAAATTAGATCTCATTTGCACATTTTTCCTTTGAAAACCAATTTAGTGGAAAAGCCCAAACTTATCCCTAAAATTTGGATTGATATTTTGGAGTGTGGAAAAAATCAAATGACATTCTACTTTCACCAGGGATTTCCCTCATCCCTCCTCTTCATTTTCATGGTGTTATTTGGAAATTTTGTTGAGTTTTGGTCTTGTGTTGACCCCTTCTACAAGTTGGTTGCACCATCGCTCCCAACCTTGAGGCCTGTGTGAAATCATGATATAACATACTATCATGAGAGCTAAACCATAGGGGTGATGATCACCCTATGGATAAAATCATGGTGGGTGGAATTGTATTCAACTCTCAAATATAGGGCTACTTTCAAAATTTTACAAGATGGGTATTGAAGCAAAGGATCATATTAACTCCTTCCTGTGATTTAATGGAAAGTACTCAGACGTGAAAATTATTGAGTGGGGCTACACACAACAGTGGTTTGATTTACAATTATTCTATTTATATGGGTAACATATTATTATGATTGATAACTCTACCTATGTAGGCACTAGTTTCATGAATAACCCTGACCTAGCCTTACCCCTATGCAGTAATTGGATTGCCCTTGGTAGAATTGAATTTTTGGTTTTTTGAGATTTTTAAATGTTTTTTGGTTTACAATATATAGTTTTTTGTTTCTAATGGATAAAAAATTGCTAATACTTGATCATTTGTGCATGCGGATGTGGCACCCACCCAACCCCCGAGTGAATCACCATTGCATTATTGAGGAATGGAAATAGCACAAGTAGGACGGGAAGCCTCTGAAAAGGAGGAAGGAGAGGAGATTTATGAGTTGCACAATTTGCATATAACATGGAGGGACATTTTTTAGGCATAACCATTATCGATTGATTAAACCCCCCAAAATTTATGAAGGCACACCATTGAAGTATGATCCTCTCATTGTCAATGCCTTCTTCAATGCATAGCATGTGTTGTTCTTTGTTATTATTGACACAAGAATGATTAAATTTGGTATATAGTTGTTCCTAGGATTTCCATCTTAATTGTAAACAATGGATTAAGAGCATGGGCCTAATATGCTCTAATTGTGAACTAATGTACCCAAATTTTGTGATGTAAAAACACTCTTGACTTTGATGGTGTACATATATACATACATACATACATATATATATGGATGGTATCCACATGTGATTTTGTTATTATCATTTTCACTTATGTTCATGGTTGTGTCTTTTTATATGCATGGTAAAAAATATTTAATGGGTCAAATGCCAATCAAAGAAATAAGAAGCCAAATGAATTAGTCAATGTGTTAGTTTCACAAAATTTGTATGTATTTAATGATTTCAAAAGAACAATCTAAGATAGATACCTTCAAATAATGA
This sequence comes from Pinus tabuliformis, assembly GCA_031772625.1. NCBI lineage: Eukaryota > Viridiplantae > Streptophyta > Pinopsida > Pinales > Pinaceae > Pinus > Pinus tabuliformis. Next base: position 410,891,223 of record CM062806.1, on the reverse strand, counting down.
CAAAATAATGTATGATTCCTCAAAGAGTAGACACAATTCAGTTGCGATACTATGAGTTGAAAGTCAATTTTGACAACCAAGTGACGAATAATAAGGGAAATATCCTTCGGTAAGAGCTCGATGATGGTGTTATATCCAGCCATGTTATCAGTCACAGGTCCAATAAAATTCCCCATGAATTCACTAGCTCATTAGTAGGTGAAAAGATAACCCCAACTATAGAAGTTATGTTATGCGTACAACAATTAGAACCATCCACAAAGCCTACGTAGAACGATGAGGGACTTGACATCTTCAAATCAAGCACCATGCATAAGAAAATGTTCAAAGCAACGACATGCTCAAAAATAAAAGAGAAAACATATCACACCCAAATACACATACAATATGCACAACCACCATGTGGCGATGTGACTCACTCATAGTAGTTTTTCAAATTGAGTCCATTATGAGGCTCAGGCAAAGGGTTACCATCATAATCAACTAGCTCATATATATCTCATTTAAAAACACACTTGAAAATGTAATTTCAATGCCAAAAAGGTTCTGAATTACCTAACTAAACTTTTCATGGTCTTGGTCATAGGCCAAAACTATATCACCTTCTATGAAGACACGAGGATGAACCAATTTGCCATATTGGTCTTTAACACACTTTTTATGAGTTTAATTGGCTATGGAAGGAATAACGGTACTATTCATCTATATTGGCCAAATAAATCATATGTTTTTCCTTGGCAGAAGTATCAATAAACATCTCTATGACTAGTTTCAAAGATGGAATTTTGCATTCAACAGGTAACACAAATTTCACCCCATAAACCAATTAGAAAGGAGTGAATCTCGTAGTTGTTTTAACCAAGGTTTTTGATCTAGGTGGATATTGGTGGCCACCCACCTATTCCACTTGGTTCATAGCACGGTTTCCTATTAGTTTCCTATTGTTCAGCATAGTTTCCTATTTTGGAATTTTTCTTTTTTTGGCAATTTTCAGGGCCTGAACTTTTAGAGTTGTTTTGAGGCCCTACATATTTTTTGGAAATAGGAAAAGATAAATAAAATTTCAAAATTTACAATAAAATTTTGTTCTCCTCTAATATACCTTTCTAACGGGCTATCTTTTGCACCAAACGAAGATTGCATGCCAAATTTATTACCCCGATAAGTTCACATTCCAACTTAGCCCATCAAGGCCCATAAGCCTTTAGAGATTCATCTCCTAGGGTTAGGGTTTTGGATGTTTATGGTTCATCATTTTTTATTCATGATAAAAATGCATTAGAGCCTCATTGCGACACATTTTAAAAGGTGCATAACTACCACATCCCTTCTCAGAGATAAGCTACCATAGTTCGAGTTAGTTTTCTTTATTTCTGCATATAAACAGTTTCAACAATTATTTTTATTAATTGAAGTTTAGTTTCACTATATCTCTATGTTTAAATTTTAAATCTATATTTCATGTCATTCTTTCATAAATTTGGATTAGTGTTATCAGATCGTTCTGCTCTTTCTTTATTTTTTTGTGCATGTCCTCAACAAGATAGGGGTATAAAGAATTGAGACTCAAACTAATTGATTAATTGAAATACTTCCCTCACCAACCCCAACTACATCCAATGGTGGAAGAAAAGAAAGATGAGGGAGAAGGATACCCTATCAAATTGTTGCTCCAAGAAACCCTCGAGCAACAAAGGAACGAGATGATAGATAATGTTTGCTAGATCCTTCAACGGATACAAATAGGTGATGCATCTTCATCCAGTAGCCACTTCAGTGGTGTCATCCTCTTTAAGGTACAAATAAATTTTGACATTCCTATATTTCAAGGCCATATAGATGAAAATTCTCTAGATAAATGGTTAAATCTACTGGAAGGGTATTTTTTGGTCCATAAATTTTCCAATAGAGAAAATATTGCTTTTGCACTTCTTAAGGTTGCTCCCCCATGTCAAGGGCTGATGGAAAACTTACTGTAAAAAAAATGGCCGGGGGGGAATCCCCACTATTTTTAGTTGCACACTCTGGGTACTATTTTTGAGATGTTATTAAGGAACAATACTACCCTATTTGAAGCTATGAAGAAAATTACATAAAATGGACCACACTACAGTAGGAAAGGGACCAAGAAGTGACAATATATTTCATACCATATGCACAAAGCTAGGGATCAAGGACTCTTAGCAACATTTTGTGCCGAAGTACTACATTTTTCTATACAAATACATCCAAGCATAAATGGATTTCGTGGACATCTCCTTGCTTGGTGTAGTGTATCGATATGTTGTCAAAATTAAGCAAACATTTAAAAAAAAGAAATGATACTTTGGATCTGTGAATCTAATACATGGAAAGGGAACCCCCAAACTGGAAAAAAAATAAAAATAAATAAATAAATAAAAATAAAAATAAATAAAAATAAAAATTGACATAGATAGGGTGGAGCACCACAAGATAACCCATCAAAGTTGTAGGAAAATAATAGTATTGGAAAGACAAAGAAAGACATAGGAAATTGATGTGAGTTTCACAAGAGCACTACTCACAACACAAAATAATTTTGTATAAAGAAATCACTCATGGTCGAGCTCAAACTTCAGTGTTAGATGGATGTTCTGACTCTATGCCAAAACCTAACAATGGGAAACAAATCATTGATGCAGAACCTAGTGCCACCATTTTCACCACCAAGGTCAAGCAAAGTGAGCTTGAATATTTTGAGGAGGGCGAGTGTCCCTTCCACTGACGGATATGGGTGAAGGATGCTCTGCTACAACCCATTGTTGATAATGGGAGTCAAAATAACCTCATCTCAGCATAATTCATTAAGTGGTTGGACCTATCGACAACACCACACCCACAACCATACAACATTAGGTGGCTCCACTAAGGGCGAGATCTTTGCGTCAATCAATATTGACGACTGGCCTACAACATCAAGAATTTCATGGATGAGTTATTGTGTGATGTTTCTCCCCTTGAATTTTGAGACTTTTTACTAGTCCAACCATACTTGCGAAAGTGTCATGTTGTGTACGAGTCCAAACCTCATATTGTTTTATTACTTTGGGCAAAAAACTATACAGAATATTGTTGGTAACCCTACCTACCACCATCTATTTGATCTCTGCTATGAAATGTAGTACGATCATCTCTAATCCCTTTAGAATTATTCATATCCCTGTAATCAACACATACTCTATTGATTCCCTGCTTCTTGTTAACAAGTACAATATTAGACACCCAAGCAGTCAAGGGAACCGAGTAGATGAAACTCACTTTTAGCGGTTTCTCAGCCTCAAATTTAATCCCAATATCTTTTCATCGATGGACCAGAAGTAATTGTTTTCTAATATGTTTTTCATCCTAGTAAGTCTTAATCTTGTGCATAATAATTCTTGGGCCAATTCTTGGCATTTCCTCATAGGACCAGGCAAAAATGTCATGAAATTATTGAAATAGGGATTTATACATTCAAATTTCTTCCAATGAGCATGAAGCACTATGTGAATATTTTCAATAACCCCTGTTTTGAATGAGATGTCAATGGTAATCACTGTATATATGTTTCCCAAATTCCTTTCGGACTCATCTTGAAAAAATGAAATGGGCCATTCTAGACTATCTACAATCTCAGGTGAAAACATAGTTGAAAAATAATTCTCAATTTTATCAAGGTTAGGTAGAAAAGATGAACGATGATGGTAATCATTCCATGGCATTTCATCTGAAGTCATGACCTCCATAATACTTTCGTCAATTGGAAATGTATAGTTGAAAGGATCAGGAAGTGAAACTGGTTCTAACCAAGGTAAAGGAGAATAATCATCATTGATTGCATTCACTTGATCAATATCAGAAGATGGTGAGTCGAAAAATAATTGAACTGTTGGGAATATAATTCAAATGGGCTCAAGAGGATCTCATTTCCATAGGAGGCCAATTGAGACTTTGAAGGCACTTTCCACTGATCAAAATATTCCATAGTGGTTTATGTAATCATGTTAACCTCGAAAAAATTAGAAGGAAATTTTGGTGGATAAAGTGCAAAGGTTCCCATCAGTGATGATTCTTTGAGTAAACCAACACAAATGTCCTCATAAAGAGTGTTTTTTTCTTCGACAAAAGGTATGCTACCGTAGAGTTAGGGTTTGAAGTGTAGTAAGACAACTGGTCTACTTTGAAAATATTCCCTTTGCAAGGAAATTGTATCATTCGGAAAAGTGATGAGACCACTTCTAACATATCATAGGTCCAACTTCAACCAAGAAAAAGGTTGTAATCAAGATGATTATCAACAACTTCAACTTCTATCGTGACCGTTTTACTCTCTAGATCTATGGGAAGATCATTTAGGATTCAATAAGAACAAAAATCTATTCCGTCAAAGGCTTCCAGAGTGGTAGGTGATTGATTTATAGTTGGAGAACCTAAATCTTTCCTACAATAAATTGAAATAATACAGGTAGAAGCTCCTTTGTCAAAAACTGTGTGAAACACTCGTCTGGTTTTGAAAAAAACTTGAATTTGGAATTCCTGTTGATGAGGGAGTCTAGGTATATGACTCTCAAGATCAAAGATAATTATATTAGAATTTTGCGGATCAATAGCTCCTATGGCTGACAATAATATATTTCTCTATGTTGGGCATGTTTGTAGCACCTCAAGAGCTGACATTGCGGAAGGAGACATAGCCAGGTCTTCAACAATGTTGTAGTTTTTTACCGTTATAACATGTGGGTTGAAAGATGATTTTTGAAGAAAACTTTTGGGAGGTGGTCGAATCATCATGTCAGGATTTGGTTTATCGATCTGTAATGGTTTAGAAGGAGGAGAAGGAATTGAATTGGAAGGTTGACTAGATGAACTAGTCTTGTTTCCAATGACCACATGACCTTTAGATATGTAATATTTTGATTGTGTAGCTACCGTAACTTGTTGCGAAGACATCATCACGATATCTTGTGATGTGGAAGAGGAAGATGTGTTATGAGAATCCATTTTTCTGTCTTGAGAAGGAAATGGATCCTTCAAGACAGTTGGAGTTGGAGAACCTTTAATGAACTTTGAAACCTCTGCCCAATGTGGGCATTCCTTCGTGTAATGATTCTCATTACAAATAAGGCAAGGATAGTGAGGTTTTCATTTCTTGTCAGTAGTTTCATTTTTTGCAGGTTTCTCTTTTAGAGAATCATTATTTTATTATTTACCTTTCCCTTTATTTTTACCCCCAGACGATTAACTATTTCCGGTAGATAATTCTATGGAATTAATTTTGGAAATAACTTACGGAGAAAGGCTTTTAGCAGGTGAATCTTATATGGCCAATGTCTACGTACTTTTATAATTTTTTTCCCCCTTAGAGTGTTGGCTAAAAAAACCTATTATACCATCAGTGGCATTAGATCTTGTGGGACTTGTAATGATTGGATCATTTGAAATTGGCAGGTGCGACAAATTCTGGATTTTCTCGTACAAGATGTCGGATTGGGTATAGACTAAGTCTAAATATTGGGCACGAGAAATTACATTTTCTTCCATGATGACACCTCCCTTAGAAACATCCTCAGTAATTACGGTAACTAATGATTTCATAAAATATTAAGCTAAAATCTGATCTAGAATAAAATCTTTGACTAATCGATGTCTACATCTCCATACATGTGTATGATCAGAAATGTGAGTCAATTTTAATTGTTTTAAGGAATTCAATAGTTTGGTACTAGTATCGTATCGAATGAGTAGCTGGAAATGGGTTTAAAAATTTGTTTCTAGAGAGTTAAAGTTATGGAAAGAGGCACAAGGTAGCTCAATGTATCATTTGGTTGTTGAACTAGTTAAAGTTCATTGGAAAAGGTGAAGCCTGATAGAATCATTGATTAAGGAAATTGATGCACAGCAAAGATGATATGTCATCACATGATTGGATGGGTCTTCTCCTGATTTTCCTTCGAATTTTGGTATGTCACTTGGTAACTTGGTGGGAATCTCCGACCAAAAAGGATAATACTAAATAAGATCGTCTGTTAACTGGGATAAATGAGGTAAATCTAGGGTTGCAATAAAGGGTAACTATCGGTTAGAATCTTGTTGTAAAGTTTAATAACCTTGCGGGTTAAGTCCAACCCCTCGAGGAGGATACCCAAGATATCTTGGAATAGCCTATGTTGTTGGAATTGGGATTCCATTAGGGTAACCAGGGTGAACCATACTAGTTTTAAGTTGAATAGGGACTTGATAAGTATGACCAAGGTATGGTTGGCTCTGGAAAGGTTGAGCTTGACCCATTTGACCTAAGTAATATTTCCCCTATATCGGTTGAGATTGTAAAGGTTGACCTTGAAAAAATCGACCTTGAACAGGTTGACTTTGGATAAATTTACCTTGAAAAGGTTGGTTTTGGAATGTTTTTACTTGGAAATATGGACTTTAAAAAACTTGTCCTTGAAAAGGTGGAACCTGATAAGTTTGACCTTGAAAATGTGGGCTTTGGAAAGCTTGGCCTTGAAAAGGTGATTTCATTGTTCCTATAGCAGGTTGTCTGATAGGAATTTGTGGTATAGACTAGATCGTAGGATGAGTTTGATAAGCAGAAGCCTAATGGATTTCCTATGTAGTTTTAGAAACAGGTATTTGTGGGGTAACTGGAATAATCATTTGCAATAATCCTAGGATAAGTATATAAGGTGAACTTGGGACCAGTTGTGAAATAGGTGTTTGAAGAGGTCTTTGAGGTGCACTCTAGACATGTTGTTGAATTGATTATTGAAAAGGTCATTGAATTGGTTATTGAACATGTGTATAAGGAATTCCTTGGATAGGCAGTTGGACAATTGTTTATGGAATTCCCTAAACAGGTTGTTGGAAAAGTACAACAATGCTTGAAATAGGTATTTGAGGAATAGATTGTCTAGTAGGCTGAATAGGTTGATAAATTGGCACTTTTGGAGAAACTAGAGCAAATTATTGAGCAAAATCAAGGTTCCAAATAATGTTCATCCTAGGCTAAGGAGTACCAAGCAAAGGTTGAGCTACAGTTATTTGACTAGGATCGGGTTGAAGTATCTGACCATAAGTTCCAATAAATGGTTGACCTCCAATTGTAGGATAAGATCTGACAACAGGTTTTCCTCTAGGTGGTGGATAAGGTGGTTTCCCCTCAAGCGGGTAATAAACATCGGTTGGGGTTACTTGAGGGTTACCTAAGTTACCAGATACCATGTGAATTTGTTGGTCTGATGTCGTAGGTGCTTCAAGCATGGATGTCATGCTCTGAATAGTAGATGTGGATAGCATAGATGACCAAGTAGAAGGTTGAGGAGAAGAAGAAGCTCTTGAAAAATTCCTCGTAAGTGACTGGTATTTAGGAGGAACTTACGGACCACCATACAATAGTCATTCCAGGGAGCTGGTAAACATAGATGAATCAATAGTTTGGATCCCAATAGGAATTTCTGACATGGTTCTTATCGATGAATAAAAAGGAATGTGTTGAGGTGAAAAAGTAGGACCTAAAAAACTCAAAGGCGTAGAATACCAGGGATTAGGTTGGAAAGGATCGAAAGGAACTCTTGGAAAAACTCTTGTATCAAAAGGTTCACCAAAAGTAACTAGAGTATGAAGTGAATCTTCCCCATCATGCGCAGTAATGTCTTCAATGCTAATCAATCCAGGAGGTATTTAGTTGTAATTATCATCTTCCTTTGAGGTGAAGGTGGAGCAGGAGTGGGAGCAATAACAGCTGAAGGTGATTCAAGTTGAGAAATTTTAGACTCAGTTTCTTATAATTTTTGTTTGGTTAGTTCATTGTTTGAAACTTCACTTCTATCAGATTCAATTTGGACTACTTCGATAATCTCTGGGCCAAAATGAATTAAGCTTAATTCTACTTCTTGCGTTGGATTCACTTCGGTTTCTACTGTCTCAGATTGTAAAATTATAGATGTTTCAGGTTGTTTTGAGGTTCCATATCCTGTTGATTTTGACCTTTCAATTTTTATCTTTTCCAATTGACTAGGTTTATATTTAGGGGGTTTACCCTGCATTCTACGCAACTACCTTGGTGAATCAGCTAGGCTGAATTTTTTATCACCAAATCAAACAATATTCACAATCCAATCCTAAGGTCTCTAAAAAGTAAAAACAAACAATTAACACACGCTAAAAAATCTAAGGATTCAAACATGTAAACAATCTTTTCACAGCGAAATCACTAGTTGGTCATGAAACCCAATGTCGCAGAGATCAAACTGAAAAGTGGCTATAGATAGAGAGGTTGGAACTATTTAAGATGATAACTTTGTTAATTTACACGATATGGTGCAAGTAAAAGTAATTTATTCCATCTCGATTGAAGAATACCCTCTTGATTCTAGCCAACGTCTATTGCAGGTATAGCAAAGACTTCTCCTTCACCATCACCTTGGGTAAAATCCCTAAGATTAGGGTTTCTAAGGTTACCACATAAAACAATTTAATCTGGGGGGAAAGTCACAAATCGGATGTACATGCAAGGGTAGAGTAAAAAATCTCAATCCCCTTGAAAGTTCCTCAACATGGTTAATCAGAGGTTTGCTTCCAAGAAACTCCCAAGTACCTTTCGGCATCATTTTTAGTATGTGTCAAATCATTGTACAGTAGCCAATGAAGTGGGGTTGATCACTTTAGTGGGTCCGATATGATCTCATGCTTGACTCCTTTGTAAGGGGAGCTTCCTAAAGAAAAATTGTAGTAAATGGATTTTTCTCTCTATCACAAGATACTAATGTTTTTCTGAAGCTTTGGAAAGTTAACTCACATCCCTATTCCAAATCCCTACAACCTGATCTACTGTAGCTAGAAAAGAGCCCTAAAAATAAAATTTTCTAGATCGAATTTATTAGCGTTGATTTTAAGAGTTGTTATTTACTCAAAGTTAATGGATGTGAAATTGATGGATTATGACTTGACGCAAATCCTAATGCAATCGAAAATGAAAATGTAATATTTCCATTTCAATGAATTTCTATTTGAAGCAAGGAAAGCGTCATTCAACATTTTCAATGGAAATTTAAAAGAAAACTCTAAATTCGACTATATCCTTTTTCCTAAAATATAGATATCCAATTTTGAATTACCCAAATATTGAAATTAACTTCAAATTTTCACTTTTCCCAATAACACAAGAAATTAAGAAATTCCTCTATAAACATACAATCACTCGGAAATTTGCAAAATACAAGAAGAAACCAATGAATGCTAATATGAATTTTCCCAAATTGAATGCTATGAATTCACTTGCAGTAAAGAGTACAATTTATGAACACTTCAACAACAGAAGGAAATTGACTTTTTGTTTCAAAACTAGCAGAAGAAGTATTTTTCAAAAATAATACCCAATCTTGTAAATCATTGTTTTTCACACATAAAACAATATTTCACAGAAGAGTAAACTAAACTCAATACGTGATCTGATAAAAAAAAGAAAGATAGACAGACAGCAAGGAAAGACAAACTGATATTTCTTTTGACAGATCGACCATTCACCAGATGATAATTTAGCCTAATTTGCAAAAACTAGATAATCACAATAAAATCCTTCATAACACTCAACCAGACTGACAGAGACTCAAAGAAGGTGCAGACAAGTGTAACTAAACAGGAAAAACCAAAAAATTTGGACTTGATGTGGATAAAACTGGAATTTTCAAAAATTCCAGGTATGTGCACAATTCATAGAGAAAACCAGTGCACATACGCACTATTGTAGAAAGAAAAGTGTGGTCAAGTGTGCTATGTTCCTGAAGATACAGTTCACACAATGGGAAATTTTGGAAAAAATAAAAACAAGTCAAATAAAACAAAAAGTCGAGGTTTTTAAGATTTCCAAACACTCAGAGAAGGCTTCTACAAAAAATTCAAAACGACAAACAAGGAAAATAACGAAGAGTTATATGAATTCCCAGTCGAGTCACCAATTTATTATGTGGACTTATCCCTCTCGCAGATAAGAGCGATCTCCATAGACCTCAAAGAAATCTAGTAACAAACAAATAGGAACTTCTACCTTTCTCTAGACTATGATTGACTGAAATAAATACTATGATAGAGGCCACTTATTGTTTAATCGAAAGGATTGATGAAATTCCCTTTAGAGCTTTCAAACATCCACTTCTCCTCGATGCTTCTGGGATATTCCCATTGCTCCCCACATTTTCTCCATGATGTCCTAAAGGAGATCTATGATAGAGAGAAACATACAAGAGATCAAAGCATCCAGTTTTATAGCATAAATATGAATGAACTAATTAACCCAATCATGTATCATAAAATGATCAATATGCAATCACAACCTATCTAGGTGATCAAGTAATCCTACAAATTTTATCAACAAAGTTATAATTTAGAAAGAACAGTTGTATTTATATTAATAAAATGGACAATATACTTACAACCTTGAAGCCTTGATGTTTCAAGTCCCTTCCCACAATCTCCAACCATTTCCTTGAATGAATAGCCTTCCAACCTTATTTCTATAGCATAAGCCTACTTCCAACAATCCTTCTTAATCCTCAAGCATGGGTTAGCTTTATAGGCAAAGGAGGGGAAGTTTGGGATCCATTCTCTAAGGGATGAGATCCATTAATGGTGGGACAGGGGTTCCACAAAGAGAGGGAGTAGCTCCATGTTGGGAGGGATCAAGTCTAAATAGCCATCCATTCGAAGCTTGTTAGTTGGGACATATACAACTAATAATGCTTCCATACTCTATTTTTTATTTTTACATTCATTAAGTCATGTGCATGGGTCACACTGTAAGACAAAGCACACTTATGTGTAGTTTCTAATGGACTCTTATGCGTATGTGGAGAGATTGACTAGGGAACTACGCAAGAAGCCGAAAACAGGGTTTTGAACCATGGGATCTAGGAATTTCACTTTCTTTAAGATAGTTTGGATTCTAAATTTGCAAGGGAATGCTTTGGGACACATTTATGGATAGCGAAAGATCCAAATTGATGGTTATTTTCCTAATGCAATTAAATGAAGTGTAAAATATTGCCCCCTAAAGTGCAAAGTAAGAAGATATGTTTGATGATTTAAGTGATTTATCATGCCAAGGTCTGGGTTAGAGACTGTAGTCGGAGACCTGAAACAATCAAACAAACATTACAATGCAATATATAATCATCACTAAGATACACATTCCCATACTCAGAACATAAATTTCTTAAATAATCAGTACAGAAAGAAATATGAAGATCCATGTCAATATATGGCATAGTATGGGTGCAAGCATCAATGGATCTATGTTTAAAATCATGAATATTTAATAACTTCATGCAGCCTAGATGGATGAAACTAGATCCAGGGTTTTAATCTCCATCTCTCGATCCATAGTACGAATCTAGCCATGCGAGTGAATGTCTCATAGTCGAACATGGTAGAAACCACTTTATTACTGATCAATGATGTGAATCATTAACAAGTGTGAGAGAAACCACCAATAATGACAATGGATCTCAAGGTACTTCTAGTACAATCTACGAAGTGTGAATAGATGTGTTGATGTTGAACACTCATAGAATCATTCGATCAAAGGTCAATGATGAGAACCTATTGTCGAAGGTGAGAAACCTTCCATTAAGGCATGCAGGCTCCAAGGTACTGAAGGTTTCTAGATCAACTTCCTAGATAGTGAGTTGAAGTCAATAGGAAGCGATCCATCGTAGGAGGGCCTATGACACGAAACTCATGTCAAGTTTTGAAGAACAACAGTTTGGAGTAATCCAGGACTGACTCAGGGATGGTCGATGCAACTGAAGGCTATGAATGGAAAATTAATTTGACTAAGGTTAGACTTCTCTTGAACATATCATAGACACAACATGATGACTTGGTAGCATTTGACTCAAAAATAATACCCAAACCAACTGAATACTTTCAATGAGGTATGGTCAACTGAGAGGAAAATGGATTTCCCAACCCGGACACAAAAAGTGATGGAGTGTCATGTTCAAGAGTGACATACTACCTTTTATAAAACAAAAGAAAAGGTTCTTTCCCACTTTTCCCCCACCATTACTGGCAAGTTCCTCTTTATTTTTTATAAGCTTGAGGAGAATAACATATTCTGTCCTGTAAGCTCATCCTTTAGATGAGTCCTCCAAAGTATTTTTAACGAACCCTAGGAAGGAGTGGTTCGGTCTCGTCATGCTTAATGAGCCCTACATTGTTAGGGTTTTATGAGTCTAGTGAAGGGCAAATTTGATGCCATTTTCATGTTTAAATAGTTTTAAAATAAATTAAAAGAAAACTCATTAATTTCTTTCAATGTAAAATTTTAACAAGCCCGGAGAAAGTAAAGCTCAGTGTTTTTCAGTTTTAGGGAGTTAGGAGAAAAACGTAAGTAAACTCCATAGTGTCCTTATTCGTAAACTGAGTCCCTCTAGCCCGAAAAAAGGGTAAAATAATGCAGGAGATAACTCTTTTGACTATGATTAATCAACGCATAGATTTTTCATAAATAGTCTAATTCAGTCTGTAAAAGGGGTAAACTTATACTAAATAGACGGTTGTTCATTTATTTTTATGAGTTCAAACAATCAAGTACTCGGTGATCTTTTCATGTTTAAGGAATATGAAAAGGGTGTAAAGAGAACTCCTTGGTTTCTCTTTTTCGCAAGTTTTAACGAGTTCGAAAAAGTGATAAAAATATACTCAACTCCAAAAATGATTTATTTTCGTAAATAACATGCGATCTACACATTTAAACTCAAAAATCATATCACGGTTCAAAAATATAGCCAAAAACATTATAAATTTGGATTTTAAAAACGTAATAGGCAAAAAATAATATTTTAATAGTCCTAAGAACTTATAAAACCCAAAAAAGTAAAAGCTTTTTACAATTTGTGGTTTTTACCCTTTGAGAGTGATAGAGCTCATTTTTCACCAAGAACTTCAAAGGTAGATTCTGGGCATTCTGTTAGAGAAATCACGAGTTGTCTTCTTTAGGTAAATCACCTCTCCGATATCTTCATTTTCATTGTTTTCATTTAATATTTCACAGTGTGTTTTTTTTGGGAGGGTTTTCAAATTGAAAATCTCCCTCGATGTGTTCAGTTCACCCTTCTCGGACCTGCACACATTGACCAAATTTTTTACACTGAAAAATATGATGTGCACGGTTTCTAAGGTTATATTCGTGCACATACATACTATTTTTTTCAGTCAGCTACGCACAACACCGAGGTCATAAAATTTTTAATAGAAAACACCCAAATTTCTTGCAAAATTTTACCATAATCTTTTCTAGTGATCTTTTATGTTTGTTTGCAGGGTTTTGAGCTGCAAAGATGGAGTGGAGATAACGTGAGCACAAAGAAAAATACATAGCTGCTATAAACCATCCAAATACCATATAGGCCTTGACAAACCGTGGCCTATACAAGTTTTTCACTATTCTAGGCATGAAGGCCCAACTAGACTTGATAGAGTGGATGGTGGGAAAGTGTAATGTACAAGAAGAATGCTTCATAGTTGGAGACCATAAGCTTCCACGTGGTGGGATGTAAATTTCTATGTATGTGCATAGGAGAGGTGGCGAAACAAATTGCACCTATCTGGTACAACATTGCACTAATAGAGTTTCTCTCAAAGATGGGAGAATTGACATTAAAACCATAGTGAGGATTCCTTTGAAATCTATTGTGTTCATTGTTGCATGAATATGTGGTAGTGTAGCTCTACATTTACTTACAAAGGCTCAGATGGAAACCGTCATAGAGTGTTTACATCCTACTATATTCAAATGGATTGAGGTTGTAGTTTCCAATCTGAAAGGGCAACTAACTAGAGTCAAAATAGGAAAACTCAAGAACATTGGGTATGATGCCTTTGCCATCTCATTTTCTCTAGAGGAGATCCCTCTTCTCTCTCCATAGGTAGCTATAGAGAGATGAGGACCTCGGGACCCTCGCACGCTGAAATGGGTCACACTTATGGCGCACCACGAAGGTGGCGAAGGACCAATGATCCGGTATACTCCTCATTTCTTTGGGTGGCTGGAAAATAAAATCATCATGATTCAATATTTTCCATACATAGGCATGGATTACACAAGTGATCTAGATATTCCATTTCTAGCTAGGATGCAGTGGGGTGATCTATGTAGAAACTTCACACTATGGTTATTTTTGAAATTTTTGTTGTTTTTTGGCATCAAAAACTAAATTGTCTAAAATGATCATGCAAATGTGGCCTTGGTAAGACTAGCAAGTTTACGCAGATATGATATACACAGTGAGTAGCAAGTATCTCCCACAGTGCGGAACCCAAACACAATAGAGGCATTGACTAAGTTAGAGCACAACCTTGTGAGGTTGACCCTGGACATCCAAGATTTCGGGACAGATTACTTGCCTCCTCGCTTTCAAAGGCACACTTTGGGGGTTCCTGGACCTATTAGTCACATGCTACGATGAGTAGCTTGCATTTTTGTATGCTACCATGATCATGATGCATAGCCACTAGTCTAAGGGCTATATCTTTTCTTTTTGATGATGCTAGCATGTTTGGAAAATAAAGGCCACAACGCCTCATGTCTTTGGATGACATTTTTGTAAAAACCACAATTTTTACAAACATTTACCTAATGAAAGCTACTACTTATATTTTAGTTTGTCTTGTATAATATATGGATGAATATTGCATTGATTTCTTTATAGGTGTTTTACAAATGCCAATTTAACACATAATTAACCAATCCATCAATTAATGTGTTTAAACTTCTCAGAATATGTGGATACTCGATATAATCAAACTCTCTTTCCAAGAGATGAAATTGCAAAACCATTCTTCACATGGAAGCACTTCTGACTTAATAAACACCATTCAAATGTAATACTATTATTTGTGAATCTAACCCAACGATAAATCGATGAATTCCAAATGAAATGGCATCAGATAATAGCTCAATCACTACGCTATAATCTGCAATATTATTTGTTGTTCGACCAAGGCATATCCCATGAATAGAAACTAACTGATCTGTGGACGAATAAATGACCCAATCTGTGGAAGATAAATTTTGAGTACTATGACTAGCGCCATCAACAAATCCAATGTAAGTTTTAGGGAGTGTTGAAATTTGCAAATCGAGTGTAACACAAGATAAGAAGGAGAAGTAGCAGAAAATCGTAAAAATATGATAAGAAGTTCCATGCACAAAATATGGTACAACAATATACAAATTATTCACTGAACAATCTAAGCATAATATTTCTTTAGGTAAAGACCATTTCTGGGCTTTCCCAAAGGAATTCTATCATAATCAACTAGTTCATAGGCCCCTTTTTCCAATGCACGTTTTACAACATAAGGGCCATGCCACATAGGCTCGAATTTACCAGTGCCTAACTTATCGTGCTCTTGATCATAGACCAAGAATAAATCCCCTTCTGAATATGAATGAGGTTTGACATTTTGATCATATTGTGCCTTAACTCATTTCTTTTGGGCCTTTCTAGCTAATGCAACATCACAGTGAGTCTCATCGAGTCATGATAAGTACAAGAAACGTTCTTCCTCGACAAAAGTGGTTGGTAATAATTCAATTTCTAGTTTCAAAGATGGTATTTCACATTCAATAGGTAAAATTGCTTCCATTCCGTAGACAAGTTGGAAAGGAGTAAAACCGATCAAAGTTTTGTTGTGGTACGATATGCCCACAAGGCTGGAAAAGGCATTAGATTCCAATATCGTTTATGAATATCGATAAATCATTTAATAATGGTGGTTAAAACCTTGTTAACAGCTTCTACCTATCCATTCGCCTGCGGGTAATATGGAGTAGAACTATCATGACGTGGGCCTGGCTTCATAGTAAGACCAATCATCATAAAGTTTCGAAAATGGCTACCATGGTCCGTGACGATGGATTGTGGAACTCTGAACCTAGAAATCACATGATTGGATATGAAAATTGATGTTTTTTCACCATCATCCTTATATGTAGGCATCACCCCAACCCATTTAGTAAAATAGTCTACTGCAAGGATAATGTCCCCATGCCCCTAGGTTGAGTGATGCTTACATGTAAGAAAATTGATGCCCCTTTAGTGAAAGAACTGAAAAAAATGATTGGGTGAAGAGGAACTAGGTGCACATGCATTTTTCGATCATAGATTTGACAATTTTGGTATTTCTGGACCGCAATTATATAGTCTTTGAACATAGAAGGACAAAAATACCCCGTGTGCAGGATCTTTTGAGAGGCAAACCCTGACATATGAAAACCACAAGCTCAAGAATGGAATTCATTCAATTCCTTTTTCGCTTCTTTGTGATTTAAACATCGTCTGAAGATGGAATCGGTACCATGACGATAAAGTGTATCGCCAACAATATTGTATTGTTGCGATTGGTAACAGATAGGACGATGATCAATTCGACTCAGTTTTGGAAGAAATGTCTGTTTCTGGAGATAAATGATGATATCTCCATATGGAGGATCTAAATTACTGATAAGAAAGAGATATTCATCTGGAAGAGAATAATTTTCCACCTTTTTCATCTCAGTATGGGGAAAGTCACATAATAATTCAATAAATACTAGTGATTCTTAGATTTAGATTTTATGAATTCCAAATTGAATTCTTGCAGGATAAATGTTGATTTGGAATACTTCCCCCCTAGAAATTGTCTGGTAAGAATGTAAACCATGGGGTTGCAATCATAAATCACAATAGTTTTTCCCAATAGAATGTAGTGACAGAAACTTTTGACAACTTTAATGGTTTCCAAGGCCAATTTCTCCACATGTGCATATTTCGCTTCAGTTTTGTTCATATTTCTACTTAAGTAATATATCACATACTCTTCATTCAATTCATCTTCTTGAACTAAAACGATGCCAATAGTGACATCGGATGCAACTAAGTATAAAAATTAGTCTCAATGATAATCGGGAGGATGCAATAATGGTGTATGGGTCAATGCATGTTTAAGTGCATCAAATGCCTTTTGAGCCACTTCATCCCAAGTAAATGAGATTCCATTTTTCAATAGTTGAGTAAAACCTTTAGTTAACCCACTGTAGTTCTCGATGAATCGACATAGAAAGTTTGTTTTCCCTTGCAAAATCTGGAGTTGGTGGATATTAAAAGGAGGAGGCAAATTTAGAATAGCCTCAACCTTAAGCGGATCAACAAGAGTTCCTTCTTTTGAAATAAAAAATCCTAGAAATTGACTGGATTGCACACAAAAAACATAGTTGTGTGGATTCAAGCATATATTATAGTGACGACATCTAATACAGATAGCTCTCAAATGCATTGGATGGTCTTCCCCTCTCAGCTAATGAGTTGGTAAGTCATCCAAATCAGGTGTGAAATGTTTAAGACATAGGCCATTGGAAAGTTGTACCGACATTCTTCAAACCAAATGGGAAATTTCGAGAGGTGAAATTCCCCCATGGGCATATGAATTCAGTTTTGTGTTGATCAACTAGGAGTATGTTGATTTAGTTGTAGCCAGAAAATCTTTCCATAAATGAAAACATTTCATTTCTGGCACAACCCTCAATGATTTGATCGATATAGGGAGTAGGATAGTTTTCCTTTGGAAAAGCCTTATTGATACCCCTATAATCAATGCATAATCTAATGGTTCTCTACTTCTTTTTAACAGGTACAATATTGGACACCCAAATAGTCAAGGGAATCGGGTAGATGAAACCTTCTTTGAGCAATTTCTTGACCTCAACTTTAATCGCAACAGATTTTCATGGATGCACCATTCGTACCTTGATCATTTTAAACAACGACTCTCCGATAATCATTGTTTAATATGTTTTTCATCCAAATAAGTATTAATCTCATGCACAAGAATGCTTGGGTCAATTTCTAGCATTTCTTCATAGGACTAGGAAAAAATGTCACGGAATTCTTGAAATAGGACTTTATACATTTGAATTTCTTTGAATGAGCACAAAGCACCTACGTGAATATTTTCAATAATTCCTATTTTGACTTAGATGTCAATGGTAATCATTGTAGATATGTTTCCTAAATTCCTTTCGAACTCAGCTTCAAAAATTAAAACGGGCCATTCCAAACTATCTATAATCTCAGGCGAAAAAATAGTTGAAAAATCATTCTCTATTTTATCAAGGTTAGGTAGAAAAAATGAACGATAATGGTAATAGTTTCATGGCATTTCATCCAAAGTCATGACCTCCATAATACTTTTGTTAGTTGGAAACATATATTGAAAAGGATCACGAACTAAAATTGGTTCTAACCAAGATAAAGGAGAATAATCATCATTCATCGCATTCACTCGATCAATATCATAATATGGTGGGTCGAAAAATAATTGAAATCCATGGTATGTCAATTCAAACAGGCTCAAGGGAATCTCATTGTCATAGGAGGCCAATTCATACTCTGTAGGCACTATCCATTAATCAAAGATTCCATAATGCTTGATGTAATCATGTCAACCTCAAAAAAATTAGAAGGAAATTTTGTTGGAGGAAGTGCAAAGGTGCCCATTAGTGATGAGTCTTTCAGTAACCCAACACCAATATCCTCATAGAGAATGTTTGTTTTCTGACAAAATATATGTTACCTGTAGAGTTAGGGTCTGAAGTGTAGTAAGACAACTTGTCTACTTTGATAATTTTCCCTTTGTGAGGAAATTGTATCATTAGTAAAACTGATGAGACCACTACTAACATAGCATAGGTCCAACCGTGACCAAGCAAAAGGTTGTAATCAAGCTAAGCATCAACAACTTCAACTTCGATTGCAACCATTTTACCCTCTAGCTCTATGGGCAGATCATTTAGGATTCCATAAGGATGAAAACCTCTTCCACAAAGGCTTTCAAAGTGGTAGGTGATTCATTGATAGTTGGAGAACCAAAATCATCCTAACAAGCAATCGACATAATACACGTAGAAGCTCCTTCGTCAACAACTGTACGAAACACTTGTCTAGTTTTGACAAAAACTAGAATCTAGAATGCATATTAATGAGGGAGTCTAGGTATATAACTCTCAAGATGAAAGATAATTATATTAGAATCCTGTGGATCAATAGCTCCTATGGTTGACAACAATAACTTTTGTTGTGTCTGGCATGTTTACAGCACCTCAAGAGCTGAAATTGCGGAAGGAGACATAACCAGGTATTCAACACTGTTGTAATTTTTTGCAACTCTAGCATATGGGTTGAAAGATGATTTTCAAAGTACACCTTTGGGAGGTGGTCAAATCATCATGTCAGGATTCAGTTTCTCTATCTATAATGGTTCAGAAGGAGGAGGAGGAACTGAACTGGAAGGTTGACCAAATGAACTAATCTTGTTTCCATTGACCACAGGACTCTTATATACATAATCTTTTGATCTCTTAACTACCATAACTTGTTTCCAGGACGTAATCATGATGTATTATGCTATGGAAGAGGAATATTTGTTATGAGAAACCATTTTTCTATCTTGAGAAGGAAATGGATTCTTCAAGACAGGGGGAGCTGGAGAACCTTTAATGAACTTAGAAACCTCTGCCTGATGTGGGCATTCCTTTGTATAATGATCCTCATTGCAAATAATGCAAGGATAGTGAGGTTTTTGTTTCTCGTCAGTAGGTTCAGTTTTATTTATTTTCTCTTTTAGATAAGAATTTTGTTTCAATTTACCTTTCCCATTCTTTTTACCCCCAATTGATTTAATCTTGTTGGTAGATGATTCTATGACATTAATTTTGGAAATAGCTTCCGAATAAAGTCTTTCAACGGGTGAATCTTGTATGGCCAAAGTCTGAGTAATTCTAGATTTTTTATTTTCTCCTTTGACTGTTGGCTAACATAACCTATTATAAAATTAGTGGCATTATATTTTTTAGGAGTTGTAACTATTGGATCATTTGAAATTGTCAGGCACGGTAAATTTGTGATTTTCTTGTACAAGGTGTCAGATTCGGTGACTAAGTCTAAATACTAGGCACGAGCAATTACCTTCTCTTTTGTGATGACACCTCCATTAGAAACATCCTCGGTAATCACGGGGAGTAGTTATTTTGTAATCCATTAAGGTAAAATATGATCTAGAATAAAAACTTTAACTAATCGACTTCTACGTCACCATTCATGTATATGATCAGAAATTGAGTCGATTTTGATTCTTCTAAGGATTTCAATAGTTTGGTATCAATGTCGTGTTGAATCAATAGCTAAAAATGGGTTTAAAACTTTGTTGCTAGAGATTTAAAGTTATGGAAAGAGGCACGAGGTTTCTCAATGTACCATTTGGCTACTGAATCGTTAAAGTTCATTGGAAAAGATGAAGTCTCATAGAATCATTGATTAGGAATTCGATGCACCCAAGATGATATGTCATCACATGATTGGATGGGTATTCTACTTATTTCATTCAAATTTGGGTATGTCACTTGGTAACTTGGTTGGAATAACCGACCAAAAAGGATAATAATAAATAGGACCATTCATTAACCAGGATAAATTAGGAAAATATAGAGTTGTAATAAACAGTAACTGTCGGTTAGGTTCTTGTTGTAAAGCTTGACAACATTGTGGGTTAATTCCAAACCCTAAAGGAGGATACCCAGGATATCTTGGAATGGTGTGTGTGGTTGGAATTTGGATTCCACCAAGGTAACCAGGGTGAACCATACTAGGTTGAGGTTGAACAGGGACTTGATAAGTATGACCAGGGTATGGTTGACTCTGGAAAGGTTGATCTTGACTCATTTGACCTAAGTAATATTTCCCCTTTACAGCTTGAGCTTATAAAGGTTGACCTTGAACAAATTGACTTTGAATAGGTTGAATTTGGATAAATTGACCTTGAAAGGGTTGGGTTTGGAAAGTTTGACCTTAGAAAGGTGGTCTTTGAAAACATTTCCCTTGAAAAGGTGGAACATGATAAGCTTGACCTTGAAAAGGTGGGCTTTGGAAAGATTTGCCTTGAAAAGGTGTTTTGATTGTTCCTATAGCAGGCTGTCTGATAGGAATCTGGGGTATAAACTGGACTGTAGGACTAGTTTGATAAGAAGAAGCCTGAGGGATTTCCTGAGTAATTTGAGGAACAGGTATTTGAGGGGTAACGAGCATGTTCATTTGTGATACTCCTGGGATAGGTGTCTGTGGTGAACTTGGGACTAGCTATGAAACACATGTTTGAGGTGCACTCTCGATAGGTTGTTGAACTGATTGCTAAATAGGTTGTTGAATTGGTTATTGAACAAGTGTTTGAGGAATTCCTTGGATAGTTTGTTGGACTGTTGTTTGCAGAATTCCTTGAACAGACTATTGGATAGGTATATCAATACTTGGAATAGGTATTTGTGGAATAGGTTGTCTAGTAGGTTGAATAGGTTGATAAGCTTGCACTTCTGGAGTAACTGGAGTAAACTGTTGAGAAAAATCAGGGTTCCAAATAGTGTTCATCCTAGGGTAAGGAGTACCAAAAAAATTAAATACAACAAGTTGACCTGGACCGGGCTAAGGTATCTAACCATAAGTTCCAGTAAAGGTTTACCTCCAACCGTAGTATAAGATCTGATAATAGGTTGTCCTCCAGGTGGAGGATAAGGTGGTTACCCCCCAAGCGGGTAATAAACACCGGTTGGGGTTACTTGAGGTTACCTAAGTTACCAGATATAATGTGAATTTGTTAGTCTGATGTCGTAGGTGCTTTAGGCATGGATTTCATGCTCTAAAACGTATATGTAAATAAACTAGATGATTAAGTAGAAGGTTGAGGAGAAGAAGAAGCCCCTGAAAAAGACCGAGTAAGTGACTAGTATCCAAGAGGAACTGATGGACCACCATACAAGTGATTTCAGGGAGATAGTAAATGTAGATGAATCAATAGGTTGGCTCCCAATAGGAATTTCTGACATGGTTCTTCTCAGTGAATAAAAATTAATGCAGTGAGGTGAAAAACTAGGACCTAAAAATCTTAAAGGGGTAGAATACCAAGGATCAGGTCCGACAGTATTGAAAGGAACTCTTGGAAAACTCTTGGATCAAAAGGTTCACTAGTAGTAATTGGAGTACGAGGTGAATATTCCCCCTCATGCCTAGTAATATATGCAATGCTAATCAATCTAAGAGGTAATTCAGTTGTAATTATTAGCTTCCTTCTAGGTGAAGGTGGAGCAAGAGTAGGAGCTATAATAGTTAAAGATCATTTAGGTTGAGAAATTTCAGACTCGGGTTCTTCTACTTTTGGTTTAGTTAGTTCAGTGTCTGAAACTTCACCAATATGATATTTAGTTTGAACTGCTTCAGTAATCTCTGGGCTAGAATGAACTAACCCTAATTCTACTTCTTGTATTGGATTCACTTCAGTTTTTGTTGTCTGAGATTGTAAAACTGTAGATGTTTCAGGTTGTTCTGAGGTTCCGGATCCTGTTAATTTTGACCTTTCAGTTTTTATATTTTCCAATTGATGTAGTGTATATTCAGGGGGTTTACCCTCCATTCTATGCAACTTCCTTGTTGAATAATCCAAGATGAAATTTTTATCACAAAATCAAACAATATTCACAATCCAATCCTATGGTCTCTAAAAATTAAAAACAAACAATTAACACACGCTAAAAAAATCTAAGGATTCAAGCCATGCAAACAAGTTTTTCACAGCAAAATCACTAGTTGGTTATGAAATCCAACATCGCAGAGATCAAAGTGAAAAGTGGTTATATATAGAGCGGTTGGAACCATTTACACTTACAGCCTACGTAATGTACATGATCTGGTGCAAGTAAACATCATTTATTCCATCTCAAATGAAGAATACTCTCCAGAAATTTCCAAGTGATTCTAGCCAATGTATATGTTCATGGTTGTGTCTTTTTATATGCATGGTAAAAAATATTTAATGGGTCAAATGCCAATCAAAGAAATAAGAAGCCAAATGAATTAGTCAATGTGTTAGTTTCACAAAATTTGTATGTATTTAATGATTTCAAAAGAACAATCTAAGATAGATACCTTCAAATAATGACAAAATAATGTATGATTCCTCAAAGATTAGACACAATTCAGTTGCGATACTATGAGTTGAAAGTCAATTTTGACAACAAAGTGACGAATAATAAGGGAAATATCCTTGGGTAAGAGCTCAATGATGGTGTTATATCCAGCCATGTTATCAGTCACAGGTCCAATAAAATTCCCCATGAATTCACTAGCTCATTAGTAGGTGAAAAGATAACCCCAACTATAGAAGTTATGTTATGCGTACAACAATTAGAACCATCCACAAAGCCTACGTAGAACGATGAGGGACTTGACATCTTCAAATCAAGCACCATGCATAAGAAAATGTTCAAAGAAATGACATGCTCAAAAATAAAAGAGAAAACATATCACACCCAAATACACATACAATATGCACAACCACCATGTGGCGATGTGACTCACTCATAGTAGTTTTTCAAATTGAGTCCATTATGAGGCTCAGGCAAAGGGTTACCATCATAATCAACTACCTCATATATATCTCATTTAAAAACACACTTGAAAACGTAATTTCAATGCCAAAAAGGTTCTGAATTACCTAACTAAACTTTTCATGGTCTTGGTCATAGGCCAAAACTATATCACCTTCTATGAAGACACGAGGATGAACCAATTTGTCATATTGGTCTTTAACACACTTTTTATGAGTTTAATTGGCTATGGAAGGAATAACGGTACTATTCATCTATATTGGCCAAATAAATCATATGTTTTTCCTTGGCAGAAGTATCAATAAACATCTCTATGACTAGTTTCAAAGATGGAATTTTGCATTCAACAGGTAACACAAATTTCACCCCATAAACCAATTAGAAAGGAGTGAATCTCGTAGTTGTTTTAACCAAGGTTTTTGATCTAGGTGGATATTGGTGGCCACCCACCTATTCCACTTGGTTCATAGCACGGTTTCCTATTAGTTTCCTATTGTTCAGCATAGTTTCCTATTTTGGAATTTTTCTTTTTTTGGCAATTTTCAGGGCTTGAACTTTTAGAGTTGTTTTGAGGCCCTACATATTTTTTGGAAATAGGAAAAGATAAATAAAATTTCAAAATTTACAATAAAATTTTGCTCTCCTCTAATATACCTTTCTAACGGGCTATCTTTTGCACCAAACGAAGATTGCATGCCAAAGTTATTACCCCGATAAGTTCACATTCCAACTTACCCCATCAGGGCCCATAAGCCTTTATAGATTCATCTCCTAGGGTTAGGGTTTTGGATGTTTATGGTTCATCATTTTTTATTCATGATAAAAATGCATTAGAGCCTCATTGCGACACATTTTAAAAGGTGCATAACTATCACATCCCTTCTCAGAGATAAGCTACCATAGTTCGAGTTAGTTTTCTTTATTTCTGCATATAAACAGTTTCAACAATTATTTTAATTAATTGAAGTTTAGTTTCACTATATCTCTATGTTTAAATTTTAAATCTATATTTCATGTCATTCTTTCATAAATTTGGATTAGTGTTATCAGAGCGTTCTGCTCTTTCTTTATTTTTTTGTGCATGTCCCCAACAAGATAGCGGTATAAATAATTGAGACTCAAACTAATTGATTAATTGCAATACTTCCCTCACCAACCCCAACTACATCCAATGGTGGAAGAAAAGAAAGATGAGGGAGAAGGATACCCTATCAAATTGTTGCTCCAAGAAACCCTCGAGCAACAAAGGAACGAGATGATAGATAATGTTTGCTAGATCCTTCAACGGATACAAATAGGTGATGCATCTTCATCCAGTAGCCACTTCAGTGGTGTCATCCTCTTTAAGGTACAAATAAATTTTGACATTCCTATATTTCAAGGCCATATAGATGAAAATTCTCTAGATAAATGGTTAAATCTACTGGAAGGGTATTTTTTGGTCCATAAATTTTCCAATAGAGAAAATATTGCTTTTGCACTTCTTAAGGTTGCCCCCCCATGTCAAGGGCTGATGGAAAACTTACTGTAAAAAAAATGGCCGGGGGGGAATCCCCACTATTTTTAGTTGCACACTCTGGGTACTATTTTTGAGATGTTATTAAGGAACAATACTACCCTATTTGAAGCTATGAAGAAAATTACATAAAATGGACCACACTACAGTAGGAAAGGGACCAAGAAGTGACAATATATTTCATACCATATGCACAAAGCTAGGGATCAAGGACTCTTAGCAACATTTTGTGCCGAAGTACTACATTTTTCTATACAAATACATCCAAGAATAAATGGAGTTCGTGGACATCTCCTTGCTTGGTGTAGTGTATCGATATGTTGTCAAAATTAAGCAAACATTTAAAAAAAAGAAATGATACTTTGGATCTGTGAATCTAATACAGGGAAAGGGAACCCCCAAACTGGAAAAAAAATAAAAATAAATAAATAAAAATAAAAATAAATAAAAATAAAAATTGACATAGATAGGGTGGAGCACCCCAAGATAACCCATAAAAGTTGTAGGAAAATAATAGTATTGGAAAGACAAAGAAAGACATAGGAAATTGATGTGAGTTTCACAAGAGCACTACTCACAACACAAAATAATTTTGTATAAAGAAATCACTCATGGTCGAGCTCAAACTTCAGTGTTAGATGCATGTTCTGACTCTATGCCAAAACCTAACAATGGGAAACAAATCATTGATGCAGAACCTAGTGCCACCATTTTCACCACCAAGGTCAAGCAAAGTGAGCTTGAATATTTTGAGGAGGGCGAGTGTCCCTTCCACTGACGGATATGGGTGAAGGATGCTCTGCTACAACCCATTGTTGATAATGGGAGTCAAAATAACCTCATCTCAGCATAATTCATTAAGTGGTTGGGCCTATCGACAACACCACACCCACAACCATACAACATTAGGTGGCTCCACTAAGGGCGAAATCTTTGCGTCAATCAATATTGACGACTGGCCTACAACATCAAGAATTTCATGGATGAGTTATTGTGTGATGTTTCTCCCCTTGAATTTTGAGACTTTTTACTAGTCCAACCATACTTGCGAAATTGTCATGTTGTGTACGAGTCCAAACCTCATATTGTTTTATTACTTTGGGCAAAAAACTATACAGAATATTGTTGGTAACCCTACCTACCACCATCTATTTGATCTCTGCTATGAAATGTAGTACGATCATCTCTAATCCCTTTAGACTTATTCATATCCCTATAATCAACACATACTCTATTGATTCCCTGCTTCTTGTTAACAGGTACAATATTAGACACCCAAGCAGTCAAGCGAACCGAGTAGATGAAACCCACTTTTAGCAGTTTCTCAGCTTCAAATTTAATCCCAATATCTTTTCATCGATGGACCAGAAGTAATTGTTTTCTAATATGTTTTTCATCCTAGTAAATCTTAATCTTGTGCATAATAACTCTTG
The DNA here is from genome assembly GCA_031772625.1 of Pinus tabuliformis. Classification (NCBI taxonomy): domain Eukaryota; kingdom Viridiplantae; phylum Streptophyta; class Pinopsida; order Pinales; family Pinaceae; genus Pinus; species Pinus tabuliformis. The sequence continues at coordinate 410,864,807 of CM062806.1, read as the reverse complement.
GGCCAATTCTTGGCATTTCCTCATAGGACCAGGCAAAAATGTCATGAAATTATTGAAATAGGGATTTATACATTAAAATTTCTTCCAATGAGTATGAAGCACTATGTGAATATTTTCAATAATCCCTGTTTTGAATGAGATGTCAATGGTAATCACTGTATATATGTTTCCCAAATTCCTTTCGGGCTCAGCTCGAAAAAATGAAATGGGCCATTCTAGAGTATCTACAATCTCAGGTGAAAACATAGTTGAAAAATAATTCTCAATTTTATCAAGGTTAGGTAGAAAAGATGAACGATGATGGTAATCATTCCATGGCATTTCATCTGAAGTCATGACCTCCATAATACTTTCGTCAATTGGAAATGTATAGTTGAAAAGATCAGGAAGTGAAACTGGTTTTAACCAAGGTAAAGGAGAATAATCATCATTGATTGCATTCACTCGATCAATATCAAAAGATGGTGAGTCGAAAAATAATTGAATTGTTGGTAATATAATTCAAACGGGCTCAAGAGGATCTCATTTCCATAGGAGGCCAATTGATACTTTGAAGGCACTTTCCACTGATCAAAATATTCCATAGTGGTTTATGTAATCATGTTAACCTCGAAAAAATTAGAAGGAAATTTTGGTGGATAAAGTGCAAAGGTTCCCATCAGTGATGATTCTTTGAGTAACCCAACACAAATGTCCTCATAAAGAGTGTTTTTTTCTTCGACAAAAGGTATGCTACCGTAGAGTTAGGGTTTGAAGTGTAGTAAGACAACTGGTCTACTTTGAAAATATTCTCTTTGTAAGGAAATTGTATCATTCGGAAAAGTGATGAGACCACTGCTAACATATCATAGGTCCAACTTCAACCAAGAAAAAGGTTGTAATCAAGATGATTATCAACAACTTCAACTTCTATCATGACCGTTTTACTCTCTAGATCTATGGGAAGATAATTTAGGATTCCATAAGAACAAAAATCTATTCTGTCAAAGGCTTCCAGAGTGGTAGGTGATTGATTTATAGTTGGAGAACCTAAATCTTTCCTACAATAAATTGAAATAATACAGGTAGAAGCTCCTTTGTCAAAAACTGTGTGAAACACTCGTCTTGTTTTGAAAAAAACTTGAATTTGGAATTCTTGTTGATGAGGGAGTCTAGGTATATGACTCTCAAGATCAAAGATAATTATATTAGAATTTTGAGGATCAATAGCTCCTATGGCTGACAATAATATATTTCTCTATGTTGGGCATGTTTGTAGCACCTCAAGAGCTGACATTGCGGAAGGAGACATAGCCAGGTCTTCAACAATGTTGTAGTTTTTTGCCGTTATAACATGTGGGTTGAAAGATGATTTTTGAAGAAAACTTTTGGGAGGTGGTCGAATCATCATGTCAGGATTTGGTTTATCGATCTGTAATGGTTTAGAAGGAGGAGAAGGAATTGAATTGGAAGGTTGACTAGATGAACTAGTCCTGTTTCCAGTGACCACATGACCCTTAGATACGTAATATTTTGATTGTGTAGCTACCGTAACTTGTTGCGAACACATCATCACGATATCTTGTGATGTGGAAGAGGAAGATGTGTTATGAGAAACCATTTTTCTGTCTTGAGAAGGAAATGGATCCTTCAAGACAGTTGGAGTTGGAGAACCTTTAATGAACTTGGAAACCTCTGCCCAATGTGGGCATTCCTTCATGTAATGATTCTCATTACAAATAAGGCAAGGATAGTGAGGTTTTCATTTATTTTCAGTAGTTTCATTTTTTGCAGGTTTCTCTTTTAGAGAATCATTATTTTATTATTTACCTTTCCCTTTATTTTTACCCCCAGATGATTAACTATTTCCGGTAGATAATTCTATGGAATTAATTTTGGAAATAACTTACGGAGAAAGGCTTTTAGCAGGTGAATCTTATATGGCCAATGTCTACGTACTTTTATAATTTTTTCCCCCCTTAGAGTGTTGGCTAAAAAAACCTATTATACCATCAGTGGCATTAGATCTTGTGGGACTTGTAACGATTGGATCATTTGAAATTGGCGGGTGCGACAAATTCTGGATTTTCTCGTACAAGATGTCGGATTAGGTATAGACTAAGTCTAAATATTGGGCACGAGAAATTACATTTTCTTCCATGATGACACCTCCCTTAGAAACATCCTCAGTAATAACGGTAACTAATGATTTCATAAAATATTCAGCTAAAATCTGATCTAGAATAAAATCTTTGACTAACCGATGTCTACATCTCCATACATGTGTATGATCAGAAATGTGAGTCAATTTTAATTGTTTTAAGGAATTCAATAGTTTGGTACTAGTATCATATCGAATGAGTAGCTGCAAATGGGTTTAAAAATTTGTTTCTACAGAGTTAAAGTTATGGAAAGAGGCACAAGGTAGCTCAATGTATCATTTGGTTGTTGAACCAGTTAAAGTTCATTGGAAAAGGTGAAGTCTGATAGAATCATTGATTAAGGAAATTGATGCACAACAAAGATGATATGTCATCACATGATTGGATGGGTCTTCTCCTGATTTTCCTTCGAATTTTGGTACGTCACTTGGCAACTTGGTGGGAATCTCCGACCAAAAAGGATAATAATAAATAAGATCGTCTGTTAACTGGGATAAATGAGGTAAATCTAGGATTGCAATAAAGGGTAACTATCGGTTAAAATCTTGTTGTAAAGTTTAATAACCTTGCGGGTTAAGTCCAACCCCTCGAGGAGGATACCCAAGATATCTTGGAATAGCCTATGTTGTTGGAATTGGGATTCCATTAGGGTAACCAAGGTGAACCATACTAGTTTTAAGTTGAATAGGGACTTGATAAGTATGATCAAGGTATGGTTGGCTCTGGAAAGGTTGAGCTTGACCCATTTGACCTAAGTAATATTTCCCCTATATCGGTTGAGATTGTAAAGGTTGACCTTGAAAAAATTGACCTTGAAAAGGTTGACTTTGGATAAATTTACCTTGAAAAGGTTGGTTTTGGAATGTTTGACCTTGGAAATATGGACTTTAAAAACTTGTCCTTGAAAAGGTGGAACCTGATAAGTTTGACCTTGAAAAGGTGAGCTTTGGAAAGCTTGGCCTTGAAAAGGTGATTTCATTGTTCCTATAGCAGGTTGTCTGATAGGAATTTGTGGTATAGACTAGATCGTAGGATGAGTTTGATAAGCAGAAGCCTAATGGATTTCCTATGTAGTTTTAGAAACATGTATTTGAGGGGTAACTGGAATAATCATTTGCAATAATCCTAGGATAAGTATATAAGGTGAACTTGGGACCAGTTGTGAAATAGGTGTTTGAAGAGGTCTTTGAGGTGCACTCTAGACATGTTGTTGAATTGATTATTGAAAAGGTCATTGAATTGGTTATTGAACATGTGTATAAGGAATTCCTTGGATAGGCAGTTGGACAATTGTTTACGGAATTCCCTAAACAGGTTGTTGGAAAAGTACAACAATGCTTGAAATAGGTATTTGAGGAATAGATTGTCTAGTAGGCTGAATAGGTTGATAAATTGGCACTTTTGGAGAAACTAGAGCAAATTATTGAGCAAAAGCAAGGTTCCAAATAATGTTCATCCTAGGCTAAGGAGTACCAAGCAAAGGTTGAGCTACAGTTATTTGACTAGGATCAGGTTGAAGTATCTGACCATAAGTTCCAATAAATGGTTGACCTCCAATTGTAGGATAAGATCTGACAACAGGTTTTCCTCTAGGTGGTGGATAAGGTGGTTTCCCCTCAAGCGGGTAATAAACATCGGTTGGGGTTACTTGAGGGTTACCTAAGTTACCAGATACCATGTGAATTTGTTGGTCTGATGTCGTAGGTGCTTCAAGCATGGATGTCATGCTCTGAATAGTAGATGTGGATAGCATAGATGACCAAGTAGAAGGTTGAGGAGAAGAAGACGCTCTTGAAAAATTCCTAGTAAGTGACTGGTATTTAGGAGGAACTTACGGACCACCATACAATAGTCATTTCGGGGAGCTGGTAAATATAGATGAATCAATAGTTTGGATCCCAATAGGAATTTCTGACATGGTTCTTATCGATGAATAAAAAGGAATGTGTTGAGGTGAAAAAGTAGGACCTAAAAAACTAAAAGGCGTAGAATACCAGGGATCAGGTTGGAAAGGATCGAAAGGAACTCTTGGAAAAACTCTTGTATCAAAAGGTTCACCAAAAGTAACTAGAGTATGAAGTGAATCTTCCCCATCATGCGGAGTAATATCTTCAATGCTAATCAATCCAGGAGGTATTTAGTTGTAATTATCATCTTCCTTCGAGGTGAAGGTGGAGCAGGAGTGGGAGCAATAACAGCTGAAGGTGATTCAAGTTGAGAAATTTTAGACTCAGTTTCTTATACTTTTTGTTTGGTTAGTTCATTGTTCGAAACTTCACTTCTATCAGATTCAATTTGGACTACTTCGATAATCTCTGGGCCAAAATGAATTAAGCTTAATTCTACTTCTTGCCTTGGATTCACTTCGGTTTCTACTGTCTTAGATTGTAAAATTATAGATGTTTCAGGTTGTTCTGAGGTTCCATATCCTCTTGATTTTGACCTTTCAATTTTTATCTTTTCTAATTGACGAGGTTTATATTTAGAGGGTTTACCCTGCATTCTACGCAACTACCTTGGTGAATCAGCTATGCTGAATTTTTTATCACCAAATCAAACAATATTCACAATCCAATCCTAAGGTCTCTAAAAAGTAAAAGAAAACAATTAACACACGCTAAAAAATCTAAGGATTCAAACATGTAAAGAATCTTTTCACAGCGAAATCACTAGTTGGTCATGAAACCCAACGTCGCAGAGATCGAACTGAAAAGTGGCTATAGATAGAGAGGTTGGAACTATTTAAGATGATAACTTTGTTAATTTACACGATATGGTGCAAGTAAAAGTAATTTATTCCATCTCGATTGAAGAATACCCTCTTGATTCTAGCCAACGTCTATTGCAGGTATAGCAAAGACTTCTCCTTCACCATCACCTTGGGTAAAATCCCTAAGATTAGGGTTTCTAAGGTTACCACATAAAACAATTTAACCTGGGGGGAAAGTCGCAAATCGGATGTACATGCAAGGGTAGAGTAAAAAATCTCAATCCCCTTGAAAGTTCCTCAACATGGTTAATCAGAGGTTTTCTTCCAAGAAACTCCCAAGTACCTTTCGGCATCATTTTTAGTATGTGTCAAATCATTGTACGGTAGCCTATGAAGTGGGGTTGATCACTTTAGTGGGTCTGATATGATCTCATGCTTGACTCCTTTGTAAGGGGAGCTTCCCAGAGAAAAATTGCAGTAAATGGATTTTTCTCTCTATCACAAGATACTAATGTTTTTCTGCAGCTTTGGAAAGTTAACTCACTTCCCTATTCCAAATCCCTACAACCTGATCTACTGTAGCTAGAAAAGAGCCCTAAAAATAAAATTTTCTAGATCGAATTTATTAGCGATGATTTTAAGAGTTGTTATTTACTCAAAGTTAATGGATGTGAAATTGATGGATTATGACTTGACGCAAATCCTAATGCAATCGAAAATGAAAATGTAATATTTCCATTTCAATGAATTTCTATTTGAAGCAAGGAAAGCGTCATTCAACATTTTCAATGGAAATGTAAAAAAAAACTCTAAATTCGACTATATCCTTTTTCCTAAAATATAGATATCCAAGTTTGAATTACCCAAATATTGAAATTAACTTCAAATTTCCACTTTTCCCAATAACACAAGAAATTAAGAAATTCCTCTATAAACATACAATCACTCGGAAATTTGAAAAATGCAAGAAGAAGCCAATGAATGCTAATATGAATTTTCCCAAATTGAATGCTACGAATTCACTTGCAGTAAAGAGTACAATTCATGAACACTTCAACAACAGAATGAAATTGACTTTTTGTTTCAAAACTAGTAGAAGAAGTATTTTTCAAAAATAACACCCAATCTTGTAAATCATTGTTTTTCACACATAAAACAATATTTCACAGAAGAGTAAACTAAACTCAATACGTGATCTGATAAAAAAAAGAAAGATAGACAGACAGCAAGGAAAGACAAACTGATATTTCTTTTGACAGATCGCCCATTCACCAGATGATAATTTAGCCTAATTTGCAAAAACTAGATAATCACAATAAAATCCTTCATAACACTCAACCAGACTGACAGAGACTCAAAGAAGGTGCAGACAAGTGTAACTAAACAGGAAAAACCAAAAAAATTGGACTTGATGTGGATAAAACTAGAATTTTCAAAAATTCCAGGTATGTGCACAATTCATAGAGAAAACCAGTGCACATACGCACTATTGTAGAAAGAAAAGTGTGGTCAAGTGTGCTATGTTCCTGAAGATACAGTTCGCACAATGCGAAATTTTGGAAAAAATAAAAACAAGTCAAATAAAACAAAAAGTCGAGGTTTTTAAGTTTCCAAACACTCAGAGAAGGCTTCTACAAAAAATTCAAAACGACAAACAAGGAAAATAATGGAGAGTTATATGAATTCCCAGTCGAGTCACCAATTTATTATGTGGACATATCCCTCTTGCAGATAAGAGCGATCTCCCTAGACCTCAAGGAAATCTAGTAACAAACAAATAGGAACTTCTACCTTTCTCTAGACTATGATTGATTGAAATAAATACTATGATAGAGGCCACTTATTTTTTAATCGAAAGGATTGATGAAATTCCCTTTAGAGCTTTCGAACATCCACTTCTCCTTGATGCTTCTGGGATATTCCCATTGCTCCCCACATTTTCTCCATGATGTCCTGAAGGATATCTATGATAGACAGAAACATACAGGAGATCAAAGCATCCAGTTTTATAGCATAAATATGAATGAACTAATTAACCCAATCATGTATCATAAAATGATCAATATGCAATCACAACCTATCTAGGTGATCAAGTAATCCTACAAATTGTATCAACAAAGTTATAATTGAGATAGAACAGTTGTATTTATATTAATAAAATGGACAATATACTTACAACCTTGAAGCCTTGATGTTTCAAGTCCCTTCCCACAATATCCAACCATCTCCTTGAATGAATAGCCTTCCAACCTTATTTCTATAGCATAAGCCTACTTCCAACAATCCTTCTTAATCCTCAAGCATGGGTTAGCTTTATAGGCAAAGGAGGGGAAGTTTGGGATCCATTCTCTAAGGGATGAGATCCATTAATCATGGGACAGGGGTTCCACAAAGAGAGGGAGTAGCTCCATGTTGGGAGGGATCAAGTCTGAATAGCCATCCATTCGAAGCTTGTTAGTTGGGACAGATACAACTAATAATGCTTCCATACTTTATTTTTTATTTTTACATTCATTAAGTCATGTGCATGGGTCACACTGTAAGACAGAGCACACTTATGTGTAGTTTCTAATGGACTCTTATGCGTATGTGGAGAGATTGACTAGGGAACTACGCAAGAAGCCGAAAATAGGGTTTTGAACCATGGGATCTAGGAATTTCACTTTCTTTAAGATAGTTTGGATTCTAAATTTGCAAGGGAATGCTTTGGGACACATTTATGGATAGCGAAAGATCCAAATTGATGGTTATTTGCCTAATGCAATGAAATGAAGTGTAAAATATTGCCCCCTAAAGTGCAAAGTAAGAAGATATGTTTGATGATTTAAGTGATTTATCATGCCAAGGTTTGGGTTAGAGACTGTAGTCGGAGACCTGAAACAATCAAACAAACATTACAATGCAATATATAATCATCACTGAGATACACATTCCCATACTCAGAACATAAATTTCTTAAATAATCAGTACAGAAAGAAATCTGAAGATCCATGTCAATATATGGCATAGTATGGGTGCAAGCATCAATGGATCTATGTTTAAAATCATGAATATTTAATAACTTCATGCAGCCTAGATGGATGAAACTAGATCCAGGGTTTTAATCTCCATCTCTCGATCCATAGTACGAATCTAGCCATACGAGTGAATGTCTCATAGTCGAACATGGTAGAAACCACTTTATTACTGATCAATGATGTGAATCATTAACAAGTGTGAGGGAAACCACCAATAATGACAATGAATCTCAAGGTACTTCTAGTACAAACTACGAAGTGTGAATAGATGTGTTGATGTTGAACACTCATAGAATCATTTGATCAAAAGTCAATGATGAGAACCTATTGTCGAAGGTGAGAAACCTTCCATTAAGGCATGCAGGCTCCAAGGTACTGAAGTATTCTAGATCAACTTCCTAGATAGTGATTTGAAGTCAATAGGAAGCGATCCATCCTAGGAGGGCCTATGACACGAAACGCATGTCAAGTTTTGAAGAACAATAGTTTGGAGTGATCCAGGACTGACTCAGGGATGGTCGATACAACTGAAGTCTATGAATGGAAAATTAATTTGACTAAGGTTAGACTTCTTTTGAACATATCATAGACACAACATGGTGACTTGGTAGCATTTGACTCAAAAATAATACCCAAACCAACTGGATACTTTCAATGAGGCATGGTCAACTGAGAGGAAAATGGATTTCCCAACCCGGACACAAAAAGTGATGGAGTGTCATGTTCAAGAGAGACATACTACCTTTTATAAAACAAAAGAAAAGGTTCTTTCACACTTTTCCCCCACCATTACTGGGAAGTTCCTCTTTATTTTTTATAAGCTTGAGGAGAATAACATATTCTTTCCTGTAAGCTCATCCTTTAGATGAGTCCTCCAAAGTATTTTTAACGAACCCTAGGAAGGAGTGGTTCGGTCTCGTCATGCTTAATGAGCCCTACATTGTTCAAGTTTTATGAGTCTAGTGAAGGGGAAATTTGATGCCATTTTCATGTTTAAATAGTTTTAAAATAAATTAAAAGAAAACTCATTAAGTTCTTTCAATGTAAAATTTTAACAAGCCCGGAGAAAGTAAAGCTCAGTGTTTTTCAGTTTTAGGGAGTTAGGAGAAAAAAGTAAGTAAACTCCATAGTGTCCTTATTCGTAAACTCAGTCCCTCTAGCCCGAAAAAAGGGTAAAATAATGCAGGAGATAACTCTTTTGGCTATGATTAATCAACGCATAGATTTTTCATAAATAGTCTAATTCAGTCTGTAAAAGGGGTAAACTTATACTAAATAGACGGTTGTTCATTTATTTTTATGAGTTCAAACAATCAAGTACTCGATGATCTTTTCATGTTTAAGGAATATGAAAAGGGTGTAAAGAGAACTCCTTGGTTTCTCTTTTTCGCAAGTTTTAACGAGTTCGAAAAAGTGATAAAAATATACTCAACTCCAAAAATGATTTATTTTCGTAAATAACATGCGATCTACACACTTAAACTCAAAAATCATATCACGGTTCAAAAATATAGCCAAAAACATTATAAATTTGGATTTTAAAAAGGTAATAGGCAAAAAATAATATTTTAATAGTCCTAAAAACTTATAAAACCCAAAAAAGTAAAAACTTTTTACAATTTGTGGTTTTTACCCTTTGAGAGTGATAGAGCTCATTTTTCACCAAGAACTTCAGAGGTAGATTCTGGGCAACCTGTTAGAGAAATCACGAGTCGTCTTCTATAGGTAAATCACCTCTCCGATATCTTCATTTTCATTGTTTTCATTTAATATTTCACAGTGTATTTTTTTTGGGAGGGTTTTCAAATTGAAAATCTCCCTCGATGTGTTCAGTTCACCCTTATCGGACCTGCACACATTGACCAAATTTTTTACACTGAAAAATATGATGTGCACGGTTTCTAAGGTTATATTCGTGCACATACATACTATTTTTTTCAGTCAGCTACGCACAACACCGAGGTCATAAAATTTTTAATAGAAAACACCCAAATTTCTTGCAAAATTTTACCATAATCTTTTCTAGTGATCTTTTATGTTTGTTTGCAGGGTTTTGAGCTGCAAAGATGGAGTGGATATAACGTGAGCACAAAGAACAATACATAGCTGCTATAAAACATCCAAATACCATATAGGCCTTGACAAACCGTGGCCTATACAAGTTTTTCACTATTCTAGGCATGAAGGCCCAACTAGACTTGATAGAGTGGATGGTGGGAAAGTGTAATGTACAAGAAGAATGCTTCATAGTTGGAGACCATAAGCTCATCATTGATGTTGATGACATTTACTTCTTGACTAGGCTTCCACGTGGTGGGATGTAAATTTCTATGTATGTGCATAGGAGAGGTGGCGAAACAAATTGCACCTATCTGGTACAACATTGCACTAATAGAGTTGCTCTCAAAGATGGGAGAATTGACATTAAGACCATAGTGAGGATTCCTTTGAAATCTATTGTGTTCATTGTTGCATGAATATGTGGTAGTGTAGCTCTACATTTACTTACAAAGGCTCAGATGGAAATCGTCATAGAGTGTTTACATCCTACTATATTCAAATGGATTGAGGTTGTAGTTTCCAATCTGAAAGGGCAACTAACTAGAGTCAAAATAGGAAAACTCAAGAACATTGGGTATGATGCCTTTGCCATCTCATTTTCTCTAGAGGAGATCCCTCTTCTCTCTCCATAGGTAGCTATAGAGAGATGAGGACCTCGGGACCCTCGCACGCTAAAATGGGTCACACTTATGGTGCACCACGAAGGTGGCGAAGGACCAACGATCCGGTATACTCCTCATTTCTTTGGGTGGCTGGAAAATAAAATCATCATGATTCAATATTTTCCATACATATGCATGGATTACACAAGTGATATAGATATTCCATTTCCAGCTAGGATGCAGTGGGGTGATCTATGTAAAAACTTCACACTATGGTTATTTTTGAAATTTTTGTTGTTTTTTGGCATCAAAAACTAAATTGTCTAAAATGATCATGCAAATGTGGCCTTGGTAAGACTAGCAAGTTTATGCAGATATGATATACACAGTGAGTAGCAAGTATCTCCCACAGTGCAGAGCCCAAACACAATAGAGGCATTGACTAAGTTAGAGCACAACCTTGTGAGGTTGACCCTGGACATCCAAGATTTTGGGACAGATTACTTGCCTCCTCGCTTTCAAAGGCACACTTTGGGGGTTCCTGGACCTATTAGTCACTTGCTACGATGAGTAGCTTGCGTTTTTGTATGCTACCATGATCATGATGCATAGCCACTAGTCTAAGGGCTATATCTTTTCTTTTTGATGATGCTAGCATGTTTGGAAAATAAAGGCCACAACGCCTCATGTCTTTGGATGACATTTTTGTAAAAACCACAATTTTTACAAACATTTACCTAATGAAAGCTACTACTTCTATTTCAATTTATCTTGTATAATATATGGATGAATATTGCATTGATTTCTTTATAGGTGTTTTACAAATGCCAATTTAACACATAATTAACCAATCCATCAATTAATGTGTTTAAACTTCTCAGAATATGTGGATACTCGATATAATCAAACTCTCTTTCCAAGAGATGAAATTGCAAAACCATTCTTCACATGGAAGCACTTCTAACTTAATAAACACCATTCAAATGTAATACTATTATTTGTGAATCTAACCCAATGATAAATCGATGAATTCCAAATGAAATGGCATCAGATAATAGCTCAATCACTACGCTATAATCTGCAATATTATTTGTTGTTCGACCAAGGCATATCCCATGAATAGAAACTAACTAATCTGTGGACGAATAAATGACCCAATCTGTGGAAGATAAATTTTGAGTACTATGACTAGCGCCATCAACAAATCCAATGTAAGTTTGAGGGAGTGTTGAAATTTGCAAATCGAGTGTAACACAAGATAAGAAGGAGAAGTAGCAGAAAATCGTAGAAAGATGATAAGAAGTTCCATGCACAAAATATTGTACAACAATATACAAATTATTCACTGAACAATCTAAGCATAATATTTCTTTAGGTGAAGACCATTTCTGGGCTTTCCCAAAGGAATTCTATCATAATCAACTAGTTCATAGACCCCTTTTTCCTATGCGCGTTTTACAACATAAGGGCCATGCCACATAGGCTCGAATTTACCAGTGCATAACTTATCGTGATCTTGGTCATAGACCAAGAATAAATCCCCTTCTGAATATGAAAAAGGTTTGACATTTTGATCATATTGTGCCTTAACTCATTTCTTTTGGGTCTTTCTAGCTAATGCAACATCACAGTGAGTCTCATCGAGTAATGATAAGTACAAGAAACGTTCTTGATCCTCGACAAAAGTGGTTGGTAATAATTCAATTTCTAGTTTCAAAGATGGTATTTCACATTCAATAGATAAAATTGCTTCCATTCCGTAGACAAGCTGGAAAGGAGTAAAACCAATCAAAGTTTTTGTTGTGGTACGATATGCCCACAAGGCTAGAAAAGGCATTAGATTCCAATATCGTTTATGAATATCGATAAATCATTTAATAATGGTGGTTAAAACCTTGTTAACAGCTTCTACCTATCCATTCGCCTGTGGGTAATATGGAGTAGAACTATCATGACGTGGACCTGGCTTCATAGTAATACCAATCATCATAAAGTTTCGAAAATGGCTACCATGGTCCGTGACGATGGATTGTGGAACTCTGAACCTAGAAATCACATGATTGGATATGAAAATTGATGTTTTTTCACCATCATCCTTATATGTAGGCATCACCCCAACCCATTTAGTAAAATAGTCTACTGCAAGGATAATGTCCCCATGCCCCTAGGTTGAGTGATGCTTAAATGTAAGAAAATTGATGCCCCTTTAGTGAAAGAACTGAAAAAAATGATTGGTTGAAGAGGAACTAGGTGCGCATGCATTTTTCGATCATAGATTTGACAATTTTGGTATTTCTGGACCGCAATTATATAGTCTTTGAACATAGAAGGACAAAAATACCCCGTGTGCGGGATCTTTTGAGAGGCAAACCCTGACATATGAAAACCACAAGCTCAAGAATGGAATTCATTCAATTCCTTTTTGGCTTCTTCGTGATTTAAACATCGTCTGAAGATGGAATCGGTACCATGACGATAAAGTGTATCGCCAACAATATTGTATTGTTGGGATTGGTAACAGATAGGGCGATGATCAGTTCGACTCAGTTTTGGAAGAAATGTTTGTTTCTGAAGATAAATGATGATATCTCCATATGGAGGATCTAAATTACTGATAAGAAAGAGATATTCGTCTGGAAGAGAATAATTTGCCACCTTTTTCATCTCAGTATGGGGAAAGTCACATAATAATTCAACAAATACTAGTGATTTCTTAGATTTAGATTTTATGAATTCCAAATTGAATTCTTGCAGGATAACTATCCATTTGGAATACTTCCCCCCTAGAAATTGTCTGGTAAGAATGTAAACCATGGGGTTGCAATCAGAAATCACAATAGTTTTTCACAATAGAATGTAGTGACAAAAACATTAGACAACTTGAATGGTTTCCAAGGCCAATTTCTCCACATGTGCATATTTTGCTTCAGTTTTGGTCAAATTTCTACTTAAGTAATATATCACATGCTCTTCATTCAATTCATCTTCTTGAACTAAAACCATGCCAATAGTGACATCGGATGCAACTAAGTATAAAAATTAGTCTCAATGATAATCGGGAGGATGCAACAATGGTGTATGGGTCAATGCATGTTTAAGTGCATCAAAGGCCTTTTGAGCCACTTCATCCCAAGTAAATGAGATTCCATTTTTCAATAGTTGAGTAAAACCTTTAGTTAACTCAGTGTAGTTCTAGATGAATCGACATAGAAAGTTTGTTTTCCCTTGCAAAATTTGGAGTTGGTGGATATTAAAAGGAGGAGGCAAATTTAGAATAGCCTCAACCTTAAGCGGATCAACAAGAGTTCCTTCTTTTGAAATAAAAAATCCTAGAAATTGACTGGATTGCACACAAAAAACATAGTTGTGTGGATTCAAGCATATATTATAGTGATGACATCTAATACAGATAGCTCTCAAATGCATTGGATGGTCTTCCCCTCTCAGCTAATGAGTTGGTAAGTCATCCAAATCAGGTGTGAAATGTTTAAGACATAGGCCATTGGAAAGTTGTACCGACATTCTTCAAACCAAATGGGAAATTTCGAGAGGTGAAATTCCCCCATGGGCATATGAATTCAGTTTTGTGTTGATCAACTAGGAGTATGTTGATTTAGTTGTAGCCAGAAAATCTTTCCATAAATGAAAACATTTCATTTCTGACACAACCCTCAATGATTTGATCGATATAGGGAGTAGGATAGTTTTCCTTTGGAAAAGCCTTATTGATACCCCTATAATCAATGCATAATCTAATGGTTCTCTACTTCTTTTTAACAGGTACAATATTGGACACCCAAATAGTCAAGGGAATCGGGTAGATGAAACCTTCTTTGAGCAATTTCTTGACCTCAGCTTTAATCGCAACAGATTTTCATGGATGCACCATTCGTAATCATTATTTAATATGTTTTTCATCCAAATAAGTCTTAATCTCATGCACAAGAATGCTTGGGTCAATTCCTAGCATTTCTTCATAGGACTAGGCAAAAATGTCACGAAATTCTTGAAATAGGGCTTTATACATTTGAATTTCTTTGAATGAGCACAAAGCACCTACGTGAATATTTTCAATAATAGCTATTTTGACTTAGATGTCAATGGTAATCATTGTAGATATGTTTCCTAAATTCCTTTCGAACTCAGCTTCAAAAATTAAAATGGGCCATTCCAAACTATCTATAATCTCAGGCGAAAAAATAGTTGAAAAATCATTCTTTATTTTATCAAGGTTAGGTAGAAAAGATGAACGATAATGGTAATAGTTTCATGGCATTTCATCCAAAGTCATGACCTCCATAATACTTTTGTTAGTTGGAAACATATATTGAAAAGGATCACGAACTGAAATTGATTCTAACCAAGATAAAGGAGAATAATCATCATTCATCGCATTCACTCGATCAATATCATAATATGGTGGGTCGAAAAATAATTGAACTCCATGGTAAGTCAATTCAAACAGGCTCAAGGGAATCTCATTGTCATAGGAGGCCAATTCATACTCTGTAGGCACTATCCATGAATCAAAGATTCCATAATGCTTGATGTAATCTTGTCAACCTCAAAAAAATTAGAAGGAAATTTTGTTGGAGGAAGTGCAAAGGTGCCCATTAGTGATGAGTCTTTTAATAACCCAACACCAATATCCTCATAGAGAATGTTTGTTTTTCTGACAAAAGATATGTTACCAGTAGAGTTAGGGTCTGAAGTGTAGTAAGACAACTTGTCTACTTTGATAATTTTCCCTTTGTGAGGAAATTGTATCATTCGGAAAAGTGATGAGACCACTACTAACATAGCATAGGTCCAACTTTGACCAAGAAAAAGGTTGTAATCAAGCTAAGCATCAACAACTTCAACTTCAATTGCAACCATTTTACCCTCTAGCTCTATGGGCAGATCATTTAGGATTCCATAAGGATGAAAACCTCTTCCATCAAAGGCTTTCAGAGTGGTAGGTGATTCATTGATAGTTGGAGAACCAAAATCATCCTAACAAGCAATCGACATAATACACGTAGAAGCTCCTTCGTCAACAACTGTATAAAACACTTGTCTAGTTTTGACAAAAACTAGAATCTAGAATGCATATTAATGAGGGAGTCTAGGTATATAACTCTCAAGATGAAAGATAATTATATTAGAATCTTGTGGATCAATAGCTCCTATGGTTGACAACAATAAATTTTGTTGTGTCTAGCATGTTTGCAGCACCTCAAGAGCTGACATTGCGGAAGGAGACATAACCAGGTATTCAACACTGTTGTAATTTTTTGCAACTCTAGCATATGGGTTGAAAGATTATTTTCAAAGTACACCTTTGGGAGGTGGTCAAATCATCATGTCAGGATTCAGTTTCTCTATCTATAATGGTTCAGAAGGAGGAGGAGGAACTGAACTGGAAGGTTGACCAAATGAACTAATCTTGTTTCCATTGACCACAGGACTCTTAGATACATAATCTTTTGATCTCTTAACTACCATAACTTGTTGCCAGGACGTAATCATGATGTATTATGCTATGGAAGAGGAATATTTGTTATGAGAAACCATTTTTCTATCTTGAGAAGGAAATGGATTCTTCAAGACAGGGGGAGCTGGAGAACCTTTAATGAACTTAGAAACCTCTGCCTGATGTGGGCATTCCTTTGTATAATGATCCTCATTGCAAATAATGCAAGGATAGTGAGGTTTTTGTTTCTCGTCAGTAGGTTCAGTTTTATTTATTTTCTCTTTCAGATAAGAATTTTGTTTCAATTTACCTTTCCCATTCTTTTTACCCCCAATTGATTTAATCTTGTTGGTAGATGATTCTACGACATTAATTTTGGAAATAGCTTCCGAATAAAGTCTTTCAGCGGGTGAATCTTGTATGGCCAAAGTCTGAGTAATTCTAGATTTTTTATTTTCTCCTTTGACTGTTGGCTAACATAACCTATTATAAAATTAGTGGCATTATATTTTTTAGTAGTTGTAACTATTGGATCATTTCAAATTGTCAGGCACGGTAAATTCGTGATTTTCTTGTACAAGGTGTAAGATTCGGTGACTAAGTCTAAATACTAGGCACGAGCAATTACCTTCTCTTTTGTGATGACACCTCCATTAGAAACATCCTCGGTAATCACGGGGAGTAGTTATTTTGTAATCCATTAAGGTAAAATATGATCTAGAATAAAAACTTTAACTAATCGACTTCTACGTCTCCATTCATGTATATGATCAGAAATTGAGTCGATTTTTATTCTTCTAAGGGTTTCAATAGTTTGGTATCAATGTCGTGTTGAATCAATAGATAAAAATGGGTTTAAAACTTTGTTGCTAGAGATTTAAATTTATGGAAAGAGGCACGAGGTTGCTTAATGTACCATTTGGCTACTGAATCGTTTAAGTTCATTGGAAAAGATGAAGTCTCATAGAATCATTGATTAGGAATTCGATGCACCCCAAGATGATTTGTCATCACATGATTGGATGGGTATTCTCCTTATTTCATTCAAATATGGGTATGTCACTTGGTAACTTGGTTGGAATAACCGACCAAAAAGGATAATAATAAATAGGACCATTCATTAACCAGGATAAATTAGGAAAATATAGAGTTGTAATAAACAGTAACTGTTGGTTAGGATCTTGTTGTAAAGCTTGACAACATTGTGGGTTAATTCCAAACCCTAAAGGAGGATACCCAGGATATCTTGGAATGGTATGTGTGGTTGGAATTTGGATTCCCCCAAGGTAACCAGTGTGAACCATACTAGGTTGAGGTTGAACAGGGACTTGATAAGTATGACCACGGTATGGTTGACTCTGGAAAGGTTGATCTTGACTTATTTGACCTAAGTAATATTTCCCCTTTACAGCTTGAGCTTATAAAGGTTGACCTTGAACAAATTGACTTTGAATAGGTTGACTTTGGATAAATTGACCTTGAAAGGGTTGGTTTTGGAAAGTTTGACCTTAGAAAGGTGGACTTTGAAAACATTTCCCTTGAAAAGGTGGAACATGATAAGCTTGACCTTGAAAAGGTGGGCTTTGGAAAGATTCGCCTTGAAAAGGTGTTTTGATTGTTCCTATAGCAGGCTGTCTGATAGGAATCTGGGGTATAAACTGGACTGTAGGACTAGTTTGATAAGAAGAAGCCTGAGGGATTTCCTGAGTAATTTGAGGAACAGGTATTTGAGGGGTAACGAGCATGTTCATTTACGATACTCCTGGGATAGGTGTCTGTGGTGAACTTGGGACTAGCTATGAAACACATGTTTGAGGTGCACTCTAGATAGGTTGTTGAACTGATTGCTAAATAGGTTGTTGAATTGGTTATTAAACAAGTGTTTGAGGAATTCCTTGGATAGGTTGTTGGACTGTTGTTTGCATAATTCCTTGAATAGACTATTGGATAGGTATATCAATACTTGGAATAGGTATTTGTGGAATAGGTTGTCTAGTAGGTTGAATAGGTTGATAAGCTTTCATTTCTGGCGTAACTGGAGTAAACTGTTGAGAAAAATCAGGGTTCCAAATAGTGTTCATCCTAGGGTAAGGAGTACCAAAAAAAAATTAAATACAACAAGTTGACCTGGACCGGGCTAAGGTATCTAACCATAAGTTCCAGTAAAGTTTTACCTCCAACCGTAGTATAAGATCTAATAATAGGTTGTCCTCCAGGTGGAGGATAAGGTGGTTACCCCCCAGGCAGGTAATAAACACTGGTTGGGGTTACTTGAGGTTACCTAAGTTACTAGATATAATGTGAATTTGTTAGTCTGATGTCGTAGGTGCTTTAGGCATGGATTTCATGCTCTAAAACGTATATGTAAATAAACTAGATGATTAAGTAGAAGGTTGAGGAGAAGAAGAAGCCCCTGAAAAAGACCCAGTAAGTGACTAGTATCCAGGAGGAACTGATGGACCACCATACAAGTGATTTCAGGGAGATAGTAAATGTAGATGTATCAATAGGTTGGCTCCCAATAGGAATTTCTGACATGGTTCTTCTCAGTGAATAAAAAGGAATGCATTGAGGTGAAAAACTAGGACCTAAAAATCTCAAAGGGGTAGAATACCAAGGATCAGGTCCGACAGTATTCAAAGGAACTCTTGGAAAACTCTTGGATCAAAAGGTTCACTAGTAGTAATTGGAGTACGAGGTGAATATTCCCCCTCATGCCTAGTAATATATGCAATGCTAATCAATCTAAGAGGTAATTCAGTTGTAATTATCAGCTTCCTTCTAGGTGAAGCTGGAGCAAGAGTAGGAGCTATAATAGTTAAAGATCATTTAGGTTGAGAAATTTCAGACTCGGGTTCTTCTACTTTTGGTTTAGTTAGTTCAGTGTCTGAAACTTCACCAATATCATATTTAGTTTGAACTGCTTCAGTAATCTCTGGGCCAGAATGAACTAACTCTAATTCTACTTCTTGTATTGGATTCACTTCAGTTTCTGTTGTCTGAGATTGTAAAACTGTAGATGTTTCAGGTTGTTCTGAGGTTCCAGATCCTGTTAATTTTGACCTTTCAGTTTTTATATTTTCCAATTGATGTAGTGTATATTTAGGGGGTTTACCCTCCATTCTATGCAACTGCCTTGTTGAATAATCCAAGATGAAATTTTTATCACAAAATCAAACAATATTCACAATCCAATCCTATGGTCTCTAAAAATTAAAAACAAACAATTAACACACGCTAAAAAAATCTAAGGATTCAAGCCATGCAAACAAGTTTTTCACAGCAAAATCACTAGTTGGTGATGAAATCCAACATCGCAGAGATCAAAGTGAAAAGTGGTTATATATAGAGCGGGTGGAACCATTTACACTTACAACCTACGTAATGTACATGATCTGGTGCAAGTAAACATCATTTATTCCATCTCAAATGAAGAATACTCTCTAGAAATTTCCAAGTGATTCTAGCCAATGTATATTCTAGGTACAATAGATACTTCCCCTTCGTTTTCACCTCGAGTAAAATCCCTAAGATTATGTTCTCTAAGGTTACCATGTGAAACAATTTAACCTTGGGGGACAATCGTGGATCAAACATACACGCAAGGGAAGAGTAACAAATCTCAATCCCCTTGAAATTTCCTCAACATTGTTAATATGAGGTTTACTTCCAAGTGACTTCCAAGTACCTTTAGGCACGATTTTCATTATGTGTAAATAACTCTACCATAGCCAATGAATTGGGATCAATCACTTCATTGGGTCTGATATGATATTGTGCTTGACTCCTTTGTAAGGGGAGATTCCTAGAACAAAATTGTAGTAAATGGATTTTTCTCCCCATCAAAAGATACTAATGTTTGTTTGCAACTTTAGAAATTTAACTCACGTCCCTATTCCAAATCCCTACAACCTGAGCTATTATATGTGGAAAAGAGCCCTAAAAATAAAAGTTTCTAGATTGATTTGATTAGCGTTGATTTTTAGAGTTGGTATTTACTCAAAGGCAATGAATGTGAAGTTGATGGAATTATGACTTGACAAAAATCCTAATGAAATCAAACATCAAAATGTAATAGTTTTGTTTCAATGAATTTCTATCTGAAGCAAACAAAGAATCTTTCAACTTTTTCAACAAAAATGTAAAAAAAACTCTAAATCCCACTATATCCCTTTTCCTAAAATTAAGATATCCAATTTCGAATTACCCAAATATTGAAACTAACTTCAAAATTTCATTTTTCCCAATAACACAAGAAATCAATAAATTCCTCTATAAACATACAATCACTAAAAAATTCGTAAAATGCAAGAACCAATGAACACTAAAATGAATTTTCCCAAATTGAATGCTATGAATTCACTTGCAGTCAAGAGTAAAGTTCATGAACACTTCAGGAACATAAGGAAATTGACTTTTCGTTTCAAAACTATTAAGAAGTATTTTTCACAAACAATACCCAATCTTATAAATCATTTCTTTTCGCACACAAAACAATCTTTCGCAAAAGAGTAAACTAAACTCAATACATGATATGATCAAAAGAAGAAATTCAGATAGACAACAAGGCAAGACAAACTGATCTCTCTTTTGATAGATCGATCATTCACCAAATGAGAATTTATCCTAATTTACAAAAACAAGATAATCCCAAGAAAATCCTTTCACAACATCCATCCAGACTGATAGTGACTCAAAGAAGGTGCAGACAAGTGTAACTAAACAGGAAAAACCAAAAACATTGGACTTGATGAGGATAAAACTAAAATTTTCAAAAATTCCAGATATGTACTCTGGGCATAAAGAAAACCAGAGTGCATACGCACTATTACAGAAAGAAAAGTGTGCAGAAGTTTACTCTGTGCCTAAAGATACAGTGCACATAGTGGGAAATTTTGGAAAAAATGAAAAAAACGTCAAATAAAACACAAAATCCAGATTTTTAAGATTTCTAAACACATAGAGAGGGCTTCTATAGAAATTTCAGAGGGTCAAACAAGTAAAATAATTGAGAGTGAGACAATTCCTTAGCTAAGTCAACAATTTTTTATGTGGACTTATCCCTCTTGTAGACAAGAATGATCTCCCTAGACCTCAGATAAATCTAGTAACAAACAATTAGGAACTGCTACCTTTCTCTAGACTATAATTGATTGAAACAAATAATATGATAGAGTCCACTTATCATTTAATCGAAATGATTGATGAAGTTCCCTTAAGATCTTTTGACCATCTGCTTCTCCTTGATGCTTTAGAGATCTTCCCATCACTCCCCACAGCTTCTCCATGATGTCTCATAAGGATATATGCATAGACAGAAACATACATGAGATCAAAGCATCCAATATTATAGCATAAGAGATAAATGAACTAATTAACCCAATCATGTATCATAAACTAATCAATATGAAATCGCAATCTATGTAGGTGATCAAGGAATCCTACAAATTGTATTAACAAAGATATAATTTAGAAATAATAGTTTCCTTTATATTAATAAAATGGAGAATAGTCTTAAAACCTTGAAGTCTTGATGTTGCAAGTCCCTTCCCATAATCTCCAACTCTCTCCTTGAATGAATAACATTCCAACCCTATTCTTGCAACATAAGCCTACTTCCAACAATCCTTCTCAATCCTCAGCCTTGAGTTAGCTTTATAGGCCAAGGAGGGGGAGTTTAGGATGCATTTTCCAACAAATGAGATCCATTAATGGTGGGATAGGGGTTCCACAAAGAGAGGGAGTAGCTCCATGATGGGAGGGATCAGGGTTGAATAGGAATCCATTCAAAGCTTATTAGTTGGGATAGATATGACTAATAATGCTTCTAGACTTTACTTTTTATTTTTACATTCGTTAAGTCATGTGCATGAGTCATAGTGTAATACAAAGCACACTTATGCGTAGTTTTTAATGGGCTCTTCTGCGTATGCGCGGATATTGACTAGGGAACTGTGCAGGAATCCAAAATGGGATTTTGAACCATGGGATCTAGGAATTTCACTTTCTTTGGGATAATTTGGATTCTAAATTTGTAGGGAAATGTTTTGGGACACCTTTATGGATAGTGAAAGATCCAAACCGATGGTCATTTGCCTAATGCGAAAAAATGATGTGTAACAAATGATTGTCAAATAAAGGTTTTCAATAGGATGATAGTGCACATATTTCAGATTTATAGCTCCAAGCATCCACGAACATGGGATGAGAGTCTCCCCTATGTCCTACATAGCTACAATAGAGCTTTTCATAGCTCAACCAACTAAAATGCCTTTCAGGTGGGTCTTGGATTTCAACTGTTATGTCCCATTGATATCGCACTCCCCTTGAACTACCTAGGCAGAATATGCACATGTTCAATATGAATTTGACATAGACACCAAGTTTATTGAATGAATTCAACACATCTACTAGTAGGTCATGATATTGTAGACAAGACCAATATTAAGTACAAACAGTGGCATGATTAACACTAGGTGTTACATGAAATTTTGTCACATTCAACCAAATGACCTTGAATCTCAATAAATCATCATCCATTCACACTTTTTAAACATCCCCTACAAAGAAAAAAGCTTTTCCTTTCCAGAAGTTCCAAGAATTATGCATTATATTGGCTAAAAACCCTAATTTAGGTCCTCATCGCACTTTCCTAGTTCAAATAGTGTGATGACAAAGGTTGCATCAAAAGGAAAAATGTTGGTTAGTGCAGATTGCTTTCACCACAAGTGCGATGACCCTTGAAATGAGGAAAACATTAAATATAATTTTGAAGCTTCCACTTCTAGAGGCTTCTATTGTGGAAGCTTCCATTTTGTTTTAAATATTTCCTCAAATTCCTACAAATGGGTTTTTGTCACTTATCCCATGGAGCTTATGCCCTTCTAAAGTAGATCTTACCCTATTTTAATGGATCTATAACCTCCTCATTTCTCCTATAAATGCATTACCTTCTATTGGGACTAGATTTGAAATTGGAGACTCTTAGTTATGTCCTCATTTTGTTGATTTGTGCCTAGAGTTCCTTAATCCATTCATATACTTGAGGTATGATTGAAGGCTTGTTATTGTGCAAAGGAAGGAAAAGATAGCTGGGAGAGATATACAAGGTCAAGGCCTACAAGGGTTGTAATCTTCTCCTACTTTTATTAATACAAAAATTCTTTGTTTTCCTATACAATATGTATAATTTATGCATGTGTATAACAATGAATCCTTGGATTCTTGTTTATAATTGTTTGTATATAGTATTCGTATGTTTTGGTTCTCTTGCTTGTTTTGGATATTTTGTAGGTTCCAATTTTAACATTTGGAGTTGGAGCTAAATATTGCAAATGGGGAGAAGGAGAGAGCTTGTAATGGTTCTCAAGTAATTCTTTCTTCCATGCTCCAAACTTCTCTAAGGAAAGAATAACAATTTTGTCTTGTTTGTTTCTATATCAAGCCACTAGGTCTAGGGATATTGCTTCTATCTACGGAAATAATTTATCCATAAAACAAATTGGTGAATCCACTAGGGAACGATATTTTCTTTAGCGGTTTCCTTTTTCTATCCTTTAAGGACCTCTAAAAATGACTCTATTTGATTTTCTCAGATAGTTATTAGTGTTGAAATGTGGCAACAAAAATATTCCAATTTTAATTTGTCCTTGATTTAAAATTGAGAATTAAAATTCGAATTTAGTCTCACCAGCTGTTTGAAAAATAATTAATTAATTCATCTTGGGTAAATTAGTTGGAGAAATTCAAACAAGAAGTCTTTGTGAAGTCATGCAACAGTTATCCCTTTGATTGAGGAAGTTATCCCTTAATTAAGGAGATAAGGATGATTTGTATTTGAGTTGTAATTAGTTAGCTCAGTTAACTGAGTTAAGTCCAGTTAAATTAGTTCCAAACAGTTGGAGAAACAAATTGTGAGTTCATTTAATTAATGCATGCATGCATGAAACTAGTGTGCTCTAGATAACTGAATATTCTCTCATAAATAACTCATGCATGTCAGTTCAGACAAAGGCCCAGTTGAGATTAAAGGAAGGGACAGTGTACTATCAGTTGCAATAATTTTTCTATAAAAAATATCTTGCATGCAGAAGGAATTCATTCCTTGAGATTTGCATAGTTTTACAGTGTGTTGGAGCAGTGTGTGAGATCAGTGTCACACAAGGTTACAGCTAGAGCACCTAGGGAAAACTGTGCAAGGAAATAGGAGGCTTGGAGGACAGAGGGAAAGGAATATGAGTTGTCTATTCTATCTATGAGAAACAGTGAGGGATTGTACTGAGAGCTGGTTAGCTGTGAGAGCTAAAGCTTTGTGTAATCCTGAGATATTTCCACTTGTATGATATTACAGATAGTGGGGTTTTTAGCTGAGGCTTTCCCCAGAGTATTCTTTTCTGTTTCATATGTATTGATTCTTCTTCTCTATTATATGTGTTCTATTTGATCTTGCTCAAAATCGATTAAGCTTCCACAAGTTTGATTGTAGAAGTAGATTACGTTTTTTTCTTTAGTACATTGCATAATCAGATTAATCTACACTGAGAATTTCTACATGGTATCGGATCAAAGGTGATCAGAGCTATGAACAACATACTAAGAAGGGAAAATTCAAAGTTTGAAGTTCTTTATTGCAGGTACAAAATCGAATTCTTATCACACCTCAAAGTTCACCAATGCCATTCAATGGCTTGAGACTCGAGTATGCACTGGATGGCAGCTCAAATTACATAGCATGGAAGGATTTCATGGAAGTAGTATTAGAAGATGATGGTTTGAAGGATTTCATTGATCAAGAAATCCCCAAGCCAGCTACAACTAATGCACAAGAATTGGCGGAATGGAAGAAGTGTGTGGCGAAGGCGAGGAGGATTCTTCTGGAGGGAGTTCGAGACCATATTGTCTCGAGTCTCCATGGGAAAGAGACTCTATTTTCAATGTGGAAGACATTAAAGGATCTATATTAGAACAGTAGTGACTAGAGGAAACTAGTGCTCAAGGACAAGCTTCGGAAAATCAAGTGTGAAAAGGGAAACACTATTTCGACATATCTGAACAAGATTAGCACCTACAAAGATAATCTTGGTAGTGTAGGAGTAACGACAGTCGATGATGATATGGTGAGCCTTGCTCTCCTCAGTCTTCCAAAGAGCTGGAATAGCTACCAGGACTCAGTGAATGGAAGAGAGAAACTGTTGGATTGGGAACGACTATGATCGGACCTAATGCAGGAGGAGATCAGGAGGAGCACTAGAGATGGTTCTTCATCTAAGCATGATGATGAAGAAAATCTAGCTTTAGCAAGTAAGGCAAGGAAATGGGAAGGGAAGGCATCCCATTCCAAATTGAGTTATTCTCATGGATGGAAGAAGATTGATAAATCTAAAGTAACATTCTTTAATTGTCATGAGGTGGGCCATTATGCTACTAATTGTCCATTAAAGAAATCCAAGAAGGAATCCTCGAAAGGATTAGAAGATGAGGCACTGGCCTCTCAATTCGAAATGGATTTTACCCTCATCGTATGCATGGTTTCATCGATGGTGGGTTGTGTTTGGCACCTGGATAGTGGAACCTCATTCGACATGACCGACAATAAGAGTTTATTCAGTACCTTGGTGTTATAGACATATTTGGGCACTTCAACCCCAATCACACATGTCCATAAACCAAGGGCTTCTAAGTCCCTAAAAGTGTTGTTTCATACCCTAAGGGAGCAAGGTCAGCTGATTACATCATCTCCCAGAATTTCTCCGTGAAAAACTACTCAGAACTGGTCAAAGTAGGGCCATACAGACTGCCCAGTGCTAAAGTTGCGATGCATCTCACCTGCCACATGAAAAAAGTGTGATGCATACTGGAAAGCCCTTCTATAGGGTACGATGCGTGAGAGCAGACAAATGGCACAAGTAGATTGCTATGTGGAAACCCAGAGAATCTTCTAGAAACTGCTCATTTGACACTTGCCTCTCTGAGTTCGCCCAGGGATGAGTAAGAGATCTAAAATCTCCATGTAGAACCAGGAACTATCAGAGAGATGACACTAATCAAAATCCCAGAGGCTGACTCACCCCCCTGCAAATATCTATAAATGGATCCCTCATCCAAGAGATCCAGGGTTTGGAATTTGGTAATTTACAAAGAGGTGTTGTTGGTTTCTCTTCGAAGAAATTGTTGGGTGATCTTGCTTTGTGTGAGGTGAAGAGGGCTTTCAAGCTGGGAGGATGGCACTGGGTCAAACCAAGTGGTTTTAATCCTCTCTTCTACGACTTTTACTAATAAATCTATTTGAGTTTTCCTCCATATTCTTGTGTATCTCTGAATATTGTGTTGATATATGCATTTGTATGGTCAATAGATATCTGATCCTATATTGTTTACAGTGAAAGATCTGTATGCTTTAATGGTATTATGCTGATGTGAATCTACAGGTGCTCTTTGAAGCTAGACAAGTAAGGAAGAAGTGGTGAGATTTTGTCAAAGGGGAAAGGAAACAAGCAAGAGCCAAACAGAAGACTGAGGTTGATACTCTCTACTTCTTTCTCATCTCTCTGTCGTAAAGGAAAAACAAGTGACTTTAATCTGTTTGTTTCTAAGATAGCTACCCGTCTTAGTGGGACTAGCAGCTTTGAATAGACACTATATTTCCCAATAACACTTGGAGGAGAAAGACCTCAATATGAGCATAGAGATGGGCGATGGTGGAAAGTACCGTGTTTCAGGTGAAGGCACGATTGTTTTACAGAGGGAGCATGGAGCTCCTCTCACCCTAATTGATGTAAAGTATGTGCCTAGACTGAAGAATAACTTGGTATCGGTCGCAATGTTGGAAGGCAAAGGCTGCGATGTTGTCTTCAGTAAAGGAAAGGCGTTCCTGAGACACATAGCCACAGTTCAGACCAAGTCGATTTGGATTCTAGTAAATAATCTCTACAAACTGGAGGTAGATGACTGTGTTGCATTGAGTCCGAAAGCAGAATTGGTGCAAAGCCAAGAAATTGGTGAGTTATGGCATAGGCAGTTGGGCCACTTGCATCATGGGGCCTTGAAGATAATGCATCAGATCTCTACCGGACTTCCCAAAGGTAAACTTGAGCAAGTGGGCACATGAAAAGGTTGTAACTTGGGAAATTACGCCAAGTCTTCCTTTCATGATCGAGACAGTTGAGCTGAAGCAATCATGGAGCGAGTTCATACTGATGTGTGTGGACCACTCTCGACAGCATCCACCGCGAAACAAAGGTATTATGTGAATTTCATTGATGATTTTTCTCGTCAATGCTGGATCTATTTCATTCAGAAGAAGGATAAAACCTTCTCAAAGTTTTGTGAGTTCAAAGCATTAGTTGAGAAAGAATCAGGGAAGAGGATCAAGGCCTTGAGAAGTGACAATGGTGGAGAGTATGTCTCTCAAGAGTTTAATGAATTTTGTGCAGCGGAAGGAATTAAATGGGAGTTTACAGCACCTCATAACTCATAGCAGAATGGTGTGGCCGAGAGGAAGAACAGAATGATTGTGGGGGTAGCTTAGGCGATGCTACATGACCAAGGCCTATCACTTCATTTGTGGGTTGAGGCATGCAACACAGTGGTCTATTTGCAGAGTAGAAGCCCACATTTCATTCTTGGGATGAAGACACCAGAGGAAGCTTTCTCCCAGAAGAGACTAGATGTGGGTCCCTTTAGGATCTTTGGCTCATCGGTATATTGCCATGTGACCAAGGATGCCTGGAAGAAACTTGAGCCGACAGTGGAGTTGGGAATACTTGTGGGGTACACTGATACACCTCAAAACTATCAAGTGTACTTGCCTACCGGTCAGAGGACAGTGGTTTTCAGAGATCTTAAGTTTGATGAGAAGAAAGCCATGCGAGTTTCCCTTTAGAGGGAGCTCCAACTACATGCTATGGAGGAACATTTGGTTCCTAAGGAGGAGGAGCCTCAGACTGATGCAGAGCAGTGTTGGAAATAATACTTAGAGGGGGGGGGGGGGGGGGGTGAATCAGTATTATGACATCAATAAAACTTTTTCATTTCCATATTCAGATTCATATATGCTACTTCCACAACTTCTTATGATTCAGTTAGTTGATCCTTAATGAGTGCATTAGAACATTATCAACCATATTAATAGTAAACAAGTGCAGTAAAATAGAACAAATCATCACACATAAGCCACACACATGAACACCATGATATAAGGTGGAAACCCAATGTGGGAGAAAACCACCTGCTGCAAGTCATCTCAATCTTCTTCTTAATAAGAAAATCCTTTTACAATATTTCTGTACTAGTGCAGTCTTATAACAGTATGCAGGCTTCTACCTGCAGAGAGCTACAACCCCCATAGTTCTTGTACTAGCCGATCCATTTACTAGTACGCAGGCTGCTACCTGCTAAAATGCTCCAAAGTTTTCAACTGCTACTGGAAGGGAGCTACCACCCCCGTAGCTCTTGTACTAGCTAAGATACTAGTACGTAGGCGCTGGCCTACAATCTTCTCTCCTCCGGGTACCACGTTTCATACATTTTCATACTGGACCCATAAAAATCAATCAATCTTCTGAATCACCCAATCACCAGATCAATACATATACAAGGATAATATGAGTGTTAGCAACCCGATCTAGTCTATTAAATCCATTACTAGATCTCATCCGTCAACACAATCAATCAAATTGAATATGTAGAATACTGACACCATTAAACAGTCATCAGAACACATCAACAACCTGAACCACCTGTAACATTAAACATCATAGCTCAAATGGTATATGCTACTACAATGAACCAAACCTGCGTACATACGTGCTTTCACCAAAGCCAACCCGCGTATAGATCTATAAATATTCAATCATGACTTGCAGCGATTTCAAACTTAAGTTATACCCAGTTCAGATCATTACAAGTGTCAGTATACAGATCTAGAATAAGCATAATCAACTATATAGAGATAGTTCATTTCAAACCATTTGCTCCTGATCTATCCTTAGATCTTGTTTTCCATCAACCGGTGAGATCCCTCTTTAGCTCAGATCCAGATCTGCACCATAACCCAATCACAGTATTCCAGATCTAGATATTCAATAATTCAGATGATGCTTTGCCAAATGATCTCCTTCCTCTTTTATAGCCTTAGTCCTTTCTCAATACCACGGTCCGAAACCATATGATCAAAAAACTGTTGGACTAATACCATGAACCAACCATGAAAGTGCGTGAGATCAACACTTTTGGATGCAATACCACGGACCAAAACCATAGGATCAAAAATTGGCGGACTAATACCATGAACCAACCATGAAAGTGCATGAGATCAACACTTTTGGATGCAATACCACGGACCAAAACCATAGGATCAAAAACTGTCGGACTAATACCATGAACCAACCATGAAAGTGTGTGAACTTTTCTCTTGCATGAAGGGAACTTTTCTCTGCATGAAAGTGCGTAAACTTTTCTCTACATGAAATAAACTTTTCTCTGCATAAAAGTGCGTGAACATTTCTCTATATGAAGGAAACTTTGTTGCACTATAATTTATCATTTGTGTGATTTTCCATCAAGGACAACACTTGTCTCATAATGCCAACAATCTCCCCCTTTGGACTTGTCATACTGAGAATTTTCATCTGATATCTCTTCCGTAGATTCATCTAGATATATATAAGTGAGTTGATCTTCTATGAGTTGTTTGCCATCAAGTACAACACATGCATCATAATGCCAACAATCTCCCCCTTTGGACTTGATGGCAACAATACCAAATCA
Source organism: Pinus tabuliformis (assembly GCA_031772625.1). Classification (NCBI taxonomy): domain Eukaryota; kingdom Viridiplantae; phylum Streptophyta; class Pinopsida; order Pinales; family Pinaceae; genus Pinus; species Pinus tabuliformis. The sequence goes on along the minus strand of CM062806.1, from coordinate 410,835,054 downwards.
CTCTCCCCCTTTGACATCAAGGGCAAAGGGTGAACCAAGATATTCTCTTTCCTAGAAAGGCATTCTGCTATTCATACTCCCCGTGAGTACCTGTTGAAATCTCTGAATGAGCTCCCCCTTTGTATATGCCAAGGTGTACCAATCTGTCCATGCTACATGCTGAAAGCTCTGCTCTTTCTGAATTGTGTTGTTCATGCTCCCCTTGACCGTAGGAAAGATCTGCAAAAGATGTTCTTCAAGAAGAACCAAGACTTATACATCATGAAAGACCTTCCTATCACCAAAAGACTCAATACATACATCCATCACCCAACCAAGTGGGGATACATCAGAAATATGACAACCAAATACATTACATCTTCATCCCAGGCATAGTGGGGAAACCAAAATAGGTCGTTACATGACCTTGACACCATAAAAGAGATACATGACATAGAGATGAAATATCTAGAGTAAGACTTATGAAAGTCACTAGATAGCAGCAGCATCTGTCAATCACCATTCAGATCAGCAATCATAATTTCCTTCTGCATTTGTTCCACCTGAAACCAACAACAGCTAGCACCAAAAGCTTCTAAGGTAATGCCAACAATGCATTATTAGAATTTAATCTGCTGCCCCTGAACCTGTGCCAGATGGTTTCTATCTGACCCATATCAGACTCTTCTCACCCTGAGTCTGGCCCACAGATTTCCTCCATATTAACATATACGCGACTGTTTCCACAGAAACAAGTGTATTTACATGGATACTCCTTATGAAACTCGCGTACAACCAATTCCAGATCAGCAACCTATAAATTTCTTATAACAGGGTATGTCTGCATATAGATATCAACTCATCATCATAAAATCATTCACATCATATGTGAAAAACACCATAGCCATCTTATCAACAAGATCATCCATGTATCAACACTTGGGAATATCTGCATCATAACTGTATTATATGATCTTTATGCATATGACGACAACAACATATGAGTGACTCATCATCAAGTAATGAAGATGTGTATTCAAGCTTTGTACTTCTCCTTATCCTTATGAAGATCACCATGTAAGCATCATATATGCACCATCTAAGAATCAATCCATAAATATGATCTGAACATCAACTATGTAACCCCAAGAATCATATGAGATTTTATCATGGACAACTCATAACCACATCATAGCAAGATATATCATTTAGCCATATAAGCATCATCACCAAGGACTATTAACCATAATGCCAACAATGCATTATTAAAGACATATGCTCCCCCTCAACCTGTGCCATATGTTTACTGTTAGATCTGATCATGCATAAATCATCTATAAGTATCAAGACATCATCATCATCAAGTTAGGATCAAAACACTTCTAAACATCTTACAAGTATCAAGACATTTCCACACATCCTCAGCAGATTGTAACCATTATCAAACAAAGCAAATAATGGACTGAAACATAACAAATCCTTTTCCTGAACCTGTCCCTACTGCATTTCTTCAGACAATCATATACGCGAATGTGCAGTATCCAACTCGCGTATATACGCGACTTCCCTTTAAGAAACTGGCGTATAAGATTCAGGACACTTAAGTTTTACAATTTCAGCTCCCCCTGAGTCTGTTATGTCTGTGTTGTGTTGTGTCTGAGTATATTGTGTTGTGCCACATCTTTCTGACTGTACTTCCTTCTTCTTCCATATCTTCAAGTGTGATGATGATTTCTTCTTTTGGTATGGTCCCTGTACTTTGTTCCTGCATTCCTTTGCTATATGTCCAAGCTTGTTGCATGCATAACATCTTACATGTTTCATATTCCTTCTGTAGCAATCAGTAACTTTGTGACCAAACATATTGCAAGCAAAGCAATATCCATTAAAGTACCTGGAATGTGATGATCTTGAACCATTCTTCTTCTGCATCTAGCTGCAACATGTCCAAGATTATGACATTCATAACATTCAATATTATTCATCTGAGTAAATGCCCGACTATTACTTCCATAGTTAGGAGTAAAAGATTTTCTTTGAAGAATCTCTTTCCTTGATTGTTGATGGGGTTGACCTCTCATCTCCTTGTTGATCATTTTAGATTTCTCTTTAGAGTTCCTTGCCTCTCCTTGTGAACTAGATTCACCTTCAACATATTCATGAAAACCAAGACCAGTTTTGATAGCAGGAGATCTTTGACTATTAAGAATATCATCCAAGACTTTAGTACTATCTTGAAATCTTAAAAGCTTATCCTTATCTTCTAATTTACCTTTCAAGATATTTACCTCAACCTGAAGTTGTTCCTCCTTTTCCAAACATTGCTTCTTCAAGTTTTCTTCAGACTTTCTTCCTTCTTCCATTTGTTGCCTTAGTTTGAGTATCTCCTTTTCTTGTTCTTCATTCAGATCCTGTTGCATTTGACGAATTCTGAAGGCACATTCCAGCTGAGATTTTAAGCTGATGACTTCGTTTTCCTATTTTTCAATAGCTTGGAGTAGATCTGTATTCTGCTTCTTTGATTCTTCAAGATCTCCTTTTAGCGAGCGGATCGTGACTTCAAGACTTTCATAGTAACTGGATCTATCTCTGAGTTTCTTGATTGTTGTGTTCTTTTCATTGACTTCATCTCTTAGTGATGTTACTTCATCCTGCAACTTTTGATATTTGTCCTTAAATAACTTCCTTACCTTGCTTCCTTCCTCTAGTTGAGCTTTTAGTTCGGTAGCTACCCTTTCGAAAGCACAGTCCCTTTTGTTCAATAGATCTTGCTGATCTCTAATTTTGTCTGTAAGACTTTTAAATTCTGCCTCTATTTGATATCTTTCTTGTTCACCCATAAGAGCAAACTCAGTTGTTTCACTGTCACTTTCATCTTTTTCAAATGGATAGATAGCTGGAACATCAGAGGATAGCAAATTCATACCTGTTAGTTCATCTTCATTCTGAAATGATTCTGAATTTGATTCTGAATCTGAAGAGCTTCTTACACCTAATCCCCAATCGATTCTCCCACTGTCATAGTTCTTCTGAGATATCTTCTTCTGCTTATGTGCTTTCTTCTTAAGCTTCTTTCCCATTGTTCCACGGATCTCCTTCAAGAGATCAAGCCTCTTTCAAAGGACCTGCTCTAATACCAATTGTTGGAAATAATACTGAGAGGGGGGGGGTGAATCAGTATTATCACATCAATAAAACTTTTTCATTTTCATATTCAGATTCATATATGCTACTTCCACAACTTCTTATGATTCAGTTAGTTGATCCTTAATGAGTGCATTAGAACATTATCAACCATATTAACAGTAAACAGGTGTAGTAAAATAGAAAAAATCATCACACATAAGCCACACACATGAACACCATGATATAAGGTGGAAACCCAATGTGGGAGAAAACCACCTGCTGCAAGTCATCTCAATATTCTTCTTAATAAGAAAATCCTTTTACAATATTTATGTACTGGTGCAGTCTTATACCAGTACGCAGGCTTCTACCTGGAGAGAGCTACAACCCCCATAGTTCTTGTACTATCCGATCCATTTACTAGTATGCAGGTTGCTACCTGCTACAATGCTCCAAAGTTTTCAACTGCTACTGGAAGGGAGCTACCACCCCCGTAGCTCTTGTACTAGCTAAGATACTAGTACGTAGGCATCGGCCTACAATCTTCTCTCCTCCGGGTACCACGTTTCATACATTTTCATACTGGACCCCTGAAAATCAATCAATCTTCTGAATCACCCAATCACCAGATCAATACATATACAAGGATAATATGAGTGTTAGCAACCCGATCTAGTCCATTAGATCCATTACTAGATCTCATCCATCAACACAATCAATCAAACTGTATATGTAGAATACTGACACCATTAAACAGTCATCAGAACACATCAACAACCTGAACCACCTGTAACTTTAAACATCATAGCTCAAATGGTATATGCTACTACAATGAACCAAATCTGCGTGCATACGTGCTTTCACCAAAGCCAACCCGCGTACAGATCTATAAATATTCAATCATGACTTGCAGCGATTTCAAACTTAAGTTATACCCAGTTCAGATCATTACAAGCGTCAGTATACAGATCTAGAATAAGCATAATCAACTATATAGAGATAGTTCATTTCAAACCATTTGCTCCTGATCTATCCTTAGATCTTGTTTTCCATCAACCGGTGAGATCCCTCTTTAGCTCAGATCCAGATCTGCACCATAACCCAATCACAGTATTCCAGATCTAGATATTCAATAATTCAGATGATGCTTTGCCAAATGATCTCCTTCCTCTTTTATAGCCTTAGTCCTTTCTCAATACCACGGTCCGAAACCATATGATCAAAAAACTGTTGGACTAATACCATGAACCAACCATGAAAGTGCGTGAGATCAACACTTTTGGATGCAATACCACGGACCAAAACCATAAGATCAAAAATTGGCGGACTAATACCATGAACCAACCATGAAAGTGCATGAGATCAACACTTTTGGATGCAATACCACGGACCAAAACCATAGGATCAAAAACTGTCGGACTAATACCATGAACCAACCATGAAAGTGTGTGAACTTTTCTCTTGCATGAAGGGAACTTTTCTCTGCATGAAAGTGCGTAAACTTTTCTCTACATGAAATAAACTTTTCTCTGCATAAAAGTGCGTGAACATTTCTCTATATGAAGGAAACTTTGTTGCACTATAATTTATCATTTGTGTGATTTTCCATCAAGGACAACACTTGTCTCATAATGCCAACAATCTCCCCCTTTGGACTTGTCATACTGAGAATTTTCATCTGATATCTCTTCCGTAGATTCATCTAGATATATATAAGTGAGTTGATCTTCTATGAGTTGTTTGCCATCAAGTACAACACATGCATCATAATGCCAACAATCTCCCCCTTTGGACTTGATGGCAACAATACCAAATCACTCTCCCCCTTTGACATCAAGGGCAAAGGGTGAACCAAGATATTCTCTTTCCTAGAAAGGCATTCTGCTATTCATACTCCCCGTGAGTACCTGTTGAAATCTCTGAATGAGCTCCCCCTTTGTATATGCCAAGGTGTACCAATCTGTCCATGCTACATGCTGAAAGCTCTGCTCTTTCTGAATTGTGTTGTTCATGCTCCCCTTGACCGTAGGAAAGATCTGCAAAAGATGTTCTTCAAGAAGAACCAAGACTTATACATCATGAAAGACCTTCCTATCACCAAAAGACTCAATACATACATCCATCACCCAACCAAGTGGGGATACATTAGAAATATGACAACCAAATACATTACATCTTCATCCCAGGCATAGTGGGGAAACCAAAATAGGTCGTTACATGACCTTGACACCATAAAAGAGATACATGACATAGAGATGAAATATCTAGAGTAAGACTTATGAAAGTCACTAGATAGCAGCAGCATCTGTCAATCACCATTCAGATCAGCAATCATAATTTCCTTCTGCATTTGTTCCACCTGAAACCAACAACAGCTAGCACCAAAAGCTTCTAAGGTAATGCCAACAATGCATTATTAGAATTTAATCTGCTGCCCCTGAACCTGTGCCAGATGGTTTCTATCTGACCCATATCAGACTCTTCTCACCCTGAGTCTGGCCCACAGATTTCCTCCATATTAACATATACGCGACTGTTTCCACAGAAACAAGTGTATTTACATGGATACTCCTTATGAAACTCGCGTACAACCAATTCCAGATCAGCAACCTATAAATTTCTTATAACAGGGTATGTCTGCATATAGATATCAACTCATCATCATAAAATCATTCACATCATATGTGAAAAACACCATAGCCATCTTATCAACAAGATCATCCATGTATCAACACTTGGAAATATCTGCATCATAACTGTATTATATGATCTTTATGCATATGACGACAACAACATATGAGTGACTCATCATCAAGTAATGAAGATGTGTATTCAAGCTTTGTACTTCTCCTTATCCTTATGAAGATCACCATGTAAGCATCATATATGCACCATCTAAGAATCAATCCATAAATATGATCGGAACATCAACTATGTAACCCAAAGAATCATATGAGATTTTATCATGGACAACTCATAACCACATCATAGCAAGATATATCATTTAGCCATATAAGCATCATCACCAAGGACTATTAACCATAATGCCAACAATGCATTATTAAAGACATATGCTCCCCCTCAACCTGTGCCATATGTTTATTGTTAGATCTGATCATGCATAAATCATCTATAAGTATCAAGACATCATCATCATCAAGTTAGGATCAAAACACTTCTAAACATCTTACAAGTATCAACACATTTCCACACATCCTCAGCAGATTGTAACCATTATCAAACAAAGCAAATAATGGACTGAAACATAACAAATCCTTTTCCTGAACCTGTACCTACTGCATTTCTTTAGACAATCATATACACGAATGTGCAGTATCCAACTCGCGTATATACGCGACTTCCCTTTAAGAAACTGGCGTATAAGATTCAGGACACTTAAGTTTTACAATTTCAGCTCCCCCTGAGTCTGTTATGTCTGTGTTGTGTTGTGTCTGAGTATATTGTGTTGTGCCACATCTTTCTGATTGTACTTCCTTCTTCTTCCATATCTTCAAGTGTGATGATGATTTCTTCTTTTGGTATGGTCCCTGTACTTTGTTCCTGCATTCCTTTGCTATATGTCCAAGCTTGTTGCATGCATAACATCTTACATGTTTCATATTCCTTCTGTAGAAATCAGTAACTTTGTGACCAAACATATTGCAAGCAAAGCAATATCCATTAAAATACCTGGAATGTGATGATCTTGAACCATTCTTCTTCTGCATCTAGCTGCAACATGTCCAAGATTATGACATTCATAACATTCAATATTATTCATCTCAGTAAATGCCCGACTATTACTTCCATAGTTAGGAGTAAAAGATTTTCTTTGAAGAATCTCTTTCCTTGATTGTTGATGGGGTTGACCTCCCATCTCCTTGTTGATCATTTTAGATTTCTCTTTAGAGTTCCTTGCCTCTCCTTGTGAACTAGATTCACCTTCAACAGATTCATGAAAACCAAGACCAGTTTTGATAGCAGGAGATCTTTGACTGTTAAGAATATCATCCAAGACTTTAGTACTATCTTGAAATCTTAAAAGCTTATCCTTATCTTCTAATTTACCTTTCAAGATATTTACCTCAACCTGAAGTTGTTCCTCCTTTTCCAAACATTGCTTCTTCAAGTTTTCTTCCGACTTTCTTCCTTCTTCCATTTGTTGTCTTAGTTTGAGTATCTCCTTTTCTTGTTCTTCATTCAGATCCTGTTGCATTTGACGAATTCTGAAGGCACGTTCCAGCTGAGATTTTAAGTTGATGACTTCGTTTTCCTATTTTTCAATAGCTTGGAGAAGATCTGTATTCTGCTTCTTTGATTCTTCAAGATCTCCTTTTAGCGAGCGGATCGTGACTTCAAGACTTTCATAGTAACTGGATCTATCTCTGAGTTTCTTGATTGTTGTGTTCTTTTCATTGACTTCATCTCTTAGTGATGTTACTTCATCCTGCAACTTTTGATATTTTTCCTTAAATAACTTCCTTACCTTGCTTCCTTCCTCTAGTTTAGCTTTTAGTTCGGTAGCTACCCTTTTGAAAGCACAGTCCCTTTTGTTCAATAGATCTTGCTGATCTCTAACTTTGTCTGTAAGACTTTTAAATTCTGCCTCTATTTGATATCTTTCTTGTTCACCCATAAGAGCAAACTCAGTTGTTTCACTGTCACTTTCATCTTTTTCAAATGGATAGATAGCTGGAACATCAGAGGATAGCAAATTCATACCTGTTAGTTCATCTTCATTCTGAAATGATTCTGAATTTGATTCTGAATGTGAAGAGCTTCTTACACCTAATCCCCAATCGATTCTCCCACTGTCATAGTTCTTCTGAGATATCTTCTTCTGCTTATGTGCTTTCTTCTTAAGCTTCTTTCCCATTGTTCCACGGATCTCCTTCAAGAGATCAAGCCTCTTTCAAAGGACCTGCTCTAATACCAATTGTTGGAAATAATACTGAGAGGGGGGGGGTGAATCAGTATTATCACATCAATAAAACTTTTTCATTTTCATATTCATATTCATATATGCTACTTCCACAACTTCTTATGATTCAGTTAGTTGATCCTTAATGAGTGCATTAGAACATTATCAACCATATTAACAGTAAACAGGTGTAGTAAAATAGAAAAAATCATCACACATAAGCCACACACATGAACACCATGATATAAGGTGGAAACCCAATGTGGGAGAAAACCACCTGCTGCAAGTCATCTCAATATTCTTCTTAATAAGAAAATCCTTTTACAATATTTATGTACTGGTGCAGTCTTATACCAATACGCAGGCTTCTACCTGGAGAGAGCTACAACCCCCATAGTTCTTGTACTATCCGATCCATTTACTAGTATGCAGGTTGCTACCTGCTACAATGCTCCAAAGTTTTCAACTGCTACTGGAAGGGAGCTGCCACCCCCGTAGCTCTTGTACTAGCTAAGATACTAGTACGTAGGCATCGGCCTACAATCTTCTCTCCTCCGGGTACCACGTTTCATACATTTTCATACTGGACCCCTGAAAATCAATCAATCTTCTGAATCACCCAATCACCAGATCAATACATATACAAGGATAATATGAGTGTTAGCAACCCGATCTAGTCCATTAGATCCATTACTAGATCTCATCCATCAACACAATCAATCAAACTGTATATGTAGAATACTGACACCATTAAACAGTCATCAGAACACATCAACAACCTGAACCACCTGTAACTTTAAACATCATAGCTCAAATGGTATATGCTACTACAATGAACCAAATCTGCGTGCATACGTGCTTTCACCAAAGCCAACCCGCGTACAGATCTATAAATATTCAATCATGACTTGCAGCGATTTCAAACTTAAGTTATACCCAGTTCAGATCATTACAAGCGTCAGTATACAGATCTAGAATAAGCATAATCAACTATATAGAGATAGTCCATTTCAAACCATTTGATCCCGATCTATCCTTAGATCTTGTTCTCCATCAACCGGTGAGATCCCTCTTTAGCTCAGATCCAGATCTGCACCATAACCTAATCATAGTATTCCAGATCTAGATATTCAATAATTCAGATGATGCTTTGCCAAATGATCTCCTTCCTCTTTTATAGCCTTAGTCCTTTCTCAATACCACGGTCCAAAACCATAGGATCAAAAAAATGTTGGACTAATACCATGAACCAACTATGAAAGTGCGTGAGATCAACACTTTTGGATGCAATACCACGGACCAAAACCATAGGATCAAAAACTGTCAGACTAATACCATGAACCAACCATAAAAGTGCATGAGATCAACACTTTTGGATGCAATACCACGGACCAAAACCATAGGATCAAAAACTGTCGGACTAATACCATGAACCAACCATGAAAGTGTGTGAACTTTTCTCTTGCATGAAGGGAACTTTTCTCTGCATGAAAGTGCGTAAACTTTTCTCTACATGAAATAAAATTTTCTCTGCATAAAAGTGCGTGAAAATTTCTCTATATGAAGGAAAATTTGTTGCACTATAATTTATCAAATAAATTTGCTGCACTACAATTTATCATTTGTGTGATTTGCCATCAAGGACAACACTTGTCTCATAATGCCAACAATCTCCCCCTTTGGACTTGTCATACTGAGAATTGTCATCTGATATCTCTTCCGTATATTCATCTAGATATATATAAGTGAGTTGATCTTCTATGAGTTTTTTGCCATCAAGTACAACACATGCATCATAATGCCAACAAGCAGTCGCAGGCAAAGGTTTCGGGAGTGGAGACATCCACTCACATAGAGTCTTCTAGAGAGGGATGGAAGCGCGTGAGAGAAGCTAAGAGATTGTTGTTGGATGCGAGAGATAATGTGGGAGAACCATCTTCTCAGCGCAGACAGAGGAGGTCACCTAATAGGTACACTAGATACATGGCCCTTATTGGGGAATGTGTTGAGACTGAGCCATCTTCCTTTGAGGACGAAGTGCAACAACCGATTTGGGTTGATGCCATGGTGGAGGAGTATGACTCCATAGTTTGGAACAATGTTTGGGATGTTTTTCCAAGACTGAAGAATAAGTCAGTTGTGAGTTCCCGTTGGCTTTACAAGGTAAAGCAATTTGCCGATGGTAGTGTGGAGAAACACAAGGCAAGATTTTTTGCCCATGGTTTCTCACAAATCAAGGGGATTGACTATGATGATACTTTTGCTCCTGTAGCAAGGTACTCATCTATCAGATCGATGTTGGCACTATCAGCACAGATGGGTTGGAAGATCCATCAGATGGATGTGAATACTACATTCCTCAATGGCAAGATTGAGGAAGAGGTGTACATAGAGAAACCGAAAGGTTTTGAGACCTTGGATCGTGAGTCACATGTGTGCTGACTCAAGAGAGATTTGGATGGGATGAAGCAAGCACCTCATGCTTGGTACACCAGGATCGACAACTACTTCACCGGGTTGGGCTTCACAAAGAGTGAAGCGGATGCGAATCTGTACCACATCCTGGTAAAAGGTAAGAAGTTGATCATTTTTCTTTATGTTGATGATCTCATATTGATAGGTGATGATCAGTTGATCATGTCTTGCAAGGAGGACATTGCAAGAGAATTCGAGATGAAAGACATCAGTCTCATGCACTACTTCCTTGGCATGGAAGTGTGGCAGAAGGATGGGGAGTTGTTTGTGTCTCAAGGAAAGTATGCTAATGAGATACTCAGGAGATTCCACATGGAAAAGTGCAAGTCCATGCATAGTCCTCTAGGAGTTAACTGGAGGAAGGAGGATGCTACTTCAAGAGAAGTAGTAGAAGCTACTATGTATCGGCAACTTGTGGGTTCATTGATGTACTTAGTGAACACACGACCAGATTTGTGCTATGCGGTGAACCAGCTGAGTCAAGCTATGGTTCAGCCTACCAAGATGTTTTGGAAGGCAGCTAAGCATGTTTTGAGATACCTCAGAGGCACATCTCAGTATGGATTATGGTATAGATGGATAGAGGGAGTGAAGCTACAGGGCTTCACAGATGCAGATTGGGCAGGGAGTCCATCAGATCGGAAGAGCACATCAGGAGGAATTTTCAACCTTGGGTCAGCTGTAGTTTCTTGGTACAATAGGAAATAGAGGTCGGTTGCACTCAACTCAGTAGAGGTTGAATACATGGCTGCAAGTTAGGAAACATGTGAGGCCATTTGGATGTGGAAATTCTAGTTGGTTTGTTTGATCAGACGATGGATCCAACTGTGCTCTATTGTGATAATTAGAGTTGTATCAAACTCTCTAAGAATCCAGTACTTCATGATAGGTCCAAGCACATCGACATTTGATATCATCATATCAAAGATTGTGTGGCGAGGAGGATCATTTTGTTGCAGTATATTTCGCCCGAGGAGCAAGATGCTGACATTTTGACTAAGGCATTGTCAAAGTGTAAATTCGAGTTCCATAGAGACAGGATCGAGGTAGTAGATAATCCCTTTCTTGTTGAGAGGGAGTGTTGAAATGTGGCAACAAGAATATTCCATTTTTAATTTGTCCTTGAATTAAAAATGAGAATTAAAATTCGAATTTAGTCTCACCAGCTGTTTGAAAAATAATTAATTAATTCATCTTGAGTAAATTAGTTGGAGAAATTCAAACAAGAAGTCTTTGTGAAGTCATGCAACATTTATCCCTTTGATTGAGGAAGTTATCCCTCAATTAAGGAGATAAGGATGAGTTGTATTTGAGTTGTAATTAGTTAGCTCAGTTAACTGAGTTAAGTCCATTTAAATTAGTTCCAAACAGTTCGAGGAACTAATTTTGAGTTCAGTCAGTTAATGCATGCCTGCATGAAACTAGTGTACTCCAGATAACTGAATATTCTCTCATAAATAACTCATGCATGTCAGTTCAGACAAAGGCCCAGTTGAGATTAAAGGCAAGGACATTGTACTATCAGTTGTAAGGATTTTCCTATAATAAAATCTCTTGCATGCAGAAGGAATTAATTCCTTGAGATTTGCGCAGTTTTACAGTGTGTTGGAGCAGTGTGTGAGATCAGTGTCACACAAGGTTATAGCTGGAGCACCCAAGGAAAACCACGCAAGGAAATAGGAGGCTTGGAGGATAGAGGGAAAGGCATATGAGTTGTCTATTCTGTCTATGAGCAGCGATGAGGGATTGTATTGAGAGATGGATAGCTATGAGAGCTAAAGCTTTGTGTAATCTTGAGATATTTCCGCTTGTATGATAATATAGATAGCGAGGTTTTTATCCGAGGATTTCCCTAGAGTATTCATTTGTGTTTTATGTGTATTGATTCTTCTTCTCTGTTATATGTGTTCTATTTGATCTTGCTCAAAATCAATTAAGCTTCCGCAAGTTTGATTGTAGAAGTAGATTAAGTATTTTGCTTTAGTACATTGCATAATCAGATTAATCTACAATGAGAATTTCTACAATTAGACCTAGGAAAATATAATTTCGAGCTTGGCTAGGGTTAGATTTGCATGTTTTAAGAAACAAATCCCCATCGCACATTTTGTTCTGAGATAGAGCATCCCAATGCACTTGTCTCTCTATGTATGTGTAATGACTCGCCTTGGTTTTTATATAATGCCTGCGATGAACCCTATAAATGAAAAAAAAATCATTTCCATGCCTTGCTTTAAATTATCTTTTGTTTGTAGTGTCTTTCTGAGTCTTTGATCTATTCAAGGTGTCTATAAAGTCAACAACTTGTTTGGAATTAAGAGTGATTGGCTTTTTTATGAGAGTTTGTTTCTTTTTGTTAATTCTTGTCAATTAGGTTTTCAGTAACTTGGATGCATTATTGTTTTGTTAAAATATTTTCATGTTACAGTTCTGATTTGTGTGAATGTTTTGAATTCAATAATCTAGTCATATTCCCTTTTTCATTGCATTGAAAATTGAAAAGAAAAGTAAAAGAAAATGTCATTTTATTATGCATTAGGGCTTTGAATTTCTGAATTGGAATACTAGAATTTGAAGACATTGTTTGGAAGTTCTTGTTTTTTGCATCATTGTTTGAAACTTATTCCCTTCTTTAGATAGGTCTTCATCGAATGTAAATATTTCATTTTCTCATGCTAGTTTCATTTTAGGAGTTCAGGTGAATTCGTTTCAATCCTAGAAACCAAAACTTTAATAAAGATCAAAATTAAAATTTATCAACTAGTCTAAAGTGCATTTGTAACATTAACAACACATTTAGTGGTCTATGCTAGAAGACGTGTTCTGGTGTCTCTGAACATAGGAGTTGTCATTAATTGTTAGCATTACATCTCAGGGATGGTTGGTTTTCCACGTACATCAAAGTATTTCATAATGTTCTTCCACGTACCTTTTCGTATATAGGACGATGCTCCACATACAACGAGTATATTAGAATGACCCCATCGTACAGTTACACATTAGACAACACTATTATGGACTATGCTTCCACGTACCTCTGGGTATATTTTGGAAGTCCCCACTAGATTGCAAACCTACCATAGGTAACCGAGACAGCCTCCTTATTAACTATGATACACTGAACACAGGATTTGGGGAGATTGTCTGCATGTACTTACCATATATTTCAGTTCACAATGGCTTGGTAATCCTTTTGTGCTTTGTTACACCTTTTATTTTTGTTTGTGTTTTTACTTTTCAAAATCAATTAATTAACTCATTTTCTACTTCTTAGTAGACCTTAGGTTGATTCTGATGGAAATAATTTTGGAGTTTTCTAGTCAAGGAAACCCCTTTGATGGGAATCCTAGTCCTTTTCCTTCTTTTGGAAATATTGGTGCTCCTTATATGGTTACATTATCTCTTCCCAGATTTACCATAGGTTTACCTTTTTGGTGGTTTTCCACATCTTTGGTTCTGAGTGCCCAAATTACTCTGCAACCAAGTTCTCCCCTTGAACAACATTAACCTCAAGTTGACCCTTTTCCTTCTTTTCCCAATGTCTCTTCTTCCGTTCCTTCTTCCTCACCTAGTGAAAGTATTGGTACTTGTTGTAGCTCCTAGAGACAACCCCTGTGTTGAAGAGAGGTTAGTGCCTATGACATCTTAGTCTCTCTTGAAGATAATTCATTATTTCTCAAGAGATAAATGAAAATGATTTTAGATCTGGTTCAATTACCTTTTCTCAGAGGCAGATATAGTATATATAGTAACATGACATCATTTCAAAGAATATATGTTTCAAGTTTGGTGGCCGAAACATAGAGAATGTGGCTTAAATTTTTGGTTGCAGTAAATATGGAAAGGAGAAATATAAGGGAGGAACTTGGTGCAGATGGTTAGATAAACACATAATCATATGCAGCAAATCCCAACAGAATTATGACATAATAAGGAAATGAAATGAAAAGATTATGGAGCTCATTTTAAGGTTTCTAACTCAATATTTCATGGGTACATTCTTTAAAATATAACATAATAAATTTGTAATCTCACATGTACTATCTACTACAATATAACAGAGTAAATCCATGATTTCTAAGTGAATCCAACAGCCAGTACTTACACAAATTTGTTGGGTTGTGTTATATTCTTTCCACGACTAACCTACGTAGTTAAACGGGAGGTTAGAGGGGGGCAGTAGCCCCCCTTCGTTGCACCGATTGCGCAACGGAGGGGTCACAGGGGGGGCGGCAGCCCCCCCTGTCCAGGGGGTTTGAGGGGGGCGGGTAGCCCCCCTCTACGGGGTCCAGGGCAGCGCCCCGGGAAAATTTTTTTGGGACCCTATATTAGGTTGGGCGAACCTACCTATGGTTTTGTGCATGTTTTTCGCACATGGTATTGGACGCGATGGTTTTTCGATCCATGGTATTGGATGCTTCGCCATGTATAAATATGTATTGTAACATTGAAAGGAAAATAATGAAAAATCAAGCTGGTAGTCCCAGTTTTGGGACCCGGGGAAAAAACTCTGTGCATATGTGTTTTATGGGTTATGCTCTCGCATTGTTTATTTTCTTTGTTTAAGAATTCGTATGCAGGTAATTTTCTGTATAGGGTTAAAACCTACAAAATTCTGAGGAAG
Organism: Pinus tabuliformis; assembly: GCA_031772625.1. Taxonomy (NCBI): domain Eukaryota; kingdom Viridiplantae; phylum Streptophyta; class Pinopsida; order Pinales; family Pinaceae; genus Pinus; species Pinus tabuliformis. Next base: position 410,819,929 of record CM062806.1, on the reverse strand, counting down.
GGAAACACATATGAAATAACACACAAATGAAGAACATATACTGCATATCCCAAATGTTTGGAATCACCGGGACTTTTTCATTTAATATTCCAGAATGAACATAGATCGCAGGCAAGGAAAATTTTAAGGATGGAAAATTTTCTTGAAGTTTAGAAACATTGGCGAATCTCACTAATCCCTAATATGCAAACTATAAATTTTTTAATGATATATTTGCAAAATTATTCAAATTTATAATGACTTTATATATAGTCTCTATATAATGTTGGCGATTTTTAAGGTAAAATAATTTTATATTCTAAAATTTGGGCGAATCATCTTTTATAAAAATTGGAAATTGACGAATCGTTTTTTGGTAAAATCATGGAAAATTAGCCCACTGGGCGAACATTAGCCCCTAAAATTTTCCATGATCGCAGGCCTAAACTGGCAAAATTTTCAAAAGAAACAATAACATCCTTGAGAATAAGAAATTAGAACCAAATTTGGAACCTCCTCTGAAAACAGAGTTCATAAGTCTTGAACACAAACTTCGAAACCTTTGAAAGCAGAATTTGGAAACATTTTTAATGAGTTTCTTCCCTCGTTTTATAGGGAGAACCCAACCAAAACAACTTGAAAAATATATTCAAATGTTACAATTTTCTAATCAACTTAGTTTCCTAAGCAAGTGAATGTCCTAATGATTACAAAACAGATCTGATTCTCTTCTTGAAAATGCAAAAATTTACAAAATAACAAAACATGAGAAACATGAGGTGTCATGATGGACACAACAAAATATCTCCATGTTGATTCCTATGATTTCCTTAGGAAGACTCAAGCTCCAATGTTTGGATCAGTGATAAGATGATGATCTAGTCATACTTCTTTATGATATTCTCCCATGATTTTTGGCCCATTCGCCTGTCACTTTCTCCCTTTAAAAGCTTGAAACTTCCTCTCTTAGAATTGGTCGTGATCAAATGTGGTGGTGTTGAAGGTACCCCATGACCTAGCTTCTGACCCATCCATCCCTTTACTTCCTCTGTGGTACGCCATCAAAGCCCAATACATCTCGTAACACTTCCATGGTGCAATTTCATAGTTGAGGCGCATTGTAACTTTAATTAAAATACCGTTATGAAAAACCAAAGTTTTGATGCCTCGAGCGCTCTCGTGCTTAGCTCCTTATCACAATTCCTACATAGAACAAGATGTCATGACCAGTGTCATGGGTGCTTGGTTGGTTAAGTATTTGAGCTCCTGTTGGAGACCTATCTCCCTTTATGTGTTTTCTTCCGTCGTTGGTTCCTTTAATTCTCCTACAAACGGGTGCCACCAACACATCAAAGATCCTTATTATTGTAACCTTTTCAAAATTAAATTAGAACAAAGCTCCAATATCTCCTTTCTCTGATATTCCTTCTTAACACTTAGGTGATCTACCCACCTGAAGCCCTCAGTTCTTTCAAGTTCTCATGACCCAGTTCCACATAACATCAGATCCCCTCCATTAGAACTTCTTCAAGTTAGAAATTAAAACAAAGTTACAATGTCCCCCTCTTTCAATGGGCTCCATGGCACTTGGGTGCTCGACCTGGTCTGTGCTCTTGGTTCTTTGGGCCCTCGAAACCAAATTCCAACAACACATTGGAAACCCTTCTCATCAGGATATTTTCAAATATGCAATTTCAAAAAGGGGTCAAATATTTTCGACATCCAATATTCAACATAGCACTTGGTTGCTATACATTTTCTACGCCCTTGGTCTATTGAGTCATCATGACCAAGTACTAATAATATTGGAGCCCCTCCATCGGATCAAAATTTCTATAAAACAATTTAAACAGGGGTTACGAAATCTCTTTCCTCTGAACTGCAAACCTCTGAAATGATGTCACATTGACGTCATCATATCCACATGGAGCCTCCTTGGTGGTGACACATGCCACCCATATTTTCCCCATTAAGCCCTAAAAAATGCCAAAATAAACAACCATGTGTGTACTGTATGGCCACATCACGCTGACATCATTTTCCTTGTCAGCTCCTCAGAGCCAGTTACTAACTTCCACGTTTCATGTCTTGAGGAGAGAGAAAGTTTCCCTGTGGTCCTCAGGTTTTCAAAGATTTTGTTTATTTTTCCCCTTCTCGATGATGTTGATGCTTATAAACAATTATATTTTTAAAGGGTTATGAGGTATGAATTTCCAATGTCCCAAAATGATCGACCCTCCAAGATTTGGTTTTTTATGTTCCCTCTAATCTGATGTTGAGTCTTCTGGTATCAGGCCCCAATATATCTTCCTTTTCTTCCGATATCGGGTTCCGATTTGATTGACTCCCAAATTTTGCTATTCCCCTTTTCATTTCGGCCTCCAATATTTCGGCACTTTCTTTTCCAACCCTCCTCTGAATTTCGGCTCCTGAAATTTCGGTTCTCCCATTTGATATCAGCCCCCAATATGTTGAGCCTTATTCAAAATGGTCATTCGATGTGTTTCCTTTCCATTTGAACAACCAAGTCTACACCTCTTCCTTGTTGTATCATGGATGGAAAACATGATCGTTCGACAGAAATACAAGAAAGTATTACAAATCCAAAATTGGCTCTGATTAGGGACAATATATTGCAATCAATGCATTGAGAACATGCAGGTTGGTTCCTTCTATCCATTGGGCATGGAGTCATTTTATTCAAGTACATGAAAAGCAAAAACATAAACATTAAGAACTTAAAGCATTATTGGTATGTACAATGGCTCACCAGTATATACAGTGGATGAAAATGGACCTCTTTAATGTTGGAAATAAAGCTTGAGAAATTTCCCATTCAAAAGCAGTTCAAGCACCTCACCATCCAACTTTTCCATCAAGAAGGTGTTGCTTCCCTTTGATTCATATATCTTGCAAGGTCCAAACCATAAGGGATCAAACTTCCCATTTTTTCCTTTTTACTCTCTTTTAGCATCCCATCTAAGTACCAAATATCCTGGCTACTGGGATCTATCTCTTGTTTTTCTGTCAAAGAGATATTTCATTATTTTTGGATAATTGATCAAATTCTGATTTACTTGTTCCCTGCTTTCTTGAAGTTCTACCAATTGATTGATCCTCCTAGTTAGAGAATTTAGCTCCTCCTCAACATCCTATAGAATCTTAGCTACTAGCATTTCTAATTGTATAAGGAAAATTAAATATTTCACATACACTAATTTAGATGGAGATTTCCCAGTGGACCTCTTGGTGGTAACCCTATTAGCCCATAGGGAAAAATTCAGTTGTGAATCCTAGTTCTTTTGATTTTCTGCCATTATCTTCTTTAGAGGATTCAACCAATCCATTTCATTATAGGTGATAGGTAGCAGAATGGACCACTATAATGTTGTACCTTTGGAAAAAATCAATAAATTTGGCTGACTTGAACACCTAAGCATTGGCAATGACGGTTTTCTTTGGGAAGCCAAACCTGGCGAGGATTTTTTCCTCCATAAACTTGACGACTATTGCATTAGTTGCATTTATAGTTGGGGTAGCTTCCACCCACTCGGTGAAATAATTAGTGACTGTGAGTATCCATTTGTGTTGGCCAATGGAAGGTGGATGTATTTCTCCAATGAAGTCTAACCCCCATTTCCTGAAAGGTTCTTCTACAAAAATAGGGATTAAAGGAAGGGGAGCCAACCTCTATTTTTATGCAAACATTTGACACTTCTCATAGGCCCAAACATAGGTATGTACTTCACCAAACAACTTAGGCCAATAAATCCTTCTTTGAGAATTTTGTGGGTTGTATCTCTCCAACTATAATGTCCTCCACAGACACAATTGTGGAACTCATCAATCACTTTATGGATTTATTCTTCAACTAGACATAAGAGAAAAATCCCCACTGGGTCTTTCCAATACAGTTGGCCATTTGAGATCACAAATTTTTGGGCTTGTAGCCTCAAAGCCCTGTATTTAAATTTATCAAAATTGACTGGGAAATTCAGAAAAAGTAAGTAATGAACAAGATGTTTATACCAATGTGAGACAAGGTACTTCATTTGAATTCACTGTGTTGAAGTCTTGACATTATTCTTCTCCTCTTCTCTTTTGCTTTCTCCTTCCTTATCTGTCAGCAAATTTATACCCAGGGCTTGGAAGTTAGTCTTGGACAACATTTTGGCCAATCCCTTCCCCTTGATCAACTTCATGGGTTTGATCTCCACATCGTATTATTGGATTTTGGCAATCCACATGCCCCTCTTAGCTTCACTGTCTCCCTGTATGAGAATGTCTTTCACAGTGGTATTTGGAACATACGTTATTGTATTGGACTGCAATTTATAAATTCTGAAGGACTTCAGGGATTTTACCAAGGCATAAACTTTTTTCTCTAGGATGTTATACTTCAGATATGCATCTCACAACACTTGACTAAAAAACTCCATTGACTTTTCATGTCCCTCATTATTTTTCTATAATAGGACAGTTGCTATTGTGTTAGGAGAGGCGAAAGAGAAAATGAGGAATGTCCTCTGATAATATGGGCTAGCTAAGACTAGGTCCTCTACAAAATATTTTTTGATTCATGAGAATTATTCTGGATCTTCTACATTCCGCTTTATGCCCTTATCGTTTTTCAACATCTCTGTGATTTTTTTGACCATCTCAACATAATTTGGTATAAACCTTCTCAAAAAGTTGATTCTTCCCAAAAAGACCTGAATTTCTTTCATGTTTCTTGGTAATGTAATGTTGTTGATGGCTTCCACCCTTTTGGGATCAATCTTTACTCCTTCCTTTGCTACAATATGGCCTAGCATATTGCCTTCACTTAAAGAAAACTATGATTTCGTAGGATTTAAGGACAAACCATAGCTTCTACATTTCTTGAATGTGAGCTACAAATGCTTGAGGTTCTCTTCATTTGACTCGGAGAAAAAAATTATGTCATCCAAGTAGATTACTACAAATTTATCATGCTCTCCAACAAATGTTATATCCATAGCTCTCTAAAAAGTGGCTCCTGCATTTATGAGGCCAAAGGGCATTATTGCATACATAAATGTTCCCTGGGGTGTAGTGAAAGTGGTTTTCTTTTGATCTTCGACGTGCACAATGACTTGGTTGTATCCAAAAAAGCCATCCATCATGGAAATCCAATCAGACCCTACCACCTTCTGCAAAATGTAGTCCATCTTAGTCAAAGGGTAATTATCTTTTAGTGAGGCCTTATTTAGATTCTTGAAGTCAACACATAACCTTATTTCTCCATTCTTATTCCTAACAGGAACTATATTTTTCACCTGTTGATGGCCCAAAATGACCATTCAACATTATAAGGAGACCACACAGTCTGGAACTTAAAGTATATCCTTCTCTGTTTGGAATGGTGGTTCCAACTTGTTAAACTAGGCCATGTTACCTTCTCTCTATATTTGTTGGCTTAAAGTATGTATTTTACTTACTAATAGGGAAGAGACAACATATTAGCCCTCTTGTAGAATTCATGCAAGAAAGTGATCCTTAAGTTGAATTAATGGCTTAGCCGAGCCATAACTAAATCTTGCCTCTTTGATAAGAGGACTTCTAGAAATGTAATGGTTAATCTAAATTCAAACTAATCCTGAATGCAAGCAAAAGGAAAGGAATACTAAGCCTATCTTGATTAGGAAGATGTAGATCTAACCCAAACAAGAGAAAAGTAATTAAATGATTGGGATTTTAACATGCCTAGCTTTAGGTCAATATTTGGCTAATGAAATAGCTCTACTAGTTGATATTATAATTACCAAAACATGCATTGTTTAGAGACCTATTAACAGTGAATTATTAGACAATAACATTAGGAAATAGTTCACTTAATTTCAATGGTAATTAAATCAAATTTAAATAGCATATTTCCGAGTAAAAAGTTACTTACAAATAGGATTTGGGCATATGTGAGCAAAAGAGAAAATTGATAACAGGTCTATAAGGGTCATGAACTAGATAACTAATTCAAAATACAACCTTCCACGTCAAACAATAATGCATAATATAAGAAAGCTTCACACATATCTGCTATTCAAAACAAAATTTGCATTACAAATAATAGTATTTACAATACAAGTTTATTAAAACTTGGTCTCTATGCTCTGTTTCTTGACCTGGCCTCCAACAATCTCTTACAAATCAAACACTCTACCATTAAGAGGAAGAGTTGCAATAGTGCAAGCTTTGCTTATAATACAAAGTCCATATTTGAAAAAAAAAATCGCAATAACCGAGATCTAATATTTTCTTCCTACTTCTACAGTTTGTAAATCCCTTACAATAGTGCTTCAGAATTCCCTAGGTACAGAGAAGAGGAACCCCCCTTAGCATTCTCTAAAAGCCATATTTATAACTACAAATGAAACTCAAAATAAGAAAATTGTTTGGAGAATAAATTTTCTCCCACAAAGTTTATTGGCTAGAATTATTTTTCCTCTCTTGTTGGAGCAATTCAATTATTTCAAACCTTCTCTTCCTCATCCTCCCAACTTCTCTCCTACCAAAATCCAATCAAAAGTAAAATAAATTAAATCAAAATCAGAATTACCAAATTTTGGAAAACAAACATATCCAATCAAAATTTAATTAAATAAATAAATAAAAATAAATCTAAGCTTCCCATTGATCCTTGTAAAGATATTTTTGATCAAAGAGAACATAATCGAATGGATCTGCAATCAACAGAGGCTTTGGGCAAATGAAAATGCAAAAACTAAACTCAGAAAATTAGTTTTGGTTACAAATTCAGAGCTTAATTTTCTGCTAAATTTTAGACTCAGTTAATGACCAAATATGGTCATGCAACCACTTCAGAAATATTCTCCATGATTTTATCTATCTAATGAGCCATCCTAGTCCTCATTTGGCCAAGTAAAACTCAACTTATGAGCCTCCAAAGTTGAAGTTTCATAATTACAAGAATTCTGGAAAAATGTCTACCTCGGCCAAAATTAAGCAAAATTTAATTAAAAAATAATTCTAATTAACTATACAATTAAAGTTAATTAATTAATGCCCACAGGGCTTTGGATTGATGGTGAATGGGTGTACTATTAAGGCACTCCTTGCGATAGGTCACCGGTTCAAATCCCCCGTAGGTGCTTAGGTAGTATTATATAGAAAAAAAAAAGTTAATTAATTAATTAATTGTAATTAAATTAATTATATTCAAATCAATTTAAATTAATTTAATTAATTACAAATTAAAATTTAATTTAATTAAAATAATTTTAAAAATATAAAATAATGTAAAATTAAAACTATTTAAGTTAATATATAAAATTTACATCGTACTTCGTTTCCAATTGTGAGTTTCCATTGGCTCCACGAATGGGCCTTAGTGGCATTAGTCTCACAGGGATGAACCATGGTGACACTAAGCGGGAGGCATAAGGGGCTTTGTTAATATACACCGAACGAGAGTCATAAGAAGGGGAGAGGAACATCGAAGGAAAGAGTTTGAGTAATATCAGAGGTTTCATGAAATGAAGTTACGATAAAATAAAATCTCGATGTGTTTGGAGTATCGAGGTGTGAAGTAAGGAGGGAGGTATAAGGTATATCGGGCATCAACATTTTGAAATATCATAGGTATTTTAATTTGTGTTTTGATGTAATAAAACTCTGAGGTTTTGATATTATGATATGTGCCAAGGTGTGGAGGAAGGGAGGAGGTGAGGTAAAGCGGAGTGGAGTCTATGTAGAGTGGGACTCTTCAAAGAACTACATCTACTTGATTATTTAAAAATTCGACAAAAACAACTGCAACCACTTTGTAATTTTAGGATTTCAGATTCTCATGATTTTTGAAATTGGAATTTGATATAGACTTTCGAAATCCGAAAACACCATAATTTTAATTGTTCTATAATTTGGCTATGGGAACACAACCATTTCAGTGAAAAAAAAAAAAAAAAATTGGCTATGGCAATTTTCTAAGACCATTAGTGAAGAATGAACTATTTAGTAAAAATTAATTAAAAATCAATATTTACAATTAATCTACAAAAAATAAAATAATATACATTTTGTACATTTATTAGCCCAAATGTTAAAAATTACCAAAATTCGAAGGAGTGCCATTTGCAAACCATACAACCAAATGAGATGAAATGAGTACGAATGGAAAGCTTGAAAACAGACGAATGTGATGAAACAATCAAAAGAAAAATCCAAGGAAAATAAAAATTTGGCAAAATTGTAGGACACAATCAAAAGAAAACCATAAAAGGCGATTTAGCCAAAATTTATAGAAAGGGTCCCCATTATTTGAAATAAATAAGTTAAAAAATGGGGTGTTTTATTTTCACATCAACACTACCCAATCGAAGTACTTTAATGGCACAATTAGCTTAGCTTGTAATAGTTTCTTCACCTCATTTTCAATGGATGGGAGCAACAGAGGATTAATCTGCCTGAGCTTCTGCTTATATGGATTCACCCCATATTTTAAGGGAATTTTTTGTTGTATGATGCCAGGATCAAAAGTATTTAAATCATCATATGACCAGGAAAACACATCCATGTACTCCTTAAAAAGGTTCAGGTACCTTTTTTTGTATTCCCTAGGAACTCCTTTAGCTAATTTGATGATTCTTGGATCTCCTTCGGTGCCAATGTTACAATATTCTACATATTCTTCAAGCTCTTGCTTAGTTGTCTTAGTAGCCACATCATTTGAGTTAAAAATCCTTTCCAATGGAACCAATCCTCTGGGGATGATATTCCCCTTTAGTTGCAATATCTTGTGACCAACGATGGTTTCTTCCCAACCAGTCTGTTGTTCACATGTCATCTCCTCATCATGCTCGTCAATCACTAAGTTTGAAAACTCTCCAATAACCTCCATGAAGTGTTTGATTTTTTCCTCATCTTCAAACACCTGTCAATACTTGACATTGTCTGGTATTGAAGGTTTGTACCTGACCTCAACTTCGTATCTAAGCAAGGGGTTTTGAGGAGGCTTGAAGTTACTAGTAGCTACAACCAAGGAGTCAACCATCTGATTTCTATCTCTGGGAAAAAATTGGATATTAAAGGCTAAGAAAAAAATTTCAATCAAATCCCATATCTCACTTCAGTAAGCCTTCTATCTTGGATGTTTAATTTGGCATTAATTTTTTATTTCTTCACTGCTAGCTCTGAATCTCGAAACATTATTAAGCACCCAATGTTGAGATTTCTGGTAGCTTGCAGCCCTAACAACAAAGCTTCATATTCAACAACATTATTAGTGGCTTCAAACTCTAGCTTGAAAGAAAGAGGAATCAAGTTGCCTTCTGGAGACACCAACAACACAACTACCCCATTTCCTTTCATTGGAATAAGCACCATCAAAGTATAAGTTCTATACTTTGTTAGACTCCAATGATTGTTTGTTTAGCTAAAAAAAACATTCCACCTGAGTTTCATCCATGATTATATTATTTTCTTCTAACAGCAAGCAAGAAAAATCCTTCCATGTACCATACACATAAGCATTATTTGAACAATCAACCCTTGTAAATGTCTTTACAAATCTCGATTCTCTATACAATTGGCATTCCTCTCCACCAAACACAGGAATGGTGGCATATGTCAAATCCAATTTGATAGATCCCCCAATTTTTTATCCCCATGACCTGGACAAAATCATACCAAACCTTGCAGGGATGTTAGCAACTACAATATCCATTACAACACTTTTTACTAGGATTTGAGCTACATTGACCACTTGGTATTTAATCATCCCTAGGCATTTTACCCTATTGGAATCAAAGGAGTACATATATTTTTATGATTTTGTAATTTGAAGTCCCAACTATTGCATGACAGAGAGTGGCATTAGGTTATGAGACTCTCCTGAGTCAAGCATACAGTTATGTAGTAGGAGATCATGAATTACCCAGGTATCATAGAAAGGGGCAGTGGAAGAGTCCTTCTCCTCAACATGAGGTCCAATTACAACCATGTGTCTTTCCTCTTAGAGTTTCAGGTTATCTTACATAGGATCTATGATAGGAGGACACATGAACTACGATACTTATGCTTTATAATAAGGTTGTTTTAATAATTCACTTAAGGGAACAAAGATATTGACTTTATCCAACTCTTTTTGAATATTAATGGCAGAGGGGTTTCAATCAATTTTTGTAGATTCAATAGGTTCCTTCTCCTTATGATAGTATGGCTTGGTTTGGGGAGACAAATGGTCTATTTTGGGGACTTTAGGCTTATGAGAAACAAGTTTTTAGGACTCCTTCTTGCTTGGCGGGACGTGGTCAACAAGTTTCTTTCCCTTATCTATTGACTTAGGGGGATTTGAATGGTGTTAGCACAAAAGAGTCATCAGGGGGGAGACCCTAGGTTCAGGCGTGGGGGGCCAACAATGGATCATTGTAGTCTAGAACAATGTCTGCATTTTCACCTTACCCGGAGGGTAAGGAGTCTCACCTGAGGCATGTTCTGACTAGAACTAAGAAGGGTTCATCATGGGTTCAAGGATACATCAACCATTAATATATAAACAACATCAGATACATAATTGGGACAACAACATATCATTCAACACTAAGAAGCTACTACATTCATGAACTTGCAGAATATTTAAAATTTAAGTGGGTCCATACATCATAAGCAACCACGTGTGTCACGCTAAGAAACTAGTCCAGATATTAATTCATATTAAATCAATATAAGAGAATTACATAACATATCGGCATTGGCCATAGGTGGTTACAAAACACCCAATTATAGACTCAAAGGTTTAGTAATAAACTCAGAGGTCCTGCTTGGACATGTCCATGCACTCTTGTTCTATCACACCGCAACGAACCAACCCACTAGCAACAAAAACCTTTTCTCCTTACAAGTCTGTCCTTTTATATTTCCCCTTCCGCTTGGACTGCTATTTCTCGCTCGTCTGTTCTTTTTCTTGGTCGCCACCCCTCCGTCTTGTCTGCCTGGCTACTTCTTCCTTCTGCTGACACTTTGTCGCAACCACCTCACAACTTCCTATTCCTGCTTTCCACCTGAGTTGTCCTCCCCACAACCTGATCGTTGCTTTCTCCACCCATTTCCTCCTCGTTCTATGGAAATCCAAAATAATAAAAAATATTTTAAAATCAAAACGAAGGCCCCAATAGGCCTTGGCCACAATTCTTTGACTCATCCCTGAGTCAGTTCATTTTGAGCTCAGCCAGTCATATTGGTGTCTTAGTGGGTGCTCTGGTTGGTGGCTGCATTGTTGGTTGTGTTGATTCTATTGGTTGATGAGCTGATGTTCCCTTTGTCTCATCCATCACTTGTAGGGTGGCGCCTGCTCCCATTACATTTTCCTCATTCTGTTGCCCCCCATTTTCAAACGAAGGTTCCAACTCCGGAACAGTTGTGATCGTTTGATACTTGAATTCATTTACTTCTGGAGGGTGGCTTCCCATCCAGCGAGAATTGTGTTAGCTTGTTGAGTGAAGTCTTCAGCCATATTGGATGTTAATTCAGTTGGCCTTCGAATTTGGAGATGGTCCCACTGTTCTCTATTGGTGTTGAAAACCTCCTTTACAGTCAGAAACTATAGATGGACCATTGGGTGTAGGTATCTGATCATGCTTTTAGTTCTTGCTAACTCTTCTTCAATCTGATCAACTTGCACTTGAATGGTGACAATTTTCTCATTAATCTACTAAAGATGGACAAAATCCATTCAGTCCCCAGTACTGGCGAATAATACCTGTATCTGCTCTCTCATGGGGTATACCAGATGATTTTTCAATGCCAGGCTTCTTGGCCAGTCATGAACTCTATCCATTGGGGCATAGCCATCCGCGAGTGCATCAAAAAGTGCTTGCTTCTTGACTTCTACCTTGTTGATCTTGCCCTCGATGATCCTCGCATAAATCTCGACTGGGTCTAGTAGCATTGATCTTCTCGTCTCCAGTTTCTTTCTCGTATTAGCATTGGTTGCTACTAGATTTGAACATGGTGCTTGGATATGGTTGCAACAGTTCACTAGTGTGCAAGGTGTAATATCCTCTGAGGCTTCCATGTTTTCGTCCATGATCGTTAGCCATAACGATCATAATTTCTCCATTACCTAATCAACTTGTGCTTGCAAATCTGTATTTTACTGTTGTAGTTGATCTCACTCCTCTATCACCTCTTGCAGTTGGTGTCTTTGTTGCTTGTGCTCTTTGGCCAGATCATCATGTATCTTCTTGGCCCATTGTGCTTCTTGTTGTATGAATGCAAATAGTTGTGCTAAAGACTAGGGTTGTAGGGTGTCAGCTTGCATTGTGTTGGGTTCTAGAAAATTTTGTTGTATTAGTAGGCTGCTAGCTATGGATTTCTCAGAGTGGGAGGAAAGCAAATGAATGGCATGTGACTGTGGGGTGAACTTGGGAGTAGGGGGGACAATATTAGGGTTTGAGACCACTTGGAAATTTATAGGAAAAAGTGGTTGGTATGGTTCATCCCTTTCCTCTTGTAGAATAATTGTGGTTGGTACTTTCCCTTGTATTGGGTCCGACCCAAAGAGTAGAGACACTAGTGATGTTTGTTGGGCTCCGCTGGCAGAGGTGGTGCCCCTAACCTACTTCGCTGACTCAACTTCTATTTTTATAGTTTTTCGTCATCTGCCGGAAGGTTTTTGATAAGGTTCGGAAGTGGAGGCCATGTGAGGGGAAGATTCCTGCAACTAATGTAGGATATTAGAGGTGGTGGGGGGGAATTTCTTTGACTATCAGGGATGTAGAGTCTGAGTGTCCGACCTCATTACTTAGGTCAGTGATTTGAATTTCCGAAGTAGTTCTCGATTTTTTAATGGTCGGGTTGCGAATGACTCTTTTCTTCTTGGGCTTGGGGACTGTTGGCTAGGATGGAGTGTGAGCAACCCCAGTGGGGAGTTTCACAACCAACGGAGTTGTAATGATGGGTGAAAACATAGTGGAACCTTGAAATTGCAAGGGCTTATTATTCTCACCTCATTGCCCATCGAAATTTGTGATTGTTTGCCTTAGCGCAAACATTTTATCCTCCATTTGTAGTACCTTCGAGTGGAGGTCATCTTCAGATGTTCTATTTCTATTTCTTTCCCTTGCTTCTCCTTCTTGCCCCTGTGGCTTCAAGCCCTCGAACGGATATTTTTACTTCCCCTCAATAATTTCGCAAGCCACTCCCAACCATAATCCAATCTCACTATGTACTGCTGCTTCAGTCAGAACAAATTTCTATGGCCTCATCTTGAATGTGTCAGGAGGGACACACCGTGGTCAAAGGTAGGTGTGTCCATGCGAGGCTCCAAACTAGATTTTTTCAGAAAAATCACCTAGCAGATGTTTTGGTATCTTCTTCATCGACCTTACTACAATTAGTATCATTTCATACCATTATTTGAAAGTGACTTCATTTACTTCCTTAGTGCTCAGATCCCCCGAAACTCTCCATGGTTTGTACTAAAGCGCTAACAGAGATATGTCCCTCCCTTTTGGTGGCCTCCATTTCCACATCGCCAGAGACATTAGAATGTACCCAAACAGAAAATTGGTACTCCGTCTGTAAATATCTTTGCATGCTTCAAAGAGCTAGTTTAGAATGAACGCAGACCAGTTGAGTACCTCCCCTTTGCAACAATGCTCCGCAACCAAAATTGCATTCAGAGTGCATTCATTCCTTGAGAAATGTCTCATGGTTTTCCCTGTTATGATGTAGCAGGTGAACCTGGTTTCAATTTTTATTATCATGTCAATCTTTGCTCCTCTTCCACCTCGTTTCGTTCCATATTTTTCATAGTAGTTCTCTTTGCCCTACTTCTTAGCTATTTTTGCGCCTGCCTAGAATGTTTTGGTTACTGCGTTCCCTTCGGCTGAAGGCCCTATGAGATTATGAATATTTTCTACATGAATTGGGTACTCTTTGTCAAGCCACAGGGACCCCCCATGCATTTTGTTGTCCAATAGTTTGGTACATTGCATGGAAGCCAACTATGTGCCAAAAACTGGTAAACTTCTTAGGTTGATTGACGTCGACCTCTACGGTCCTCTAAAATCCTCCCTAACTCTAGTTGTTCTACTGTTTTCTTCCTTATGGATTTCCTTTATGCAGACCTCTCTCTTAAGAGTCAAATTGGAAGCAATTCGTAAGGTCATTGTCAATTAAGATTGACTTATCATATTTTCCATACAGATTCTCTACCAGTTCACTTCTTTCATCTAACTTATCTTGTGGAACTGAGAGAATTCCCTTCACCATTTCTTTGCATCTCTGATAAACAATTGTCACCTGAGGCTTCGCACTCTTGCATCTCTGCAACTATTCTTCAGAGCGGGTCTGGATTTTCTCTACTAACTGCAATTGAAATTTTGTAGCTTCCTTCATTATCCTTGCAAATTAAGTAGCTGAATTTTACATGACGTTTCTTAACTGGAATTTTGCAACTAATTACTCTAACAACTTTCCCGATGTATCCTAGCCATGCTTTTTCATCGTCACTAACCTGGACCTAACATTCCTAATGCGGACTGGGAAAGGACAAAGTGGGCCGCATGGCTTATTAATTTTGTCATGATGGAGGTTATTTATTAACTAAACTTGCTCCTAACGGGAAAATATTTTAAGGATCCCACTTGATGGTTGCATTATTGGTTACTTATTATGGAAATGAGTACTAGTACAGCAGAAAGGACGAATACAACGTGTGACCATAAAGACTGAAAAAGTGTTTGTCTACGTGTAACTTAAGAGCTGGGAAAGCATATGCCTACGAGTGACTGCTAACTCTACTTATTCCTCCCCCCTAACCACAAATGGGTTGTGGTGTGATGACAATGTTGTTGCAACCTTATTAACACTTTTGCTTATTCTTGCTAAGAGGGTGTAAAAGACATGACTTCAACTAACTAGTTAAATGATTGGTTAACACTTATTACCTCCTACCTACTTACGGACTCATTTCCAAGACCCCCACTAACTTGAATTTTTGTTTGTTGACCTGTGGAAGGGCTTCAGGTGTGCATTGTTTACCCATCCTTGTAGCATATCTCCATCTAGTTGTGCCAACCTTAGCACTTTAGAATCTCTAATTTCCAAAACTATGAATGGGCCCAACCAGTGCATCTGCAGTTTACCCGGGAATTTTTGGAACTTGTTTTCGTATAATAATACGTTATCTCCAACTTTGAATGTCTTCTTCCTAATATGCCGCCATGCCAAGCTTTTTACCTTCTCTGCTCCACTCACTGGTGAAACTTAGCCAAGAACCTAGATTTGTCCAATTCCATTAGTTGAATTAGTCTTTCTCTCAATCCTACATTATTTGTCATTCTTGTTGCTTCATAAATGAACATGCTTGGTATTATGAACTTTGTTAGCACCACTACTTCCTTCCCGTATACTAGCTAAAATGGTGTTTGTTTGTGAAGTCTTTTCACTGTGGTTTTGTACGCCCATAGAGTTGTTGGTACTCTCTCATCCCAGTCATCCCTGTTAGCTGATATAATCTTCGTGAGACCCTTTTCCAATATTTTTTTGAATTCCTCGACAGTCTCGTTGGCCTTTGGATGATATGGACTACTTTTATTATGCTGCATCATGAAATTCTTGAGAAAAGCCTTTATGGTTTCATTTATAAAATGTGTTCCTCGGTCGCTTTTTAGGCTTTTCGAGCATCCAAATCTTGAGATTATGTTCTCGAAAATAAACCTTGCAGTCTGTACAGTCTCTGACGAGTGTTTCTTCTACCCATCTGGTGAGATATTTAGTATCGGTTATTATGTATCTTGCGTGTGAATGCCTTGTTGGTGGTGTTATGGGTCCAATGAAATGTATTTCCCACTTGTCGAATATTTTCAATGCATGAATTGGATTTAAAGGTAGCTCATCCCATCAAGAAGGCCTTCCAAAACCTCTTAAAAACATCACAATTCTTAGCATATTCCTTAGAATCTTTGTGAAGGGTTGGCCACCATAATCCTGCATGAATTATCTTCCTTATGGTGGATTTTCCTCCTACATGGCCTCTTGTGACCCCCACGTGACATTCCCATAACACATCTTCTCTTTCATGCTGAAGTATGCAATGTGGAAATTCTCACTATAGATCACCTGATAATGCAATATACTAAAGCAAAATACTTGATCTACTTCTACAAACAAACTTGCGGAAGCTTAATTGATTTTTAGCAAGATCAAATAGAACGCATATAACAGATGAAGAAGAAATCAATCACACATGAAACACAAAAGAATACTCTGGGGAAAGCCTCAGCTAAAAACCCCGCTATCTGTATTATCATACAAGTGGAAATATCTCAGGATTACACAAAGCTTTAGCTCACAAGCTATCCAACTCTCGGTACAATCCCTCACACCTGCTCATAGATAGAATAGACAAAACATATGCCTTCATTTAGTCCTCCAAACCTCCTATATCCTTGCGTAGTTTCTCCTGGGTCCTCTAGCTTCCGCCTATGTGAATTCTCCTTTCACACACAACATTGTCCTCAGACTAAACTGCGCAATCATCAAGGAATGAATTCCTTCTGCATTCAATAGATATCCTCATGGGAATATTCCTGCAACTGATAGTACACTGTCCCTTCCTCTGATCTCAACTGGGTCTCTGACTGAATTGACATGCATGAGTTATTTATGAGAGAATATTCAGTTATCTGAAGTACACTAGTTATATGCATGCATGCATTAACTAAATGAACTCACAATCAGTTCCACAAACTATTGGAACTAATCTAACTGGACTTAACTCAATTAACTGGGCTAATTAATTACAACTCAAATTACAACTCATCCTGATCTCCTTAATTAATGGATAACTTCCTCAATCAAAGGGATAACTGTTGCATGTCTTCACATAGACTTCATGTTTGATTTTCTCCAACTAATTAACACAAGATGAATTAATTAATTAATTTTCAAACAGCTTCTAAGATCAAATTCGAATTTTAATTCTCATTTTTATTTCAGGAACTAAGTAGAATTGGAATGTATCCCAAAATGCTATTTATAGCAATGTTATTTTTAGAATTTCTATATTTAGCATTTCTTGTTGCTATTTTCAACACTCCTTCTCAACAAGAAAGGGATTATTTGTCAGCCCAATCTTGTCTCTATGGAACTCGAATTTTCATTTTTATAATGCCTTAGTCAAAATGTCTGCATCTTGCTCCTCAATCGAAACGTACTGCAACAACATGATCCTCTTCACCACACAGTCTCGAAGATGATGATACCGGATATCGATGTGCTTGGACCTGTCATGAAATACTGGATTCTTAGAGAGTTTGATACAACTGTGATTATCGGAATAGATATAGTTGGATCCATCCTCTGATCAAACAACCCAACTAGAATTTTCTGCATCCAAATGGCCTCACATGTTTCCTGACTAGCAGCCATGTATTTAGCCTCCGCTAAGCTAAGTGCATCTGACCTCTGTTTCTTCCTGTACTAAGAAACTACAGCTGAACCAAGGTTGAAAATTCCTCCTGAAGTTTTCTTCCGATCTGATGGACTCCTTGCCCAATCTACATCTGTGAAGCCCTGAATCTTCACTCCCTCTTTCCAGTTGTATCATAATCCATACTAAGATGTTCCTCTAAGGTATCTTAGCACATGCTTTGCTACCTTCAAAAATAGCTTGGTTAGCTGAACCATAACTTGACTCACTCGGTTCACTGGAAAGCACAAATCTGATCATGTGTTCACTAAATACATCAATGAACCCACAAGTTGCTGATAAACAGTAGCAGCTACTACCTCACCTGAAGTAGCATCCTCCTTCCTCCAATTACCTACTAGAGGAGTCTGCATGGGCTTGCACTTCTCCATGTGGAATCTCCTGAGTATCTCATTGGCATACTTGCCTTGAGACACAAATACTTCCCCATCCTTCTGCCACACTTCCATGCCTAGAAAGTAGTGTGTAATACCCATGTCTTTCATCTCGAACTCTCTTGCAAGGTCCTCCTTGCAGGACTTGATCAACTAATCATCACCTGTCAATATCAGATCATCAACATAAAGAACAATGATCAATGGCTTACCTTCTACAAAGATGTGGTATAGGTTCGCATCTGCTTCACTCTTTATGAATCCCAATCCGGTGAAATAGCCGTCAATCCTGGTGTACCAAGCATGAGGTGCTTGCTTCAGCCTGTAAAAAGCTCTCTTGAGTCGGCACACATGCGACTCACGATCGAAGGTCTCAAATCGTTACGGTTGCTCTATGTACACCTCTTCCTCAATCTTTCCATTGAGGAATGCATTCTTCACATCCATTTGTTGGATCTTCCAACCCATCTGTGTTGATAGTGCCAACATCGATCGGATAGATGAGTACCTTGCTATAGGAGAAAAAGTCTTATCATAGTCAATCCCCTCGACCTATGAGAAACCACAAGCAACAAACCTTTCCTTATGTTTCTCCACACTACCATCAACTACTTGCTTTACCTTGTAAAGCCATCGGGAACTCACAACAGACTTGTTTTCCGCTCTTGGAAAAACATCCCAAACACTGTTCTAAACTATGGAGTCATACTCCTCCACCATAGCATCAACCCAGACTAGCTGTTGCACTGCTTCCTCAAAGGAAGATGGTTCGGTCTCTATACATTCCCCAACCATGGCCATGTAACCAGTGTACCGCTCAGGTGACCTCCTCTATCTGCGCTAAGAAGATGTTTGTCCCACATTCTCTCTCGCATCCATCAACAATTTGTCAGCTTCCCTTGAGTCTTTCCGCCCATCTCTGGAAGAATCTGCATGAGTGGATGTCTCCATTCCTAGATCCTCTGCATGTAGCTTCTTCACATCAGTCTAAGGCTCCTCCTCCTTAGGAACCAAAATTTCCTCCTATGCATGCAACTTGACTTCCCTCTCAAGGGAAACTTTCATGACCTTCTGCTCATTGAACTTCAGATCTCTGCGTACCACTGTCCTCTGACTGGTACGCAAGAATACCTGATAGTTGTGGGGTGTATCAGTGTACCCCACAAGTATCCCCAACCTCAGCTATTGGCTCTAGATTCTTCCAGGAATCTTTGGTCGCATGGCAAAATACCGATGAGCCAAAGATCCTAAAGTGACTCACATCTGGTCTCTTCGTGGAGAAAGCCTACTCTAGTGTCTTCATCCCCAGTATACGATGCGGGCTTCTATTCTACAACTATATTGTTTTATTGCATGCCTCATCCCACAAATGAAGTGGTAGGCCTTGGTTATGCAGCATCGCCCGAGCTGCTCCCAAAATCGTTCTATTCCTCCTTTCAGCCACCCCATTCTTTTGTGGGTTATGGGGTGCCGTCAATTCTCGTTTAATTCCTTCTGCTGCACGGAAGTCCTTAAATTGTTGAGACACATACTCTCCACCATTGTCACTTCGCAAGGCCCTTATTTTCTTTCCAGATTCTTTCTCAACCAAGGCTTTGAACTCACAAAACCTTTAGAAGCTTTGATCCTTCTTCTGCATGAAATAGATCCAGCATCTACAAGAAAAATCATCAATGAAAATAACATAGTACCTTTGTTTAATGGTGGAGGCTGTCGAGAATGGTCCACACACATCTGTATGAAATCACTCTAGGATTTCTCCATCTCGACTTTCTCACTCCTGAAAGGAAGATTTTGCATTTTTACCCAAGGTACAACCTTTGCATGTATCCACTTGCTCCAGTTTACCCTTGGGAAGTCTGGTAGAAATCTGTTGCATGATCTTCAAAGCCCCATGGTGCAAGTGGCCCAATATTCCATGCCATAGCTTGCCAATATCTTGTCTTTTCACCAACTCTTCTTTCGAACTCAATGCAACACAGTCATCTACCTCCAACTTGTAGATATTCTTTACTTGAATCCCAATCCTCTTGGTCTGTCCTATGTCGATGTGTCTAAGGAATGCCTTTCCTTTACTAAAGACTAAATCATAGCCTTTGTCTTCCAACATAGCGATGGATACCAGGTTCTTCTTCAGTCCAGGAACATACTTTACATCAGTCAAGGTGAGAGGAGCTCCATGCTCCCTCTGAAACACAACCGTGCCTTCACCTGAAACACGGTACTTTCCATCATCGCCCATCTCTATGCGCATCTAGAGGTCCTTCTCCTCCAAGGTACTGAATAAACTCTTGTCGTCGGTCATGTGGAATGAGGCTCCACTATCTAGGTACCAAACACAACCCACTATCGATGAAACAATGCATGTGATGAGGTTGAAATCCAATTCGAACTGTGAGGCCAGTGCCTCACCATCTGATCCTTTCGAGGATCCCTTCTTGGATTTCTTCTGTGGACAATTTTTTGCATAATGGCCCACCTCATGACAATTAAAGCACCACACTTTAGATTTGTCAATATTCTTCCCACCATGGGAAGAACTCGATTTGGAATGGGAAGCCTTCCCTTTCCCTTTCCTCTCCTTACTTGCTAAGGATATATTTTCTTCATCATCATGCTTTGATGAAGAACCATCTTTGGTGCTTCTCCTGATCTCCTCATGCATCAGATCCGACCATAGTCATTCGCAATCTGGTAGTTTCTCTCTTCCATTTACAGAGTCTTGGTAGCTATGCCAGCTCTTAGGAAGATCGAGGAGATCAAGACTCACCATGTCATCATTGGCTATCGTGATTCCTACACTTCCAAGCTCATCCCTGTAGGTGGTGAGCTTGTTCAGATATGTAGAGATCGTGTCACCCTTTTCACACTTGATTTTCCGAAGCTTGTCTTTCAGCGCTAGCTTCCTCTAATCACTGTTGTTCTGATATAGATCCTTCAATGTTTTCCACATTGAAAATGGTGTCTCCTTCCCATGGAGACTCGAGACAATGTGGTTTCGAACTCCCTCTAGAAGAATCTGCCTTGCTCTAGCCACACATTTCTTCCATTCCACCAATTCTTGGGCATTAGTAGCTACTGGCTTGGGGACTTCTTGATCAATGAAGTCCTTCAAACCGTTGTCCTCTACTACCACTTCCATGCGATCCTTCTAGGCTATATAATTTGAGCTGCCATCCAGGGCATACTCGAGTCTTAAACCATTGAATGCCATTGGTGAAATTTGAGATGTGATAAGAATTCAATTTCTATAATCAAGAACTTCAAACTTCGAACTTCTCCCTTCTTTGTATACTGTTCTCTGCTTTGATCACCTTTGCTCCAATACCATGTAGAAATTCTCACTGTAGATCACCTGATAATGCAATATACTAAAGCAAAATATTTGATCTACTTCTACAAACAAACTTGTGGAAGCTTAATCAATTTTGAGCAAGATCAAATAGAACACATATAATAGATGAAGAAGAAATCAATCACACATGAATCACAGAAGAATACTTCGGGGAAAGCCTCAACTAAAAACTCCGCTATTTGTATTGTCATACAAGTGGAAATATCTTAGGATTACACAAAGCTTTAGCTGACAAGCTATCCAGCTCTCAGTACAATCCCTCATAGCTACTCATAGATAGAATCAACAACACATATGTCTTCCTTCAGTCCTCCAAGCCTCATATTTCCTTGCGCAGTTTCTCTTTGGTCCTTTGGTTTCCACCTATGTGAATTCTCCTCTCACACACAACACTGTCCTCAAACTAACCTGCGTAATCCTCAAGGAATGAATTCCTTCTGCATGCAAGAGATATCCTCATGGGAATATTCTTGCAACTGATAGTAAACTGTCCCTTCCTCTGATCTCAACTGGGTCTCTGACTGAACTGACATGCATGAGTTATTTATGAGAGAATATTCAGTTATTTGAAGTACACTAGTTACATGTATGCATGCATTAACTAACTGAACTCACAATCAGTTCCACAAACTGTTGGAACTAATCTAACTAAACTTAACTCAGTTAACTAAGCTAACTAATTACAACTCAAAGTAAAACTCATCCTGATCTCCTTAATTAAGGGATAGCTGTTGCATGTCTTCACATAGACTTCATGTTTGATTTTCTCCAACCAATTAACTCAAGATGAATTAATTAATTATTTTTCAAATAGCTGCTAAGATCAAATTCGAATTTTAATTCTCAATTTTAGTTCAGGGACTAAATAAAATTGGAATGTATCCTGAAATGCTATATTTAACATTTCTTGTTGCTATTTTCAACATGTAGCCTCTTAGGACTTGGTCCAGGCCCATATTATAGAGGTTCTCTACAATTATTTGGTAGTCTATTGCCCTTACTATTAAGTGTCACCTTTGTGTTGTTGTATACCCCTCTGGGCATTGCCCTATTTTCAATAGCGCAACAATCTCTTCTATGTGATCCGAGACTACTTCTATTCTAAATAAGTCAGCATTGAGTAACTGATCATCTAATGCTCCTTCATTCTCTCCAGTCTCAGTCGTGACAAATGATCCGGCCCCACATTCAACCTGTTGGGTTTTATGACCACCTTGAAAGTGAACTCTTGGAATAGTAATAACCATAGGCATATCCTACCTTCTAACATTGGTTTGTTCAATAAATACTTTAGTGCAGAATGGTCTGTGAAAAACTTAAACAACATCCCCAACAAATAATTCCTGAACTTCTGCAGAGAATAGACCATGGCCAAAGCCTCCATTTCTGTTGTCATATAGATCCTTTCTACAGTTGACAACTTTCTGCTGGCATAATACACTGGGTGATCCATATTTCTCTCCCTTGGTTGCACTAAGACTGCTCCTAGCAGGAATCCTGATGCATCAATATGTACATGAAACATTTTGTTCCAATCTAGATAAACAAGGATCAGATCGTCTACCATTTTCTCTTTCAATTTATCCAATGCTACTTGAAAATCCTCGGTCCAAGTGAACATGTTCATCCTCTTCAATAATTTATCCATTGGGGCTATGATCGATGCATAATTCTTGATGAAGCGTCAGTAACACCTTGTATGGCCCAGAGTAGACCTCATTTGATTTACATTGTGTGCTTGTTCCATGTTGACAATTGTCGCAACCTTTGTTGGGTCTACGCATACTCCGTCTTTGCAAAAAATGTGGCCTGGTAGTGTTCCAAATGAGACCGTGAAAATGCACTTCTTAAGGTTTAAGGAAATTTGCAACTGTCGGCACCATTAAAACATAACCCTTAGTAAGATTGTGTGTTTCTTCAGCTTGTTATATATTTTCCATTCATCCATGTACACCTCTAGAAACCTATGAATGTAGTCTCAAAATGCAGCTATAACAATCCTTGAGAAGACCACAAGTGTGTTCTTCAATCCGAATGGCATTACGTTGTATGCATATAACACCCATTTAGTGATTAATGTTGTCTTCTTTTTGTCTTCCTCGACTATTCAAACTTGATGGTAGCCTGAGAATCCATATTTGAAGGAACGTGCTTCATTTCCTACTACATTGTCCAAGACTTCATCACTGAAAGGTGTCGGGAATGGATCGTGCACGTATGCATTGTTCAGACTTCTATAATCAACGTAGACCCTCGTTTATGTTGTGTCCTTATTGTTATGTATGACTATCAGACTTATCGACTCCACTTCATCTACTAGAAATATAATCCTTGCCTCCAACATTTTGTCGATCTCCTTCTTAACCTTTTCCTTCACCCTGGGGTTCGTTCTATACGGTCTATGTTTCACTGGATAGGCATACAGCCTCAGAACAATCTTCATCTCCCCTATGTCTCCTTTTATTCTTTTTTTCTCAGCTATTGACACTAGAAACAAGTCTGGATACTCCTACAACATGTCCAAATTTTCTTTTGTCGTCTGTTCATCCCAATAATCTCCCACAGACGCCATTTACGGTTTATCCTCCATCCCAACATTTTTCTTTCTTAGCTTCATCGATAAAAGGCGTGCGCCTTCTCCTAAAGGACTTTCCCATATGTATATTTCTCCTTCTATTTCCTCAAAGGTTAGGTGTCTCAATCCTTCTAACCCATCCTCGTCTGGTTCTGCATCCACCTTGTCGCAGGTCGCACATTCTAGAGAACCCGTGTCATAAAGACACTATAGGAAATTTTCATTAATACAACCTTCAACTAATTGTCCTGCGGTGAACAAGATTCTTTTAGTTTCATGCATTGTCTCATTCATGCATGTATCGTCACTCCTGAATGAGAAGATGCTAACGAACTATGCCTCCACAACATCCAAATCTGTCATTTTCCTACAGAGCTCCTCTTGCACGTACCAACTTTGGGGAATGGTACCTAGATTATGTATGAATACATGTACCCAAAGTTCTTTCTGGATCCCCTGTCTTTTCAAAAAAAATTTGCAGACCTCTACGTGCTTCTTAGGACTTGAATTACCTCTATATTTCATATTATCTTGTGGTCAGACTTCCTCTTGACCAAAACTCTCCCTCATGGATTTCTTTATGGCTTCCCATTCTCATAGCCTGTTGCAGTGTGTTCTCCACCACCTTGCCAGTGTGGCAAGGAGCGCAATATCAAGCAATGGAAATTTTTTATATTCCTTCATTTCTTTGTCTATGTTTTTCAAGAAGATGTCCATTATTTTAGTGCCATGGAATTTGGGATAATGTCTTACCTCTGCTCCTATCCAATTTATCTGGCCTATCGTTGCACAATGTCTGGTATTGAGTTCATATCTGCCTTGTTTCCATGCATCCCACACAGCTTCCGAACTAGCCTTCGAGCTCTGAATACTCCTCCAACTAACAAATCCTTCTATTGTAGGGTTTATGTAGTCTTCCCTTTCTCCTGTTTTCAGTGTACATAACTGGTCTAGTATTCCTGGATCTTCCCTGTCATCTATAGTTTTTGTGAACCCAGGTTCTCGATAGGGTTCCAAGGGTGGTATCACCCTCATTCCTTTTTCTTCGAAGATCATCAATTCTTTCTTTAGGTCGATGAAAGCATAGTTTTCATAGGCCCAGTCGATCTCAAGGAGCACTTGATATGAGTCCTTATCTTCCATTATGTCGATTACTTCGAATTTAGTGTACGTCTTGACCCCTGCCACATCTAATTCTATGTTTCCTAGCCTTCCAATGGGTAGGATACAGTACTGATTTTCCATTCTTAATTGAATCAGTGAGTATTTCAGTTGCGGCTTCCCCATTACCTCCCATGTTTTCCTAGGCAAGATGTTTACATTTGATCCCAAGTCCAGCATTCTATCCTTGATTTGGAATCCTGAAAACTGATCATTGATTCAAAATTCCTTTCCAATTCTCTTCTTGTTTCACCGCACTCTTCTGGTATGCTTTTCTGGTAGGTTGGTAGATTATCATTCTGATTCCCTTTCCTCCACTGATAATGTTTCCTTCAAACTTTTGCACAATTCCTTTAACATGTATTCATCTTCAATGATCTGCAAGAAAAATTTAAACTATTCTTCAATCGGATGATTATTGTTAAGCATGTGGCTATTCTGTTTTTGATCCTCCTTTATCTCAGTCATCCCCTCGAACAATTTATATGCCTCATGGTAATATTTTTTTTGTCGCTCAGGCTAATATGACCTCTTTGGGGATGTTTTCTTAACGATCACGAGTGGGTCCACCGTACCACAATCTCTCCCCATCTTCTTTCCCCCTTTTGTAACTATATTGATACTGGTTGTAGGAAGACCGTCGTTGGTACGAGGTTTGGTGTTAACCAAGTTAGCCCCTCTTTGTCTAGTCCTTTCTTCCCACTTTGCAATGAGTTCTGGGCATTCCTCCATGGCATGAGTATTAATTTTGAATTGTGAACACCATGGTCTCCCAGGGAGTAGGCATTCCCTGGCGACATGTCCCTATTGGTCACAACTGTAAAATATTACGAGGCCTCTTTCTCATTTTCTTCCTCCTCTCCCATTTCCTCCTCGTCCTCCCCAGTTGGACTCATTAATCCTGAACATCAACCTGTCCAGTCATTCTGCTAGAGCATCCAATTCTCTTCACTGGTATGTGTGATGTGTTGTCGATGCACAAAACTCATAGTAGTTTTTATTGGGGATGTTAGAAAACTTTTGTAGTATCGGGCACATCCATGGTATATTTACATACATCCTACAGGTCTCACAAAATTCTTAATTGTTTCGTTTGGGGAAAACTCCTTGCACTCCTACTGTCACAACTCCTGCGGTTGGTGGGGTCCCCAATGATCCTAAAATTCCCCCTAGATGATTAATTCCTCGTAACCTCATACATTTGGTCACAACATGTCCTTCCCCCATGTAATGTGTGCACCATACGTTAGGTCTTGTTGGCCGCACTGGTTGAAGATCCTTCAATTTATCCATTAAAGTTGTGATCTGATTCTGAAGGCCCATAATCGACAGATCCTACAATCTTGTCCCTCCTTGATATTCATCAGGGTATCCAGCCATGGCCTCTATGTGTGACACTTCCTCTAAAGCATCTTGGAGAGTCCCGATCTTCTGTTGTGTCAACGACATCCTTGTAAGGGGCAAGAGTGCCTTAATGAACCAGTCCCTCTGGTGATTAGGATCTAGAGTGTAACTCAGCTTAGCAATGGCATCCTTAAACCTTTGCATTAGTTCCCAAGTAGTTTCACCTTCCTTCTGCTTGATTTCCTACATCTCTGATAGCCCTTGTTGGTAAGTCTGAGGTACTTTGAATTCTAGTACAAACCCTCTCTTGATGTCATCTACCGTAGGATTTTGGTTTTTTTCTGCCCATTTTATAAACCAACACAGAGTTCTCTCTCTTAGCGTGGTATGGAACTCAACTGTTTTTACTTTGTTTGGAGTCTTTTGTGCTCTCCATATAGCTTTGCAAAGATACCAATGTTGTTCTATGCCTTCATTCCCCTACTTGCAAACTCTGAATATTTGGTAAAAGATCGTACGATGCTTACTTGGGTATGCACCAATAACGCAAACCCCTTATTCTCGAGTTGTTGGGATCCTTGCAGTCCCAAGTTACTAATACCACTAGTTCCCATGTTATTTACTTTATTTAAATTGGCCTTATATTTCTCACACATGTTGTGTACCCATATTTCTTTAGCTAGTTTAATAACAAATTTCTTTGGATTATAGTAAGGCACTAGGGGAAGGTCGGGAGGAATACTACATGTACCTTTGGGATATTGTTGTTGACTTCTTGTGGATTCTTCTCCTTTGGAAAATAATCTTCTCATGACATTTCCCATGTCCTATTCTCTTTGCTCTTCGCAACTGCTTGACATTTGTTCCTCCGCTATCCTTCCCACAACTTATAAGGAAGGATCCTCTTTATCATCCTGGCTCCTGTCTTTCCACTCGCCAATCTTTCCTTGTCTAACATCTTCTTTCCCTCCCCCTTCCTCTTGGGGTTTCCCTGACACCACTCCTACTTGGTGGGGTCCCATATTTCTCTTCTTCAGAGTCTGAACCACTCTCGCTTGCCACTTGTCAGGCTAACAGCACTCTCCTCTGCGCCCTAACGTATCTAGTTTTTTGCAACCCTTCTACATCCATTCCTTCAGCAACATCTCTATTCCCCAATCGGTAGCATTCTCCCCTTAGGTTCTTCCCCTGGTATTGGGGTTTTATGCTACCAGCTCTGCGGTTGGTGAAGGAAGTAGTCCTTCTTCTACCATGAACATCCTAATCCACAATGGTACTTCCCTCATCAACACTACTCTTAATTCGGACCCAAACACCACTTCTGCCTTTGAGAAATATTGATAACTTTCGGCGGTAAACTCAACTATATACCCTTCCATTGTAGTCTTTACCCAAAAATCGACTTCTATAATCAGATCATTGTCTAACTGCTGGAGTGATATGAGGTCTGAGGAAGTCCAGTTGTGGCGAGCTGACGTCGGTCCCCCTAATTGATTCTGCATTTTCAGCCTTCTTAACCAATTATACAAGTCTTCTAGCAAGTTGCACCAGAAGATCTCATACTGGTCACTATCACTCTCGGCATACAAAGTCTCTTCACTAACTTTGGTAATAGGTTGATTTCTTTGAATAGCTTGCTCTACTATAAATTGATCTATTTTGTGATCCCACCAATCTATAATCTCTTTCTTGAATATCCTCGACACCATGTTCTGAACCAATTCTTGTAGCTTCAGGTCCCGGCAACAGAACCATTTGTTGGCATAAAAGAGTCATCAGGAGGGAGAGCCTGGGTTCAAGTGTGGAGGGCCAACAATAGATCATTGTAGTTTAGGAAAATCCCACATTTTCACGTTACCCAAACGGTAAGGAGTCTTACCGGTGGCATGCTGCGACTAGAACTAAGAAGGGTTCGTCATGGGGTCAAGGATATGTCAACCATTAATATATAAACAACATCGGATACATAATCGGGACAACAACATATCATTCAACACTAAGAAGTTACTACATTCCTAAACTTGCAGAATATTTAAAACTTAAGTGGGTCCATACATCATAAGCAACCACGTGCATCACGCTAAGAAACCAGTCCAGATAATAATTCATATTAAATAAACAAAAGAGCATTACATAACATATCGACATTAGCCACAGGTGATTATAAGGAATACCTGATTACAGACTCAAAGGCTCAGTCTTCAACTCAGAGGTCCTGCTTGGCCATGTCCATGCACTCTGGTTCTATCACACTGCAACCAACCAACCCAACAGCAACAACAACCTTTTCTCCTTATGGGTCTCTCCTTTCATATTCCCCCTATTTCTTGGATTGACAGTTACCACTTGGCTATTCTTTTCCTTGGCTTCCACCCCTATGTATTATCCACTCGGCTGCCTCCCCCTTCTACTTACACTTTTCCGCAACCACCCCGCAACTTCCTATTCTTTCTTTCCACCCTAGCTATCCTCCCCGCAACCTAACCATTGTTGCCACCACCCATTTCCTCCTTGTTCTATGGAAATCCAAAATAATCAAAATGAAGGCCCCAACAAATGGGGAGTCTCTTCATTTTTCTCTTGCATTCTAAACCTTTTCCTATAAGACATGGCATCATATTTTGTGTGTAATTAGACCTGCATGAAGTCATTAAACTATCTACAATAGTTTTCAGTATCATCATCATCCAATGGGGAATCCAAGTCATCCCCTTCTTCTTCTTACGCTTATATTTCATGTTCATCATCAAAAAGAGAAAATAATTAGTTTTCTTGAACCTCTATGGTATCTTCAACATGTTCCTTTGGATCATCTTCCAAATATAGAGGTGGTTGAATATGATATTTCTACTCTATTATCTCCCTTTGCAAGAGCTACAATGGTGGTCTTCTATATTGAGGGTTGAAATTTCAGTTTGGAGATGGTTGACTCTTTCGAGGAGGACTTTTGTTTCCAACTCCAGTTTTACAAGCTTGTTAGACAAATTTATTATCAGCTTATTCATCTCCTAAAGATTTCATTCTTGGATTTCCTTCCCATGGCTCAAAGAGTTGGCTTCCTCTTTTCCCCTGCTCCTATAACCATACTCAATTTCCCCTTTCCATTTCCCAGTGGAGATGAAATTTCCTTCAAATTATAAAGAATCTATTTGAATTTGGTTCAGGGTATGGGAATTTTTTCTCTAAGAGTGAACCCAAATTCAAGTTCAAAAGCCCTAGCAAAAGCCACTTCGACAGCAGCTTGTGGAGGTTTAATTTCAGTTGGAATATTATTGTATAATTTTTTAAACCTTTTTATGAATTCTGAAACATCATGATTATGTTTTTTCTTCATTTCATTGAATTCATTGATGACGTACCCATGGTCCCTTTTTTCTCTCCATTTCTGCATAAAATAATTATCCATCTCCTCCCAGGTAGTGATTGAATCATTTTGGAGGGATTTGAAACATTTCCTTGCCTCCCCATCTAGAGACTGGACAAATATTCTTAACGCCACATCCAAGTGCTCTACATTCAGATTTTCTACAAATGCACAAAAGGTTTCTGCACGTCTTTGAGCTAAGATATCATCTTCTCTAGTGAATATTGGCAAGAACCTAAGATAATCTTGTGGCATACCATTTAGCATTGTGTCAAGTCCAGTGGAGGATATTTATTTAGGATAAAACTGGGGACAACCATGTTTTCCAAGGGAGGTGGTAGGAGGTTTATGACAGGGCCTTGTTGAGGAGTTGTATGAGTTGCAAATAACTGAAGTTGAGCTGGAAAATTATTGATGCTCTTTGTTGGACTATTTATGGAAATATCTTTGACTTCTTTAGGTTCTGGGAAGGTGTGAAAATTGAAGGGAGGTGAGATGACAGAAGATTCTTCGATTTTGACTCTTGAGGAAAATGGGAAAAAAAATGCACAGTGTTCCTCGGGATATTTTGAAACTTTGGAGGAAGACATAGAGTAATTAATCACAACCTTTTGAGAGATAGAGGATGATGTTTCTAGAAAATAGGTCACAAGAACTGGAATGATCGGAGTTCTTTCTTTCCATTCTTTCCTAGATATTATTTTTTCAAGGTCAAACATAGGGGTAGTTCTCCATTGTGAAGTATCAAAGCGAGTGTGTGGCCTTTTGAACGTCAAGATTCTTGAAATGTGATTCAAACCGTGGAGTCGCCAAGGTGAGATATCTTCAACTCACACCCCTTTCTGTTCACCTTACCAAATGGTGTTAAAATGTGTACCTAAGTAAAATATTCTAATACGTCCCTTGCAATGGTGCCAAAATATGTTGTACGTCCTAGGGACAACCCTTGGGTTGAGGAGAGGTCAGTGCCTAGGACATCTTAGTATCTCTTGAAGATAATTCATTACTTCTCAAGATATAAATGAAAATTATTTTATATCTGGTTCAATTACCTTTTCTCAGAGGAAGATATCATATATGTAGTAATAAGACATCATTCCCAAGAATAAATTTTTAGGATATTCCGACACATAGGATATAGTTAAGTTCAACTTGGTCTAGTATAGAGTTAGGTTAGAGTTAGGTAAAGTGTGTTTCTTTACCGTTGTACATTTTGTAACTTACAATCCGACGGTCACGATATGTAGTGATCCGACGGTTCACTCTCACCTCGGTATTACCGAAACTTGATCTGTGGCTTGACACCCGATTGGTCCATGAGTTCTATTTAAAGTGCATGGAGGGTCATTGTTCGGGTAATCCGTACATGAGAGAAGCTTATGTAATTTTTCATTCTTTGATTAATAAATTGCCTGTAGTACCCACGTTGGGACAGGCCGTGGGCTGTTTCCCTCCTTGCACTCTGAGGTTTTTAACCACGTCAAAAATACTGGTGTATTGATTTGAGATCTGGTTGTGAGCGGTGTCCTTTTGGTATTATTTCTGTGGAACTTACCCTGTAAATTCCTACATGGTATCAGAGCTATTTGAGGGCCGCATCCGTTGGTGATCCAAATCTGAACCCGGTAGAACTGCATGCGGCTGTCGTTTCCTAGATCTTCTATTTCTGACTGCTTTCAGGCCGAGAGGACTGCTCTGTTGCGTTTGGAGCATCTGTTCCAGTGAGGAACCCCTTTCGTTTCACGCGAAAAGGTTTCCGGTAGCCCTAGCTGCGTCATTTTTCAGATCAGGAGGTATACAGTGTTTTTTTTGCAGTTTACTGTTATTTTCTCTCTGCTTATTTCGGTCTCAGTTTATTCAGCCTTTTTTCTAACCGGATCTATACCTTTCATTTCTGTGTATGCTCTTTGCCCTGCGACTCTGTGCGATCTGGGCAAATCAGAAACAGAAAGGAAGGATTTTTCTCATGCGTATGCTCTTTTCCCTGCACCTTAGTGTGATCTCGGAAAATCAGAAACATTGAGAAAAATATTTAGTTTTTCGGCTAAAGCTAACTTTGAGATTTTTTTATTTATTTTTTTTAAATTTCTAGTTTTTTGGCTAAAGCTAACTTCGGGCCGCAAGGTTCATTTTTCTTTGCATATTCGTGTTGGGTTTTGTGTTTTGTGTTTTGTAGGGAAAAAGAGCTTTCTCAAGGAAAGCACGCAAACCAAGGCCCCCCCCCCCCCCCCCTCTCTCTCTTATCATCCTTGTTCTTTATGTTGATGATCTTATTCTTACTAGTAGTGATCCCAACCTTATAAACCATGTGAAGTCCAGCCTTAAAAGGAAATTTGAAATGACAGACTTAGGACACTTACACTATTTTCTCGGTCTTCAAGTCTTGCAATCCCAAGAGGGTATTTTCCTTTCCCAGTCCAAGTATGCTTGTGATATTCTTCGTCATTTTCACATGGAAGACTGTAAGCCAGCCCCTTCTCCCTTTCAGTCTGGAGTCAAACTTTCAGTCTCTTGTACTTCTCCTGAAGTTGATGCTACCTTATACCGTCAACTTGTCGGAAAACTATTGTATTTAACCCATACTCGTCCTGATCTTTCCTTTGTTGTTGGCCTTGTTGCTCGTTTTATGCAAAACCCCCGTGAAAGTCATTGGAAAGCAGCTAAAAGAATACTTCGTTATGTTCGAGGTACAGTACAGTTTGGGATTCATTACAGTGCCAAAGCAGCTCCTCTGTTAGTTGGTTTCACTAATTCTGATTGGGCTGGTGACCCTGATGATCGGAAGTCTACTGCCGGTTATGTCTTCACTCTTGGTTCAGGACCTATTACATGGGCTTGTAAGAAACAGGCCGCCATTTCTCTTTTGTCAGCAGAAGCAGAGTATCGTGGTGCCGTGGAAGCTAGTAAGGAAGCCTTGTGGCTTCGTCAGATCCTATCAGAGTTTGGCTTTGAGCAGCAGCATCCAACCACACTTTGGTGTGATAATCAAAGTGCCATTCAGCTATGCAAAGATCCAGTCCAGCATCAGCGCAGCAAACACATTGAACTACACATGCACTTCATCAGAAAGCTCATTCATGACCATGTTCTTGAAGTGCAATATTGTCCAACAGATGATCAGGTTGCAGACATCTTCACAAAGGCTCTCACAGAGGCGAAGTTCACTAAACTTCGATATATGCTTGGAGTTCAGGAAGTTGTCACTAAGGGGGGATAGGCTCTAGTGCCTCCTTCCTTCTCCTATTGTGTCATATTTGTAAATCCTTCAATCCTATCCCAAGTTGTTCTTAAGGGGGATGTTAGGATATTCCGACACATAGGATATAGTTAAGTTCAACTTGGTCTAGTATAGAGTTAGGTTAGAGCTAGGTAAAGTGTGTTTCTTTACCGTTGTACATTTTGTAACTTACAATCCGACGGTCACGATATGTAGTGATCCGATGGTTCACTCTCACCTCGGTATTACCGACACTTGATCCGTGGCTTGACACCCGATTGGTCCATGAGTTCTATTTAAAGCGCATGGAGGGTCATTGTTCGGGTAATCCGTGCATGAGAGAAGCTTATGTAATTTTTCATTCTTTTATTAATAAATTGCCTGTAGTACCCACGTTGGGACATGCCGTGGACTGTTTCCCTCCTTGCACTCTGAGGGTTTTAACCACGTCAAAAATACTGGTGTATTGATTTGAGATCTGGTTGTGAGCGGTGTCCTTTTGGTATTATTTTTGTGGAACTTACCCTGTAAATTCCTACATAAATTATTCAGGTTTGGTGGACGACACAACGAGAATGTAGCTTAAATTTGTCATTTTCGGTAAGCCCTGGTATTGCACCAAGAGTGTTACAACTCCATGGCTCCTCAACTCTATTTATCAACCCAATATTTGTAGAAACTTCGAGGTGAAAGTGCTATATGCATAGTAGATGGGATTCCACTCATGCCACCCTCAACAAGGACATTTGATCAACGGTCTTCCAAGACCATTCGTCCTACTGAATTAGAATGAAAACTAGTTAATGAAGGTGAAATTTAGAAGCTACCTCTAACTATGGAAAGGAAAATGTTATTAATATTCAACTTGCAAATGTTATTGAATCAATTCGTGAAAATACAAGAGCTACAATAATTTGATAAAGTAAACTACATTATCTTGCAATAAATCATCGAGGTATCAAATATACTTACAGACAATCATCTAACCTATTGTTGTGCTATATAACAACCCCACATTTATTTATACATAAATATCTTAGGAAATTATTGTATAAATAAATGGGGACCCTTAAAAAATTGAAAAACATAGGAAAATAGCATAGTTTAAGGTTTTTTGAAAGAATAAATTTGATTTTTGAATAAAACATATCCAATTGGCCCCAAACAACTTGAATAAAGCCTGCCTTAAGGAAAATCCCGACGATATCGCACATCGCAAAGTCTCAAAGAAACAACACTTTGTTTTTACCCTTTCGAAACTTGTGATGCGATAAAGGATAGCCCCCGAGAACCAAGCATATATATTCCTTAAAAGGCTTAAGTGTTAACAAAATTACTTCACAGCAGAACTTGCTCACATCACAAACTTATAACAAAAATGATATACGAAAAGGCAAAGGAACACTCCTATTGTGAAATGCGATAAGCGAACCGAACCCGATAAAACAATAAACACAGTATAACAAACGTATCGTGTCCGGTTAAATCACAGATTATAACAAAATATCCCCGCTTATTCCACTCTTGATTCCTCCCGATTGCGATAAAGTTATTTCTCAAAAGGTGTGCTTAAAGAAAATCATAAGACTGAATAACTAAAAAACATAAGCCATGCTTGTCAATAATCTGTTGGGCCCACTGTAACGCCACATCATGTCTCACGATTTCACAATTGCACAAAGCCTTTGGCCATTATCCATTCTTCGCTACTCCCAAAACCTCTGATTGCGATATTGCGATTATCACAATCGCACATCTCTCATACTTAATGAACTGATACAGTGATATCGCTATTGCATATCGGCAGAGTGCTTGAAAATAAGTTTTATTTACCATTTGAAAAGGTTTTTTTGTGATGCAATATATTAATGGATAATAAATAACCACGCGAAGCCATGATTTTGGTTATTTAAATAATTCTAACAGTATTTATGATTTCAAATCCCAAGGTGATTTGATGGCCTGTATAGATTGATTCGCATTTAAACTCTCCTTTTCGTCATTTCAAAGCCTTGTGTGTTTGTATGTTTCCACATTTCATAGCTATTTCTCTTCATTTATTTCTATTCTCAATTTGCAGGTTAATCCGAGAAATAATTTTGTAACAAGATGACTAAGTTGAATAAGGGAAAGAAAACTACAGAGGCTTCACAATCCTGTGGTTCAGATGTAATGGAAATTCCCCCACCATTCTCAAATACGACATGCACAATCGACAGCGATACTTTGTTATTCTCTTGACTTGTGAGAAGATACTAGAATACCAAATATGCGAAGAAATATACCCAGAACACAGAACAATAAGAAATAACAACATGTATTTTATTATTCAGAAAGGAAAGCAATGTTCACTTGCCTCTTCAAGGGGGAAACCTCCAATAGAGTTGGGCTCAATTACAAAATAAGACATGACACTCCTCAAGGGGAGTCTCTATCCTTTATATAGGATTCATACATGCAATACCATGGGTCAGTACCATGGTTCTTATTAATACCATCTATCTAATACCATGGCCCATTTTCAACTAACTGTGGTCCCTTCTTTAAATGCAGGTCGACCACTTACAATTATTAATATGGGCTTTATTGACTCTTTAACTAACTATAATTATGACTCAACCCTATTACACAAATAAGGGGGTTAGGGTTGGACCCTAACATGCCCTCCCCCATAAAAATAGCCTTGTCCTCATGGTTGAAGCTGCGGAAATTGCTGAAGAACAGTGGTCGGTTCTCAGGTCGCATCTTCTGGAGAGGTGTATTTCCACTTGACGAGGACTTCCTTGATCGTGCGGCTACATAGGTTCCATTCTCGTGTGTCAAGAACCTATTCAGGTTGGAGCCATATTGAACCTTCTTCATCCAATTTCGGTAGACTGTTTTGAATTTTGCAATGGTTCCCAACCTCTTTCTTGAGGCATGAGACATGGAAGACGGGATGGATTTTTGCAGTGGGTGGAAAGGCTAGCTTGTAGACTACTTCTCCAATGCGCTGAAGTATTTGATATGGTCAATAGAATTTTCGAGATAATTTTTGACAACCCTTGTCTTTAGGTGATGTTTACGTATATGGTTGCAACCTCAAGAATACCTGATCCCCTTCTTGAAATTTGCACTCTGAACGATGTTGGTCTACTTGATGCTTCATGCGATTTTGAGCTTGATGGAGATTCTCTTTGAGGTGGGCCAGCATGGTTGCATGGTTTTTTAGGGATTGATCCATTTCTTATACCTTCGACCATCCCTGGATATAAGAAGTAAGTGAAGGAGAGAGTTGACCATAAAATGCTTCCTATGGAGTCATTTTGGTGGTGGCATGATAGTTAGTATTATACCACCATACGGCTAGAGGTAACCACTATACCCATAGATGTTGCTTTTTTGAAGTGAAACACCTGAGGTAGGTCTCCAGAAATTTGTTGAATGCTTCATTTTGACCATCAGTTTGGGGATGATAGGAAGTACTGAGTTGTAGTTGGCTACCTTGTAGCTTGAAGAGTTCCTCCCAAAATTTACTGGTGAAGATCGGGTCACGATCAGACACAATGGAAGTGGACATGCCACACAATTTGAATATCTAGTCCATGAAATATTGAGCCACCAAAGCTGGTGTAAAAGGGTGGGATAGGGCACAAAAATGAGCATACTTAGAAAGTTTGTCCACAACCACCATGATGACTGACTTTTTTCCTGACTTCGGAAGACCTGTAATGAAATCCATAGAAATCTCTATCCAGATTGAGGCAGGGATGGGCAATGGTTGTAATGTGCATAGGGATTTGATTGTTTCTCCTTTGTGGTGCTGACACACATCACACTCAGCTACAAAAGTAACAATGTCCTTTTTCATGCCTGTCCAAAAGAATGAATGTCGAGTGCGAGCATAAGTCTTTTGAAAGCTTGAATGGCCTGCAGTGGGAGGTGAGTGCAACTCTTCCAAAATGCAACTTTTGAGGGTGGATGTTGGTGACATCACTACTTTGTCCTTGTAGCAAAGAATCTCATCCTGTCAAGAGTAGCCCACTATGGAATTTGGATCTGCCTGCAATTTATTAATAAGTTGGGAGAGAAAAGGATGTGATAACCATTCCTTGCAAGCCTCTTCAATCCACTCTGGAATGGGAAGAGAGATTGCTAGCAGGGTTCTTTCCTCCTCAAATTGGCATGATAAAGCATCCGCTACGAAATTTTTTCTCCCTTTCTTGTAAATTATCTCATAATCATATCCCAACATTTTGGCTATCCATTTATTTTGTTGTGGTGAGGATAGGTGTTGCTCCAAAAAATATTTAAGGCTTTGATGGTCTGTGCAGATTTCGAAACATCGCCCCAATAAGTATGGTCACCAGGTATCCACTGCATGTAAGATGGCCATCATCTCCTTCTCATAGGTAGATTGTCCTAGATTTGTCCATCTTAGTTGTTGGCTAGTGAAGGCCAAGGGTCGACCTTCCTGCATTAAGACAACCCCAATACCTATACCTGAAGCATCACATTCAATCACAAAAAAGACTTGGTGAAGACGAGTAGTTCCAATATGGGAGTGGAACACATGGCATGTTTGAGAGCTATAAATGCCTGTTGTGCTTCATCATTCCAGAGGAATGAATTTTTCTTGAGAAGGTGAGTGAGGGGTTTGGAAATGAGACCATAATTGTGGACAAATTTGCGATAGTAGCTGATGAGACCCAAAAATCCTCTCAAGCTCTTCAAGGTCTTTGGTTAAGGCCAATCCTGCATTGCATAGATCTTTTTGGGATCCACCCTTACACCTTCACACCCCACAATGTGGCCCAAATACTCAACTTCTTCCATGCCAAAAGAGCACTTGGAAAATTTGACAAATAATTTATGCTTTCGGAGTAGTTGCAAGAGCAGATCTACATGTTGAAGATGTTTTTCCCAGGTGAGGCTGTATATGAGGATGTCATCAAAGAGAATAAGGACAAATCTTCTGAGATATGGTTTGAGCAGGTGATTCATGAGGCTCTAAAAAGTGGATGGGGCATTACAAAGACCAAATGGCATGACCAGGAATTCATAATGGCCTTCATGAGTTCGGAAAGCAGTCTTTGGAATGTCTACTTCTTTCATGCAAATTTGGTGATAGCCTGAGTGAAGGTCAAGCTTAGTAAAGAATTGAGCCCCATTTAGTTCATCCAGCAAATCATCAACAACCTGGAGGGGAAATTTATCTTTGATAGTCAGCTTGTTGAGGGCCCTGAAGTCTGTACACATACGCCATTCCCCATCTTTCTTGAGCACCATGACCACAGGCAATCAATAAGGACTAATTCTAGGACAATTGACATTGGCTTCTAGGAGTTCCTTGATGATTTTTTCAATTTCATTCTTTTGGGCGAAAGGATATCTATATGGGCACACATTTGGTGGTTGTGCTCCTAGGACCAAAGTAATGCTATGATCATGTTCCCCTCTCGAGGGTGGAAGCTCATGAGGCTTGTCAAAGACCTGCAAATGGTTGTTTAAGACCTGTTGCATCTCAGGATGAATATGAAGAGAAGTGGGTTTAAAGGCTTGGATGGCAATAAATTGGGCTATAACTCCATGGTGGCCCTTTTTTAAGAATTTTTCCATCCTATGTGAGTTGATGATAGAAGCAGCACCTTCCTGGAGTCCTTGGAGGGTATGTATGTGGTTATTCTGCTTAAAGCTAAGATATAACTCCTGGAAATCCATCGTGATTGGGCCGAGTGTGTGGAGCCATTCAACACCCAAGACAATGTCACACCCACCCATGTTGATGGAAAACATGTGGGTCTTTAGGTGATAATCCCCCATTTGAAGTTTGACATTTTCACAACCGCCTTCACATTTCATTGTCCCCCCATCAGTAATCTGGAACTAGAAATTAGAGACTTCTCTGACAAAACAATGCACTTCTTCAGTGACTCTTTGATGGATAAAGTTATGCATACTGCCACTATCAATCAAGACTATTACAAGATGATGCTTAATAAAACCTCTGATTTTGAGAGTTTGGGGAGAAGAAATTCCTGCCAAAGCATGAAGCGAGATAAATGGTTCTTCAGGTGTAGCTAGGAGCTCATTGTTCGGCTGGTTATCCTCATCTTCCTCCTTTGGTCCCTCAAATGGTGGGGCTTCCTCAGATGGACTGTGATCAGTAGCATTGTTTGATCAATTTAGTGTGTTCTAAATTGCTAATTTAAATGTCAATCCGGGATTCGTAAACTGACGAAGTGAGGTGTACTATATGTACAAGATAACCATTTTCTTAGTCTTTTTTCATTTTTGAGTTTTTTTTAGTTTGTTTTTGGATTTGTCTTTTATGGATTCCCTAGTGTGTGATGGCGAAATTGAAAGTTAAGTATGGATGGTAATGGAAATTTCTACAATGATTTTCCAAACTTAAAAGTTTTCAAAAAGAAAGCTCTAAACTAACTGTAATGAAATCAATTCTCAAGAGGAAGTAAATGTACCAAACAGTGAACTAGTGACAATGGCCCAGTATCCTTACTGTTGTATGAAAAAGAAAGTAAAAACTAAACTTAAAGCAACTCAAAGACTGAAAGCAAAGCAACTTAATCACACTACTTCAACCCCTGTTCTGATCCTTTACCCTTCAACTCAATCTGCCTATAGGAAGTAATCATGAACAAGCTAAGTAATATGATATCTAAATTGCAGGAAAGCGAACTAAATCATACTACAATAAGTAATATTCTGATTCCTTACTAATAGAGTCACTTGACCATAGAAATGAAATCATAAACAGATGAGTAATATGATGTCTAAGTAGCAGAAAAATAAATAAGCAAAACGCAATTTGAAAAATGACAGTGCTGGAATTAAACTTCAGGAAATGAAAATCAGCAGAAAGGACAAGATGATCTCATGTCAGTAGTTATCAAAAAAATATGTAAATCTGCCCGGGCTACCTACAACAAAACCTGTAAAAGAAGCACTGATCAGCTAACAGTTATAAAAGAAACATAAAGGAAGTATAGATAGTAAATGAACATCAGAACAACACAATATATATACAAACAATGATTTTTAAAAAAACAGTAAATGAAAGCAATTAAGAAACTATACAAAGCTCTAGTGTACAGGGGCCCTCTACAACCTCGGCCAGTCAATCACTTAGTCACAAATTAGATTCAGAAAAACAGTCTTCTCATGTATTTAAAGCGAAGTGAAATGCAGTACAGTGGGCGACAACAATCGAGATTACAATACAAAAGCTAATCTATTCAGCGTATATCAACGCGTTATTTATAATAAAAAGGTGTTGCAACTAATTCCTAGATTTATGCTGCCAAGAGACACGTAAATCTCCTTGACCCGAGATCTAGCGTGATGGTCATGAATTCGTGGAGTGGTGGCTGCATGGTTAAGTTCACGG
Organism: Pinus tabuliformis; assembly: GCA_031772625.1. Lineage (NCBI taxonomy): Eukaryota > Viridiplantae > Streptophyta > Pinopsida > Pinales > Pinaceae > Pinus > Pinus tabuliformis. Next base: position 410,779,700 of record CM062806.1, on the reverse strand, counting down.
GCTGCTCTGCAGGTGTGCTAGTACCTCCGGAAACTAAGTATCGTGCCACGAAAACCTTCACGTGGGCAAAACAGAGCCATGCCACCACAAAATTCCTCATTTGGCCCTTCCTTTGACCATCGTTGACCGCGACTGTTTATGAGTAATTTGGATGATCTGAGGGGACACACCCCATGTACACGTCACTTGTAGCTTACCCATGTGGCTCGTTTCTCCATTGGACACCTGTAGCATAGCCTTTAACAAAATGGCTGCGGAAACTTGGGCTGGCTGCGGAAAGTGACAAGTTTCCGCAGCTGCTTGAAAAAAAATCTAAATCAAACAACAATCATAAACATAGTTAGGAAACCATTTCTTAAGCTCTTTTTAGACTATTATGCAACGATTTGACAGCTTGGTGGATGAATTAAATGGAAAAAGAAGGTTGAAAGGGTATATAAGGAAGTGCAGGTTTGGGACTCAACAAGCATCAATTTGAAAGAATTTGGGTTCCTTGCATTTATGCCCCGAGGAGTATTTCTCATCACAGTAGTAACACAAACCTTGCTTTCTTCTTTCTACCATTTCCACTGAACCTTAAGTGTTTAGGTAGTGCTTGAAGCCTAGGTGGGGCATCCCTTGGCTATGAAATTTGGACGAGTCGATTGGGCCGCTAACACGTGTTCTACTTCATGATCTATCTTGCAAGCTACCAGCCATGGGACTAGGTGTTGCAGTCGGACGTGGGCTTGTATGCTGTCTTTGACACCACTGGAAAAACATTCCAAGTAGAATTCATCTAATAGACCTCTTGTGTGGAGGGCTAATGCTTCAAAGGCTTTAATATATTCTTGCAATGTGCTTGTCTGTCAAAGCTTAGTGAGATGACCCAAAAATTCAGATTCATGGTCAAAGCGATCAGAAAGGGATTTGGAGAATATCTGCCAAGTCATTGGCCTTGCATAGCAGCGTTGATGCCACTGCCACCATTTCCATATTTCTTGGTCCAAGTATAGGCTTCCCACACTTAGCTTAGTCCCATCATCTCTGATGTGATTCAATGTGAAATATTTCTCCGTTTGTGCTATCCATATGGCTAGATGAGAGCCATCAAATTTATACATGTCTAGCTTTGGTGGTTGAGGCTGGGACTGTTGGTGGATTCCATAGAAGTGAAGAGAATGGCTAGACTCGTCCTCAAGTTTTTCATTAAAATCATATGCCTCTGATTGTTCCCCCGACTTCCCCTTTGTGATTGTATCATTTAAGGTCTAGATCTGCTTCGTTAATACCTCTGACTTTTGTTTAAGGGTGTTTATCTTCTCATTAGCCATAGCTTGAGCTCTGGTTTGTACCATGCACAGATCCTGTGCACTTGTCTTTACTGTGAAAAAAATATGGTACCACCCAAAATTTTGATGTTGACAAGTGAATGGTACTGCCTTGCTCATCTCGTCAACCTGATTCTTATGGGCTAAGTCTCCTATAAGCATCCCGAGAGGGTCTCAGACTCATTTTTTTTATTCCTAAAGGAGTTTTAATCCTCACTTGGGAATATTGTAGTAGTTGATTCCTAGAAAAGCTAATTTTACCCAATGTCCTACGAGAATCACGCATAGATATAGGAGCCACACAAATAGTCAAATTTGTCGGCGAAACCCTCAACTGCAGAGTATGAGTAGGAATGTGGCAATGATCGAACCCCTGCTACTAGATCTGAATGGCAGATCTGATTGTTACGATTGCTATAGAACCCAAACTATTGGATCTGAATGGTGGATCTAATAGATCTGATTGGCAGATCTGATAGATCGGAATGGCAGATCTAATAGATCTGAATGGCGGAACTAATTGTTGCGGCTACAACAGAACCTAACCTGCTAGATCTGATCTGGAAAAGATGATGCATGATCTAGAGAGATACAAGGGAACTATGGTCTCAAGGAGTGTCAGGTGCTACAGATTGCAATATACATAAGGGTTCGACAGTAGTACTCGGCCCAATATTTCAGGGCACTAACCAAGGAGGATCAACTTTATCCTTAGCCGTACAACCCGACTACCCTATCATACACATGAGTAATCTCCTTGAGTGTTGTTCTTGGTATACTGTAGCATCAAAACGTCTGATGGTTTATCTATGGCGAGGTTTCAAGAGAACCTAGGGAGCTTCTGATATACCCAAAGGGTACTTGGAAGACAGTCTATGCACGGTTCTGTCTAATGCGCTACTACTCGAAGGGATACTCATAGGGGTTACAAGGGATTCCAACAAGTGTGACCACATATTTTATTTCCTGTGTGCATGCCTCCCCAAATCCACAGGTTTATGTGCTCAATGACAGATCCCATGGTTTAAAGGCGTCGGAACATGTCTCTAGCCAAAAAAAAAAAATATGCTAAAAATGGAGATCCCACTGGCCCTTGAAAGTGCTCTGATACCACTTAATATGCTCTTGACCTGCGAGAAGATACCAGAATACCAAATATGCAAAGAAATATACCCAGAACATATAACAATAAGAAATAACAACATGTATTTTATTATCCAAAAATGAAAGAAATGTTCACTTGCCTTTTCTAGGGGGCAACCTCCAATAGAGTTGGGCTCAATTACAAAATAAGACACGACTCTCCTTAAGGGGAGTCTCTATCCTTTATATAGGATTCATACATGCAATACCATGGGTCAGTACCATCGTTCTTATTAATACCATCTATCTAATACCATGGCCCATTTGCAACTAACTGTGGTCCCTTCTTTAAATGCGGGTCAACCACTTACAATTATTAATATGGGCTTTATTGACTCTTTAACTAACTATAACTATGACTCGACCCTATTACATAAATAAGGGGGTTAGGGTTGGACCCTAACATAATTCCTCATGGGAAATCATGTACCAGTTGTTGGAGAGCGAGGGTCCTAAGTAATTCAAAGAGTAGCGACAGTCGACGCTACTACCTCTTCAAAAGCCTCCCACTTTGAAGCTTCCAGCTCTTTCTCCATAGAATTTCTGTTAGGCCAGAAATTTGTCCTTACACCGACATGGTAAAATGGATAATTGGAAAAATTAAAACTACTGATTTGATGTTTTAGACTTCAAGGAAAAAGGTTATAGGATCCTTCATAACAGAAGACTTGAAGAGAATATATCATGTACCAGAACCACAGAAGGTATATGATAAAACATTTCTCGAGAAATTCACAAGAGAAAATGATGTGTCATCAGACCCAATTAAACAATGGAGGTAAAATTCAAACAAGCACAAGCATGAGAAATCAGGTATGTATTCTGTACCATCTCTCGTTGCTCCATACTCGTACATCGCAGCTATGGTGTGTAGATTTTTTGGTTATGTCGATACAACTAAGTTCTATGTTGAGTGGGTTTCCCTAATTGATGTTGTTGTAAATTATTTTATAATGTATTGGGGCACTATCTTGTCTAATAATATTGCTTCCCAAATCCTAGAGTTTAGACAACACCGCTATGTCACCACTAGAAGAGTCCCTACATTTTTCATGAGTGCCTACATTATGGATGCAGATTGTTTTACTACCATTTTCCCTACCATGGGATGGAAGTGGACTATTCGAGATCCCACTCCCATCCATATTTACCATAAAATCCTGTGGGAATCCAATTTCCAAACCCATTTCTATAAATTTTCCAGGGAGTTATGCTACCCATCCACCAAGTCGTTTTTACGGAAGGGCCGCGAGATGATATGATTAGGCCAAAATTGACATTTTACCTATTGGTAGGTGGTTTGGGAAGGATTTGTTTACTTATGTTTGAGTCTATGGAAGACTAGCACCTCCCCATGTTCTCCCATGGTATGTACCAGATAAATTGATTGCTAGAGAGATTGCTTACCAAACTGTAGGGGATGGGTTAACCAAGACCCTAGGAGAATCTAAGAAGTCTTTTTGGCCTTCCTTTCCCCTCCAGTGCAGTGTTTATTCGTTACATGATTTCAAGCATGTTGCACTTGAAATCGATCACATCACATGTTTAAAACTTGCCACTATTCCTGGCAGACAGTTTGACCCCAATAAGGTTGCACATAACTTCACTGGCCAAGTGAAAATTAGACAGTTCATCCATGAGGATGATGATTTTGACGACTTGTTTGAGTTTGTTGAGCTATTTTAACAAGTGCAACATTTGGCTACTCTGAGATTGGATCCATAAAATCTAGCTCAATTCCACCAGTACAGGAGGAAAAGGTTACAAAAAATCCCTTTGGATCTATTAAATACCCCTCAGCCAATTATGCAAGAGGAGCAGGGTTCAACTCAAGATTCAGAGAAGGGCTCGGAACATAATTCTGAGCATATTTCAGAGAAGAAATCAGAACAAGGTTCTGAGCAGACTTCAAGGCAGAAACTGGCACAAGGTTCATAACATAATTCATAGCATGATTCAAAATAGGGCTCACTTACTGAAAGGGCCATTGATAAATTTGTCACTACGGAGGAAGTTTAGATCATCCCGACCTTCCCTTCATCATAAATAGTTCTCAAGGTAGAATAAATCCCTCCTCTTGATGTATTTTATAGTCTCGATCATCGGGCTATAGTAAAAAGATAGAGGAAAAGTAGGAGAATAGGATAATCATCAGAAATAATTTGTGATAATGAACGTATGGATGTAGTATGGAAGGATACCCTCATGGATCCTTCAGAAAATTTGATAAAACTATCACAGTTTGCAGGTGCTTATGCATCTACTACTATTGACAAGGCAGCTGAAGTCAAGCAACTAGTAAGAGAGAAAGAGGAGAGAATCCAACAACTAGAGTAGCAGTTGACAGAAGAGAGACAGAATGTTGACCATCAAATGAAGATTCAAATGTCCCAATTACAACATATATTTTACCAACCGAAGCTCCAGTATCAAGCAAAAACAAGTGCTAACGATATCTAGATACAATAGCTACAATTTTCACTGGACCAGTTGAAGGATATCCTAGGGTTGAGGATTTTATAAAGGAAGCATTAGAGGTAAACTCTCTATTATCAAAGCAACAAGAAACATTATGTCAAAAGTTGTCTATCATCAATCTAATGTGAAAGACAATTGATTCACTAATGAATAAAGCATCTCATCTGAGGGTGACTTTTAATGAGATTGATGATAAGATCTAGGGATATATAACATGGTAGTGGTAGCTACAAGCAGCTTTCTAAAAATCCTTTGAAGAAGGTTGCAAGAAAGGTGGCTTTGGCCATTAAATCCATTGGCTCATTAAGTTCCTTGCACCATAAGCTCATTGAAAGCAACCCTATTACTCCGAGAATCTATGGTCTCCCTAAGATTCATAAGGAAGGTACCCCCCTGAGGCCTATCGTCAACACCATTGGGGGTCCTACCTACCTTCTTGCTAGAACGGAGTCCTTCGTAAAAGACTCTGCTTCATTTATTGAGGAGCTCAAGGGCATTAAGCTTGATCCTGGGGACATTCTTGTGAGCTTCGATGTTGTCTCCTTGTTCACTTGCATCCCTATTAATGAAGCCATGGAGGTGATCCATCGTCTAACAAATCCTGACACGGCCATGTTGGTTGAGATTTGTCTCACTTCCACCTTTTTCAGTTTTGAAGGTGAGTTCTTCGAGCAAACCTGCGGGGTTGCGATGGGTTCCCCCCTTTCCCATGTTGTTGCTAATCTGTTTATGGAAGATTTTGAGTCCAGGGCTCTTCGCTCTTCTCGGCTCTTGCCTAAGCTATGGAGAAGGTATGTGGAAGACACCAATGTCATATGGCCTCATGGGCAGGTTGAGCTTGATCTCTTCTTTGATCATCTCAACAATCAATCCTCAGCCATTAAGTTCACTAAAGAGCAAGAAGTTGATGGATGTCTTCCATTCCTTGATATTCTTATTTCTAAGAATAGTGATGGTTCCCTCGCCCATCAAGTTTTTCGTAAGAAAACTCATACTGAGCAGTATCTTCATGCCAATTCCCACCATTTCCCGGCTCAAAAGATGGGTGTCCTCAATACCCTTGCTACTCGGGCCCTAAGAATCTTCGACAAAAAGAGCTTTGAGAAAGAAAAATCCCATCTGCTTGATGTCTTTGTTGAGAATGGTTATAGTAGATTCTTGGGTCAGAGGGCTTTTCTTAAGGCTTCCAAGAATTCTCTGACTAAAAGGGAACCGAAGGAGCGAATCCCAGGGGTCCTTCTTCCATATGTTCAAGGGACCACTGATAGAATTGGAAGGATTCTCAGGAAGCATAGTATCCCTGTGACCTTCAGGCCCCTGAACACCATTCGTGGGTCCCTAAGATCTGTAAAGGATCCGATCGACCCTAAGGATATGAAAGGTGTTTATTTGATCCCTTATTCTTGTGGGACCCCCTATATTGGAGAGACTGGTCGCTCCATCAATCAAAGGATTAGCGAGCACGCTGCGGACCTTAAGTATAGGAGAGATAAGTCTTCCGCTTTAGCTGAACATGCTGAGAAAACCAATCATCATGTTTGTATTGAGGAGGCTAGTGTTATTGCTAGGGTTTCGCACTTCCATCATCGTAAATTTAGGGAAGCGCTTGAGATTGAAAAAATACCTAGCAATCTTAATAGAGACGATGGCTGGAAAGTTAGTAGATGTTGGGTCCCTGCTCTCTCTTCCTAGTTGGTTCTGCCCTCCTCCTTAGAGTTTATTTCTGTTTTTATTATTTATTATTTTTATTTATTTATTTATTTATTTATTATTATTATTATATTTATTATTATTATTATTATTATTATTATTATTATTATTATTATTATTATTATTTATTATTATTATTATTATTATTATATTTATTATTATTATTATTATTATTATTATTATTATTATTATTATTATTATTTTATATTTTTCGTAGTAACTAATTTATTTATTTTTAGTTTAATTTTCATTTATCTATTTATTAATTGTATTTTGAATATTTTTAACTAATTTTTTCTAACGAACCTAACCTCGTTTTGACATTGGTTAGGTCTTTGATGCATCTGTTTGTTATTATTTATAATTTTAATAATATTTTGAATAAGATTATTTTATATATTAGGGTCCATTATTTAACTAATTTCTAATTTTTATTAATATTTATGTACTAAGTACCCTTCATTTATATGTTTTAGTCCTATTTCTTACCATCTGCTAATAGAATATTTTTGACCCTGGTCCTTGAGTCAAACTAGCCGTTGGTCAGGAGGCTCCGTTCTGCCTATTTAAATTGCTTTGTTGGATCTGTTTCTTCAACTTGTCCTGATGATGAACCACACTTGTTGGTTCGAAACGCGTCGACAAATGGTATTCCATGTGATTTTCGCCGAAAAATTCTCTCTAAAATGGTAGGACACTCCGAAGGGCAGAAAAGCATATCTTCCCAGGATAGAGGAATCTCATAAAGACATCCTCTTTACCGATTGGGGCATTCAACTAAAGCAAGAAGATAGACCAGTTTCCCGAGTGAATGATGTTGCAAATAACATCATTGAAAACATCAATGATAATTTTCACAATGCTAATCTAATACAGGAATGCCCACCTGGGAGTCTCCCTGATATCAGAGTCTTAGAACTACAATGGTAAGAAAACTGAAAAGCGAGGGAAGAGGCGATTAACCAGCTAAACAAACTAGACTGGGAAGTATATTGGAGATATTTGGTGAAGCCACACAGCTAGTGGTTAACGCCTCGCTAACTCATCCATGCACATGCTCCATACTCTTTAAGATGTAGTGTATACAGGATAGTTGTACATGAGGACAGGTCAGCCTCCTAAAGTCAAGCTGATGATGGATATCTATGAGCTCAGACAATGAATGAAAGAGTAGACACCATTACATGTTGGAGCTCGTCATTGCAACAATTTCTATTTTTGTATTTTTGTCACTTATTTTAAGGAGAGTTGTTTAAACCTCCTCAAAAATTTCATGTAATATCTATTTTTGTACTTTATTTTTATTATATAAACCCTTTCATGTCTTTGAAGAAAGGGTCCCCAATTTTATAAAGAAACACTTTAAAATATTTCACTTCTATACTTTTAAAGTTTATCTTAGTAGAATGACTGGATCAGAGTCCTGAAGTTTTGTGAAGAAGGATTTTGGAAGCTTGCACTTTTGTACTTTTGGAAACCATCTTAATGAAAAAGACTAGACTAGAGCTATTTACTTCATGAGAAGAGTTATATGCATTAGATACTTCTATCATTGTGTATTTTATTTGTTTATGAAATGCTAACCTTTTCTCTTTATATGTTTGTCATATGTATCTCTTTTCATGCAGTTATGTATCCACTGACTTCTGAAAATTCTTGGGCTATTATCTTTAATACATAGATGAGAAAATGTTTGAACGATATTTATTGCAACATATGTTTAACAATTATTTTGATTAACTATTTGATCAAAATAATTATTTTAAAGTCTTTTCATTTCTGTTAGTGTTTGATTAATCTTCATTATCATACACTAAAGATAATCATTTTAGATTGTGTAAGTATAAGTAAAATCCCAGGTAATAAATAGATAGGTTAAATATGCATGTATTTCAGTTGAAAACCACCCCATATATCACTTAGTTTTTTGGTTATAAACACCCTATCCATTGTTGGGTTGTGTTATATTCTTTCCATGACTAACCTATGTAGTGAACCGGGGGGTTAGAGGGGGGCAGGACCCCCCCTTTGTTGCGTTGATTGCGCAGTGGGGGCTCACAGGTGGGGCGGCAGCCCCCCCTATCTAGGGGGTTTGAGGGACGCCTTTGTTAATAAAGGGTTTCACTCAGGCCTTTGGTAGACCCTCTTCAGTTGGAGATCTATGGGATTGATTCTGGTGGTGAAAGAAGATGGCGAGCAGTGGAAAGATAGAGATCGAGAAATTTAATGGTCATAGTTTTGAGTTGTGGAAACTCAAGATGGAGGATCTATTGGTGGATAAAGATCAATGGATCGCGATAGATCCGGGTACTAAACCAACATGAGTATTCAATGAAGAATGGGAGAAGTTGGATCAGAAGGCTAAGAGCATAATACAATTGTGTGTCTCAGATTTAGTATTGCTGACTGTGTCAGGGGAAGCTACGGCGAAGGATTTGTGGGACAAGTTAGGGACTTTGTACCAATCTAAGTCTCTGGTGCATAAACTGTTCCTACGGAAAAAGATGTATTACCTGAGGATGAAATATGGAGACTCGGTGACATAGAATCTGAACGCATTTAATAGAGTGGTAAGTCAGTAATTATCTGTTGATATTAAATTTTCAGATGAAGAAAAGTGCATTATTTTGTTGTGTTCTCTACCAGATTTGTGGGATAGTCTGGTTATTGCAATAGGTAGCAATGAAACTACCTTGTAGTTTGATGAAATAGTCTCATCCTTGCTAACAGAGGAGATGAGACAGAAAAATATGGAGAGCCAGAATGGTGATGCCTTGTATGTACGAGGACGGTCCCAGAACAGAAACAAAAATAAGTCATCGAGTGGGAGATCTAAATCTAGAGGGAGATCTAAATATCCATGAAAACCTGTAAAGTTGGTGTGTTGGAAATGTGGAAAGGAAGGGCACTACGAAAGGGACTGTAAATCTAAAGCTCATGGCAAAGGAAAGGGATCTGATGATGATTCTTCTGCAAAGGTGAAAACCACCTCAGATGAAGGTGGGGATGTGTACTTGGCTTCTTCAAGTACACATTTAGATCATGAGGCATGGTTGATTGACTCAGGTGCATCCTTTCACTTCACTCCCCATAGAGAGTCGTTCTGCGAGTATGATAAATACGATGGTGTTTATGTCCTCTTAGGGGATGATAGGAAGGCTAGAAACATTGGTTGCGGAAAAGTAAAGTTGAAGTTGTAAGGTGGAAGGGTTAGAACACTTCCGAGCGTTCTGCATATTCCTGCATTAGCCATAAATCTGATTTTTGTAAGCAAGCTAGATGACGCAGATGTAAAAATAGTTTTTGAGAAGGATACCTGCAATATGGTTCGAGGAGCACTGGTATTGATGCGGGGAGTTCAGACTGGAACTCTGTACAAGTTGCAAGGTAGCACTGTTATTGATGGGTGCAACAATTCTGTGGTTCCTAAAAGTGGAGCAGAAAATCTAGTGGTCTTTGGAGAGAAGAACATGTTGTGGCATCAAAGGCTTGGACATATTGGAGAGAAGTGCCTTCGAATACTTCATGGTAAAGGTATGGTATAAGGTATGAGTAATAGCTCTCTGGATTTTGATTTCTGTGAAAATTGTGCATATGGGAAGCAGAATCGGGTGAGTTTCCCCTCTGGTGGTAAGAGGGTGAAACAAATATTAGAGCTTGTGCACATTGATGTGTTTGGACCTGTGAAGGTTCCATCACTGGGTAAGTCTGTGTACTATGTATCATTTATATATGACTTCTCAAGGAATACATGGATATATTTCCGTAAGAAGAAATCTAAATTCTTTGATAGATTTAAAGAATTTAAGGCTGTGGTGGAAAACCAGATAGAGAAGAAGATAAAGGTGCTAAGGATAGATAACGGTGGAGAGTTTTGCAGTAAGGAGTTTGAAGAATTTTGTAAGAAGTGTGGTGTAGCACGTTAGAAGACTACTCCATATACACCTCATCAAAATGGAGTTGCAGAAAGAATGAACAAGACATTGATGGAAAGGGTAAGAAGCATGCTCAGTGGTGTCGGGTTGGGACAGGAATTCTGGGAAGAGGTGGTGGAGACAACATGTTACCTGGTCAACAGATCACCTTCATCAGCATTGGAGGATAGGACTCCACAAGAGGTATGGACTGGTAAGAAACCCTCTCTTTCACATCTGAGAGTATTTGGATGTGATTCATATGTACATGTTCCAAAGGAGAAACGAACCAAGTTGGATAGTAAATATGAAAAGTGCATCTTTATTGGGTATAAGGATGGTTTAAAGGGTTATAAGCTTTGGAACCCAGCAACAAGGAAGACTGTGTACAACTGAGGTGTGGTGTTCAGAGAGGTGAAAGATGTTATTAAGCATGAAGTCCAACCAAAGGAACCTGAGAAGATAGAGTTTGAGCTAAAGGAAGAAGAATCAGACTCTACAGTAGAGGAGGAACTAGAAGATGAAGAGCCACAAACTTCGGGTGTAACAAGATCAGTTTTAGAAAGAAGGTAGCCAAAAAGGTATAGTCCATCTGCTTTTTATTCAAATTTTTCTTTATCTATTACTGATTATGATCCCAGAACTGTGAAGGAAGTAGCAGATTCAAAGGATGGAAAACTCTAGAAAGAGGCAATGGTTGATGAAATGGCATCTTTGCACAAAAATGAGACTTGGGATCTGGTGGAGTTGTCGGCTTGAAGGAAACCCATTGGTAGCAAATGGGTGTTCAAGAAGAAGACAAATGCAGAAGGAAAGGTGGAGAAATACAAAGCTCGGTTGGTAGAAAAAGGTTATTCCCAAGTGCCGAGAATTGATTTTGGTGATATTTTTTCTCCTGTTGCCAAGGTAACTTCTATTAGATTACTTTTATATGTTGTTGTCGCTTTTGATTTTGAGGTAGAACATATGGATGTGAAGACAACATTTCTTCATGGGGATCTGGAAGAGGAGATCTACATGAAGCGACCTAAAGGCTTTGCGGTGAAGGGTAAGAAAGAATTGGTATGCAAGTTAAAGAAGTCTTTGTATGGGTTAAAACAGTCACCAAGGATGTGGTATCAGAAATTTGATACATTTATATAGGGACTTGGCTTCACCAGAAGCAAAGAAGATCACTGTGTGTATTTTAAATTAATTGGTGACTATGTTATTTATCTGGTCTTGTATGTGGATGATCTGTTGCTGGTTGGAAATGATAAAGAAATTATCCAGGATTTGAAGACCCAATTTTCCTACAAATTTGAAATGAAATATCTTGGTGCTGCAAACTATATTTTGGGCATGGAAATTAAAAGAGATCAGGCAAAGAGGAAGCTCTGGTTAAACCAGAGGAAGTATGTCGAGACAATACTGTAGAGGTTTAATATGCAGGATAGTAAAACAGTGAAGGTTCCTATTCTTGTAGGTGTAAATTTATCCATTGAATAGTGTCCCAAGACACAAGAAGAGGAAGAGGATATGTCTCGTGTTCCATATGCAAGTGCAGTCGGTATCTTGATGTATGTAATGGTCTATAGTAGACCAGACATTGCACATGCAATGGGAGTATTGAGAAGGTTTATGTCAAAACCAGGGAAGGAGCATTGGACAACAATGAAGCGGTTTTTCAGGTATTTGCGTGGCACTAGTGGTTATGGTTTGTGCTACCAAGGAAGACCAGGATTGGACAGAGTTTTGGATGTTGTGGCTTTTTTGATGTAGACTGGGCTGGAGATTTGGATCAAAGAAGATCTACAAGTGGGTATGTGTTTAACCTATTTGGAAGTGCAGTTAGTTGGATGAGTAAGAAACAATCTGTAGTGGCACTATCAACTATAGAGGCAGAATACATGGCAGCCACTCATGCAAGCAAGGAAGAAGTTTGGTTGTAGAGATTCTGTTCAAGTATGGGGCTAGTAAAGGGAGCATTAAGGATAGACTCTGACAACCAAAGTTCAATTTTCCTGGGAAAGAACCCTACTTATCATTCAAAGACAAAGCACATTGATGTTCAGTATCACTTTGTGAGGGATATGATAGAAGACAAAAAGTTGTTGCTAGTAAAGGTGGACACTTTGAAGAATACTACAGATGCATTGACAAAATTTGTGAGCTCTAAGAAGTTTTCCTGGTGTAGAGAAACAATGGGCATTTTAGGGCTGGAAAAATGGCTAAGCTCTCATGTGGCCCCTTGTGGAAAGAAAACAACAAGTGGGAGAATGTTGGGTTGTTTTATATTCTTTCCACGACTAACATATGTAGTGAACCAGGGGGGTGGAGCACCCCCTTCTTGTACCGATTGTGTAGCGGGGGGGGGGGGGGGGGGGGGGGTGTCACAGGGGGGTTTGAGGGGGGTGGGTAGCCCCCCTCTACAGGGTCTGGGGCAGCGCCCCAGTAAATTTTTTTTTGGACCCTATATTATGTTGGGTGGACCTACCTATGGTTTTCGATCCATGGTATAAATATGTATTATAACATTGAAAGGAATATAATGAAAAATCAAGCTGGTAGTCCCGGTTTTGGGATCCAGGGGAAAATCTCTGTGTGTATGTGTTTTATGTGTTATGCCTAGCATTGTTTATTTTCTGTATTTTATAATTTGTATGCAGGTAATTTATGTACGGGGTTAAAACCTACATCCATCCTATAACATTTTTATTGGGAAACTGGTCCCATTATATCCAGTCAGAGCCACTAATCCAAACGGATAAGGGACAGTATTCAAGTCCCTGACCAAGTGGTTTTCCCCCATGTTGTTGCAACAATTTTCGAGGCTTCAACACCTACCAACTCATAACTCAAGATTCTATGTATCATCTATCTAGCTCACACTTTCATATCAATCAATGTTCTACTTGTACCAAATCTGTGATGAGGGAACTAACGCTATTATGTTTTGCATTAAAGGAAAGGAGGGTTTGGAGTGGACTAGGAGATGCCCTTGATCTTGGAGTCATAGCTAGGGGTCAACATCCTTCTAAACTAAGTCCAAATTGCAACAAAGGTCAAAACTTGTGAAGAAATAGACTATTGCAAGTGTGTTATAGGTGACCTGTATTGCTATAGGAAGGTCTATAATGCTACAGGAAGGTTTTCGAGAAGGTTTAGGAGTTGGAAATTATGGATTCAGGGTATTGAAAGGTGGATGTAGGTTGAGGTAAATGAAGGAATGGTGACCAAAGCCCCTAACCAAGCTCAAAACCTTTTGAAGGCTTGTTTTGCACTAAGAGAGATTCTCATGGTGATCTAGGAAAATGATCTCATGAACAGAACTTTTAGGAAAGAATTTAGGATTCAGAAGAGAAGGTGAGGAATTCAAAGATGGAGGTGGTGAAGGTTCCCTTTCCTATAGATCCAAACATCCTTGCAATCATCACATGCATGTATCGATTTATCATTGGCAAAATGAAACAACTAATAGTGGAAAATATGAGTTGAATTTAAATGTTATCTAATCTATGCCAAAAGTATGATCTAATCAATAAATCAAATCATGAGTTACAGAAAGCACATGAAAAGAAGGTAACCAACATCGATCTTCTTCCAAGAAATCATAAACATAATATTTTTTGGACTATGGTTGTAAATCCTTCTATTCATGCTCCCATGAGAGTGATGAGCTAGAGACTGCAATCATAGATTTTTGATGGATTATTCTCTAATGAAATGAAATAAACTAATAAGCACTTTGAATTAAAAATATGTACAAGTACACAAGAGGGACCTAATCCAATGGGGTTGGGCCCAAACCCAAGAGCCTCAGCCCTCTGGAACTAACTCAGTAATGAACTAATAAGAAACTTCTCATTACCATTTCATCAATGTCTAATACATCACATAACAGTAAAAAATAATAGTGCCAAGTACTTGAGCTCAATATCTACCTAGCTTAAAACAAAACTTGAATCCTAATGATCTATTTTACATGTATATTTATACAATAGGATAGCTACTAGCATCTTCCTAGGAAATAGATATATTTGTCTCCCACAATACAGGAAAGGTGGATCTTGTTCCTCATTAAATTCACTTGCTTGGCTACCAATGACCTTGTATTGCTTGGCTTCCAATGATCTCAAGCTTATGAGAGAGACTATTGGGATCTTGGGTTGATTGAAGGAGTTAAAGAGGTGGAAAACCCCCTACAATCTCTCCCTACTCTCTACTCCAAGCCCCTGCATAGAAATCATCTTAAAAATGCTCCATTTCCTGCAATTAAACCATATGAGGCCACATGACATAGAAAACATCTTTTACCCTTCTCACTAAGTATAATCTAAAAGAAAATTTGAGAAATAGATAGTTCTAAAGCTGGAGGATGTCATCATGACCCTTATAATATACCTATTGATGATCCTCATCAGTTGCACTAAAAATGGAAAGGAGAAATATAAGGGAGGAACTCAGTGCAGATGGATGTATAAACACATAATCATATGCAACAAATCCAAGCAAAATTATGAAAGAATAAGGAAATGAAATGCAAAAATTATGGAGCGCATTTTAATGTTTCCATCTCAATATTTCATGCATATATTCTATCACAATATATCATAGAAAATTTTTAATTTCACAATTACTATCTGTTACAATATAACATAGTAAATCCATGATTTATAAGTGAATCCAACAGCTACTACTTACACAATTTCTGAGGAAGAGAAACACATATGAAATGACATACAAAGGAAGAACACATATTGCATATCCCAAATGCTTGGAATCACTAGGAATTTTTCATTTCATATTCCAGAATGAAAATAGATCACAGGCCTAAACTGGCAAAATTTTGCAAAAGAAATAATAATAGCCTTGAGAATAAGAAATTAGAGCTAAATTTGGAACCTCCTATGAAAAGAGAGTTCGTAACTCTTGAAAAATTACTTTAGAACCTCTAAGAGAAGAATTTATGAACCTTTTTAATGAGATTATTTTCTCATTTCATAGGGAGAACCTAAGAAAAACAACTTACAATATCGTTAAATGTTACAGTTGTCTTATCAACTCGGTTGTCTGAGCATGTGAATGTCCTAATGATTACAAAACAGATCTGGTTCTCTTCTTAAAAATGAAAAAATTTACAAAATAACCAAACAAGAGAAACATGAGGTGTCATGATGGACATAGAAAAATATCTCCGGGTCAATTCCTCTAATTTCCTTAGGAAGACTCGGGCTCCAATGCCTAGATTAGTGATGGGCTGATGATTTGGCCATACTTCTATTATGATATTCCTCCATCATTTATGGCTCGTTTTCCTATCACTTTCTCCCTTTAATAGCTTGAAACTTCCTCTCTTAGAACTAGTCGTGATCAGACGTGGTGGTATTGGAGGTGGCTTGTGACATAGTTTCGGATCCATCCATCCCTTTATTTCCTCTGTGGTGCGCTACCAGAGCCCAATACATCTCTTAACACTTCCATGGTGCAATTTTGAAGCCGAGGTGCATTGTAACTTTAATTAAAATTTCGTTACGAAAATCCAAAGTTCTGATGGCTCGAGCCCTCCCATGCTTAGCTCCTTATCGTAATTTTGCCATAGAACCGAGTGTCGTGACCAGTGGCTTGGGAACTTGGGTGCTTAAGCCTTTGGGTTCTTGTTGAGGGCCTATATCCCTTTGTATTTGTTCTTCCACCCTTGGTTCCTTTAATTCTCCCACAATCGGGTGCCACCAACACATCAGAGCTCCTTATTATTGTAACCTTTTCAAAATGAAATTAGAACAGAGTTCTGATATCTCCTTACTCTGATATTCCTTCTTAGCACTTAGGTGCTCTTCCCACCCTAAGCCCTCGATTATTTTGAATTCTCATCACCCAGTTGTTGAATTTCCATGATCTTGGGTCTAGGTTAGAACCATAAAATATTGGATGCTACCAAACCAAGAATCTCAACAAGAACTACTTTGCACAGTGGAAAATATAAATCAGTAAATCATATATGCACAAGTATATAAAATTTTTAACAAAATATTGTACAATAATGTATAACCCAATCTTCATTATATAAAACCAATATAAATAATAAAATATTCTATGGTATATAAGATACAATGACAAACTTCTTTGCGCAGACTTGATGTCGTATCTTGTCATGTCGTTCCTTTGCTCCCGTACTGCTCACTAGTTGACCCTTAATCCTTCAAATGGCAACACATCGCGACTCCAGGCGGGCTTCCACCTAACACGTTGCAAGTCATTTATGTAGCATGCACACAGGCTTATCCAATCTTCTCTCTAGGTAGGCCTAATTCCCGAGTTGCAAACTGCCTTCTAGTAGTCTCTTTCATCCATCAAAGAGATACTCATAAGGCTGCAAAATTCACATAATATTCAACTATCTTCGTCACTTTAAGACTGCTAGTCTAGGTATAATTTGGACATCCACACCCTTCCCTCAAACAGTCCAAATATTCCCAACTCTACATTGTTGGTTATGTTCTTAATATGGACACTTTGACACCACGGAAGGTCCTCCACATGGCACCAACGGGCTACATCAACAACTAATCCAGACTGGTTAACTTCTTTGACCCAACACACATCAATCTTGGCTCCAAATCTGTTGTCCCATGCTTCCTTTAACTTTCCATGGTTAGGGCATGTTTTTTAGGATGCAACAACACTTAACCAATCCCTTAACATGTTCCTGTAGAAACTCTGATAGATCTAGAATTCTAGTTAAATTAAACACAAGTAATTTGTTGATATTCAAGAGAGGAGAGAAATAATTTGCTCCATAAAATCAATGTATTAAATTAATGAACAATAGTAATACATGAGCAACCAAACCTCTAATCCCAAAGGGAGGTGGTTATATAGAAATTGCCAAATATACAAAAGTAGGAAAAAACTAGTAAAAAACTAGAAAAGGCTAAGAAAAGCTAAGGGAAGGCCTAAAATAGCAAAAATGACTCAAGACAACCTATGCCAACTATCAGCCATGAGGAAATCATGAGGAGGGGTGCATTTCCCAAGGAAGGCAACTTTAAAACATGCTAAAATGGTCTAGGGACCAAATCCCTTGATTTAAGGGGGAATCTTCATGTGGGGTGCCAATCCTCAAATAAATCAAGTGGATGATGTGTCGTTAGGTGTGAACATGCATTTAGATGTCTAAATGGTTTAGGAAAGTGGTTGGACCAATATTTCCATAATATTAAGCCTTTAAAGGCAAAAAACAAGGGAAAGTTGGTCCACTGAGCTAGTTTACCAAAAACCAAGTGTGAACATGATTTTTAGTGCATGTGGCTAAGTCAAGGATACTTAGGCTAAAAAATAAATGTAGATGTTAGGATTATATTCCAATACCCCCCCTTCATCCTAAATCACTTATCTAAACTGAGTCCCCGCCAAGATGCCATGTTAGGTACTCAGGTATAGTAAATGAAAAATCCTCATAAAATGAAGAAAGAGGGAAAACCTCATGGGAACACCCCCCCCCCCCCAAAAGAGGAAAAAAAGGGCTAAGTGGCCAGAAGGGCCTACTCAGCTATCTCCACCACTCCAAGCATAGCTCTCAGTTTTGAAAATTTCTTTTTAGTGAAATACATGGTGAAGATGTCTGCAACATGTGGCTCAGTGGGGTAGTATTGCAGTGATATGACTCAGTCACGGATCCGCTCGTGGATGTAATGCATGTGAATATCAATGTGCTTGGTCCTCTACCTCTGAAGTAGATCAATCGATATCTGAATGAACCCCTAATTGTCACAAAATATGATAGTTTGAAGTGGATATTGAATACCAAACTCGGAGAGAAGCCCCTGCATGCAAACAGCCTGTGTAGCTGCATTTACTGCACCTCTATACTTTGCCTCAGCTGTAGATAAAACAATCGTGGATTGCTTCATGTTATACCAACAAAAACGCCTTGAACCAAAGCTGAAATCATAACCACAGGTGGATTTGTGGTCTGTACCATCGCCAGCCCAATCAAAATCTATGTACCCAATCAGTGAAAGTGGGCAATCTGTAACATAAAAGATACCAAAACTAGAAGTGCCTTTCACATATCTAAGGATTCTCTTTGCAGCTTTCCAGTGAAGCCCATGGGGCTCCTGCATATATCTGGAACAAACTCCTACTACAAAAGATATATCAAGTCGGTTGTGAGTAAGATACAACAAACTCCCAACCAACTGTCGATACAGTGTACTGTCCACCGAAAGAAAGGGAGATGTTGTCGGATTGCATTCTATCATCTGAAAGTGGAAAATTAGATCTGATGCATACTTGGACTATGCCATCCTGATCCCTGAAGTAGACTGAGAAACTTCAAGACCAAGAAAGTAGTGCAACAATCCCAAATTTGTCATGGAAAATCGATCATGCAATGTTGATTTTGCCGAATCAATAGCTAAGGTAAGGTTCCCTGTCATCAGTAAATCATCTACATAAAGTACTATCAACAAAATGGAATCATCATGTTGCAGCAAATAAACATTCGGATCAGATTTGCATCGAATGAATCCAATGGAAAGCAGGAAAGAATCCATCTTTGCGTACCAGGCTCTGGGAGCCTGTTTTAGGCATACAAATATTTCTTTAATCTGTAAATGAGGGAAGATTTCTGAATGTATCCCTATGTCTGTTCCATATCCTTGAGATATTTATGAAGAAATACACTCTTCACATCCATGTGATGAACTTCCCATCTGCGAGAAGCAACAATGGCTAAAACTAGTCGAATGGAGTCCATTTTTGCAATATGTACAAATGTCTCTGTGTAGTCTATGTCATGTACCTCTGAGTATCCTTTTGCAACAATTTGAGATTTTTACTTGTTGATATCACCATCTGCATCAATCTTTGTTCGATAGAACCATAGGCATCGAACAATATTTCCTCCTTTCGGAAGTGGAACCAAGTCCCATGTGTTGTTTTCCATGAGAGCAGAGTACTCTTCATCCAAGGCAGCCAACCAAAGCGGGTTTCCAGCAGCCTCAGAGTGTGAATGTGGATATGAACCAAGTGTCATATAGAAATGTATGCGAAGCAATGGTTCGGTGGCAGCAAGGGCTTGAGGAGCCCCAAAAAACTGTGATCTAGTCCTTCTCGCATCCGCAGGATCACCGACTAGTTCACCCGCATCTTGCAGGGTTTTCTCTGCCCAAGTTTGCAGCTGAGTTGGAGCAGCCATGAACTGCTCCTCATCCTATGAATTAGACCCAAGAGGCTTCTTTGATGGCTTCTCTGAAGTTCTCGAAGAAGTTTAGTATTCCTCCTCATCATTGGAAACGAGCAGTTCCTCGGCAAGGTCTGCTAAAAAAACATGCAGTGATTCTTCTTCAAACTTCACCCTTCGAGCTACAAGGAACTTTTCAGTGTGAGAGTCCAAAAATCTATAGCCTTTGACACTATCAAGATATCCAAAAAATATACATTTAAAACTTTTAGGCTCCAAATCCTTCCTCTTATCTATCGAAATGTGAGCCCATGCTCGTGAACCAAAAATGTGAAAGTACGACACTTTCAGTTACTTGCCGGTCCAACATTCAAATGGAGTGGTGCCTTTGAGTGCTTTGTGAGGAATATGGTTCTGAATGTATGTTTCACAATTAATAGCTTTAGCCAATAGCTTAGGAGCTAATTATTTGGACTGTAGCATACAATTGGCCATCTCTTTTAACGACCGGTTTTTCCTTTCCGTGACACCATTTTGTTGTGGTGTATATGGCATTGTGTGTTGTCGTTGTACACCTGTATCAATACAAATTTGCTGCACATCTTTGTTGACATACTACCCCCCATTATTAGTATGGAGTATCTTAATCTTACACCCAGACTCATTCTCAGTAAGTTCTTTAACTTCTATAAGGCATTCAAATTCTTCCGATTTTAATTTCAGTAAAAATACCCAAGTAAAGCGAGAGAAATCATCTATGAAGGTGAGTACATATCAAGCCTTACTGATTGAAGGCTATGGGAATGGGCCTGTGATGTCACTATGAATTAGCCCAAGAGGTGAAGAAGCTCTCTTTGCCTTCCCTTTGTCAAACTTCTTCTTCAGATTCTTGCCAAGAATGCATCCTTGACATACACCGCTTGTGAATTTAATAGTGGGCAATCCTTCTACCATGTTTTCCTTGTTGAGTTGATGCATGTACTTAGAGTTTAGATGGCCAAATATTTCATGCCATAACCTACTGATATCATTATATTGTCACAGAAATATAGTGCTAATATATTTAGGAACAAAGTAGGAGAAGAAATACAAATGAGAACCACGATCTGCAATTCCATGTGCAAGCTGTGAGCCCGTGGAAATGTCGGTAATCACTGCGGAGTCCAGAGTTAACTCCGCCTTCCTTCCAGAGCTGAAATGAGTGATCTAATATATCGAGAGAAGATTTTCAGATAGCGAGGGAACATGAATCACATTTGTGAAGTAGCCCCCTTCAAGGTCTACAATTCCTTCTCCGCACACCTTAACAGGTGTGGCATCTCCCAAGTAAATTGGGGATCTGGTGCTTTCTACGATGGAGGAAAATTCATCTTTTGATGTAGCCATATGTTTCGATGCACCTAAATCAAGGATCCAAGATAATGGAGTGGATGTGATAGCCATTAAATCATGACCATCTCGTCCTCTCCCTCTCCCATCTCCCATTCTATTATCATCCTTCTTCTTTGCATTCTCAGGCATGATGAGATTGTGCTGTTGCAATTTCTTAGCCATCTCATCGATTATTTTCCTCATGAAATTTTATTTGAGATGAAAACCTTTGGAACAGTAGCTGAAAAGTGTTATTTCCTTATTCTTCTTACCCTTAGGCAAAGAATATCTCTTTGAATATTGTACGGGTCTCTCCTTCTTCGATTCATTAAATTTACCCTTCCCTTTTTGCTTGTCTCTTCCACTGCTCTTTGGAGCATTAGTAGCTGCAAGTGCTTGGTTCTTTGAACGCTTGATGGCACCCATTTGGACTAACTTAGCTTGCTCTTGAGTCGATGCTGCAATGAAGTCATTCAATGGAGGAATTTTCCATTTTTCCTGATTCAATTTAGATGCTTGAAAAGATGATACAAATACGAAATATTTAGGGCCTAATTTCGAGAGAATAGAAAGGATGAGTTGATCTTCCTCTTTCTTGACTCCAAATGCATCAAGTTCAACAAGGAGGGATTTAAACCTGGTGAATTATTCTTGTAGGTTGCTTAAATGAGTTGGATTGAGGGATATGAGTTCATTCTTCAGTTGATGCACTCTCATTTCATCCTACTTGCCGAATAGTCCTTCCAATGTGGTCCAGACCACATTGGGAGTAGTGGCTCCACTGACATGAAAGCGGATTTTTCTTGAAATTTATAGGCATATCATCCCAATTGCTTCATCTGATTTATTTAAATACTTGATCTTCTCCACTGTAGAAATCGGTTTAGTCTTCGTTCCCATTGTTACCCTGTAAAGCCCTTTGCTTCGAAGGAGCAAAGTAATCCCTGTCTTTTATTCAAAGTAATTGAAAGAATTTAGAACTAGTTTTGTGGGATGAGAGAGATTATCCATTGCTTCTATTTGTGCCTCCTGATGATCTATACCTGTAAATAAAACCATGTATAATCCACTAGATTCAAACTAGCTCTGATACCATGTAGAATTCCTACAAAAAATCTGATAGATCTAGAATTCTAGTTAAATTAAACACAAGTAATTTGCTAATATTCAAGAGAGGAGAGAAATAATTTGCTCCATAAAATAAATGTATTAAATTAATGAACAATAGTAATACATGAGCAACCAAACCTCTAATCCCAAATGGAGGTGGTTATATAGAAATTGTCGAATCTAGAAAACTAGGAAAAAACTAGTAAAAAACTAGAAAAGGCTAAGAAAAGCTAAAGGGAGGCCTAAAATAGCAACAATGACTCAAGACAACCTATTCCAACTATCAGCCACGAGGAAAGCATGAGGAATGGTGCATTTCCCAAGGAAGGCAACTTTAAAACATGCTAGAATGGTCTGGGGGACCAAATCCCTTGATTTAAGGGGGAATCTTCATGTGGGGTGTCAGTCTTCAAATAACTCAAGTGGATGAGGTGTGGTTAGGTGTGAACATGTACTTAGATGTCTAAATGGTTTAGGAAAGTGGTTGGACCAATATTTCCATAATATTAAGCCTTCAAAGGCAAAAAACAAGGGAAAGTTGGTCCACCGGGCTAGTTTACCAAAAACCAAGTGTGAACATGATTTTTAGTACATGTGGCTTAGTCAAGGATACTTAGGCTAAAAAATAAATGTAGATGTTAGGATTATATTCCAACATAACAACCCTTAACAGACTCCAAAAACTTGTGGCATACCCTTAGGAAAACCCTTCTCTAACACATTATTGTCATAGGCATACACTAGCCTCGTAAACCTCCCTTCACACACCTAGTTGTGGTGCTATGGAATTCAACCTAGCACACAACAATCCTATTGCAAAAAAAAATGCATATTTGGTAGCTTTTGTCCCTAAATGTTGCCCCAAAATAGACTTACCCTTCTCCTTACATAACTCAGTCTCCCTACAAGTGTGAAAAAACCCTGAAACAACCTCCAAAAGGCTCCTACTCTACCTCTTTTCCACTTTAACTTGTCTCATGCCAATGACCCAATCAAGGTAAGAAATATGAGTTCTCTTCCTCCTTTAACGAGTCCTTTTCTTCAAGTGTGTGTTGAAAAATGGATGAGTAAAATGAATCTCCTTCACCCTCTATTTATACACAAATGAGGGGCTCCACAAATTCATTTGAAGAGACATGTCTCTTGGATGAATTCCTCAAGCCTACATCACTTTTGTTGTCCATAATTAATTGTCAACTTCAAAAATTCATTTGTCCTCTTGTACAACTCAGAATTTTATGAGTCTCTAAGCGTTGGATTCTCCTTTCCACCCTCTATCATCTCATGCCATCACATGTAGAAATATTTATCAAAGATTTCCAAAACACAATTTGGTGTGAAACCCCATACTTAGGTTCCAAGCCTACAAGTGACCCTTGTGGTGCTTTTCCCTTGAAACCCCAAATCCTAGGGCTTGGAGTACCTCCCAATCTACAAAAATCAACAATCCCTCTTAGAAAGGGAGGTACTTCAGAGACTAGGAAGTAACTCATCATCATTGTCACTGCTCACAACACTTGTCCAACTCCTAGCGCTCATAATCGCAATGATCCCTGTACAATGAACTATGCCCTTCTCGGAAGTGTTGTTGTCACTGTTGGAAGCACCTTACTTCTTCTTCTTATCCTATAACATATTCCACTCTCTCCATGATTCCTTCTTGGTAGCTGTAGTAGCAACCTTGCTTCCCACTGACCATGATCTCTTGTTGGATTGCAGAGTCTCCCTCTGAATCTGCAAGTTCCTATTGAACAAGACTCCCTCTGAGTCTATGGAACCTGGACCTTAACAAGAAGGTGTACCTTCTTCTCAAGAACCTGTACCTGCTCCTCTAAAGCTTGCACATGCACATGAACCTTCTCCACATGCTTATTTCCATGATCCACAGGTTTTCTGTCAACCTGTAAACACCATGCTCTTTAACTCTGAGTACAATCCCATCAGACTTAGAGCCTTTGGGCTTGAGTCTTGCCTTCCCATCAAAGAACAAGACCTCAAATCCCTTCCTCTCGATCATCGAGACGGAAATCACGCTATATCTTACTCTTTATACAACTAGTACATCCTAAAACCACATCACACGCACTGTCTCCATCTTGAATGGAACAACACCTGATCCTCGGATCTCTAATTGACTCTTCTCGCCCAACACCATGTGAAACTTTGAGTCCCATTCAACTAGAGTCTCAAAAACCTCTTGTGATCATGTCATATGTTTCGTCACACCAATGTCCATGTAACATCCATCCTCAATGACAATACCCTGTGAGAAGTGAGAGATCATAGCAAATTCATCCTCCTCCAATTTCTTTGTGAGATCATCTATCTCAGCTGAAGTGGAAACACCAGAGACCTTATTTCCTTTTCTCTTCTCATAATCTCCCTTCTTCTTCTTCGAACATCTAGATGAATAATGGCCCATCTCGCCACAGTTAAAACACATGACTTTACAAAAGTCCTTCTTTTGCTTACCCTTCATTCACGTTGTAAGTTCCACATCGTCATTGAAAGTCTTTTCCTTTGAATGAAGATCCTCATCTCGTGAATATTCCTAAATGATGTCATCCCACATCCTATTCCAATATGGAAATTTCTCTCTGACAACAATCCCTTTGATGAAGGGCTTCCATTCCTCAGTGAACCCTTTAAAAGAAATCCTCACCATATCTCCATCTGAAATAGTCACACCGATGGCAGCAAGATCATCTTTTACCTGAGACAATCTCATCAGATATGAAGTAATGCCTTCATCCTTTATCAACTTGGTGAACTTCAGCTTATCCTCCAATACCAATACTTGGTTCTTGTTCTTATTCTGGAAAAAATTCTGAAGATCCATCCACATCTCATGTGCATTGTTCTTCCTAGAAAAATGAGGTATTAGGGCATCCTTCACACCATCAAGGATGATCAATCTCGCCGTCGTATCCAAATCATTGTACACTTCCAACTCCTTTAGATATGTTGGATTCTTAATGGCTTTCTCGGTGAAATCCTGGATCTTGTTGACCTGCAAGACCAACTTGATCCTTTCCTTCCATGGACTATAGTTGGATAACCCCTCCAACCTGTCCTCATACCAGATACCAGCCTGGAACTTCGACATTTTCACCTACAATGTGACCAACTCCCTCTTAAGTTGTACTTCATTATGCACAACTCTGATTCACTGACTTCCAAAGTAACTCAAACACGCTCTGATACCATGTTGAATTTCCATGATCTTGGGTCTAGTTTAGAATCTTAAATTATCTAACACTACCAAACCAAGAATCTCAACAAGGACTACTGTGCACAGCAGAAAATATAAAGTAGTAAATCACATATGCACAATTATATACAAGTTTTTACAAAATATTGTACAATAATGTACAGCCCAATCTTCATTATAATAAACCAATTTGACTAATACAACAATCTATGGTATACAAGATACAATGACAAACTTCATTGTGAATACTTGATGTCGTATCTTGTCCTGTCGGTCCTTTGCTCCCATATTGCTCACTAGATACTCCTTAGTCGTTCAAAGGACAACACATCGAGACTCCAGGAGGGCTACCACCTAACACTACTACAAGTCACTTGTGTAGCATGTGCATGAGGCTAATCCATTCTTCTCTCTGGGTAGGCCTAATTCCCAATTTCCAAACTGCCTTCTAGTATCCTCTTTCATCCATCAAAGAGGTAATCATAAGGATATAAACTTCACCCAATATTTAGCTATCTTCGTCACTTCGAGAATGATAGTCTAGTGCTACTTTGGACATCCACACGCTACCCTCCAACAGTCAAAATATGCCCAATACTACGCTGTCGGTTCTACTCCTAACATCAACACTTCAACACCACGGAAAGTCCTCCACATGACACCAATAGGTTGCAACAATAACTAATCCAAATTGGTCAACTTATTTTACCCAACACACATCAACATTGGCTCCAAGTTTTTTGTCCCATGTTGCCCTTGACTATCCCTGGTTAGGGCACCTTTTGCAAGTTGCAACATCTCTTAACCAATCCCTAAACAACCCTTAATAGCCTCCAAAAATCTGCAGCATACCCTTAGGAGAACCCTCCTCTACCACGTTTTTGTCATAGGAAGACACCAGCCCCTTAAACCTCCCTTTGCACACCTAGTTGTGGTGATATTTCCTACATCCTAGCACACAACAATCATGTAGCGAACGGTCAACATCTTTCATAGCTTTTCTCGCTAAAAATTCCCCAAAACAAACTTTCCTTTCTCCTTACCTAACTCGGCCTTCATGCAAGTGTGAACAGACCTCAAAACAGCCTCCAAAAGGCTCCTATGCTGCCTCTTTTCCATGTTTTCATGTTTCCTACCTGCGGCCCAATCAAGGTAATAACAATAAAGGTAATAAATTTGAGTTATCTTCCTCCTCTAGCGGGTCCTTTTCTTCAAGTGTGTGTTTCAAAATGGATGAGTAAAATGAATCTCCTTCACCCTCTATTTATACACAAATTAGGGGGCTCCACGAATTCATTTTAAGAGACATGTATCTTCGATGAATTCCTCAAGCCTAAATGATTTTGGTTGTCCATAATTAATTGTCATCTTCAAAAATTCATTTATCCACTTCTACAACTCGGAATTCGACAATTCTCATAGTGTTCGATTCTCCTTTCCACCCTCTATCGTCTCATTCCATCACATGTATAAATTTGCTCCTGGAAATTCCTAAAATGCAATTTGATGCAAAACCCCATACTTGGGTTCCAAGCCCACAAGTGACCCTTGTGGCGCTTTTCCCTCCAAACCCTGAACCCTAGGGCTTAGAGTACCTCCCAATCTACACAAATCAACACCAGTGTCGCATAACATTGAATCCCCTCCATCGGAACTTCTTTGATCTAGAAATTAAAACAAAGTTATGATGTCTCCCTCTTCTGATGGGCTCCATAGCACTTGGGTGCTCGACCTTGGTTTGTGCCCTTGGTTCTTTGGGCCCTCAAAACCAAACACCATTGACACATTGGAACTTCTCTCATTGGGATCTTTTCAAAAATGCAATTTAAAAAATGGGTCTGACATTTTCGACCTCTGATATTCAACATAGCACCTAGGTGCTCCACCTTTTCTACGCCCTTGGTCCCCTTAGTTCTCATGATCAATTGTTAAGAACATCAAAGCCCCTCTATCGAATCGAAATTTTATAAAATAATTTAAATAGGGAGTTACAAAATCTCTTTCCTTTGAATTTCTGACCTCTGAAATGATGTCACACTGACATCATCATCTCCACATGGAGCCTCCTTAGTGGTGACACGTGTCACCTAGATTTTCCCTGTGCTGCCACGTTTCCACCAGATGGACACATCACGATGGCGTCATTTTCCTCATCAGCTCCTTAGAACCAATTATCTACTGCCATGTGTCCTGTCTTGAGGAGAGAGAAAGGGTCCCTGGGGTCCTTGGATTTTCAATGATTTCCTTTGTTTTTCCCCTTCTTAGCGATGTTAGCGCATATAAAGAATTATATTTTTAAAGGGTTACAAGGTCCTGATCTCTGATGTCCCAAAATGATTGACCCTCCAAGATTCGGGTTCCGATGTGCCCTCTACTCCGATGTTGAGTCTTCCAGTATCGGGCCCCAATATACCTTCCTTTTCTTCCAATATTAGGCTTCGATATTCCTTTCTTCCCATTCTTCTGATATCGGGTTTTGATGTGATCGACTCCCGAATTTTGGCACTCCCCTTTTCATTTATGCCTCCAATATTTTGGAACTTTCTTTTTCGGATCTCCTTTGAATTTAGGCTCTCAAAAATTTGGGTCTCCCATCTGATATTGGCCCCTGATATGCTGAGCCTTCTCTGAAATGTTCATTCGATGTGCTGCCTTTCCCTTTTGATTTCCCTTTGAATAACCAAGACTACATCTTTTCCTTGTTATATCATGGATGGAAAATAGGACCATTCGAAAAAAATACAAGTATTACTAATACAGTAGTACTAGTAACTAGGAAGCTAAGAAGAAGAAGAAAGGGAAGAAAAACAAGAATAAAATTAATCAAGGGGCAACCAAGCAACCATTCTTATGAATGAAATTAATGTTGGTAAATATTCAAAGCCCCATAAAATTAAATTCCCTTGCAAGATTTGCAAGGCTCGCCATCTTCTTCGAGATTTATCTAGTATTACCAAATTATTGGAAGTGTGATCCACGGGCTCACATAATCCCTTTTTGTCAACCTGTTATAGACAATTTTGTGCCTTACAGCAACAAGCATGAATTGTCAATAATCCAAGGGATCCAAAGTTCCCTAAACATGATGTTCCTACCCCTAGAGGAACAAGGTCAACAAACCAACAGCTCTCAGATCAGTTCTCCACCTGAAAACACTCAAAAACAAGCAATCCTTAAATCAAAGCAGGTGCTCCACTAGGTTTCTGCACTGAAACTCAGTTGCTCCATGGTGTACCTGCGTTGCAAAGCAAGTGGAACAAAGGCCACCTGCGCTGAGCGAGATGGGACAAGTGGCACACTGAGTCATTTCTCTGGAATCTTCCAAAAATGACACTTGGATCAGGTATTTCGCCTTGTGATGAGTCAGAGGCTCTGTTTCTCCAAGTGGAAGCAAGGTTCTCCAAGTGGACTCAAGAACTGAATATCAACTAAAGATTAGCTGAAGAGAGAGAGGACACAAGGCAGCTACACATCAGTTGCAATCTGACTCATCCTTTCTCAATTCATCTATATATTGAGCTCTCTCCTATGAGCTCAGGAGGCGGGAATTTTGTGCAAAGTAATGATATGTTGTTGGTTTCACTATAGAGCTATTGGGTAATTGTTTGAGAGAGGTGAAGAGGAGAAATTCTTTCTGCTGGGAGGTGTTGCTGGATTGGAGCCTTCAATGGTTGTAATACTCTCAGAACCTTTACTTCTTCATTAATAAAAGCTATTGAGGTTCTTCTATGTGCTCTTGTTTCAATAATATATTGTGATAATTGCATGTTTGGTTTACACTAATCCTTGAACCAGTTATGATTGCATGCCTCTTGTAGTTTCCTTCTTTGTCATTTTGCAGGATCTCATTGTAGCTGGGCCAGCAAAAGAGCAAGGAGCTAGGAGCAAGCGGCCAAAGAGAAGAGTTTGGATTCGACATTAAGCGCAAGGCAACGGTTAGTGCATTTCTCCACTCTCTTTTGCTTTCATAAAGAAGTAAACCTTCAGTGGTTTTCCTTACAGTTGTTGCTAAGGTAATATCACCCTTAGAGTGGGATAGGGTCATCCGAGTCGGATACTTTTCCCTACAACAAACTGGCGACTCCGCTGGGGATCGTATCCGTTTGATTGTGTTTGTAGTATTTTGCTATTCAGTTCCTGAACAAAAGAGTACCAAATCGAAAAGCTTTTGACTATATCAAAAGCGAAGTAGAGGGCAGCTACTCTATCTCATTCCTGAGCAAGTTCATGATTTGAGGAGCTGATGTACAAGGATCCTTGTAAGCTCTTAGTGATAGCTTTTCACCTTCCTTATCATCCCTTTGAGTGTGCTTGACTAATTGCTTCTGATTTGAGCAAAAACTGTGCATTTTTGAGAAAATTATGACCCGGAAACTGTGAAAACGCAACTCTCGTTTTCCAAAGCAGGTAGTACACAGGCTACCTGCTTTGCAACGCAGGTCCCGAAGGGGCTACCTGCGCTGAGAGCCAGATTGGCTGTGCAGCACCTGCGTTGGCCCAAATTTGCCTAGTGCATTTGGGGTTTCCTCCCTTTCTCTTGCATGTTTTCACTTAGATTTTGCTGCTAGGTGTCAGTCTTGTACCTGTTCTGAAACCAACATTACTTGCCATCATTCTGCCTCTGTTATATAACGAAATTGTACTTGTTCTTTTGTATTTCTTAATCATTTACAATTTCCCATAACGAAGAGTAAACTAGTCTTGCTTTTGGCCTCTTAGATCTGAACCTGTGTTAGGCATTTTGTTGGTCTAAAGAGTTAGCTTGTTTGCTGTCCTTAGCTGATTAGTCATTTTACTTTCGTCATTATGGTTTGATTTCACGCATTTCCAGTGATTAAGCAAGTAAATCTTAAGGTGTCTTTTGATTTTGGACAAGCTTGTTTGTTTTCACTTTAAATCGAAATCAAAGTTATATAACAACTTTCTTTTTGTAACCCATCTACATTAAGAAAGGGAAAAGAAAATACATGCATTGTGCATTTTGCATTTGACTGTTTCCTTGACGATTTAGGAAAAATTTGCATTTAGTGTGTGCTCTATGATCTGTGTGAAAAGATTTGCCTTTCTTTTCCCCCAGTAGTTAAGGTTTTCAAAGTTGAAAGATTGAAAAGTTTGCTTCTCATCTTAGACTGCATTCAGGAATTTGTTATATACATCTCGTGGTGATCCTTAAAGGCAAACTGCTAAGCAAGATCAACATTAAAATAAATCCAATTTACATAACAACGCTTTGTAACATAACGCAAACACATAGAGGTCTAGGTAGAGACGTGTTCCGGCGTCGTTAAACATAGTGACTGTCGATCTCTACGAAGGTGGGTGATTCCTCCTGAGAGTCGGTGGCACTAATACGGACTTGTGCTCCCACGTACCGTCGAGTATATATTGGGAGACCCCTATAGGCAATTATCCTTTATCCATAGGAAGCCGTGTCGGCCGCCCTACTGATCGCGATGCAGTGAACACAGCATTCACGAAGATCGACCACCCGTACCGTAAAACGTATTCTGTGGTTTCGTGAAAAGTTTGGCACACCCTCTGCCTAGAACTCCAGAGAAGTTTCTTTTGGCCTTTTTCAAACTCTATAACTGAAAAAGTCCATCCGAGCATTTGTCACTTCGGGCTCGTTAAAACATCGAAGGCGACTAGAGTCATCTTTAGCTTTTTCTCGACTCTTAAAACATGAAAAAGCAAGTTTGTGTCTAAAAGCGTCGTTAATAAAATTTATTTTAAACGGAACATAATCACCTGTTATTCCCACGTTGATCTTTCAGTTGAAAAGTATGGAGCCCACCAACCAAGGAAGTAACCTTGGTGGAAGTCCAAATCCCTTCTCCTCTTGGGGAGATGTTGGTGCGCCTCATATGGCCACATTGTCACTTCCAGGATTGACAATTGGCCTACCTGTATGGCTCTTTTCAACTAATGTAGTCCAGATCGCCACTAATCTTGAGCAGTCGAATCAACAGTCAGACCAGTCTAGAACTACCCACCAGCCTTCCACTTCTTACAATACTTCCTCTGATCCTTCATCTTTGCAAGGTAGAGCTGGCAAAATTCAGCCTCCCATGGAGAAGAAGGAAAAGAAGAAGAAAATAGAAAAGAAGCAGAAGGGGCCTATGGCGAAGGCGACTGGGGGCAGGCAGAAGACAGCTGACAAAAACCCACACACTGCACCGACCGGGCCTAAATCGCCATGTGTCATTTGCAAAGGGGCCCACTTCCATCATGATTGTCCTTGTATTCCCCGGATACTAAGGGACTGGTCCCCAAGGTTGCACAATCCGGTAGCATCAACCTCTGGTAGTCATGTTGATTACAGTCCGTCAACTAGCGAGAGTGAAGGACGAAGAGGGAGACCAAGATCGCCCTGTATGTTGTGTGAAGGCGATCACGCCATCCACCGATGTCCATTCTTAGATGAGGCAAAGAGAGTTTTGGAAGATCGTCCGGTTTCACCGTTACGACTTCCTCCTGGATACCAAAAACTCGCGCCTAATCCCTCGATAGTTGAAAATCCAGCTGACCCGCTCAAGTGGTCAGCTGAAGTGTCTGTCATTGAGAATGAACCTGCTGAATCCAGACCAGACGAAAGTCTAAATGTCGAAACGGCAGTTGACCCGGTTCTTCCTTCAGAGGTTTCATCCTCAAATGACACCGTCATTGAAGATTTATCTTCAAATGACACCCTCACCGAAGAGGATAAGGATGACACCGTCCATATTCTTTTCATCAACATAGACTCTGATGAGCATCAGGGCAATGCGCCCATTCCTTTATCGCAGGAAGGAACATCGTCAGGGTCGTATCCGGCCGTATATTCGGTCCCACCACCAAGCAACCTAGTTGTATCCTTTGATTGGAATCAACTAGGCAGACCCCGGTTACCAGCCAGTATCCCATTCAGAATCATAGTCCAAATCTACAGAATGGTGATGGCTGGAACTATCATTGATGAAGGGGCATCTGTGAGTATCCTTTCCTCTATTGCTTGGAAAGCACTGGGTTGCCCGACGCTTTTACCTGAGATGAGAAATCTATCAGGTTTTGATAAAGGAACCAGTCACCCGTTAGGGATTCTCCCCAATGTTCCAATTACATTGAAAGGGAAGACAGTTCATATGAACATCATGGTCGTCCAGGGACCCTTGGTTTATAACTTACTCCTTGGACGAGACTATATATATTGCATGGAGGCAATAGTGTCCTCGCTCTTTAGAGTCATGTGTTTTCCGCACGAAGGAAGAATGGTCAAGCTCGTAGACCAACTTTCATTTCCAGGATCATGCATCGCAAATATTCAAATACCATCCCTTAACGGTTCATTCGCTCAAGGAATGCCACCACCCCCGGTTCTACTTCCCGATGAATGCGAGTAATTCGGAAAGAAAGAACTGGGACCCAGGGGGCATGCACCCTGGCCTGCCTTGGGCAGAGAAAACCTTGGGTATAAAGTTAATTTCCGCAGAAGAATGGACTAGTCCGTACCCCGTCCGAAAAAGGAAGAAAGGGTTGTTCTAGAATAAAATTCTTTTGTCAAAATTATGTGAAGCGGAAGAATCGCTCCCTTTGTCTAAAAAAGTAGGCTTCCTAAGGAGGAGATCCATTTGTGGCAGCAAGTAGCCACCATCTTTGAATGTCAGGCCTCACCCATTAAAACAATATGTTTTGAAAGAGAGTAGGGGCAGTCTCCAAAGAAAGAGATGAAATTGTTGAAACAAGTAGTCACCATCCTTAGCAACCTAATGATAGACATCGCCGAAAAGAGAGTTTAGTTTGCGGCAGCAAACAAAACCATTTTTCGGATAATAAGTAAGAGGACAGAATCTCGAAATTATACTTTATACCTGGGGGCATGCAAACCTTTTGGAGTGCAAGCACGGGACGACTATTTATTTTTTAAATTTTTAGGTCCTCCCTTTAAACTCGTAGGTCTAACCCGTTAAACTCGTAGGATTAGCCGTTTCCAGCTTGCATAAAGAAAGGATGAAAGGCAAAAGTTAAAACCTGCCAAATTGGAGTAATTAGTGAGGTATCGCTCCTTAAATTAGATTACCTCACCTAAGGCATTCCTTGTATTAAGACTGGTATAAATTGAGCAAGGTTTGAACGCATTCAAGCTCGTTAAAAAATGAACTGCCCCTTAAATTTTAAGGGACATATGCCTCGTCTGCATTATTATGCTGGGGGCATCCATAATTCGAGCAGTTTTTGTATAGAGTTCATGCTCGTTAAAAAATAAACATAAATTGTGAGCAATCTTTCCCTACAGTTCAAGCTCATCCAGAAAAAATGAACCGGTAAATATCATTGAGAAAAGTAACCTTTGAAAGCCATATTAAAAGCCCTTGGTCGTGTTTATATGCCATCACCTCCATCCGTTCATTTGGCCAATCGTTCATCTCCATATGTTTGTTTACCCATTTTGAGGAATAGCTGCAAAGAGTGATTTCACTTAGCCATCCTTGTGACACTGCCGTGATTGGAAAATTCCAACCTGTACCTGGAATCTGCTGCTATCCCTGTTTATCACTCGTTCCTCAAAAGACGAGTCTTCTTTGAGCTCTTTTCACTGACTCGTAAAATATGAAAAGTTTGCCGAGTTTTGGCCTTCCAGCTCGTTAAAAGGACCGGAAGAGCTATCCCTCCTCTAGATTTTAATCTTTTTGGACCTGAGGGATTATTGCACAAAAATATCGAGCGCTTGTTTTGTTCGGCTCGTTAAAGAAATCGAAAATTCATCCCTTTTGTATTGTTTTATACTTTTTCGGACTTAAGGGATTAGATGACGAAAAAGGAATTTTGGAGTTAACTTTCCGTACCTTTTCAGACTCTCTAAAAATGAAAAGGACCGAGTTTTCCTTGTCGTTAGACTCGTTAAAATGATTAAATAGCGACAAACTTGTCTTTAGACGAGAACGAGTTTCCCTATCGCTAGGCTCGTTAAAACATAGCGATGGGCTTGCCCGAAGGGCAGGTTATAGAACAAGCATATGTTATCCTCCTCAAGCTTGACAAAAATAAAGAGGTACCGGTCAGCAATGACTGGGGAAAAATTGGGAGAACCTCACAACATTAATGGTAGCAAGTCGCTCTTGAACATGACACTTTGTCCTCCGTATCACATCGGGTTGGGTTGTTTCATTCACCGGTCTCATAACCATGGTCCTCACCACACCATCCACAATTGGGGTAATGCTACCAATCCATCACATCAGTGTGGCTATATGTTCTAGAGATGTGGTTCTGCAAAGAGTCAACCGTGTCCCATCCACTGCCATACATTATCCTTCATCCATTTCATGACCGCCACCCTGAATCATACATCACAGTTTGTTTTCACCTCATCACAATCACTAGCTCCATTCCGTGTCACTAATGTGGGATTCATTAAGGCCCTCCTTTGACGGTTCGCTCCTTGTCGACGTCAGCTCATTATCCAAGGAGTTGATCTAGGAACACCCCCTTCAGTACTTTGAAGCTTGCATGCCTCAATGGCAAGTTTCTCACTTCCGGCGACAGGTATACATCAATGACCTTCGACCAGAAGATTTTGCATGGTGGTCGACGCCAAGTCCTTTATTCCCACCATGTGAAGTGTACTGCCGTACCTTGAGGGTCATCATCCTTATCGGTGATTCCTCTCGCGCTTGTTAACGGTTTACATCATTGACCGGTAATCAAGCGATGTCTTTCCATGTTCGACTTCAAAAAATTCTCACATGGATCGACTTGTACATCGAGTGAAGATCGGAAGAGATTGAAGACCCCGGATCTAGTTTCATCCATCCGGGCTGCGATATATATTCAGGACATAAAGACATTTGATATGTACATCATTACAGCAGATGATCATCCTTCTCAAAGGATGATAATTTCAGCAGAGAATTATCAGTCTACAATCAGACGATCGTCTGTTCTATGTACCAAAATGTATTTATAAAGCTGAGCATGGGAATGCCCGCCTCAGCTAGATCATGAAAATGTATGAAAAATAATGTATTGTATTGTATCTCATTACAGGACACTTCTCAGCTGATTGAATGAACTTCGGATCCTCTCAATAAAGCATTTCACCCGATAAACGACCTCATACTTTAGGGGGCATCTGTTATAGACAATTTTGTGCTTACAGCAACAAGCATGAATTGTCAATAATCCAAGGGATCCAAAGTTCCCTAAACATGATGTTCCTACCCCTAGAGGAACAAGGTCAGCAAACCAACAGCTCTCGGATCAGTTCTCCACCTGAAAACACTCAAAAACAAGCAATCCTGAAATCAAAGCAGGTGCTCCACTAGGTTTCTGCGCTGAAACTCAGTTGCTCCATGGTGTACCTGCGTTGCAAAGCAAGTGGAACAAAGGACACCTGTGCTGAGCGAGATGGGACAAGTGGCACACTGAGTCATTGCTCTGGAATCTTCCAAAAATGACACTTGGATCAGGTATTTCGCCTTGTGATGAGTCAGAGGCTTTGTTTCTCCAAGTGGAAGCAAGGTTCTCCAAGTGGAATCAAGAACTGAAGATCAACTAAAGATTAGTTGAAGAGAGAGAGGACACAAGGCAGCTACACATCAGTTGCAAGCTGACTCATCCTTTCTCAATTCATCTATATATTGAGCTCTCTCCTATGAGCTCAGGAGGCGGGAATTTTGTGCAAAGTAATGATATGCTGTTGGTTTCACTATAGAGCTATTGGGTAATTGTTTGAGAGAGGTGAAGAGGAGAAATTCTTTCTGCTGGGAGGTGTTGCTGGATTGGAGCCTTCAATAGTTGTAATACTCTCAGAACCTTTACTTCTTCATTAATAAAAGCTATTGAGGTTCTTCTATGTGCTCTTGTTTCAATAATATATTGTGATAATTGCATGTTTGGTTTACACTAATCCTTGAACCAGTTATGATTGCATGCCTCTTGTAGTTTCCTTCTTTGTCATTTTGCAGGATCTCATTGTAGCTGGGCCAGCAAAAGAGCAAGGAGATAGGAGCAAGCGGCCAAAGAGAAGAGTTTGGATTCGACATTAAGCGCAAGGCAACGGTTAGTGCATTTCTCCACTCTCTTTTGCTTTCATAAAGGAGTAAACCTTCAGTGGTTTTCCTTACAGTTGTTGCTAAGGTACTATCACCCTTAGAGTGGGATAGGGTCATCCGAGTCGGATACTTTTCCCTACAACACAACCTCTAGAGATCATGCAGATGAGAAAATATCAACTAGTGATAATAAGGTTCTCGGGAATAAAGGTAAACATAAGTTTCCTTGTAGGTTATGTAAAGTGGATCATCAAATTCACCTTTTCCCTTATATGGATGAAGCATCCAAAGTTTTGGAAATCCTTACTACTTATCACCAGCAACTTCCAACTAGCTATCAAAATATTTCCCCCAATCCTCCATTATTTGATGAAGATATTGAACCGATTTCAATCAATCCAACTCTCTTTGAACGTGAATCCCATGAGTATTTTCCCAACCAACCATTGGTTGATAAAATGGTTGACTCGATTCAACCTACATTTGATCCTTGTTACAGGTCCATTTGGGAACATCACTCCCATCATTCAGATTAGTACTTTTAGGGCTCATAAAACCCTAATTTTGTTGCTACATGCCCTAGACAAGTCATCACATTGAATTCCAACATTCTTGAGAGTTTCTTGGCCTGAAGACATCCTGAAATGACTCCTTGAGGGACCAGCGCAGCCTTGGTCAAGGGCAAGTGCGCTGCAAAGCACTTAGGCCCATTCAAGCATGCTCTACAGAGCACCTAGGCCCACTTTGACCTACGTTGGGCGAGATTGGTGGGCTCCAGTATTGCAGCAATAATGCTGCAACTCCTGGGACTCCCTTCTTTACTTTTATCAACCCGGTAGTTTGTAACAAACTTGGAAGTGACGGTGTTGTATGCACAAGTACTAGCTCTTGCCGCAGCTGTCACTTGGTCAGATGGCACAAGTCCACTAGGGGCTTAAGCCAAATTCTATGAGCTCTTAGAACAAGCTTTTTAACTGATGGATGAAAGCTAACTCAAAGGAAGCTAATCTACTTGCGGAAAGAAACTGAAAGCCAAAAGGTAACGCAAACCCTAGCAAACCCTAATTCTACCAGCTAGTCCTATTGATGCAAAGGAGAGAATGATAACTACTGGAAGGGATGCCATTACTTCTATGAAGGTAAAATACATGTGTCTAGACTACCTCTACCTAAAGAAAACATCTTTTTGTATTTTTGAATAAGTTATTAGAATTATCATGCATGTGCTTTTAACCGGATTTTTACTGTGCAGGGGTGGATCAAGGAGGAGAAATTCTTGGAAAAGGTTGGGAAGGCTCAGAGAGGGTCTAAGGAGTCCCTAACACCCTTTCAAAGAGTCTCACAAAATTTGGCTATCAAGAAACCTCATTTGTGAGCTTCTACAGGAAGTCTGCAGGGGTTCTACAGGATGTTCAGAGATTTCTACAGGATGCTCAGAAATTTCTACAGGATGTTTAAAAAGTGGATTTTAGAGGATGGGTGAGTGAGGGAAGATGCATGAATGGATAGGGAGGTATGATAGGGGCCTGGAGTGACCCAGGGACTGGTGGATGGAGTGGTGAGACGGTGTAGAAAGCTGACTTGGCTTAAATAAGGCTAAGACAATGATGGAGTAAGAAGGTAGGGTTACGTGGGAAAAAGGACAGGTGTGAGACGAGGAACCTAGCTAGGAGATGGAACAAATGGCTCTGGTGAAGCTTAGGCGGATGAGAGAGTGGTAGAGATGCCCTACATGGTGTACATTTAACCGAATCAACAAAATCTTACAAATAATCAAAGTCCTAGCTAATCTAATCTAACTGTCAATAAAAACGAATGAACAGCAGCTTTATTTGAAAATAAAACCATGGACATCAATCATGCAAAGAAACATTTCAGAGATCTGAACCCATAACTAACTTCTGCAAATGAAAACAGTACACTAAGGATTGCATGGTCAAGCAAGCTAGTGTTTATGTTGGGGCAGCACTATTTCTTCAATTCCAGCCCCTGATCCAATAAGAATGAGGTGAAACTGAGAGTGTTGTTGACCCTTTTCTTGGAGATTTTTTCCTCTTATTATCCTACCAATCTATTTTAAACATCTGAAGCAATTATATTCATAAACAGTGACCTATTTAACTAACACAACTAAATCTGCCCAACAGAAATACGTTTCAAATGCATAAAAGGAAAACAATGATGCATAAAGGAAAGGTAACAGTACAAAAAAGGAAGCCCTAGGCTCTTAGGTTGGGCCCAACCCCAAGAGCTATGGCTCATATAGAAAACTCAGAGTTGATATAAAATCGGACTGCTTCTCATTATCAAAAAATAGTCATAAGTCAAGAGTTATGCCAAAATGGCTACAAGAGAACAAAGTAAAGCTAATAGCACTGTAGTGAAAAATATGCAATGGTTTCAAAAATTCCCTTACGAAGGCTGAGGCCTTAAGAGGGCCCTAGCTGGCCTCCTAAATCTATGGGACTTGGCTGTCCAAACTGTGAGTAGACAGCCCCTTCCAAAATCTGCTTGGCTGCCTTCTAGATCCGGTTTTGGTGGCCTTTGGAGCTCAGAGTTGGGGGTGAAGATCCCGAGGAATGGCTATTTAATGCCATAGACAACCCCCCTATGAATCCTCACCCCAAGCTTGGCTGTCTTCTAGCCCATGATTGCTCAGTTTTGCTCTAACATGTGCCAAAAAAACCTGAAATGAGCATGTGTTAGCCACCTAGGAAGAGTGACTACCCTTATTCATAGAAATGACATAAACATACTAAAAAATAATGCATAAGCTATGAAAAATGAAGGATTGAACAAGGCCTGAACAAGGATAATTAGGCAAAATGAGCCCAATAGGTTACCCAATTTGGGGGCTCATCAGAGATTGAGCGAAATCTTCATAGGGTTGTGAAAATATTCTTTAATTATAGACCATTCTAGAAGATTCCCACCTCTTATCCTCTCCTATGAGCTCAAAATTGGATAGGGAATTAATCAAATAACCTCCTATCCTCTCATCCCTTCCTCCATGGAAACTAACTCCCAAATTGGAAATTCATTCAATGCCCAATTTATGAAAAGCCCACCTCCATTTCCCTATAAATTGAGCACTCATCATAGTGATCAGGGGCTAGACTTTGAGAATTTGTAAGGAGATACTGTTGGTGTGAGATTTGAGATTGTAAGCAAGTATTGGTATGTTGGTGGAGTGTTGCGCTTTTGGTGTGATGAAGGATGGAACTCAAGCTGTATGAGTGACATGGGATCAGACTTCTTGGTTGTAACTCTTCCTTATACTTAATAAAGTTATTTACACCTTTTTCCATATTCTTTTCTTTATGTATGACGATTATATGTGTAAATGCTTTCGATTCCATTTGCTTATAGTAGATAGATCTCTTTCTTTGATTGGTTTTTTGTCCTCTGTTAATGATTGCAGGTACTTATCAAGCGGATTGAGTTCGAGAAGGAGAAACGGGAGCCATTCAAAGGAGACAAAGGAAAACAAAAGATAAAAAGTAGGTTCCTTGTCTTATTTATCTTCTATAGGAAAGGTTAAACTCTTTAAATCTGTTGTTCTAGGTGTACCTACCTACCTAGGGAAATTGTATTTATCTGTAGATGTAAAATTCACATAACAAATTGGCGACCATACTTGGGAACGACCATCGTTCTGAGTAGTTTATCCTCATCATATTAAACCCTAGTAGACTTTACTTGCTTTCATTGATCTTATTTCAGTCTTTTTGAAGTGTTTTTGGTCAAAAAATTGAGGTTAGATGTCTTTTAATTGGCCTCTCTAGCACTAGCGCAGGCTTGGTCAAGGGACAGTGCTCTGTAGGGCACCCTTGGCTTAGAGACAGTGTTCTGCAGCACAGTTACTCCCACTCTGACCTGCGTTGATCCTCCTTAAGCTTAAAAACCCATCTTTGGCTTGGATTTTTCCAATTTTGCTTCTGAAGTTGTTTGTTTAAAGATCAATGTTTCTATGGTTTTGAAATCAACTTGTATCTCTTCTCCTAGCCCTACTTTTACCTTGATTGTTTAGTGTTTCTTAAATATTTCTTTATCATTATCACTTCATTGTCAAAGTTAGATTATAGTCGATTAATCTTTTTTCAAAAGAAAGTGTCGTAAAAGTCTTCATTTCTTTCGAAAAGTAACTGCCATAAAATATTCGTTCTTGCAAAAAGATTGATTGATTGTATGTGCATTAGTTTCCTTTTGTTCATATTAACATTAAGGGAATTGGAAAGAAAAAATTGCAACGTGCATTGAAAATGTTTGAGTGTGCTTATAGGAATAGTTTAGGGAAATTGCATTAAATGTGCTCTTTGTTCTTTGATTAAAATAATATGATTTCTCTATCCCTTACTAGCTATGGTTTTCATTGTTAATTGAATGAAATAATGTTTCTCATGTTAGTTTCATTCTAGGAATTGCAAACATGCATCACGTGGTGAACCTTGAAAGTAAAATTCTTAAGAAGATCAACTTAAAAGTTATCTCAATTAACCTAATGGAGCATTGTAACTTAACGCATAACATTTAGAGATTTAGGCTAGAGATGTGTTCCAGTGCCGTTAAACATAGCAGTTGTTGCTAACTTGTTTGCAATACATTCCAAGTGTGATACCTCATTCCATGTACATGAGTATATCATAGCTCGTCCATGTACCTTTGGGTATATAGGGCGGTGTTACAGTACTTAAAGTATAGAGGAATCCTCTCACTATGCGGTTTCGCATTAGACAGCGCTAACAAGGATTGGGTCTCCACGTACTTTCAGGTATATATGGGAGGACTACATTAGGTTTCTATCCATCCTTAGGTAACCGAGTCGGTCGCCTTGTATAATGTGATACACCGAACACAGAATTCAGGGAGATTTCTTGCACGTATGTTAAGTCCTTGGTTCACTGAGGTAGTATATTGCAGTTCACAGTTGCTTGGTAATCCTTTTGCCTAGATTATCCTTCTTTTGTTTTGTTATGTTATTTTGATTAAAATAAAATTAATTGACTGCGGATAACATCCTCCATGCTCACTCCTTAGTTGATCTTAGGTTGATACATATGGCAACAACTCTAAAGTTCATCGATCAAGGAATTCCTTCTGATGGGAATCCTAGTCCTTTTCCTCCTTTTGGAAATATTGGTGCTCCTTATATGGCTACATTGTCCCTTCCGGGACTTACCATTGGCTTGCCAATATGGGTTTTCTCAACTTCCTTGGCCCCACAACTGAATATTCCTCCAACTGGACAAAATCAACATCAAGTTGATCCTAAAGTTGACCTTTTGCCTTCTTCCTCGGTTTTTTCTTCCTCCCCTTCTTCCTCTTCCCCTGGTGAAAGTATTGACACTAGTAACCAGGTGGCTAAGAAGAAGAATAAAGGAAAGAAGAAAAAGAAGAAAATTCGGTAGGGGGGAAACCAAGCAACCATTGTTTGAATGCAACTTCTGATGAGAAACTGTTCAATAAACCTCACAAAGTTCGAAATCCATGCAAATTTTGTACGGGAGACCATCTTCTTCGAAATTGTCCTGACATTCCTCAGATCTTAGAGCAATGGCCTTCTCATTCACATCATCATGTGTCATCAACTTATGGAGATCATGTTGGTGACACACCATCAACTAGTGGTAGTAAAGTTCATGGAAATAAGTGTAAAATTAAGTTTCCTTGTAGGTTATGTGAAGGGAATCACCCCATTCACTTTTGTCCCTATCTAGATGAAGCCAAAAAAGTGTTGGATAACCATCCTGCTTCTTCGCAACGACTTCCATCTGGTTACACAAGACTCTCCCTTAATCCTTCACTAGTTGATAAAGTGATTGGCCCAAATCAATCATCGGTCAAACCCACTCTCTCTGAATGTGAATCCCATGAGTCTATACCTGACCCATCACAGGTCA
Organism: Pinus tabuliformis; assembly: GCA_031772625.1. NCBI lineage: Eukaryota > Viridiplantae > Streptophyta > Pinopsida > Pinales > Pinaceae > Pinus > Pinus tabuliformis. The sequence continues at coordinate 410,737,357 of CM062806.1, read as the reverse complement.
AGGAAACAATTGACCCAATTTCACCTTCAGTTAATTGTACCTTTCCTATAGAGAGTGAGTATGATATCACTCATGTTCTTTTCGTTTCTTCAGATTGCAATGAGCTTGGGGGAAATCCTCCTGTTCCATCAAGACAGGAGGAAAATCCTCCCATTCTCGTAACTCAAGGGGGTAATTCTCATGTTCTTACGCTACCTCCCCCAAGTAGTCTGGTCACTTCCTTTGATTGGAATCAACTGGCAGGATGTCATCTTCCTTCTTATGGGCCTTTCAAGATCATAGTACGGGTTTTTAATATGATTGTACCTGACACTATTATAGATGAAGGTGCATTAGGGATTATTCTTTCTTCCACTGCTTGGAAAGTGCTCGATTCATCGCCACTTGTGCCTGTTACCCAGAATCTGTTGACTTTTAACAGAAGAACCAGTCAACCATTAGGGATCTTTCTTAGGTTGCCTATTACTTTGGGAGGAAAAATTGTTTATATCAATGTGATGGTAGTCCCAGGCCCTTTATATTACAATTTACTTCTTGGTCGCAACTATGTTTATGACATGGGATCTATTGTTTCAACACTTTTTCGATTGATGTGTTTCCCACGTGAAGGTAGAATTGTCACCGTTGACCAGCTTTCATTTCCCGGTGCAAATATGGCTTTTAGTCAGCCATATTCCCTAAATGCTCCTTTTGTCCCAATGGTATCTGCCCCACCACGGGTCAATTATGTGGCAACCCGTTCCATGCCTTCATCAACTGATGATCAATTTTGTGATGTTGTACATTATGTACTGGGGGCGTTGGAACCAAATCTCAAATTCCTTGTTATGGATCCCTTCTAGATCATTTTTCTCCCATATGATGAGAACCTCTTGGAAGTCATGACCTCTTATGGGTCGTGAATAAGGAATATGAGCATAGTTCCTTGCCTTGTGTCAAGCTCGTTAAAAATGAAAAAACGAATATGAGGATAGTTCCTTGTCTTGTGTCAACCTCATTAAAAAATAAAACAGAAGGTATGAGCATAGTTCCTTGTCTTGTGTCAAGCTCGTTAAAAAATGAAACAAAGAATATGAGGATAGTTCCTAGTCTTGTGTCAACCTCGTTAAAAAAATGAAACAAGGAATATGAGGATAGTTCCTGATCTTGTGTCAACCTCACTAAAAAATGAAAAAAGGAATATGAGGATAGTTATTTTACTGTGTCAACCTCATTAAAAAATGAAATAGATCCCAAAGCATAGTTCCTTGTCTTGTATCAAGCTCGTTAAAAAATGAAACAAGGAATTTGAGCAGAGTTCCTTGTCTTGTGTCAATCTCATTAAAAAATGAAACAAGGTCCCCTGGAGCAAAGTTCCCATTCGATTCTTTCATTAGATCTCGTAAAATCCCAGTCAAGTCTTTCACTTGATCTCATTATGAACCTTCATTCCATCCACTTCATAGCCACAAGTAGTCAACTTAAGTGAATGCAATGAAGCTTGGGGGGCATGCACCTAGAATCGAGTCATCATGTTGGGGGCATGTAAACCAATCTCAAGCATAGTTTTTGTTTCAAGCTTGTGTAAAAATGAAATTGAATCCAAGCATAGTATTTCATTTCAAGCTTGTGTAAACATGAAACTGAAGCCAAGCATAGTTTTTCATTTCAAGCTTGTGTAAATATGAAACTGAATCCAAGCATAGTTCCCTATGGTTCAAGCTTGTGTAAAAATGAACCCATCTCCATTTTAATCCTCGTGATTGCCATTCTATCAACATCTTCCATCCGATGAGCCTTAGTTTTTCTCCTTCCATCATCACTATCTTCTTGGTTGATCATACCCCTTCACTTGGTTGTTTTACCCTTTTGAGGAAAAGTTGCAATGAGTGGTCTTATTAGCCAGCCTCTTCACATAAATCAACATGTTTTGAGAAGTTCCAACATCACCGAAACCAGTTTCTATCCTAGACGCCACTCGTTCCTCAAAATGGAGTCCTCTTTAAGCTCTTTTCAGACTCACAAAATATGAAAATATTTTTGAGCGCTTGTCCTTTTCAGCTTTTAAATGGATTGGAAACGACATCTACTCAGTATAAGTTTAACCCTTTTCTAGATTGAGATAGATTATTTACAAAAAGGGAATACGTTGATCAAACATGGTCAATAGGTTCTCTCTTGTATTATTTTACACTTTTTCGAACTTGAGAGATAAACTTACGAAAAAGAACTTGTGGAGTTTTCTTTTTGTCCCTTTTCAAACTCTCTAAACATGAAAAGAACTGAGTTATCATTGTTGTTAAACTCGTTAAAACATCAAATAGCGACAAACTTGTCCATCATGATAAGACCGAGTTTCACCTTTGCTAGACTCATTAAAACATCAGGTAGCGATGGATTCACTCGAAGGGTGGAATTATACAACAAGCATATGTTATCCTCCTCAAGCTTGATAAAAAATAAAGAGGTATTGATCAGCAATGACTAGGGAAAATGGGAAAAGGGGTAAACCACTTTATGGCAGCAGGTCGCTCTTGAACATGACACTTTCACTTCATCTCTATGACTACCTGGGTTGGGTTATTTGCTTGATGGTTATCATACCTATGGTCTATCATACCATCCATTACTTTGATTTTGGGTCAATGCTACCAATTCATTTAGTGTCACCGACATGTTCAAGAGAAGTCACTCAGCTAAATTTCATCGTTTCAAATACTCATAAACCTTCATTTTCATGATCGCCATTCCTGAACCTTGTGTCCTCATTCACATTCCGTCCCTAAAAATCATTACACTTGTTTCGTGTCATTGATGTGGGATGCATCAAGGCCCTCCTGTGATGAGTCGCTTCTTGTCGACATCAACACATTATCAGAGAAGTTGACTTAGAAACACCCTTTCAGTACCTTGAGGATTGTATACATCAATGGAAAGTTTCTCGCTTCCGGCGATAGGTTGACATCACTACCCTTCAATCAAAAGACTTTGTATGGTGTTCAACATCAAAACATCCATTCACACCATGAAGAATGTATTGTAGTACCTTGAGGATCATTATCATTATTGGTGATTTCTATCGCGTCTGTTAATAGCTTACATCATTGGCTGGTAATCAAATGGTGTCTTCCCATGTTCGACTTTAGATCACATATTCACATGGTTAGACTCATACTTGAGTGAACGATTAAACAAGATAGAAGACCCCGGATCTAGTTTCATCCATCCGAGCTACGATTTCAGAATAGTACTAAATCATTTGTATGATGTCTTTACACTGATGGTCATCCCATCATGGGTCTATATCTGTAGACAACTATCTATGTACATGTAATGAAAGTTTATATGTTGAGCATGGGTATGCCTTCCCTCAGCAATTCATTTAAAATCCAAAATATTATGATATTATGTATTGTAATTCATGCAAGTTACCATCTACTTCAGAACCTCCTCAACACATCTTAAAGCATATCACTCGACATTATAATTTTCAACTTCATGCTTTAGGGGGAAACTGTTATAGGTCTATTTTGGCACATCACTCTCGTCATTCATTTCAGTACTTTTAGGGCTCATCAAACCCTAGTTCTGTTCCTACATGCCCTAGACAAGTCATCACATTGAATGCCATCATTCTTGAGAGTTTCCTGGCCTGAAGACATCCTGAATGACTCTTTGAGGGACAAGCATAGCCTAGGTCAGGCGTAAGTGTGCTTCAAGGCACTTAGGCCCATTCAAGCCTGCTCTGCATAGCACCTAAGCCCACTTTGACCTACATTAGGCAAGATTCAATGAAATCTTCATAGGGTTTTGGGAATATTCTTTCATTCTAGACCATTCTATAAGATTCCCACCTCTTATCCTCTCCTGTGAGCTAGAAATTGGATAGGGAATGAATCAAATAACCTCCTATCCTCTCATTGCTTCCTCCAGGGAAACTAACTCCAAAATTGGAAAGCCATTCAATGCCCATTTTATGATAAAACAAATTGAGCACTCATCATAGTGATAAGGGGATAGAATTTGAGAATTTGTAAGGAGATACTATTGGTGTGAGGTTTCATATTGTAAGAAAGTATTGTTATGCTTCCAGAGTGTTGCACTTTTGGTGTGATGAAGGATGGAACTCAAGCTAGATGAGTGACATGGGATCGGACTTCTTGGTTGTAACTCTTCCTTCTACTTAATAAAGTTGTTTACACCTTTTTCCATGTTCTTGTCTTTGTGTATGGTGATTATATGTGTAAATTCTTTTGATTCCATTTGCTTATAATAGATAGATCTCTTTCTTTGATTGGTTTTTTGTCCTTTATTTATGATTGTTGGTACTTATCGAGCGGATTCAGTTTCCAGAAGGAGTGACGGGAGCCATTCAAAGGAGACAAAGGAAAGAGAAAGATAACAAGTAGGTCCCTTGTCTTATTCATCTTCTATAGAAAAAGGTTAAACTCTTTAAATATGTTGTGATAGGTGTAGATACCCACCTAGGGAAATTGTATTTATCTGTAGATGCAAAATTCCACATAACAATCCTACTCTCGCCTCATAGAACGACGTTCATACCACTCAGGTTCTTCTTGTTTCCTCAGATCTTGTTGAACAAAAGGGAACTTCTCTTGTTCTCACATAACCGCCTCCAAGTAATCAAATCATTTCCTTCAATTGGACTCAACTGAAAAAACTGCATCTCCCTTCATACATGCCCTTTCAAGTCATGGTGAATTCTTGTGATAAGAATTTATGTCACATTGTTATAGATGAGGGTGCTTTTGTTAGCATTATATCTTCAACTGCTTGAAAAGCTATAGGTCCCCCTTATCTTATGTCTGTTACTTAGAGTTTTATTGCTTTTAATAGAAGAACCAATGAACTTTTAGTAATCCTTCCTCAGATACCTATCACCTTGGAAGGTAAAATTGTATGTATTAATGTTATGGTAGTTCAAGTTCCCTTTCAATTTACTCCTTGGGAAAGACTATGTTTATTCTATGAATGTTTTTGTGTCCAAACTCTTTCGAGTGGTTTGTTTCCCACATGATGGAAAAATTGTGACCATTGACCATATTTCATTCATTGGTCTTTATTTGACTGCCAATGTTGGGAGTGGGATCCCCCAAGGGTAGTTTTGGGGCTGAAAGCCCACGTTTAAGTCAAATTTTTGTAATATTATTGTAAAGAATCTGCATTTTGTGGTAGAGGAGTGCGGAGGTGTTATGTGTCACAAAGGGTAGTATGCCCTTAGTTTTGTAAAGTAAAGTCGGCTATAAGAGATCTACCCATGGTCTGTGGACCATGGGATTGTATAAAAAGAGATAAGCTCTAAGTAGTTAGAGAGAGGGAACATGTAAGACAATCATAGCTCTAGAGCAAGAAGTCTAAGTCTCAGGTTGTAATGTAGGTAGAGCTCTGTAGTTGAGTGCGCAGAGGCCTAGGGTAGAAGTCCACAGCTGAGTGCGCGGACCGCTGCAGTTTTCTACACAGGGTGGACAGAGTTTGTAAACACTTGGAAGATATTAATAAAAGGAGTTATTCTGCAATTTCTGTGCCTTTTTTCTGTCGATGAGTTTGGATATTTTATGTATGACTTTCCTTTATTATGCTTATATGATGCATGAATGAATTCCACTACATTGAATAATTGAACGCAATTACAAGTATTTACTTGCACGGTGATAACTTTAAGTAGTTGACAAGATAAGAAAGTCACTTAGGTTAATTGAGGAATTTGCACAGTGTGCTACCATAACAGCATGAAAGTACCTAACCCCCAGGTTAAGGCTACGTAAATCTCGATCGTATACTTTCACAAAGGTATTGAAAGCCAAAATAGAGAGTTTTTCTTACAAGCCCTAGAACGGGACCACCTGCATGAAGGCAGGGATAGAAGAAATCAAATGACATCGCAACCATCTCAGGGTGCAGAAACTTGGTTCCAGCATCCCCCCATACTACTTCAAGTGAGACTTTTGGTCTGCGCTCCACGAGCTGATGCCAAAAGGGTCAATAGTGTAGGGATTTGTTTAGCTAATTAACGTCGAACCTGGGTTAGGCCCCCTCAAGCCAAAAAATGGTTCCATTGTCATGACCAGAATCTTCATAAGAGATGTGTGATATCGTATCACCTGAATCCATCTAAGAAAGAGATTTGAGATTGGTTGGATAGGAAAATCCACGAATTCGCGGCATAAGAGAACAGAAACCCTTGACTAACAAAAGAACAATGCTTGGATAGATACCTATATACAAAGATCCACGAGATCTTTTTCTGCTCCTTCCCCATGAGTCGATCACGAAGCTAGCAGATAGCCAAGGAAGGTGGAAACTTGACGATGCTATTGCGTGTATCCCGGAGCTAGTGCGAAGGTTGGAAGCATCAGAGGATAAGATCACCCACGATGTCTATCATTGGCTTGATCGCGTCATAGGAGGATTTGTGACTGAATTCGCGGTTGACACCTTAGTCAGCTATAGCGAGGCGGAGCGACGCTTTTTCGAAGGACCACGAGGTAAGTACGTAAAATCTTTGAATACTTGGATTAAAATGTTTTTGTGCGAAAAATGGGTTATGCAACTACCTTGATGTTTGGGACTACGCAAAGCGGAAAAACTTACAAAAATGAAGGAAAAAAGGGTCCAGAGTATAGCCCTTTGATTTCACCTCCGCGAAGTGACGAATAAGGCATAGCAAAGGTTTCTCAACGAAGTGTTATTCAATTAATAAGAAAAGAATTCCCGCAAATACCACCTCCACCCACATCCCCTCCAACTTCACCACCCTCACCTCCTTCTTTGCCCGTACCACCTCCACCTCCACCGCGGTTCAATATGGAAAATACAGTGAAGTTTCCTTTGTTCAAAGGCTTGGGAAATGAGGACCTGGACCAATTTTGGTTGATTGTGAGAGTTGTATGGAAGCTCAAGGTGTTACAAGTGATCATATAAAGAAGGTGACACTGGTTGGTGCTCTATGAGATCATGTGCTAACCTGGTATATTAAGTACTCTATTGATAACCCAAATGTTGGAGTAGAAGATATCTAGGCAGCATTAAATAGGGAATTTATTAGGCCTAAATCTGAAGCGCAGTCAATTGTGGGATTCAAAGAAATCACGATGCAACCAGGCGAGATGCCTTGGGAACTAGACCAAAGGCTGAAATGTACAATCCATGAAGCCAACATGAATTTTGTTAGTGTCACTGTATGCATACTTCCATCAAGGATCAAATCTTCTCTTTGCATTTTGAATTTAGGCATCTCATTCTGAATTTCTTATCATTCCACTAGGTCATGCCAAAATGATCCATTGATGGTTGTCTTCTTCTCAGAAAATAAAATTACCCTCATAAGGTACATTTTCTGACCCATCTCCATGTTGCATTTAGTTATGGTTTCAGTTATGTTATTTTTAGAGTCAAGGCAGTTGTGTTTCCATTAGGTCTTAGGTTTCATATCCAAGGTCTTTCCATTAGGTCTTACTGTCCATTTCCAAGGTCAAAAGTATAGTTTCAAGTGTAAATAAAGGACAACAAAGGTATGAGGAAGACCAATAAACAAAGAGTGATTGGTAGGAAGTCATGATTATTGTACAAAAAATTTATTTCACTGATGTAATTTTCATCTCAAAAATATGTTTTTGAGATGAAAACAGAGTATTTTAGTTGATTTATATTTTTTTATGTAATTCAAGTCATTTCATGTAATAAGTGTTCCCATAAGCTACCCAAGAATTTCTCCTTGTTGCAAGTAATGAAAGCCATTGAAGAAATCAATTCAATCCAAGCATCATCCACCTAAAAAGAGACAAAGAGAGAAAAGTATTAAACAGAGATTTGGAGGAAAGTAAAAATTCCAAAAAACATTATAAAGTGGGGTTTTTTTTTTAGAAAAATCAAAATCACCCTCTATATAAGATTTCAAAATCCTTTTTCAAATTCATCATATTCATTTGACAAAGAGAAAGAAGAGAGTTGAAGGAGAGAAGGGAGTTGAAGCCAATTGGTGGCTGAGCAAAGAGGAGGCATTGCGCATAGAGTAGGAGGCGTTGTGCATAGAGTAGGAGGCGTTACGCATAGAGAAGATTGTGGAGTCATTGTGCATAGAGGAGGGAGTGTCAAGCATACAAACATAGCGCTATGCATAGGGCCTATTTTCCAGTGCATTTTTGCACGGCACTGCGCATAGAGCTAGAGCATTGCTCACCTATACAAGGCGCTGCGCATAGGGCCAGTAAACACCAAAACCACCCTATCAACCATCTCAATCAGTCTTTTTATATCTAGAGCCTCTAAACGTGTAAGTACCCTCCTTGAACTATCCTCCTAACACTCATTTCATGATTTTGAAGTTTGTTTGCTATTTAAATTTTCAAACCCTAGGTGTTACAGGGAAAAGTGTCTACACAGAACTGCTTATCCCACTATGGTGTGGTAGCTACCTTAGAAACAAACAAAGTAAAGCTACTTTCGTTTTTCCTTAATGAAATATAGATGAGAGAAGAACAAAGAAGAACAACCTCTGTTTTGCGCTAATCTCCTAGTTCGATTCCTCTCTCTTGATAGTCTTTCACTACTTGCTTCCTTGTACGCCCAGCTTCACAGAGTACCTGTAGGATCACAGTAGCATAAAACTATACAAGGACATGGATCTATAATCATAAACAATCTAGGATCAGATGTAAATTGACCATACAAATTCATAAAACATAAATGACACAAGAGTATGGAGGAAAACTTGAATAGCTTTTATTGATAAACAAGAAAGAGCCAAGGGAGTTACAACCAGTTGTTCTGACCCAACATAAGTAAGCCCTTCTTCAGCTCATACAAAGCTTAGATCACCCAACACTCTGATGTTGTCTCAAGAAACCAACAGCAATTCCTTACAATATGCAAAATTCCAGCCTCTGGATCTCTGGGATGAGGGATCCATATATAGATATCTGTAAGGGAGATGAGTCAGCTTGTGATTTGATTAGTGTCTTCCCTATGATATTTCTTGCTTCCACTTGGAGATTGATGATCTCTTACTCATCCTTGGTCGAATTCAGAGAGGAAAGTGTCACAGGAGAAGTTTCTGGAAGATTCCATGCCTCTCCACCTCGTGGATTGACACTGCCATTTGTCACTTCTCGCCCATCGCACCCCATAGAAGGGATTTTTGAAATGAAACACACCCCATAGAAGGGATTTTTGAAATGCAACACACCCACACAGTGTATTTAGGTGATATGCAACGCACTTTTCCTATGGAGCAGCTGAAATGATCCTATTTTGACCAGTTCTGAGCAGTTTTTCATGGAGAACTTTTGGGAGAAGCTGTAATCAGTTGACCTTGTTCCTTTAGGGGTTAGAACAACACTTTTAGGGACTTAGGAGCCCTTTGTTTATGGACATTTCATCCTTGGGGTTGCAGTGCCCAAAAATCTCTATAACAGTTGCCCCCTAAAGCGTGAGGTCATTAATCTTTTGACGTCGGGTGAAATGCTTTATTATGAGGATCCGAAGTTCTTTCAAGCTGGGAGGATACCTGTAATAAGATACAATACAATACATTATCTTCATAATATTTTCATGATCTAGCTGAGGCGGGCATTCCCATGCTCAGCTTTATAAATTCATTTTCATGTACGTAGGATAGACAATCGTCTGAGTGTAGACTGATGATTCTGGTAGAGTCATCATCCCTTTGATTGGATGATTATCTGTGCAGCAATAATGTAAATTTGATGTTTTTATTTCCCTGAATATATATCACAGCCCGGATGGATGAAACTAGATCCGGGGTCTTCAATCTCGTTCGATCTTCACTTGAAGTACAAGTCTATCCATGTGAGAGATGTTCTGGAGTCGAACATGGAAAGACATCGCCTGGTTACCAACCAATGATGTAAGCTGTTAACAGGCACGAGAGGAATCATCGATAATGATAATGACCCTCAAGGTACTGCAGTACAATTCACGTGATGTGAATAAAGGACTTGGCATCGAACACCACGCAAAATCTTTCGGTCAAAGGCCATTGATGTAAACCTATCGCCGGAAGTGAGAAACTTGCCATTGAGGCATGCAAGCTTCAAAGTACTGAATGGGGTGTTCCTAGATCGACTTCTTGGATAATGAGCTAATGTCGACAAGAAGCAATCTGTCACAGGAGGGCCTTAATGAATCCCACATCAATGACATGGAATGGAGCAAATGATTTTAATGGAGGTGAAAACGATATGATGACATAAGGTTCAGGGTGGCGGTCATGAAAGAATGGAGTGTAACTGTATTGTAGCGGGTTAGACACAGGTGAATTCTCTGAATGACTTCTCTTGAACATATCAGCGACACTGAAGTCATGGATTGGTAGCATTAACCCCAAATGTGGATGGTGTGATGGGACCATGGTGATGTGACCGGTGAATGAAACAACCCAACTCGACTTGGATGTAGAATGAAAGTGTCATGTTCAAGAGCGACTTTCTACCAACAAAATTTCTTCAAGTTTTCTTCCCAATTTTCCCTAGTCATTTTTGACCAGTACCTCTTTATTTTTGTCAAGCTTGAGGAGGATAACATATGCTTGTTCTATAATTTTCCCTTCGGGCAAACCAATCGCTATGTTTTAACGAGCCTAGCAATAGTGAAACTTGTTCTTGTCTGCTATGGACAAGTTTGTCGCTATTAGGTTTTAACGAGTTTAACGACAAAGATAACTCGGTCCTTTTCAATTTTAGAGAGTCTGAAAAGGGACGTAAAGGAATATCCAAAATTCCTTTTTCGTCATCTAATCCCTTAAGTCTGAAAAAGTATAAAACAATACAGAAGGGATGAATTTTCGATCCTTTTAACGAGCCGAACAAAACAAGCGCTCGATCTTTTTGTGTAATAATCCCTCAGGTCCAAAAAGATTAAAATCTAAAGGAGGGATAGCACTTCCGGTCCCTTTAACGAGCTGGAGAGGCCAATGGCTCGGCAATCTTTTCATATTTTACGAGTCAGTTGAAAAGAGCTTAAAGGAGACTCGTCTTTTGAGGAACGAGTGATAAACTTGGGTATAAGCTGATTCCAGGTAAGGTTTGGAATTTTCCAATCACGACAGCGTTACAAGGATGGCTAGAGGGATCACTCTTCGCAGTTGTTCCTCAAAAGGGGTAAACAATCAAATGGAGGTGAATGATCGGCCAATACAGAGTGGAGGTGATGATGAGAACATGACCAGGGCTTTAAAGGCTGAAGTACTACATTCACGATGGTTATTTACCGGGAAATAGTTCATTTTTTAATGAGCTTAAACGCAGAGAGAAACATTTGCTCATGACTTATGTTTATTTTTTAACGAGCTTGAACTATGTGCTAAAACTGCTCGATTAATCCAGTCGTATAATAAGAATGTCCCATTTAAAAACGGAAATTTTTAGAGTTTTTCCCCACATCCTTTATTTATGCAAGTTAGGAAACGACCAATCAAAAAAACAGATAAATGATCGTGCTTTGCTTTCACGCCAAAAGGTTTGCATTCCCCCAGGTATAAAACAGAGTTTCAAGATCACCTTTCAAATCTCCAACAAAACATTTGTTTTATCAGGAAAGGTCTACCTCTTTCAAGTTACCAAAGATTGTTCTATTCACAGCGCAAACAAAACAATTCTTCGGCGATGTCTACCGAAATAGAAAAAGGTGAGACAATCCACTCACATAACTTTGACGAGGGAATCCTATTCCAGTCTAACTCCCTCTTCCACTCACGGACGGGAGTACAGAGCAGTCATATATCTATCGCGGAAACCTGCCCTATATCCGAAGTTTTCCTGCCGAAGCAGACCAGGGTGCATGCCCCCTGGGATTCAGTCATGTCCCCTGAATCACTCGTGCTCATCAGGTGGACGGACTGGGGATTGATGAGACATTCCTTGTGTAAAAGGACCATTTAGGGATGGTATATGACTATTTTCTATGCGTGATCCGGGAAATGAAAGCTGGTCTACGAGCTTGACCACTCTTCCTTCGTGCGGAAAACACATTACTCTAAAGAGTGATGAGACAATTGCTCCCATGCAATAAATATAGTCTTGTCCAAGGAGTAGATTATAATCCAGGGGTCCTTGAACTACCATTACATTAATGTGAACAGTTTTCCCTCTTAATGTTATGGGCACATTGGGAAGGATCCCTAACGGTCGACTGGTTCCTTTGTCAAAGCCTGTTAGATTTCTCATCTCAGGCAAAAGCGATGGCGAACCAAGCGCTTTCCAAGAAGTCGAGGAAAGGATACTCACAGAAGCCCCTTCATCTATGACGGTACCAGCCATAACCATTCTATATATTTGAGCAATAATTCAAAATGGTACACTAGCCGATAAACGGGGTCTGCCTAGTTGATTCCAGTCAAAGGAGACAACTAGGTTGCTTGGAGGTGGGACCGAATAGACGGCCGGGTATGACTCTGATGAACTTCCTTCCTGCGGTAAAGGAATGGGTAAATTTCCCCCATGTTCATCGAAGTCTGTGCTTACGAAAATAATTTGGACGGTGTCATCCTTATTCTCTTCTGTGACTGTATCATCTGAAGATGGAACCTCTGAAGGCAAGACTGGGTCAACTGCCGCCTCGACCTTTTGAATTTCGTCTGGTATGGGTTCAGATGGTTTTCTTCAATGATAGATGCTTTGGCCAACCACCTGGGTGGGTCAGCCGGATTTTCAACTAGTGACGGACTCGGCAAGAGTTTTTTATATCCAGGAGGAAGTCGTAACGGTGAAACCAGACGATTGTCCAAAACTCTTTTAGCCTCATCTAAGAAGGGACAATGGTGGGTGGCATGATCGCCTTCGCATGGTTTACAAGGAAATCTATATTTTCCTTTTTGTCCTGGGGCTTCACTTTCACTAGTCGACGGTGTGTTTTCAACATGATCATCACAGGTTGACGACACCGGTTTGTGCAAACGAGGAAACCAGTCCCTTAAGATCCGAGGGATGCAAGGACAATCTCTATGATAGTGGTCTCCTTTACAAATTACACATGGCGATTTAGGCCTGGTCGGTGCAGTGTGTGGATTTTTTGCTAGACGATGCTTGGTTGCCCCCTTTCGCTTTTGGCTCCTTCTTTTTCTTCTCTTTCTTCTTCTTTTCCTTCTTCTTCTCAGGTACTTGATTTTTGGCTTTACCAACCCCATCAAGTGAAGAGGAAGGAGGAGAGGAAGAATTGGAGGAAGTAGAGGGTTGGGGAGTAACTCTGGATTCGTCTAGTTGCTGACTCGATTGTTCAGGAATTGTGGTGTTCTGAACGACAGAGGTTGAGAAGAGCCATACGGGCAAGCTGATTGTCAATCCTGGAAGCGACAATGTGGCCATATGGGGTGCACCAATATCTCCCCAAGAGGAGAAGGGACTAGGATTTCCTCCAAGGGGAATCCCTTGGTTGGTGGATTCCATTTTCTCAACCTAAGATCAACGTAGGAAAGGGTGATGATTATTCCGCTTAAAATAAATTTTATACGCTTTGACACAACTTGTTTTTTTCAATTTTTAAGAGTCGATAAAAAACAAAAGATGACTCTAGTCGCCTTCGATTTTTAATGAGCCTGAAGTGACAAGTGCTAAGATGGACCTTTTTTGTTAAGGAGTCTATAAAGGAATGAAAGGGACTGCTTTGGAAATCTAGGTAGAGGGATTACCAAACCAATCGCAAAACTGTAGAATACTTTTTACAGTACGGCAGTCAATCTTCCCGAATGTTTCGTTCAGTGCATTACGATCGATAGGGCGGCAGACACGGCTTCCTATGGATAAAGGATTAAGCCTATTGTGGTCTCCCAAAATATACTCGACAGTACATGGGAGCACAAGTCCATACTGGCACTTATTGTCTCAAAGTGGAGGAATCACCCAACCATCAGTGAGAACAACAGTTACCAGGCTTTACGACGCCGGAATACGTCTCTAGCCTAGACTTCTAGATGTTGTGCGTTATGTTCCAAAGCGTTGTTAGATTCATTAAATTTATTTTATAGTTGATCTTGCTTAAGAAATTTGCCTTTCAGGTTCACCGTGAGGTGTAGATGTACAATTCCTAAAATGCAATCTAAGATGATAAACAGTCTTTTATCTTCTTTGTGAAATGAAAATCCTAGCTACTAAGGAAAGAGAGACAGTATTCTTTCACAAAGAGCAAAGAGCACACTCTAAATGCACTGTCCTAAATCAAACCAATCAAACAGTCTAAATGCAAATGCACATGCATTTATTTTTTTTCGGCTTTCTTAGTATGTGAATGGTAAAAAGAAAGCTAATGCGCAAATCTGAATTATTTTTCAAGCGACAATTACTAACAAGTTTCTTTTCGAAATAAAAAATGGAGACAATCACAACACTTTACGATTTGGAAATGAATACTTGCTTTCGACACTAGAAAATTACAAATTCAAACCAAATACAATAGTAACAGGGTAATCGGCTATCTACAACAACCAAACTCTTCCCTATGACTGAAAACGACACTTGCGACACTTTCAAATCAAAGGACGATGGTACAATTACGTTACTTTTTGCAAAGGAGAACTGATAATGACTCAACAAATACACAAAAACATTTACAGTTCTTTGCACATTGGAGGCAGAATAACAGCAAGGAAAAGGGGTTTCAAACAGAGATTTACTGATTATAGGTAGCAAAATTTATGAATAGAATTGAAAAGAATGAATCACAGAAACCAAAACTGAACAATGCCTAGTCTAATCAGTGTACCTGTAACACAGGGAATTTGAAATGCAGCGCACCTACTACACTCGGGAAGTGCGCTGAATTTCAGATTCATAGAACAGTACCTACGTTGGGCCAGAGACGAGACTTTGCTTGGGTTCCGGGTCATAGTTTGTAGTTCAGTTCATGGGTTTTGGCCGAGCAAATGGTAATCAGTAATGCAACAATTAGGGGTAGATCTAAGGAGGCTCTAAGAGCTACCACGAGGGCAATCAGAGAGTTTGTGAATCAGTTGTTTAAGTCATAAACAAATCCCAGAGATTGACTGAAGCGGCATTTATCTACTTTGCATTTGCATAGAAAATGCAGTTCGAAAGCTACCTGGCTCGACTTCAAGCTCTGTCTGTAAGTTTATAAAATAAACAAAAAGGAAGATAAACAAACAACCTAATTCATCCCCAGCGGAGTCGCCATTTTGTTACAGGGAAAAGTGTCTACACAGAACTGCTTATCCCACTAAGGTGCGGTAGCTACCTTAGAAACAAACAAAGTAAAGCTACTTTCGTTTTTCCTTTATGAAATATAGATGAGAGAAGAACAAAGAAGACCAACCTCTATTTTGCGCTAATCTCCTAGTTCGATTCCTCTCTCTCTTGATAGTCTTTCGCTACTTGCTTCCTTGTACGCCCAGCTTCATAGAGTACCTGTAGGATCACAGTAGCATAAAACTATACAAGGACATGGATCTATAATCATAAACAATCTAGGATCAGATGTAAATTGACCATACAAATGCATAAAACATAAATGACACAAGAGTATGGAGGAAAACTTGAATAGCTTTTATTGATAAACAAGAAAGAGCCAAGGGAGTTACAACCAGTTGTTCTGACCCAGCATCATCCTCTCAGCAAGTAAGCCCTTCTTCAGCTCATACAAAGCTTAGATCACCTAACACTCTAATGTTGTCTCAAGAAACAAACAGCAATTCCTTACAATATGCAAAATTCCAGCCTCTGGATCTCTGGGATGAAGGATCCATATATAGATATCTGTAAGGGAGATGAGTCAGCTTGTGATTTGATTAGTGTCTTCCCTCTGATAGTTCTTGCTTCCACTTGGAGATTGATGATCTCTTACTCATCCTTGGTCGAATTCAGAGAGGCAAGTGTCACAGGAGAAGTTTCTAGAAGATTCCATGCCTCTCCACCTCGTGGATTGACACTGCCATTTGTCACTTCTCACCCATCACACTTTGCCTATGGAGCAGCTGAAATGATCTTGTTTTGACCAGTTCTGAGCAGTTTTTCATGGAGAACTTCTGGGAGAAGCTGTAATCAGTTGACCTTGTTCCTTTAGGGGTTAGAACAACACTTTTAGGGACTTAGGAGCCCTTAGTTTATGGACATTTCATGCTTGGGGTTACAGTGCCCAAAAATCTCTATAACACTAGGTTGCCTAAAAAACCCTCCCTACTTATCATATCCTTTATTCCCACATTCTGTTGACAAATCCCTCCACCTATCCCCTATACCATAAATCCCTAAAAAAAATCCCTACACCTATCCCCTATATCCTAAATCCCCAAAACAAAAATCCTTAAACCCCTATTTAATAAACAGTCCCTACCAAAAATACCCTCCTTCTCACTCTCACATCATATATATCTCATCCTACATCACACAAATTCCTCTCCCCTTCCCCTATCCCTATTCACCATAACTCACTTCTTGATTACCTTCTCTAGGGTTTCAAAGCTTCAAATTCAAAAGACATGGATAAAGAGAATAGAGATTATGAGGAGGAGGAAAACAGTGGCAGTGAAAGCATGGGAGATGAACCTCAGCATCAGAGAAAACGACATAAGGGAGGCAGAATCATCAGAGAGGAACTGTCAAACATCAGAGAGTTACAAGCTTATCATATGACTATCTCTTGTTTTAGACATCTAGGTTGTTATGAGTTTTGTGAGCAGGTAGAAAGAGTTCAACATCATCCTGAGATGACTAGGACTTTTGTAGCCAATATCCGTGATAACAAGGTAACTCTTGTCGGGGTGACATTTACAGTTTCATCCTCCATCATTGCTGATGCTACAAGGATTCCAAATGTGGGGGAAAAATGGTATAAAGCACAAGACTTGGATGAGCACTACTATGAGCCATACATTAAATCCAGGTACAGGAATGAAAATAAGAGGACCTTTCCTTTCAGGTTCCTTGAAGACAAGTATGCCCCTATGATGAGGATCATTATGAAGTATTTTACATGTGAGGGTAGATTTTCTAGATTGTACACCTATCATATTAGGCTTCTTATGCACTTCACAAGAGTGAAAATTTTGAACATATCGTATTTCTTATTCAGGAACATTGAGAAGATGGACTACATTGTATAGAAAAAGCCATACCCTTAGCAGATGAGTAGTATCTATCACTATTCCTTGATTAAGATGATTGTGCTACATCATCTCAACCTCATTTACATCTCTTGGGATACATTTATTTCCAATGACATCTTCAATGGTCCTCAAATTCCTCCACCGGTGCCCCAAGAAGTAGAAAGGCCTTCCAGCTGTGTCAAAGTAAAGAAAAGTGAGAAGGCTAAAGAGACTAAAGTTTTTGAGAATCCAAAAGCCTACAAAACATATCAGAGAGGGGATAGAAAGTTGTTTGCAGTGGATAGGAAAGTGTTTACTCCACTTGATGTGGAAGGGGTCTTGCCTTCTTCATCAACTCATAGGAAAATTCTTGCTCCACAAATTGTGGAAGAGGCTTTGCCTTCTTCATCAACACAACAAGTACAACAGGTGAAGCAGGTGCATAAATGGAAAGAAAAGATGCTGGAGGAAAGCCTCAATGATGAAGAGGAGAGGGAATTTTATTAGATGGAACATGATGGACCAAAAAGGCCACACATTCATCATGGCATTGAGATAGTCGACTTGGAGGCCCAAGATGAGGCAAAAAATGAAAATATAACCATAAAGGAAAAAGATTCACAGATCCAAGCACTAATGGACAACTTGGCGAGAGCTAAGTATGTCATTTCATACCTTGAGCAAGAGAAAAAGTAGCTAAGTGAAAAACAAGTCCTCATGGAGATGGAACTTCTCAACGCAAAGAGGCAAGGTAACAAAGACAAGTCAATAATGCAAGAAGAAGAAACCCCAGCCACCTTGACTACAAAACAAAGGCTTGAGAAGGAGATTGAGGAGGATAGAGAAACTTGGCTTGACAGGGTCAATTTTCATTTGGAGAATCTGCTACAAAGGGCCAATAGGGACAATCAAATCATTAGGCACATGGCTCGCCATTATAGGACCCGGAACAAGATTTGCAACATAAGAGTCAAGCAAATGAAGACAAGGCTAAAACAAGCACTCAAAGGAAAAAAGGAGGGTGATAGGCTTAGGTTGCTTGTTTAAGCTTCCTTGGCTAACCTAGACACACGATGGTGGTTTTCTCCACAAATTTTGAGTAAGTTTTGAGAATTTTTTCCTTTTTGGAGAATTTTGCAATTTTTGACTAAGAAAAATTGGCTCTCTTTTCCTAGGGGCATCTAAATAGGAAATGGTCAACATTTTTGGATTCAAAATGATGATTACATGCACCCTATGCATTTTCTAAGCTTTTGGAGCAGAACTGGTCAACCAAAAGGTCAAAAAACACCCAAAAAATGACCTTTCTGCCCTCTTTTTGAGCCACAGAAGCAGTCTTGGGAGAATAAGTTTTTGAGGGGTCAAATCAACTCCAAATGGGAAACTAAATGCATATTTAGAAAGTATCCAAGATAGGCTTTCCAATTATCTATCATGGGCTGAATTTGGACATTGGTAAGACCTCCAAAATGGTCCTACCAAAAGCATTGCGCATAGAGCTTGGGCACTGCGCATAAGGCAATTTTATGTTGAATTTTCACTTCACTGTGCCATGACTGTAATTTTGAGTTTTCTCTCATGGATGATGTTTTTATTGATGTAAATGGTAACTAGGCATGTAAATAGGATGGATAATAGTTACTATAAGGTAGATTCATTAGATCAAAAGTTATCTTGAGGACAAATGAATCAGTTTCCTCCCTTTTAGAGGCAAGTTGTTAGGTTGCCTAGATTCCAGTTTCTTGTTCAGTTTTTGATGGATTAGTTCCTCATCCTAGGGATTCAACCCCTGAGGATGGGAGGAGGTTGAATCAATGTCTATATCTTCTTCTTCTTTCTCATTGTAAAGGGTTGGACTCAGTTGGATGCTTATGCTTTAAGTAGACATAATTTTGTATCAATTTTAGCAAGAGATTAATGAAAAATTGCAGCTATTTCTTTTGGATCCATGTGGTATGATGTTCAGTTCAGTTTTCTCTATCGTGATCATATGTTAAAAAAAAAATTGTACTTCATCAATCATTTCATTGCTTTTAAGTGGATTTTTTCAAGTTGATAGGCAGAACCCATAATATTTATGCTATGTTTTGGGAAAATATTCATAGTCTATGTTTTTTTCAGTTTAGGAATGTTGCTTGCATGCTCTTTCTAGCTCCTCACCTGTCTTTAATCACCTCACCCATCAAAACCAAGAGTGTTGAGCCCTGTGCCTACCTTGCCCCATCAAAAACCCTAAAATTTTGACCTAATTTCCTTTCCCTAATGGTTTGGCTCCTCCTGATCCAGCAACACCCTTCAAAATCAAATCAAACCTCGTGCTACTATACCTAGCCTACTATCATTTTCTTGATCCAATCATCTTGGATGAGATCCTTATGGAGAAAGCCCTTTCCTGGCCTAGTAGGGCTAACTACTTGGCTAGGTGTAGTCTGTGGCTACCCTGGCATGACCTTCCTTCAGCCTAAGGTTCAATCTAGGTGATAACGAATTTGACAGATGGACAACATCATGAGTGGTTTGTGGCTTCTTTAATACCACACTTAAGGAGTGTGTTGTCGCAGCCGAAGATAACAACTCAGGCATAGGCCTTGGATATTTCCATGAGACTACATGAGACTCCGATGCAAGATCCTAATCTAGGAGTTCAGAAAATCCATGCATAGTTGAAGAATCTATGCCTTGAGATGAAAAGTCTAAAGCAGGATAGAATGGTTCGAATGGAGGTATACGAAGAGGTATGGTGCTTAAAATGAAAGATCCAAGGTCATGACAAATACCATTGCCTGATCTTTGCAAATTGCATTGTAAGAGGAGGACTAATGCCTTTAAGGCCAGAATCTCAAGTAGGACCTAGCATGGGGCCTGAATTATGGTGCATTATCTGTCAGGTAGCCAAAAAACATGCCACAGATAACTATCACTTGCTACAGAAGTATGTACAAGCACCACAACAGCTATTTTGCAACTTTTCTAGGTCGATAGGACATGATGAGTGTAATTGCAGGAGCTATGAGCTGATGATGGATAAAACTCCCGCCTATAGGGTTTAGGCCATAATGTGGCCCCTTGACCAGAATACAGGAATAGTGGATAGGATTTCAGGGGCGCAAAAGAGGTTGAGGCAGAGGAGGACCTGGTAGAGGTCGAGGACATTTGATTTGCTACAATTGCAGAGGGCCAGGACACTATGCCTGCAATTGCACTAATCCAACGCATCCCTCGTGCAAGTATTGCACACTCATTGATCATGAAATGGAAGATTTTCCTACGTTGATAGATAGGATATGTGACAAAGGGGTGTTACCACCTCCGCCAACTCAGAACCTGCAGATGTTGAGGTCTGAGCCGTGCGAGGAAGATCCAAGCGTAAATATAGTGCTCAGAAGTGGAATCGCGACAGGAGATGACAAGGTGAAACAGCTAGAAGACAATACATGGGTTTGCAAATCCTTGGCAAAGGAGGCTAAGTTTGATTTTAAGTGTGCTCATGAAGCCTTCATGGAAGCTAAGAAAAGCTTTGTTGAGGCCTCCACCTCAAGAACCAAGGATAAGTTTGAGCCGGAAATGGACTCCTCTATGCTCACAAATTTCCTGGAAACTTGTATGAAGTTACTGCGCTACAGTAAGGCTGTAAAAGGGCTACAAGAACTCATCAATAGATGCACTAGAACTGCGCTAGGTGAGCTGTGTGTAGTACAAAAGATTGGCAAGCATAAAACAAGGCTGGGACGGGAGATGAGACTGACCACGCAAATAGGAGAATATGAAATGGATCAAGTCATTTTGGACCTGGGGTCAAATGCTAATGTCCTACCAAAATAGACTTGGGAGAGAATGGGGAGACCTGTGCTACAATGGTCTCCGATTCAGCTAAGAATGGCGAATCAGCAGAAAATCATCCCCAAGGGGTGGCTGTTGGGGTTGACCGTGGATATTTAGGGAGCAAGCGCACTTGATAACTTTGAATTAGTAGAGATAGTGGATGACAACAATCCCTATCTTGTGCTCCTAGGAATTCACTGGGCTACTGATATGAATGGGGTAATAAATCTGAAGAAGTGAAAGATGATCTTTGAGAAGAAATTGATGCACATAATAGTACCCCTTGATCCTGTTGAAGGATCACGCTATACTCAACCTATCCGCAATTATGAGAGTGATGATGACCTGGATTGTATCTATAAGATAACATCACAAAACCAAGATTGGGTGAATCCTACTGCAAATGGACAATTACCTGGGATCGCAAGAGTTCCTGCACTTCAGACTCCGATGAAGAAATAGAACATTGGCAGATTCAGTTACATGAAGTAACTATGATGAATTACAACATGACGACTCGGTCATTGCACTGTGTGTTGTCAAAGGTAAGAAATCTGCCTACTTATGATGGTTTGAATGAGGTAGATATATTTTTGGATGCATTTGAAAGGGATGTACCAGAACAGAATCGCTTCCAGGCCTTGGACTGGGCACTGCACGCAATGCCCACAAGATGGTGGGGTACACACAAGGGAAGCTTTGATGATTGGTGTGAATGTGGGAGGATGATAAGAACACGATTTGGGAAGCCTAAGACATGACTGACAGAAAAATATGATGGGCAGAACGATCCACGTGCACATCTGGGAAAATGGATGCAGGCTTATGGAGAAAAGCCCCAACCCGAGTGGGTGCACCTGTTCTGTCATACCTTGGATGTTATCCCAATGAATTGGTATATAGAAACAAAGCTCCACCATGGGACAGGCGAATGGGATATCCTGCACGAAGGATTCATGATGACATTTAGTTTTGAGGACGTGTTTGACAGTATTGATGAAGTGCTACAGAAGGTAAAAGCAACAACCTTTATGATACCACAGGATCCTTTAGACCTGATTCAACCTGAATGGGCTACTCAATTGAGTCGCATGCTAGAATGTTATAATGTAATTGTTGAAGAAGAGGATGAGGATCCATGAAATATTAACATTCAAAAAACAGAAGGTTGCCACGCGGTTCAAGGACCATAGCTTGAGAACCCTGGCATAACCGCATCGTTGAAAACGAAACAAGTGAACATTGGTACAAAGATAGAACCCAAATTCGCGAAGATTGGAGACTACTGGGATGACGCGATGGTGGATAAGGTCACTGAATTTCTCCACGAATACCAAGACTTATTCTCTACCAATTTTATGGATCTAAAAGGAATAATCAGGGACCTAGGAATGATGAAGATCACGTTAAAGCCCGACGCGAAGCCAGTTATGCAAATGCCTTACCTTCTCAATCCAAAATACAAGGAGAAGATTCGCAGAGCTAGAAAAGATGCTAGCGGCAGGCATCATTGATCCTGTGGAAGAATACGATTGGGTAATCCCAATGGTGGTGCAAGAGAAGAAGCAGAAGGATGAATAAGGATATGCGTGGATCTCAGAAAACTGAATGATGCTTGTGTGCATGATCCTTTCCCGTCTTCATTCACGGATGAAGTGTTAGACAATGTAGGTGGCCAGGAAGCATATTCCTTCACTGATGGGTTCTTTGGGTACCACCAAATAAAAATCCTGCTAGAGGATAGGAGAAAGACAACCTTCATGACTGAGTGGGGTTGTTTTCAATATACTATAATGCCATTTGGATTGAAGAATGTGCCTACAATCTTTTCGCGCATGGTTGTTGCAGTATTCAAGGAATTTATTCATAAGTTCCTGGAGGTATATTTTGATGACTAGATTGTATTTGGGTTGGTTAAGTGCCATGTAGAAAGCTTTCACCTAATGTTGGATACCTATCGAAGATACCAGATCACGCTCAATCTCAAGAAGTGTCTATTTTGCGTTCCTTTTGGGAACTTATTGGGGCATGTGGTTTGCAGACAAGGATTAATGGTAAAACCCATGAAGATAGCGGTGATACTGAACTTGGAAGCGCCAAGGAGTGTGAAATAGTTGTGTGCTACTCTAGGACATACGAGATATTACAAAAAGTTTATCAAAATTTATGCCCAAATCATCATGCCTATGGACAAATTGTTGAACAATGATGTCACGTTTTGTTGGAATGACGATTGTAAGAAGAGCTTGAATATATTGAAAGAAAATATGGTTACCGCGCTAATTCTAGTCTTCTCGGACTTGAAGAAAGAGTTTCATGTACATGTTGGCACATCATGTATAGAATTAGGAGCAGTACTAACACAAGCTAGCAGAGAAGGCTTGGACCACCCTATCAAGTTTGCAAGCTGCAGATTATCCAAAGTAGAAAAGAACTACAGATCACGAGAGGCTAGCTATGGTGTATGCACTCCAGAAATATCGGAACCACTTGCTAGGAGGCCATTTTAAGATGTATACGGATCACTCTAGGTTGAAGTACCTAGTCAATAAGCCTGTGTTGGGGGAACGAATCTGCTGATGGCTCTTATTTTTCCAATAGTACGATTTTGACGTTGTGAAGCCAGGACAATTGAACGTGGGACCATACCACCTGTCAGGCATCGAAACAGGGGACGAACCTACTAAATTGGAAAAAGGATTGCCTGATGCACAACTATTTGTAGTGCATGTCGCGGATGGTCATTTTGAGGATATAATACACTTCCTAACTACAAGAACAGCACCAGAAGGATACACTATCTAGCAAAAGAAGGAATTAGTGGTGCGCACGGTAGATTTCTCTATCATTGTTGGGCATCTGTAAAAAATGGGTACTAATGAGATATTATGACGATATGTACCTGAGTTCAAGAGAAGTAGCATCCTTGTGGATGCTCATGGGGGCATCGCGGGAGGACATTATGCATGGAAAGAACAGTGCAGAAGATTCTACATGCAGGGTTGTGGTGGCCAACCCTTCATCAGCATTCAAAAGTATATTGCAAGGTGTGTGATGTATGTCAAAGAATGAGCAGGCCATCACGGAGGGATGAAATGCCTTTGAATCCACAAATGATGTTGCAACCCTTCGAGATGTGGATGATAGATTTTGTAGGACCCATTCAGCCACAAGGAAGATAAGGGCAACGTACATTATCAGTGCAACGGAGTATTTGACTCGTTGGGCAGAAGTGCAGCCAGTGAAGGATTGCATGGGCGCGATGGCCACAAAGTTCCTATTTGAGCATGTACTGACATGATTTGGATGTTTAAGGATCCTGATGAGTGATTGTGGTACAAACTTCCTAAATGACATGATCAACGCACTAAAGAAGGAATTTTAGGAATATCACCAGAAGAGCACACCTTATCACCCACAGGCCAACAAGACAGTGGAGGCATTCAACAAAGTGCTTGAAAATGCATTGACCAAGGTTTACAATGCTCAGCGAAGTGATTGGGACCTACGCATGCCTGCAGTATTGTGGGCTTATCGAAAGACATACAAGAAGTTGACAGGACAAACCCCTTAGGCTTGTCTATGGTGTGGAAGCCATAATGCCTATGGAATACATTGTGCCTAGTTTGTGCATAGTAGCACTCACAGGTATGAAGAATCGCGGAGCCCTGGAAGAGGGGCTCGCATAGCTGGATGATCTCGAAGAAGAAATATTTTTGGTTGGATTTCACCAGCAGGTCCAAAAGCAGCACGAAAAGGCATGGCATGATCAACACATCAAGTTGTGCACATTTAAGGTAAATGATCTAGTTTTGTTGTATAATAGTAAGTTTAATAAATTTCCAGGAAAATTCACGATGCACTGGTTAGGGCCTTATGTTATTAAGGAGACTACCAACGGAGGAGCAGTATAGCTGGTCAAGTTAAATGGAGAACCCTTCCCAGGAAAGGTGAATGGAAATCGCTTGAAGCCATACACTGGTGGTCTGGCCATGTGACTAAATGAAAATGGCACAGTCTTAGTGCTCCAGGCAGTTGAAAGGAGGCATAGGACAATAAACTACACTGCCCAGGTGGGGAAGCTGCACTATGGGAAGATGGTGTGCAGCAAGGACGTGTCACAGGGTCTGCGGAGCTAGTTGGGCTACCCAGGGAGAAATCATGCAGGTCAGCCGAAAAGTGACTGCTAAAGTCACTTTTCATGAAAAGACACAAAAGTGAGGCCAAATGGAGTAGGCAGCTGTCATTTAAGACAAAATTTATGGCTTAGATCTTTGAAAATCTCCCACCAATCCGGCATTAATGAACCGATTTCAGGGGGAACGGTTGGATTTGAATTTAAATTTCCCTATAAATTACAAGTGGTTGCCCAGAGAAAAACACTTTGCATTTTGAGAATTGAGTTGTTGCTCTCATGTGCACATGCACTATGAATTCTTTCAAGATCTGATAGTGAGTCCAGCATTTGAACAATTGTCAAAAGAGACACAAGCACTACTAAAAAGTGTCATGTCAACCTGTGTAGAAGCTATGAACACCAAAGGAGTGGTCGTCGAGGAAAATGTGTGGGAAATTGATATGAGGACCAAAGTAGTTGCCCTGGAAGTAGCTGAAGTATTGGCAGAGGTCCCTAAATCTCCAAGAATGCTGAGACCAAAGCCAACCCCAACCAAGGAGACCATGAAATACAAGAAGGGCAAGCAATGTGCCATACCAGTGCACGTGTCGCTAAGACGAAACCCACCAAAGCCCACTGCCCAAGAGGAAGGCAAGGCTTTAAACCTAGAAGCAGAAGAGAAGGATATCAAAGACATCCCCA
This sequence comes from Pinus tabuliformis, assembly GCA_031772625.1. Lineage (NCBI taxonomy): Eukaryota > Viridiplantae > Streptophyta > Pinopsida > Pinales > Pinaceae > Pinus > Pinus tabuliformis. Next base: position 410,711,669 of record CM062806.1, on the reverse strand, counting down.
TGGATGATGAGGATGTGCGAATGGAAATAGAGGAGGTTGAAGCCCAGGGTGCAGACCCTATTACATGATTTTCAAAGTATGGCCCTCCATGCAAGCCTAAGTCCAAGGTCTGAAAGGACATTGATGAAAGTAATACTCCACTGCAAACCCCTCTACCACCAGATGAAATCACTTTTGACGGTCCGCGTCTGGCACGGGTGCCGATTTTGAAGCTCAAAGACTGGGACTTGGAAGACCATGAGAATTTCTTGTACCTGGCGACTGAAAAATTAATGCACTGCATCATAGACACGTATACGTGGATGACTTCACTAGAGTCGTGAAAGTGGCTCAGAGGAGTAGAAAAGGTAGGATTACTCAACCTACTCTGGGTGTCACACTATCACCGCACCTGTGTGATAGTTTTGGTTATCAGGTAGCTACTGTGCTTGATACATGATGGGTGTTTTTGGTTGGAGGAGTTGATACCCATCATTGATATGTTGATTCACCACATAACGCGCCTGCCGTATATAGGAAAAAACCCATCTATGATCTTTGGCGGTAAGGGTGGCGAGCTGGCGCTCGCAGAATCAATGAAAAAGAAGCTCAAATTGGTAAAGAAGCCATGGGTACGCTATCTCCAGCATCTGTGACCCTACTATGAAGGTGGTGATGCATATCCTTGCAGGGAAGGTGATACAGAAGTGCCACATTGATGAGTTATTGACGCCTATTGTCGTACTCGCACAATAGTGTGTGGAAGGAGTCCAGTTTAACTGGTCAGACTAACTTCGCGGAGAGTTCCTGGTGAACTTTCGCGAAGCACAAGAGCAAAGCAAGACATTCCACTACACATGGCTATTGTTGTTGATTGTGCTCGTAGTGTGGGAGCTACCAATGGAGAGCCAATTCTCCTCAGTCATGCTAGACCTTCCTGAAGCAACGAAGTACGCTTCACTATGGGTGACCAAGGATGTGAAACGCATTCAAGACAGAAATATCTTTTGGATCTTGATAGAAATGAATATCAGGATGGCTATCAATCGCAAGCTGGGATTGTCTCCCACGGTATATGCTAACCTACAAAGCTATGTCGAGTTTAAGGATCATTTCCATCATATTTTTATCAAAGCATGGAAGGACCTTGTGAAAAAGTGGTATGATTTGCCATACCTAGCCATAGATCATGCCATCAATGCGGTGTTGGATAAATGGCCGACGGAGTGGCGCACCTCAACTAACTTGGCAGTGGGTGGAAGCAAGTTTGCCGCACAAAAGAAGAAGGAAGATGCCAAGCTGAAGATGGTGCAGCTGGTCGAAAAAAGGAAGAAGGAGGCCACTGAGAAGGCCCAGGTAGAACAGACAGGAAAGGAGGCAGGAAAATAGACAGGTGGCCTCAAAGCAGGGCTCTAATGAAGGTACGTGGTCACCTTCACCCAAAATCGAAAAAGAGGACACAGAGCATCATGGCGTGGACCCTCAGGGGATGTTCAGACACATTAAGCGCATGAGAGAGCTAGAAAAGGGAGGGTCCAGAAAGAAATCCAAGGCAACCAAGACCTTGCTGGACCCCATCACATTGATGGAGGGTGACTTATATGACATCGGTGACACAGTTAGAGATGTCACCGCGGAATCCCTCCAGCAATTTGAGAAGCAGCAGCAAGTCCTCCTAGGGGCCATCCAAATCGGGCTACAGGAGTTGCAGACCTGCGCGTCGCAAGTTGGTATGTTTTCCACCATCTTGGTTATCGGCACATCAAAGGCTGCTGATATGTTATGCATGAAGGCTTCCAATGCACTAGTGGTTTCGGATGGAGCACTTACAGCAAAAAATTAAGCTAAGACACCCACTGCTAGTGCCTTGAAGGGAGTAGGATTGAACCTGGCAGTGCTACCGCGTGAAGCACTCCACCTCTTACAGGGTGGAGTCATTGCAGACCCGAGGGTCAGTGAGCACCGTGCCCTCCAGGTGATCAGTGAACAGAAGATAAAAAAATGAATAGATGGCCCTGCAAAGCAATGTTTCCATCACTTCCGAGGCAGAGGTGACCAACCAGAATAAGAAGATCATATAGGTAATGGAGGAGGCCTGTAGAATGGTCCCAAAATTGGCCATTCTAGAGGAGGAGCCAGTCGAGGTCTGCATCCACAAATTGGCCACAGGGGTTCGCAACACTCAGATAGAGATGGCGGGGGTTTAGTTGGAGCTGAAACTATATATTACAGAGCTCCAGTTGAGGGCTTAGCCTTCAACACCGCTAGAGGTAAAGGAATAGCGAGCGGTCATTGTCACAGAAGTAGTTGCGGTAGCAAACTGCACACAGTTGTTCGAACAATTGCTTGAGGTCCTGACTGGCTTGCAAGAGGACCCAAACATCCAGAGGCTAGAAATGGAAGCACGTGAAATCCAACAAAGCTATGACTAAGTTAAGGGTAAAGCCCGATCCATCGTGCTGACACAGAGTTTAGCCAAGCTGTAGGAAGCAAGCAGCTTGTTGGGTTGTGTTATATTCTTTCCACGTAGTTAATAGGGGGTTTGAAGGGCACCCGTAACCCCACTTTATGGGGTCCGAGGCAGCGCCCTGGAAAATTTTGGTTTTGGACCATATGTTAGGTTGGGCGGACCCACCTATGGTTTTGTGCATGATTTTCGCACATGTTTTTTGGACGCGATGGTTTTTTGGTCCATGGTATTGGACGCGATGGTTTTTAGTCCATGGTATTGGATGCTTCGGTATGTATAAATATGTATTGTAACATTGAAAGGAACATAATGAAAAATCAAGCTGGTAGTCTTAGTTTTGGGATCCAAGGAAAAATCTCTGTGCATATGTGTTTTATGGGTTATGCTCTCGCATTGTTTATTTTCTTTGTTTAATAATTCGTATGCAGGTAATTTCTGTACAGGGTTAAAACCTACATTTGGTATCAGAGATGTTTTGGCTTCAATGGGACACCTTTGTTGCTGAGGGGTTTCGCTCGGGCTTGTGGTAGACCCTGTTCAGTGGGAGATCTGTGAGATCGATTCTGGTGGTGAAAGAAGATGGCGAGCAGTGGAAAGATAGAGATTGAGAAGTTCAATGGTCAGAATTTTGAGTTGTGGAAACTCAAGATGGAGGATCTATTGGTGGATAAATATCAGTGGATCGCGGTAGATCCGGGTACTAAACCATCGGGAGTGACCGATGAAGAATCGAAGAAGTTGGATCGGAAGGTAAAGAGCACAATACGATTGTGTGTCTCGGATTCAGTATTGCTGAATGTATCAGGGGAAGCTACGGAAAAGGCTCTGTGGGTCAAGTTAGGGACTTTTTACCAATTTAAGTCTCTGGTGAATAAACTGTTCCTGCAGAAAAAGCTGTATAACCTGAGGATGAAAGATGAAGACTCAATGACAGAGCATCTGAATGCATTTAATACTGTGGTAAATCAGTTATTATCTGTTGATATTAAAATTTCAGATGAAGATAAGTGCATCAATCTGTTGTGTTCTTTACCAGATTCGTGGGATAGTCTGGTTATTGCAATAGGTAGCAATGCAACTGCTTTGCAGTTTGATGAAATAGACTCAGCCTTGCTGACGGAAGAGATGAGACGGAAAAATATGGACAACCAGAATGGTGATGCCTTGTCTATACGAGGACGGTCCTAGAACAGAAACAAAAATAAGTCATCGAGTGGGAGATCTAAATCTCCAGGAAAACCTAAAAAGGTGGTGTGCTGGAAATGCGGAAAGGAAGGGCACCTCAGAAGGGATTGTAAATCTAAAGCTCCTGATAAAGGAAAGGGATCTGATGATGCTCCTTCTGCAGAGGTGAAAACCACCTCAGATTAAGGTGGGGATGTGTACCTGGCTTCGTCAAGTACACATGTAGATCATGAGGCATGGTTGATTGACTCAGGTGCATCCTTTCACTTCACTCCCCATAGAGAGTGGTTCTGCAAGTATGAGAAATACGATGGTGGTGATGTCTTCTTAGGAGATTATAGGAAGGCTAGAATCATTGGCCGGGGAAAATTAAAGTTGAAGTTGCAAGGTGGAAGGGTTAGAACACTTCCAGGTGTTCTACATATTCCTGCATTGGCTAGACATCTGATTTTTGTAAGCAAGTTGGATGATGCAGGTGTAAATACAGTGTTCGAGAAAGATACCTGCAAGATGGTTCGAGGAGCACGGATATTAATGCGGGGAGTTTGGATTGGAACTCTGTACAAGATGCAAGGTAGCATTGTTGTTGATGGGTGCAATAGTTCTATGGTTCCTGAAAATGGAGTAGAGAATCTAGTGGTCTCTGGAGAGAAGACCATGTTGTGGCATCAAAGGCTTGGACATATTGGAGAGAAGGGCCTTCGAATACTTCATGGTAAAGGTATGGTAGAAGGTATGAATAATAGCTCTCTGGATTTTGATTTCTGTGAAAATTGTGTATATGGGAAGCAGAATCGGGTGAGTTTCCCCTCTGGTGGTAAGAGGACAAAACAGATATTAGAGCTTGTGCACAGTGATGTGTTTGGACTTTCGAAGGTTCCATCACTGGGTAAGTCTGTGTACTATGTATCATTCATAGATGACATCTCAAGGAATACATGGATATATTTTCTTAAGAAGAAATCTGAAGTCTTTGACAGGTTTAAAGAATTTAAGGCTCTAGTGTAAAATCAGACAAAGAAGAAGATAAAGGTGCTGAGGACAGATAATGGTGGATAATTTTGCAGCAAGGAATTTGAAGAATTTTGTAAGAAGTGTGGTATAGCACGACAGAAGACTACTCCATATACACCTCAGCAAAATGGAGTCGCAGAAAGAATGAAAAAGACGTTGATGGAAAGGGCAAGAAGCATGCTCAGTGGCACCGGGTTAGGACAGGAATTCCGGGCAGAGGCAGTAGATACTGCATGTTACCTGATCAACAGATCACCTTCATCAGCGTTGGAGGATAAGACTCCACAAGAAGTATGGACTGGTAAGAAACCCTCTCTTTCACATCTAAGGGTATTTGGATGTGATGCATATGTACATGTTCCAAAGGAGAAACGAACCAAGTTGGATAGTAAATCTGAAAAGTGCATCTTTATTGGGTATAAGGATGGTTTAAAGGGTTATAAGCTTTGGAACCCAGTCACACAGAAGGTTGTGTATAGCCGAGATGTGTTGTTCAGAGAGGTAAAAGATGTTATTGAACATGAAGTCCAACCAAAGGAACCTGAGAAGATAGAGTTTGAAACAAAGGAGGAAGAATCAGACTCTGTAGCAGAGGAGGAATCAGAAGATGAAGAGCCACAAACTCCGATAAGATCAGTTCGAGAAAGAAGGCAGCAAGAAAGGTATAGTCCATCTACTTTCAGTTCGAATTTTTCTTTGTCTGTTACTGATAATGATCCCAGAACTGTGAAGGAAGCAGTGGATTTAGAGGATGGAAAAATCTGGAAAGAGGCCATGATCGATGAAATGGCATCTTTGCACAAAAATGAGGCTTGGGATCTGGTGGAGTTGCCGGCTGGAAGGAAACCCATTGGCAGCAAATGGGTGTTCAATAAGAAGACAAATGCAGAAGGAAAGGTGGAGAAATACAAAGCTCGGTTGGTAGCAAAAGGTTATTCCCAGGTGCCCGGAATTGATTTTGGTGATATTTTTTCTCCTGATGCCAAGGTAACTTCTATTAGATTACTTTTATCTGTTGTTGCTGCTTTTGATTTTGAGGTAGAACAGATGGATGTGAAGAAAGCATTTCTACACGGGGATTTGGAAGAGGAAATCTACATGAAGCAACCTGAAGGCTTTGCAGTGAAGGGTAAGAAAGAACTGGTATGCAAGTTAAAGAAGTCTCTGTATGGGTTAAAACAGTCACCAAGGATGTGGTATTAGAAATTTGATACATTTATATGGGGACTCGGCTTCACCAGAAGCAAAGAAGATCATTGTGTGTATTTTAAATTAATTGGTGACCGTATTATTTATCTGGTCTTGTATGTGGATGATATGTTGCTGGTTGGAAATGACAAAAAAATTATCCAGGATTTGAAGACCCAATTATCCTCCAAATTCGACATGAAAGATCTTGGTGCTGAAAACTATATTTTGGGCATGGAAATTAAAAGAGATCAGTCAAAGAGGAAGCTCTGGTTAAACCAGAGGAAGTATGTCGAGACAATACTCCAGAGGTTTAATATGCAGGATAGTAAACCGGTGAAGGTTCCTATTCCTGTAGGTGTGAGGTTATCTGTTGAACAGTGTCCCAAGACACAAGAAGAGGAAGAGGACATGTCCCGTGTTCCATATGCAAGTGCAGTGGGTAGCCTGATGTATGCAATGGTCTGTACTAGACCAGACATTGCACATGCAGTGGGAGTATTGAGCAGGTTTATGTCAAAACCTGGGAAGGAGCACTAGACAGCAATGAAGCAGGTTTTCAGGCATTTGCGTGGCACTAGTGATTATGGTTTGTGCTACCAAGGAAGACTAGGATTGGACAGAGTGTTGGATATTCATGGCTTTGTTGATGTAGACTGGGCTGGAAATCTGGATCAGAGAAGATCTACAAGTGGGTATGTGTTTAACCTATTTGGAGGTGCAGTCAGTTGGATGAGTAAGAAACAATCTGTAGCGGCACTATCAACTACAGAGGCAGAATACATGGCAGCCACTCATGCAAGCAAGGAAGCAGTTTGGTTGCAGAGATTGTGTTCAAGTATGGGGTTAGTACAAGGAGCTATAAGAATAGACTGTGACAGCCAAAGTGCAATTTTCTTGGCAAAGAACCCTGCTTATCATTCAAAGACAAAGCACATTGATGTTCAATATCACTTTGTGAGGGATATGATAGAAGACAGAAAGGTGTTGCTGGTAAAGGTGGACACTTTGAAGAATACTGCAGATGCATTGACAAAATCTGTGAGCTCTGAGAAGTTCTCTTGGTGTAGAGAAGCAATGGGAATCTCTGGGCTGAAAAATGACTGAGCTCTCCTGTGGCCCACTGTGGAAAGAAAACAACAAGTGGGAGATTGTTGGGTTGTGTTATATTCTTTCCACGTAGTTAATAGGGGGTTTGAAGGGCACCTGTAACCCCACTTTATGGGGTCTGGGGCAGCGCCCCGGAAAATTTTGGTTTTGGACCATATGTTAGGTTGGGCGGACCCACCTATGGTTTTGTGCATGATTTTCGCACATGTTTTTTGGACGCGATGGTTTTTTGGTCCATGGTATTGGACGCGATGGTTTTCGGTCCATGGTATTGGATGCTTCGGAATGTATAAATATGTATTGTAACATTGAAAGGAACATAATGAAAAATCAAGCTGGTAGTCTTGGTTTTGGGATCCAGGGAAAAATCTCTGTGCATATGTGTTTTATGGGTTATGCTCTCGCATTGTTTATTTTCTTTGTTTAAGAATTCGTATGCAGGTAATTTTTGTACAGGGTTAAAACCTACACAATTGAAGGAACAAGTGGACGCAGTGCTACACAAGGAAGTAGTGTTGAAGGTGCAACTAAAGACCTGGCTGGAGGAAGCTTGTACAGTCACGGTAAACATTGAAGGCAAGCTTGCGACTCTGCAAGCGACAGAACAACATCTTCAAGCTGATAGCGCAGGGGTAGTAACTGAGAAGACAGTCGAAGATGCGAGGCAGGTAGCAACTCAGTGCACAGCAAAATTTGCTATCAATAGGGTTGAGTTGGATGGGCTTCACACAAAGATCTCCTACCGAGTGACTCAAGGGCGAGTCATAATTTTTGTGTTGGGGGCCTGTTGGGAGTGGGATCCCCCAAGGGCAGTTTTGGGGCTAAAAGCTCATGTTTAAGTCAATTTTTTGTAATATTATTGTAAAGACTCCACAGTTTGTGTTCGCGGAGCATGAAGGTGTTATGTGTGACAAAGGGTAGTCCACCCTTAGTTTTTTAAAGTAAAGTTTGTTGTAATAAATCTACCCATGGTCCGCGGACCATGGGATTGTATAAAAAGAGCTAAGCTCTAAGTAGTTAGAGAGAAGGCACATGTAAGAGAGTCATAGCTTTAGAGCAAGAAGTCTAAGTCTTGGGTTGTAGCATAGGTAGAGGCTCTGCAGCTGAGTGCGCAGAGGCCTAGGGTAGAAGTCCACAGCTGAGTGCGCAGACCCCTGCAGCTGTGTGCACAGGGTGGACAAAGTCTATAAACACTTGGAAGATATTAATAAAAGGAGTTATTCTGCAATTTCTATGTCTTTTTTTTGTCAATGCATTTAGATATTTTATGTATGAATTTCCTTTACTATGCTTATGTGATGCACGAATGAATGCCATTACATTGAATAATTGAACACAATTACGAATATCTACTTGCGCGGTGATAACTTTAAGTATTTGACAAGATAAGCAAGTCACTTAGGGTAATTGAGGAATCTGCACAGCACACTGCCATAGTAGCGCGACAATACCTGAGCCCTAGGTTAGGGTTGTGTGAAGGTCGATCGTATACTTTCGCGAAGGTATTGAAAGCTGGAATAGAGAGTTTGTCTTACAAGCCCTAGAACGGGACCACCTGCGTGAAGGCAGGGATAGAAGAAATCAAACAACATCACAACCATCTTAGGGTGTGGAAACCTGGTTCCAACATCCCCCATACTTCTTTAGGTGAGACTTCGGTCCGCGCTCCGTGGGCTGATGCCGAAAGGGCCAGTAGTGTAGGGATTCGTTTGGCTAATTAACAATGAACCTGGGTCAGGTCCCCTCAAGCCAACAGCCAATCATACAACTTCCCTAAATGTTCCAATTATGCAAGTGGTATATCCCCTACCATAGTTCAAGTATGTGGCAACCTGTCCCATTCTCACACGTACCAAAGAAGAAGAGCATTTTACTATTTTCTCAACTTTCTTTTACCTAGATCCAGTAGGTGATATGGTGAATCATTTACTGGTGGCATTGGACCATGATCTTTCCATCAGATGCCTTGATATGTATCCCTTGTTGGGCATGGAATCCCCCCACAGCATGTTTTGGGGCTCAAAGCCTAAGTTTTGAGTATTATTGTTGAAAAGACTTTGCAAATTGCAGGCGCGGAGCGCAAATTGTATGTTAGAGCCATAGGGTTTTCCGCCCAAAGTTTTGAATGTAGTGTTGCCCTACCCATGGTCCACAGACCATGGGATTGTATAAATAGAGTGAGGCTCTATGCTATAAATATAATTAGAGATAGATGGAGGAACGAATGGAGTTGAGAAGATAGCAAGCATAGAGTAAAGTTCTAAGTACTTTGGGTCATAGTAGTAGGAAGAGGCTCTGCAGCTGAGTGCGCAGAGGCCTAGTAGAGTCTGCAGCTAAGTGCGTGGACCCCTGCAGCTGAGTGTGCAGGGTGGAGTCGAGTCTGTAACCAAGGAAGAAGAATAATAAAGAGAAGTTTGATTCCAAATCTTGTGTATCTGTTTTAAGTTATTATATGGTTGATATCTTTTGCAATTATACTGTTTTATTTATCACACGCACTGGTATGAATGGTGAACACTATTAAGTATAACTAAACACATGCAAATAAGCTAAGTGATCAACTAATAGTGGGTTAATAATAAGGGATTGGGTACTAACATGGATCGAGCCCCAAGTAGGGTTGCGTGAAGACAGCATCACCAGCTGCGAGGTATTGATAGGTGCACGTAGCAACATGCACGCATGGTCAAACCGCAAACCACTGAAAATCATCAGACATCTCTAGGGTGAGGAAACCTGGTTCTATCACCCTCCCATACTGCTTCAGGTGAGACCTCAGTCCAGGCTCCTCGGACTATTGCTGAAAGGGCCAGTAGTACCGGGATTTGTTTGGCTAAATCACCTCTGAACCTAGGTCAAGCCCCTATAAGCCAACATCCCTTCCAGAGTGTTATTCTCCCAACTGATCAGAAACTCTTCGAAGCCTTGGCCTCTTGAGGGCCGTGATCAAGGTGTTATGAGAAGATTCTTTCTTCTTGTGTCAAGCTCAATAAAATATGAAACAAGGTCTCATGAGCATAGTTCTTTTACTATGTCAAGCTCATTAAAAAATGAAATAGGTCACCACAAGCATAGTTTCTTATATGTTTCAAGCTCACTTAAAAATGAAACAAACCTATGAACATATTTCTTTTTCTATGTCACCTTCATTTCCTCTGACCATATCATGTTATCCTCTTCCTTCCTGCTAAACATGTTAGAAAGTTATATATTACAGAGCAATGGAACACATAAAATATTGCATAAATATAAACATAGAAAACGCATAAAACAAGAGAGACACAGATATATGTGGTTCACCCAGTTTAGGTTATGTCCACGGAGAAACAGCTAGTCCTTCGTTTTATATTATCCAGCAAACTGAAGAGATACAACCTACAACAGATCCACTGTAACACCCTCTTTGCTCTCAATCTCCTCTCTCTTCCTCACTTAGAATACATATATACATAGACGCAATACAATTCCCTCATATATAGTGAGGGGTTGCCTTCTAGGGAAAAAAACCATAAATTAAACATAACTTCTACCGTCAGATCATCCGCCTAATGAATGGCCCAGATTGACTAGAAATTACTAGACTTTTACAAGGCAATTTTACATCTATTTTTAGATTCGGGGGCACTGCCCTCGGACCCCCATGGGGGGGACAAGTCCCCTCTGCACCCCCCTGGCATGGAGGGGTATACATCCAGCTGAAACCTTTGAATACAGAAGATAATCAGGCTCCACACCCAACAATCTCCCACTTAGAAACTGATTATAGCAACTCCGCTACTGCTTTATTTTCTAGACAATGACTCCACTTTGGACCTGGTTGTTTCTCATCTTCTTCATCATACTTGAAGACCAATTGAAACCGAGCAAATCCTCAGTTTCTCCCTAGTTACAACTTTTATTAACATATCTGTAGGATTCTGGCTAGTGTGTATCTTTTCCAGCTTCAACTATCCATCTTCCAATGTTGAACGTATGAAATGGTACTTGAGCTGTATATGTTTATTCTTGGAATGAAATGTTGAGTTCTTTGCAAGATGTATGGCACTCTAGCTATCATTGTATAACCTACCGAAATCCAGCTTTTAACCCAATTCATCTAGAAACCTTTGTAACCAAATCATTTATTTACTAGCCTCTGTAGCAGCAACATACTCTACTTCTGTTGTTGAAAGTGCAACAAAACTTTGGATTTTGAAACCCAACTGACATCTGTTCCACCTACAGTAAATATGTATCCTGTAGTGCTCCTCCTATTATCTTTGTCACCTGCCATATCTGCATCAACATATCCCTGTATAGCAATGTTTGAAATGCTTGATTTGTGGTACCTCTCAAATACCTGAGAATCCACTTCACCGCCATCCAATGTTCTTTTCCTGGATTGCTCATGTACCTGCTTACAACTCCCACTGCATGTGCAATATTAGGCCTTGTGCGGACCATTGCATACATTAAGCTTCCAATTGCTAATGCATATGGAACTTCAGACATATGAGCCATTTCTTCCTCAATCTTGGGACACGCCTTCTTACTTAATTTGAAATGGCTAGCCAAAGGTATACTAACTAGTTTTGCATTCTGCATATTAAACCTTTTCAACACCTTTTCTATATACTCACTTTGAGACAATGTTAATTTTCAATTCTTCCTATCTCTAGTTATTCTCATACCAAGGATTTGTTTTGCAGCACCCAAATCCTTCATTGCAAATGAGTTTTCCAATTTTCTTTTGAGCACATTTATTTCCTGCATGTTAGAACCTGCAACAAGCATGTCATCTACATACAATAACAATATAATATAGCTGCCATCATTTTGCCTTTTGAGATAAACACAATGATCAAAGTGACACCTAGTATAACCTTGTTCAGACATAAACCTATCAAATTTTAGATATCGCTGCCTTGGAGCCCGTTTTAAGCCATACAAGCTCTTCTTCAACCTGCACGCTAGTTTCTCCTTCCCTTTTACCTTATATCCTTGTGGTTGCTGCATATATATCTCTTCCTCCAAATCCCCATGGAGAAAGGTTGTCTTTACATCTAACTACTCAAGATGCAAATCTTCAGTTGCTACTAGACTTAGAATAGTTCTGATTGAATTCATTTTCACAACAGGAGAAAATATCTCATCAAAGTCTATACCCTCTTTCTGTGCAAACCCTTTCACCACAAGTCTAGCTTTATACCTTTTTCTACCTCCATCTTCTTCCTTCAACTTGTAAACCCATTTATTCTGTAATGTTGTTTTACCTGCAGGCAACCTGACTAAGTCCTAAGTCTGGTTATGTGCTAAGGAGTCTATCTCTTCTTTCATGGCTTGCTCCCATTTCTTCCTAGTTTCTACCTGCACTGCTTCTTCATAACATTCTGGTTCACCAAAATCAGTCAACAATACATAATATAATGAAGGAGAGTATCGTTTAGGGGGTCTACTTATCCTAGTAGATCTTCTAACACCACTTTTAGGTGTTTGAGGTGCTTGTTGCTGTTGTGGTTGTTGTTCTAGTTGTTGATCATTATGATTTTTAGGCACCATCACTTTTCCTATGATATCGTCAAGCACTGTGTATTCTCTGTTTTCTTTTTCCTGTTTCTTTTCCTGCAGCTGATCCTTATACAAAACCTTTTCATTGAATATGACATCTCTGCTCCTAATGATTTTGTGTTTTTCATAATCATAAAAGCGATAACCAAAATCATTAACACCATATCCAATAAAGGTACATTTCTTTGATTTTGCCTCAAGCTTTGTTCTATTTTCTTTATTAATGTGGATAAAGGCTTCACAACCAAAAGTCTTTAAAAAATAGTAGTTTACCTTTTTACCTGTCCATACCTCCTCTGGAATACCACCATCCAAGGAACTTGAAGACCCTCTGTTTATTAGATAAATAGCAGTATCTACAACATCTGCCCAAAATTGTAAAGGCAATCCTGCATGCAATCTCATGCACCTTGCATGCTCCATGATTGTCCTATTCATCCTTTCTGACACGCCATTTTCTTGTGGTGTTCCTGGAACTGTCTTCTCTCTATGAATTCCATTCTCTGAACAGTACCTATCAAACTCTTTTCTGCAATATTCACCTCCATTATCTAATCTGAGACACTTCAACCTTTTTCCTGTCTCATTTTCAACCAAAGCTTTCCATTTCTTGCAAATATCAAATACATCAGATTTATTTCGAATACAATAAATCCAGGTTTTTCTTGTTGCATCATCAATAAAAGTAACATAATAATGAGAGCCACCAAGAGATGATACATGAGTAGTTCCCCACACATCTGTATGCACAAGCTCTAATTTTTCACTCTTATTTTATTTCCCAACTCTAAGGAATCTAACTCTCTTCTGTTTTCCATAAACACAATTCTCACATAATTTTAAATCAACATGCTTCAAACCTGGCAACAAATTTCTTGAGTGAAGAATCTGCATCCCCTTCTCACTCATGTACCTGAGCCTATGATGCCACAATGTTGTATCTTCTCCTGTAGAGGTTAAAGCATTAACAGAATTAGAAATACCATTGCATAAATACAATGTACCAACCTTTTCTCCTTTCGCTATTACCAGGGATCCTTTAGTGACCTTCCAGGTTTTATCTATGAAAGTAGTTACACAACCTTCACCTCCAAACTGCCCTGTTGAAATCAGATTTTTCTTTAGATATGGAACATGCCTTACCTCCTTTAATAGCCACTAATTTCCATTTTGCTGTTTTATGAAAATTATACCCATTCCAACAATTTTACAGGGTTTATCATCACCCAATCGAACCTGTCCAAAATCTCCTTGAACATAATCATGAAAATGGTTCTTATCAGGTGTGGCATGGAATGAGGCCCCCCAATCTACCACCTAGGCATCAATAATATTTTCTAATGAAAGAATCAAAGCATCTTGCAACACATCACCCATTACATTTGCTTCATGATTAGTTTCTTGTTGCGCGTCTCCTTCTTTTCCCTTCCGAGACTTGCAGTCTTTCTTCAGGTGTCCTTTCTTCCCGCATTTCCAGCACACTATCCCCGATCTGGACTTGCATCTACCTTTTCTTGACTTACTGCGATATCCTGGGCTCTTTCCTCTTTCCATTTTTCTTCCCCTAGTCTCTGCAGTCAAAGCATTACTTGATGTCTCACCGGAGCTTTTCCGTTGCATTTCCTCGCTAAGGATTGCACCAACAATATCATCAAACTTTAAAGTACTAGATCCAGAGAGAGAGTTACTAAAGGCCATAACTAAACCATTCCAACTTTTTGGCAATGAGCACAGAAATAACAGAGCCCTAACTTCATCATCAAAATTTACCCCTACAAAACTTTACTGACTTGTAACTATATTAAAATCATTTAAATGATCAGCAACATATCCACCTTCTGACATCTTCATATTAAATAAACGCTTCATAAGAAATACCTTATTTTAGGCCGAGGGTTTATCATATATTTTGACCAATGCTGACATTAAATTCTCTATTGTCATTTCCTTTGAAATATTAAATGCTACCAACGTCGCTAGGCACAGCCGTATTGTTACAAGTGCCTTTCTGTCGAGAATATCCCATTCTGTGTCTGTCATACTCATCGGCTTATTTGTCTTTCCACTCAATGGTAGGTACAAATCTCTCTGATACAGATAATCTTCCACAGCTAGTAGTTTTGGCCGTTGAATTTTTCGACCCTAAACCTACCATCGTATGCCATTGCTCCCACTCGAACCAGGAACCCTTCTCTCTAGCGAGTTTATCAGCCAAATAGACCTTCGGCTCTGATACCAATTGTTATAAAATTATATATTACAAAGCAATGGAACACACAAAATATTGCATAAATATAAACACACAAAATGCATAAAACAAGAGAGACACATAAATATGCGGTTCACCCAGTTTGGGCTACGTCCACGGAGAAACAGCCAGTCCTTCTTTTTATATTATCCAGCAAATTGAAGAGAAACAACCTATAGTAGATCTGATATAACACCCTCTTCGCTCTCAATCTCCTCTCTCTTCCTCACTTAGAATACCGATATACATAAACGCAATACAATTCCCTCATATATAGTGAGGGGTTTCCTTCTAGGTAAAAAAAACCATAAATTAAACATAACTTCTACCGTCAGATCATCCACCTAATGAACGGCCCAGATTGGCTAGAAATTACTAGACTTTTACAAGGCAATTTTATATCTATTTTTAGCTTCGGGGGCGTTTCCCCCGAACCCTCTCCAGGGGACCGGTGGCCCCCAGAACCCCCAACCGGGGGGATTAGTCCCCCCGCGTGGAGGGGTGTACAGTCTTCCTGGGGTATACATCCAGCTGAAACCTTTGAATACAGAAGATAATCAGGCTCCACACCCAACAAAACATATTTCTATCTATAACCAATAGTCCATGAGAAGAATTGGGTGATGAAAGTTCACGGGTGCATGCCTCTACCCTTATGTTAGGGGAAATGTATTTATCTCAAGCATATATTTCTTTGTTTCAAGCTTGTGTAAAAATGAAACCACTCTCAATGCACCAATATCAAGCATACTTTTTCTTTGTTTCGAGCTTGTGTAAAAATGAAACCTATTTTGAGCATAGTCTTTGTTCCTTCTCGTGCTCATAAACACAAGAGAATAAGTTACCAAACATACTTTTATAACTTTTTCAGGCTTGCTAAAACTTACAAAAAGGGAACCCCCCCCAGAATCCACACTTTATCCCTCGTGATTGCCACTTTTTATGAGTCTGATCTACAAGATGAGCCTTGGTTTTCTCACTCCATCGTCACCATATTCTTGTATGATCATTCACTTTCACTAGGTGTTTTACCCTTTCTTATACGAATTGTTGTGATGATTGGTCTTATTAGCCTACTTCAAGACCTCACCATGACTTGAAAGGACATGTAATAAGGGAGATGATATTTTTTCAATTGATTCCAATCAAATGCAATAACTTGATTACTTGGAGGGGGTTCCGTGAAAACGGGAGAATTGCCCCCTTGTTTGGTATTATGAGGAAACAAGAAGAACCTGAGCGGTATGAATGTCAATCTTCAAAAGGAGAGCATGATCGAATAAAGGTGGAATTGATTCAGTTATTTTCTCTACCAATCATTTGGTTGGGAATGGACTTATGGGATTCACATTCAAAGAGAGTGGGATTGACTGAAATCAGTTCAATCTCTTCATCAACTAATGGAGGATTCGGAGAAAGCTTTTGGTAGCTAGTTGGAGGTTTCCACTGAGAAGCAGTAAGTTTTTCCAACACTTTGGATGATTCATACATATAAGGGAAAGGTGAATTTTATGATTCCCTTTACATAAGCTACAAGGAAACTTAATTTTACCTTTCTTCCCAAGAATATTATTATCACTAGTTGATGGTTTGTCATTGGCATGATCTCTAGAGGATGACAACAACGGTTGATGTGAGTCTTTAGAACACACTTCCAATATTTTGGGAATTCCATAGAAATCTCGAAGAAGGTGGTCACACTTATAAATATTGCAAGGGAATTTAAATTTATGGTGCTTTGAATATTTCTCAACATTAGTTGCATTCATAGCAAGGAATTATACTTTCCTTGAGCATTAGACCCTAACCAAGATTGAAATTATACTTTCCTCAAGCATAGTTTTCTCTGTTTCAAACTTGTATAAAAATGAAACCACTCTTAATGCACCAATCTCAAGCATAGTTTTTCCCTGTTTCAATCTTATATAAAAATGAAACCACTCTTAAGCATAGCTTTTCTTTATTTTGAGCTTGTGTAAAAATGGAACCTATTCCAATATTCATCTTTGTTCCTTCTCGTGCTCATAAATACATGAGAATAAGTTACCCAACATACTTTTATCAATTTTTTGGGCTCACTAAAACTCACGAAAAAGGAACCCCTCTGGAATCCATACTTTATCCCTTGTGATTGCCACTTTTTATCAGCTTGTTTCTACAAGATGAGCCTTGGTTTCCTCACTCCATCATAAATATCTTCTTGGTCGATCATTCACTTTCACTTTATGTTTTACCATTTCTTGGAGGAATCATTGTGATGAGTGATCTTATTAGCCTACCTCTTTGCCTCTACATGTTTTGAGAAGTTTCTTCATGAAAAGAACCAGTTGTTGCCCTTTATACCACTCATTCCTCTAGGAGGAGTTTCTCTTTAATCCCTTTTTAGACTCCAAAAAATGAAAGGGTTATAAGGCACTTGTCTCTTTCGAGCTTATTAAATTAAATGAAAGGATGTCTACCTAGTATAAGTTTAATCCTTTTTCTAAACTGAATGGACTATTTAAGAAAAAGGAATACTTTAGTCAAACATGGCTAAAATGTTCTCCTGTGTATTGTTTTATACCTTTTTCAAGTCCAAGATACTAAATTTATGAAAAGGAACCTCTTGGAGTTTTATTTTTCTCCTCTTTTTCAAACTCTCTAAACATGAAAAATAAGTTTAGTTATACCTTTGTTGAACTCATAAAATCTTTAAACAACATAGGACTCATCAAGCATGACAAGACTAGACCGCTACTTCTCAGGGTTCACTAGAAATACTTAGAACGATTCATCTGAAGGATGAACTTATAGGCCAATCATATGTTATCCTCCTTGAGCTTGTAAAAAAACAAAGTGGTACTAGAGAGAAATGGTTGGGAAATTGGGGAAAGAGGGAATCAAATCTACGTATGGCAGTGAGTCTCTCTTGAACATGACACTCTTTCACCTCTATGACTGCTTTGGGTTGGGGAATCCACTTGCCTCTTTGTTTATCACACCTTAATGAAAGCCTTCATGATGGGTCTTTGAGTCAATGCTTCCAACTCCATAAAAGTGTTTCTAATATGTTCAAGATAAGTCCACCCTCATTTGACATTTTCCACAATAATTTTAAGCCTCCTTTCATGTATGTCACTCCTGAACCATCTCTTAATCATCAGCATTTTGTCTAAAATATTGATACATGTTTCGTGTCATTGATGGGGATACATCAAGGCCCCCTCCTACAATGAGTTGCTTCCTGTAGACATCAACACATTATCCAAGAAGTTGACTTAGAAAATTCCTTTAGTGCCTTGGAGTTAGCATACCTCAATGGAAACTTTCCTCTCTTTTAGCAATAGGTTTTCATCACTGGCGTTCAACTGGAAGATTTTATGTGGTATTCAACTTCAACTCATTCATTCACACCTCATAGACTATGTATAAGTACCTTCAGGAACATTATCATTATCGATGGTTCCTCTCACATTTGTTAACATCTTTCATCATTGGTCGGTAATCATATGGTGTCTATCATGTCCGACTCCACAACATCTATTCACCTTGTTAGGCTTGTATTATCAAGTGACGAGATAGAAGACCCTGGATCTAGTTCCATTTATCTGGGCTACGATTTCATAATTAATACAATAGTAGAAAGTATGATGGCTATGCTCATTTAAAAATTCATCCAAGCACGGGTCCACAATATGTCATCAGTGGATGTGATTTTGATCATTCCACATTTAAAATGGCTTATATATTGAATATGGGTATGCTTACCTCAACAATGATATCATGATCATAATGTATTGTAACAAATAATTGATGACCTCAACCAGTCTCTTCTTGCTCGGAATTTTCACATGGTAAATCACTTCATTCCTTAGCCATTTATTCTGAATTTGTACTTTAGGGGGCAATTTGTTACAAGCCATTTTGTCACATTCAACCAAATGACCTTGAATCCAGATCAACCATCATCCATTCACACTTTACAATCATCCCCTACAAAGATAATAGTGTGACCTTTCTAGAATTTCCAATAATTATGTATCGTATTGGCTAAAAAATGTAATTTAGGTCCACATCACACTTTCCTACTTCAGATAGTGCAATGACGCAGGTTGCATCAAAGGGAAAAGTGTCAGTCAGCACAAATTTATTTCACTACAAGCACGATGACCCTTCAAATGAGGGAAGAAATAAATATAATTTTGAAGCTTCTAATTCTAGAGGCTTCTATCGTGGAAATTTCCATTCTCTGTTAAATATGTACTCAAATTCCTACAAATGGGTTCTTATCACTTATCCCATGGAGCTTATCCCCTTCGAAAGTGGATCTTACCCTAGTTTAATGGATCTAAAACCTCCTCATTTCTCTTATAAATGCATTACCTACTATTGGTATTGGGTTGGATTTTGGATACTCTTAGTTATGCCCTCATGTTATTTATTTGTGCCTAAAGGTCCTTAATCCATCCATATGATTGAGGTATGATTGAAGTCTTTCTATTGTGCAAAGGACAAGATAGCTAGGAGAGATCTACAAGGTCAAGGCCCACAAGGGTTGTAACCTTATCCTACTTTTATCAATACAAAAATTCTTTGTTTTCCTATATATTATGTCTCATTTATGCATGTGCAAAAAATTGAATCCTTGGATTATTTATTAGAGTTGCTTGTATATTCTATTCATATGTTTTGGTTCTCTTTCTTACTTTGGATTTTTTGCAGGTTCCAATTTTAGCATTTGGAGTTGGAGCTAAATCTTGTAAGCAAGGAGAAGGAGATATTGCACATTGGTTATCAAGTAAGTCTTTCTTCCATATTTCAAAATTTTCTAAGGAAAGCATAGCATTTTTTTCTTGGTTGTTTCTAGATGAAGCCACTAGGTCTAGGGAGATTTCTTCTTTCCACAGAAGGAATTTATCCATAAAACATTAGGTGCCACATAAGTTTCAAGTGGGTTACAAGGTTTGGTTTCATTAATAGAAGGAATGCCTTGCAGAAGCCCATAAAAATATTCAACCACTCTAGTATGGATCTTACACCATCACCAAGGTTGTGGGTGAAAACAATTTCAAGCTAAGTATCCCCTCATTCCTTGGCCTACACCCAATATTCAATTTTGAACACCTTCGGCCATACTTTCTACCATTTTTGGACACATCAGAAATTGTCGAGAAGTTGACACCAACAAAGCACAACCCACATTGCATTGAATAGGACACAACTAGTTAGATCATGGAAAAACAGATTAAGAAGACTCACTAACAAAGGATCCATAAACAAATATTCCCTTTTCTTATTGATAAAAATAATCCAACACTAGACAAGCTTCCCTAGTGGGGCTTAGGGATTAAGTAAGCCAAGGAACTTAAGCTAAATTCCTACCAAAAATAATACAAATAAACTCCGCAAGATAAAGTATAATGAATTAGGGTTTAAGGTGGTTGAAAAGATCATTTCCATAGTTGGGTTCAAGGTAGCTATGTCTCAACATGAAGGTTGTGGTTTACCTATAGAGGCTTGAAAAGGTTTCCAAACAACACACCAAATAAGAAAATACTCAAAACCATCATAAAATAGGGCTTTAAATAAAAACATTATAGCAATGCAATAGTTTATGACAACAAAAAATTTGGCCCACAAAATTATTAATAAGTAATGAAAAATGAACGATAAATTGAGGGGTAAACTAGGAAACAAATTACAACAAATTTTGATGGTTAGTAAATCATATAACAACAATAAAATCCTTGACATCAACCCTAGAAAATGGTTGCAAAATGAATGTAAAATAATATTTGTACTTATCTAATTCACTTTTCAATAATTTATAATACTATAGCATAGCTCAATAATTCATTTAATGCTAAAAATACAATAATTTGTTTTAAATAAAATATTATTTATCATAAAACAAAAAGAGAAATGATTTTATAATTTAGATGATTACCACAAGAGAGATGGATTAGTGCCTTCTCATTCTAGGGTGTATGGAGTATAGCATTCAAACTGTTCTTGGGTTTCCATGGTGTGACAACAAGATCCAAACAAACTAGGGAAAATAAATTAACTTACCCTAGGGTTTGAGATCAAGGCTCTCAAATTTTCAAGATGATTAAGGGAAATAGAAAGGTATCTCTATTCCTCAAATACTTGGAAGAAGGATTTATTTTGACAAGGATAGTGTAACAAATACTAGAGTAAACTAATTAGTGCATGAACATTCATACAATAAAAACATAATACCAAGATGAAGGAAATAAAATAAATTACTCTACCATGCATCATCCAAGATCCACCATATGCATCCATGAAAAAATATCTTATGACATAAAAATTTCACCCAAGAGAAGTCCTTCAACTAGGCCTCCATAGTGCACAAGGGAGAAGAGAAGTAATCATGAAAAAAGATCATATGAAATCAAAATTCCACCCAAGAGAAGTTGTTCAACTAAGCATCAATAGTGCACAAGAGAGAAGAAAAATAATCATGATACAAATGATCTCAAGTTGTGACAATGATACAATAATGTAAATCACTCCCACATGTATATCATGGTCTATATTGGATCAATACATTATTTTTCATTCATCTCAATGCTTGTAGAGTGGAAAATTTGGAGGAATCAACTAGTAGGGTCATTTTTAATGGCAATCCCAATTTGCAAAAAAAATAGGTGAAAAAACTTCAAGATCCATTTTGAGGCCTTAAATGACCATTTTTTGTGGTCCTGGACTTTTTCTAGATCTATATTCCTTAATCTACACATTGATACCTTTCTAACGACACAACAATCACTTCAATTTGGGCTTGTGTGAGAAATTTATGCCTTTCAAAAGTTGACATATCGAAATTCACCACCATAATTTGAGAGGATTCCATGTCATGTCTTGTTACTCATGGAAAAGGATCTAGCCACATGAGTACTATGTAGAATACTATAGAATGGTTTATTTTTAACTCATATTAAGGGTTAAATTGGTCAAATTTAACCCCTAATTGGCTAGCAGGTTGTGTTATAACTAGGCCACTAGGAGGAAAATGGGTTCCATACTATTTGAGTGCATTTTGTTCCATAGATGACAAGAGTATCTCATAGTGGCTAGAGAGAGAGAGCGAGATAAAATAGAGAGGGTTTGTGTTTTATAGAATCCAAAGTGCAATAGTTCTCACTCCTTTTTACTTGTGTCCATTTCCATTCAGAGAGAGAGAAAATTAGTCTTTCTTCTATTGTAGCCACTACAACAGCACCCAAAACTTTGGGTATATTCAAAAATTTTGGGCTCCCCCATCTGCTCACCCTGAGCCATTGAATTTTTGATCGTGTTCTCAGCCGATTACTCTCCCTGTGACCCTTCCCATCAAACCCTGTTAGTTTTCCCATTCATGCTTCACACATTGCATCCACACATCATGTTTTATCTAAGATCTAGAACTTACTATTGCATTAGGGTTTTAGGGTGTTTGTTGCTTTAGTGATGGATTAGAAATCTGATGCACATGCAAACCTCTATTTCTCTAGCATGTGCATTGTAATGAAGTGAATAAATCTTGCATTGATGTTTAGGGCATCGCTTATGCTTCATCAGGGTACGTAGAATGATATCTCTCCTATGTACCTTTAAAACCCTAAATTATCATGAATAAGAACCCTACCATACCTTGAATTAATCTTCACTGTATAGAAATTATGTCATACGAATTTCAAAGAACTCACACTATGATGGCATCGTCACCATGGGAAATGCATAATTCCCAACTCGCTTACACTTAGTGACTCACTTAAAATGCCCAAGTGTTAAATTAGTATCCAAATTGAAGCATGATTTGCTTAACCATATAATATAACGCCTTAGTTTGGATTACTTATGGTTCATGCTCCTTGAGTGAATTGTCTCTATTATTTGCTTGGTTTCCATGCTCTTGAATTAAAATATATATATATATATATATATATGGAAAACTGATGTGTTTTTTTCATCTTCCCTTCAGGAGATCAAGAGGAGGTGGCTTGGATACATACCAAACGAGGCAATGCTTGTATTAAATTAATACCCTGATGTGACATCACTTAGATGAAGGGAAGAGGGATATTTAAATTGTTTCACATGAACCTCATGTACTCTTCTGAAAGCATGTGAAGTCAACACATACACCAATTAAAATGGACAGGGCATGCTCTTGAGCATTTGAATTAAATAAGATAGGCATGCATAATGGACATTCAAATTAAGGGGAGATGATATGTGCTTTGGTGAGAGAAAGGAGAAAGTTCTATGTTATACACAAAGGGAATTATTAATAGGTACATCATAAAAGCGATGGAGTGTGACCACAAGAGGGACAAAGTGCATTCTTTATGAATAGCATAGGGAAAATGAAAGCACACGTTGGAAACCATCAAAAGGTTAGATATACCATATGTGTGATGGTTATAAAATAAAAGGAATAACCTTTTAATAAGTGACCCTAATGTTGTCCATGGTAGATGTGTTGGGGCTTATGAGCATAAAGCGAGATTATTCAAACATATGTCCAAAGGAATGCAAAAGAATACTACCTTTTAGGGAGTCAAATTATGGAGATATGGGAAATTTATAAGTCTAGTGAGAATGACTCATTAAATACTCATATTATGAAGCCCTTTTGAAGTGCATACGTGGGCATCATAAGGTGACAGTCACAGGATAAGTTGTAAAACACAAGTGGTGTTGTGAAGATCCAGCACAACGGACACTCACAGTACAACGTTGGGGGATTTTTTTGATAGAGTAATTATATTGGAATGGCACATATCGAATATGTGAGTGACCAGGGTCGATGGAAACCTTATGATTGACTAACATCAAGTGCGAAATTGAAGAGTTTAAAAATGAGCATACTTAAGCATGGAAGATTGTTTTGTTAATCTATATGTATATATATGGGGAGTAATGTTGGTTGTTGTACATATATATGTAGAAACAACTCCACCAACCTTTCTCTTAACCCAAGCGCTATTACAAGGAAAAAATAAAGCACATTTTATGAAGTATTAAAATTCCTCCCATTAAAAGGGTACATGGATGCACATCACATTCAAACATGACGAGAAGGGTTATGGCAGAGTCAACGTCTAGTTTCTCAAATGATGTACTACATTGTGTTTCAAGCATTGCGTTGAAAATATTTTCTTTGACCACCTAATTTGGCTCTTCAAAAGGGAATGCCAAGTCTCAAAAGGAGATTGAGGCTCCTGGCATGGGCGTACCATTGCACACAACCTTGGATGGACACAATGTAACAGAGGGCTAGCGAAGGTGACAGGAAAAAGACCAAAGACAATGGCTATCGAGGAAAAAATTGGGCCTATCTGGAAAAAATACGTTGGAAGAAAGTAATGACGACATCATTAAGAAGAAAAATGTGACATACGACCTCCTCGAGTCGAACCATTCAAGATGCCATACAATTACTTTGGGCTGTCATGATCGTAGTAATAAGTAACTATCCCAGGGGAGAAAATCTACTACGTGATAGGCTGTGTGGCCATAGCAGGTTGAGGGAAAACAATGGCACACTAACTTATCAAAGTATGAAAGAGGGTCTTTTAACATGATTGAAGGGTTGAAAGAGACTGCATCATAATTTTTTTGAAAGAGACTGCATCATAATTTTTTTTAATATTATCCCGACGTTGGAGGAAAGACAGGAGCCAGCTCTCCCAACAATCGTTCGACTCGACATTGGTGTGATGAGATTTACTACTAAAATTCGCACATTGATTCAATGTGACCCAAGTTCAATGATAGCTAAAAAAAATTGTGGTTGGCACCATGTTATTAAGGACCCGCAAAATGGGAGTGTCTTCATTGAAATAGATGGAACACATTTGCGTCATGTTTTAAATTGATTGCATGATGGCATGATTCCAATTTCAGATGCTTCAGGATATCAAGAGTTACTAAGAGAAGTGGATTATTATCAACTTCTCATATTTTTAAAACATATCGACATATTAGGTTCATAAATTCGCAATATTGAGGCTCGTGGAGTTGACCAGAAGTGTGACCTGTCCCATATGCGACTGTGAGACCTATAGCAAGTCGCACTTTCACCGGGGTTGTGCAATCGCATTTGTATGCCTCAAAGAAGTGGCCAGAAGGAGCGACTTAGGCTAAATTGTGACCACGTAACTTCCTTCTTATGATGTGTGTGACTATGGTTCTCAATCATGTTTTCGGCAATGCTTTAGCACTTTGGGAACATCAAGAGAAGAGCAGAGTAGGTTTTGTAGTCCCAATCCTCCCCGTTCACAACTAAACCTCTATATCAATGATCATAGGTCGCAAGGTCACGCTTTAGAACCTGTCTAAGTGATGGAAGGTTGCGACCTTGATGTGGTGTGACTGAGTGAACTTTTCCTGGGTCTCTAAGTCACAGAAAGCTACAATTTCCAATTCAACAATCATTGTGATCGTTGTGAACTTTGGAGTTTTTGCAAGATACTTATGAAACACTCTTTTTCATTGAGGATCTACATGGAATTACTTTACCATATGATGTTGAGCATTTTTCTAAGGTGACGAGACATGAAATAGCTATAAATATAGCTTGTTGAATTAATATCTCAAAGGCATGGTTTTTTTTTGGTGGCATAATCACACGTCTCGGCCCATGCAGAGCTCATATGGTTGCTAAATTGTGTCACATGATTGGGTGATTGAATAAAATGATATATTGGTGAGGTAAGAATGTTACGAAAGAAGCATTCTAAGCCATACTAAAAGGTGGAATGCACTATTAGGAAATACATGAAAGGGTATTTGGAGGGATGGTGTTAAAAGAACGCATGTGACACATGCCAAAGTTAGGTCGTAAGCTTGTTCCTTGTGTATCAAGAGGCATGAAATAATCTCATATGAATTGTTAAGGTCATTGTAATGTTGTTGCATCAGAGTAATGCATGAGGCATCGAAAATTTGAAGGACATAACCATGTGACCAATGCTTAAAAAAATGCCCAAGAAGTTGCAAAGAGAATTATGGAACCTGGGGAATTTATCTGATGCATTAATTGCGGCTTGGAAACTTTTTGATCTACTTGTCTAGAAAAAGATGAGGGATAAACGTTTCCAATACACATAGCCACTTGCATGCACAACACAAAAGGTGATGCCACAATCAATGCATGAAAAACACAAGCTACAAAGCATCAATGCCGAGGAAATAAAGATGCCGCACACAGTGTTAGCCCCAGGCATTTGTTGCAATCCAAGACCAATCTGATAACATGACATGGGAATCGGATAAGTGATCAAGTTTTTGATTGTTAGTAGGAAATAGGTGGTAAAATCCCTTCAACAAATTTCATGCAGGATCTTAGGGTGTTATGGTGCCATCAGAAAGGCAAATGTTCATATATTTTTGTTATGGATCCTGATGTTTTCGTTCCTAGGAAATGTGTCAATGCAAGAAATACTGATTCGAATAGGGATTTCAGGACATTTGTATGAGGCAGTGAAAAGGAGCATGATGGCCCTAAAAGGGGAAGCTTGAGGAATTAAGGTTTAGTGCAATTGATAAAGCAGCACGACATAAAAATGAAATCAACATGGAAGGGGAATTAGTATAAGAGGGATGCAAAATCTTTCTAATCTCACATCATTTTTTAATCATTTTAGTTTATTTTGATTTCATATAACTAAGAATTTGCAAGGTTGTATCCTAAATATTGAATATGTGTTTCTAGGATTGGCTCGGTGAAACAGTCTCTTGTTGAGATCCCTAAGTGCGCAATATTAGACAATAAGGGCATCAAGGATGAGGGAAAGGCTTCACAAAATTTCTAATAGGATGATGCTTTCCACGAGAGCACTTTTCAAGGCCCATTAAATCTCCTACGATGAATTGAAAAGGAAGGGAGCAAGAACGTCTGCCACGTGCAAGGAGCTTGAGTTTCTCATAAAAGCTACAAGGTGGAAAGTTAGTTCCTTGCAGGCTCTAGGAACTATTCAGTCATACCAAACACACAACATCAAAAGCTAGGAATGTTTATTTGCATGGAGAAAGCTAAGATTTCTTGGAAGAATTGTTTCAGTCAGGATTTCGACAACCAAGCTAGTTGAATCCACACAACTGCCTAAAATACTATTGTTGGGTGTGTGTTATGTTCTTTCCATGACTAGCCCCACGTGCTATATTTTTTTGGACCCTATATTAGGTGGGCGAACATACCTATCATTTTGTGCATGCTTTTAGCACATGGATTTGGGCATGATGGTTTTCTCCCTATGGTATTTTTTAGATTTCATCAAGGGAACTATGGTTATGTTCTAATCTAGGGTTAATGGATTGGGGTTTATGGATGCTTCAGCATGTATATATATGTATTATAACATTGAAAGGAATATAATGAAAAATCAATATGGTAATCCTGGTTTTGGGATCCACAGGAATATTTTTGTGTATATCTGTTTTATGTTTTATGCTCTCGCCATTGTCTATTTTCTATTTTTAGAATTCGTATGTAGGTAATTGTTGTATGAGGTTAAAACCTACATTTGGTATTGTTGCACGGTTTTTTGTCTTACCTCCTGCACTTCCATGTGACATACCCTGAAGTTCCTGAAACATGACCATTATGCAGTGTACTCATTCATATATGCATCTCAGATCCCCCCTAAGGCATTGATTAGAAAATTCCTTAAGCTTCCACTGAAGGAAAGAGCTCTTAAGCCCTAATTTGAGAATCATCGCTCTTATGAGGTTAAAAACCGCGATGGTCGCATGTTGCACTATACCAGACCCACGATAGTCACTTTTTGAACTATACCAGACCCGCGATGCCATCGCTCTATTTTCTCATATACCCACTATGACCCCAAAAAGGAAATTTTCCCAAAGAGGATGAGATCGTGATCTAAAAACTTCCAGAGCAACGAGTTGGAGGTTGTTTAACAAAGATGAGGTCGAATTCTCCCAACTTGGTCTCTTAATCTTATCCCTATGAGCTACCTCCTTGAGATGAGGGCCTAATCCTATATTTGGAGAGATCCTAACTCCCTTTCCCATCTCATATATTCATTCTCTCCCATTCTCAAATGGTTAGAGGTTGGTTGGTCTGGTTGGTCTATGTCTATTTGCACCCTTATGCTAAGATTGTACCTATATGCTACTCATTTGGCTTGGAGAAGGAGTGCTTGGAGAGATTCTTGGACTTGGATATTCATTCAAGGAGAGCGTATCAACATCAAGGCTTGGTTGTATGCTTCCCTTTATTTTCTATTAATATACAACTGCTGGTTCATTTTTCCTAAATGTGTATGCTCATGTATCATTTAGCTTAACATTCCTTGATCAGTTAAGTAAGTTACTTTTGAATATGTTATTTGGATTTGTGTGCCTTCTTGTGTCTTAAACTCTTGTGTAGGTGCATAAACGTTGTGAACAGTAGGAATGAGCCCATGTCATAAGTGATTCAAGGTCTTCAACAAAGGAGATCAAGATAGCATTAGAATGAGGTAAGCCATCTTCTTCATCTCACTTTTTTATTGTAACTTAGGAAAGTGTTTGGTTGTCACTTCAGTTACTAGAACCAATCATTGGGCTAGAGGGATCGTCTCTGTCTGCAGAGAGGATTTATCTAGATAACAAAATGGTGACTCCACTGGGGATCCTATGATCCTTTCCATCCAATCCTTCACCTTGAATTTGCGATGAGTTTGACCAACCGTCAGTTTTTTAGCTTGTTTGTTTTTTCTGTAACTATTTTCACTTGTTGTTGATTGCTTGAGGACATTGATGTCTGTCTGGTCTTGAAGACTTATTTTTTTTTTCTTCATTTTTCTCGCCCATCGGGGGTTTTTCCCTAACAGTTGCATGACATTATAGATTTGTTAAGTATGATCGCGATTATCGCTCTTTTGCCTATGACAGGTGTGATGATAGTAGAGTATAAGAGAAAATAGGGTTTTTTCTTCTTGTTTTCATACTGTGTCCTCTATCAGTGATTTTCCAGAGTGTCTATGGTGTTTTTGATTGATTGTCTTGATTAATTTGAAAAAATTGTCTCATTGGCTTTGAATTAAAATCTAATTGAGTTCTAGGGTTTCTAGTCAATTGGTCATCACTTGCTGCTTGTTGGTGTCATTGAGATGCTTGTTTTTCTTATTGATTGAGTGTTTTTTTCTATGTAAATAATTGAAAACATCATTTTTCATTTGTTTTAGCTTAAATTTTGAAATTTACTTTTCATGAAAATGCATTAGATTAGTTCTATTGAAAAGTTATTTTTGAGATTCATCATTGAAAATAGATCAAATTTTTCAGTGATTGAGAGCTAAAAACTATATTAGGTGCATCAAATCATTCAAAATGGAAAAAAAAGCATAATTCATATGTGAATTTTTGTAAAGTAAAACCATTTTTCTTTCGAATAAGTTGCATTTAGGATAGTGAAAACTGAAAATCTTTTTTACTTTTGACATTGCATTTAGTGAAATGAAAGATTAGATTTTGTTTTCACATTTTGCACTGTGAAAGTTAGTGGAAGGGATTTTTCATGATGCATTTTGTTTGACGCATTATTGATTGAAATTTATTCCCTTGATTAGTCTACCTTTCATTGAACTGGAAAATTTTCGTTTCTCATATAGTTGCATTATATGTGTTCAGGTGACATTGTTTTGAGCCCAAAATTGAAACATAATTGAAGATAAATGTTTAAAATCTATCAATTAATCTAAGGAGAATTTGAAACATTAATGTTCACACTTATTGTTCTAGGCTAGAGACGTGTTCCAACGTTTATAAAACTTAGCAGTTGTCCTTCGCAATACTCTTGCTTTAGACAAGCGCTAGCATGGACTTGTGCTCCCCGTACCATCGAGTATATAAAGGGAGACCCTCATAGGTTACAAACCTTTATTTATAGGAAGTCGAGTTTGTCGCCTTGTGAACATGATATACTGAAACAGCATTCGGGGAGATTAACTACACATACATCAAGTCCTTAGTAAATTTATTTGTTAAGGTGTATATTGTAGTTCACGGTTACTTAGTACTCCTTTCTGCCTAGAGTTACCTGAGTAGTCATTTTGATATTTTTCTGACTCCATAAATTTTAAAATATCATCAAGCACTTGCCCTTTCAAGCTCGCTAAACCAACAAAAGCGACTAGAGTCACCTTTTCATCCTTTTCTCAACTCTTAAAACATGAAAAGGCAAAGTTTTTGTTTCAAATTATAAAATTAATTGACCACTGAATAACATCTATTTTGTGGAAATACTCCTTAGTAAATCTTAGGTTGATACCAATGGCAACATATCCTGAGTTTACCAGTCAAGGAAACCCCTATTATGGGAATCCTAGTCCTTTTCCTTCTTTTGGAAATACTGATTCTCCCTATATGGCGACATTGTCCCTTCCTGGATTGACCATTGGTCTACTAGTTTAGTTATTTTCAACCTCGGTAGTTCCAAGTGTCCAAACTTCTTTTCAACCAAGTTCTCCTCCATTTGAACAACACCAACCTCATGTTGATCCTAAATTTGACCCCTTGCCTTATTCGCCTATTTCTTCACCTCGTTCTTCCCCTTCGTCTGGTGAAATTTTGGATTCTAGTAATCAGGAAGCTAAGAAGAGGAAGAAGAGGTTGAAGAAGAAAAAGCAAAATAAGCAAGGGGGAAACCAAGTAGCCATTGTTACAGATGTAACTAATAAAGAAAAATCTTCCAACTAGCCCCAAAAAGTAAAGTTCCCTTGCATGTTATGCAAAGGTGACCACCTTCCTCGAAATTGTCCGTGTATTCCCAAGGTCTTAGAAGTGTGTTCTACAGGTTCACAACGACCTTTATCATCAATCTCTGGCGATCATGTTGGTGACAAACCTTTAACTAGTAATAGTAAAGCTCATGGGGAAAAGGGAAAAGTCAAATTTCCTTGTAAGTTGTGTGAAGGTAATCATCCCATTCACATTTTTCCTTCTATGGATGAAGCTTCCAAACAGTTGGAAAACCTTACATCTTCTCAACCTCATCTTCCGACTAGGTATTGAAAGCTTTCCCCTGATACTTCACTAGTTGATCCATTGATTGATCAAAATTCATCTTTGGTCAACCTGACTCTCTCTGAAAGTGAGTATAGTGAGTCCTTTCTAAACCAACCATTGATTGAGAAAATGGTAGACTTGGCTACACCTTTAGTTAACCGTACCTTTCCAGTAGAAAGTGAACCTCATACTCCTCAAATTCTTCTGGTCTTGTCAGTTTCGAATGAACTGGAGGTAAATCCTCCTATTCCTGAGGTGCATGAGAGAATTTCTCATGTTCCCATCGAGCAAGAGGGAAACTCTCATGTTCCTACGACACCCCCTCTGAGTAGTTTAGTCACCTCTTTTGATTGCAGTCGACTGGAAGGATATCACCTTCCATCTTATGTGCCTTTACAGATTACAGTACGGGCTTACCATATGGGTGTACCTAGTATAGTCATAGACGAGGGCGCATATGTTAGTATTTTGTCCTCAACTGCTTGGAAAGCTTTGGGTTCGCCTCAAATTATCCCCATCACCTAGAATTTGTTAGATTTTAACAGAGGAACCAGTCAACCGTTAGGGATCATTCCTATGTTACCTATTCCTTTTGGAGGGAAGACTATCGATATAAATGTGATGTTTTTCCAAGTCCCTTTAGATTTTAATCTACTCTTTGGCCGTGACTACGTTTACGTCATGGGAGGTCTTCTATCTTCTCTCTTTCGAGTAATCTATTTCTTGCATTATGGAAGCATTGTGATTATTGATCAGCCTACATTCATTAGTCTAGAATCAACTCCCACTCAACCATCATCCCTAAATGTTTCTTATGTCCAAGCAGTATCACCCCCACCATAGGTTAATTACGTGGCCACTTGTTCCATGCCCACATATACTGATGATCTAGTAGGTGATGTGGTACACCATGTACTGGGGGCATTGGAGCCTGATTTTTTATTTGGATCCCTGGACATGTATCCCTTCTAGAATGTTGTTCTCCCATCTGATGAGAACCTCTTGGCAGTCATGGCCTCTTTTGTGTTGTTATAAAGGGTGTGGAGTAGAGTTCATTTTCTTGTGTCAAACTCGTTAAAAAATGAAACAATGGATGGAGCAACTTTCCTTGTCTTGTGTCAAGCGCATTAAAAAATGAAACAAATGATGGATCAGAGCTCCTTGTCTTGTGTCAAGCTCGTTAAAAAATAAAACAAGGATCATGGAGCAGAGTTCCTTGTCTTATGTTAAGCTTGTTAAAAAATAAAACAAGGATCATGGAGTAGAGTTCCTTGTCTTGTGTCAAGCTCCTTAAAAAATGAAACAAGGACCATGAAGCAGAGTTCCTTGTATTGTGTCAAGCTCCTTGAAAAATGAAACAAGGGATATGAGGATAGTTCTGTTACTATGTCAACATCGTTAAAAAATGAAATATGGTCATAAAGGATAGTTCTTTTATTATGTCAACCTCGTTAAAAAATGAAATAGGGTCATGGGGATAGTTCTTTTACTATATCAACCTCGTTAAAAAATGAAATAGGTCCCTATGAGCATGGTTCCTTTACTTGTGTAAAGCTCGCTAAAAAAGGAAACAAGGTGTCATGAGCATGGTTATTTTCCTGTGTCAAGCTCGTTAAAAAATGAAACAAATCCCCTTCCAAATGTTGGGTTGTGTTAAATTATTTCCACGTAGTTAACAGGGGGTTTGAAGGGTAGACGTAACCCCACTTTATGGGGTCTAGGGCAGCGCCCTAGAAAATTTTGGTTTTGGACCCTGTGTTAGGTTGGTAGACCCACCTATGGTTTTGTGCATGATTTTTGCGCATGTTTTTTTGGACGCGATGGTTTTCATTCCATGGTATTGGATGCTTCGGCATGTATAAATATGTATTGTAACATTGAAAGAAAATAATGAAAATCAAGCTGGTAGTCCCGGTTTTGTGATCCATGGGAAATCTCTGTATATATATGTTTTATGTGTTATGATCTCACATTGATTATTTTCTGTGTTTTAGAATTTGTATGCAGGTAATTTCTATACGGGGTTAAAACCTACATTTGGTATCAGAGTTGTTTTGGCTTCAAGGGGACGCCTTTGTTCCTGAGGGGTTTCGCTCAAGACTGTGGTAGATTGTGTTTAGTGGGAAATCTGCGAGATCGATTCTGGTAGTGAAAGAAGATGGCGAGCAGTGGAAAGATAGAGATCGAGAAATTTAATGGTCAAAGTTTTGAGTTATGGAAACTCAAGATGGAGGATCTGTTGGTGGATAAAGACCAGTGTATCGTGGTAGATCCAGGTACTAAACCAACGGGAGTGTCTGATGAAGAATGGAAGAAGTTGGATCGGAAGGCAAAGAGCACAATACGATTATGTGTCTCAGATTCAGTATTGTTGAATATATGAGGAAAAGCTACAGCAAAGGCTTTGTGGGACAAGTTAGGGACTTTGTACCAATCTAAGTCTCTGGTGAATAAATTATTCCTACCGAAAAAGCTGTATAACCTGAGGATGAAAGATGGAGACTCGGTGACAAAGCATCTGAATTCATTTAATACTGTGGTAAGTCAGTTATCATCTATTGATATTAAAATTTCATATGAAGATAAGTGCATCAGTTTGTTGAGTTCTCTACCAGATTCGTGGGATAGTCTAGTTATTGCAATAGGTAGCAATGCAACTGCCTTGCATTTTGATGAAATAGTCTCATTCTTGCTGATGGAGGAGACGAGACGGAAAAATATGGAGAGAAAAAATGGTGATGCCTTGCCTGTACGAGGGTGGACCCAGAATAGAAACAAAAATAAGTCATTGAGTGGGAGATCTAAATCTAAAGGGAGATCTAAATCTCTAGGAAATCCTGTAAAGGTGGTGTGCTGGAAATGTGGAAAGGAAGGCCACTACAAAAGGGACTGTAAATCTAAAGCTCCTGACAAAGGAAAGGGATCTGATGAGGCTCCTTCTACAGAGGCGAAAACCACCTCAAATGAAGGTGGGGATGTGTACTTGGCTTCTTCAAGTACACATGTAGATAATGAGGCATGGTTGATTGACTCAGGTGCATCCTTTCACTTCACTCCCCATAGAGAGTGGTTCTGCGAGTATGAGGAATATGATGGTGGTGATGTCTTCTTGGGGGATGACAAGAAGGCTAGAATCATTGGTCGCGGAAAAGTAAAGTTGAAGTTGCAAGGTGGAAGGGTTAGAACGCTTCCAGGTGTTCTACATATTCTTGCATTAATCAAAAATCAAATTTTTGTTAGCAAGCTGGATGATGCAGGTGTAAAAACAGTGTTCGAGAAGGATACCTGCAAGATGGTTTGGGGAGAATTGGTATTGATGTGGGGAGTTCAGATTGGAACTCTGTACAAGCTGCAAGGTGGCACTATTAATGATGGGTGCAATAGTTCTGTGGTTCCTGAAAGTGGAGTAGAAAATCTAGTGGTCTCTGAAGAGAAGACCATGTTGTGGCTTCAAAGGCTTGGAGATATTGGAGAAAAGGGCCTTCGAATACTTCATGGTAAAGGTATGGTAGAAGGTATGAGTAATAGATCTCTGGATTTTGATTTCTGTGAAAATTGTGTATATGGGAAGTAGAATCGGGTGAGTTTCCCCTCTGGTAGTAAGAGGGCAAAACAGATATTAGAACTTGTGCATAGTGATGTGTTTGGACCTGTGAAGATTCCATCACTGGGTAAGTCTGTGTACTATGTATCATTTATATATGATTTCTCAAGGAATACATGGATATATTTCCTTAAGAAGAAATCTGAAGTCTTTGACAGGTTTAAAGAATTTAAGGCTCTAGTGGAAAACTAAACAAAGAAGAAGATGAAGGTGCTGAGGAGAGATAACGATGGAGAGTTTTGCAGTAAGGAATTTGAAGAATTCTGTAAGAAGTGTGGTATAGCACGGAAGAAGAATACTCCATATACATCTCAGTAAAATGGAATTGCAGAAAGAATGAATAATACGTTGATGGAAAGGGCAAGAAGCATGCTCAATGGTGCCAGGTTAAGACAGGAATTCTGGGCAGAGGCAGTGGAAACTGCATGTTACCTGATCAACAGGTCACCTTCATCAGCGTTGGAGGATAAGACTCCACAAGAGGTATGGACTGGTAAGAAACCCTCTCTTTCACATCTGAGGGTATTTGGATGTGATGCATATGTACATGTTCTAAAGGAGAAACGAACCAAGTTGGATAGTAAATTTGAAAAGTGCATCTTTATTGGGTATAAGGATGGTTTAAAGAGTTATAAGCTTTGGAAACTAGTCACGCGGAAGGTTGTGTATAGCCGAGATGTGGTGTTCAGAGAGGTGAAATATGTTATTAAACATGAAGTCCAACGAAAGTAACCTGAGAAGATAGAGATTGAGCTAAAGGAGGAAGAATCAGACTCTACAACAAAGGAGGAATCAGAAGATGAAGAGCCACAAACTCCGACTGTGAGAAGATCAGTTCGAGAAAGAAGGAAACCTGAAAGGTATAGTCCATATGCTTTTTGTTCAAATTTTTCTTTATCTATTACTGATGATGATCCCAGAACTATGAAGGAACCAGTAGATTCAAGGGATGGAAAACTCTCGAAAGAGGCCATTGTTGATGAAATGGCATATTTGCACAAAAATGAGGTTTGGGATCTGGTGGAGTTGCCGACTGGAAGGAAACCCATTGGAAGCAAATGGGTGTTCAAAAAGAAGACAAATGCAGAAGGAAAAGTGGAGAAATACAAAGCTTGGTTGGTAGCAAAAGGTTATTCGCAGATGCCTGGAATTGATTTTGGTGATATTTTTTCTCCTGTTGCCAAGGTAACTTCTATTAGATTACTCTTATCTATTGTTGCTACTTTTGATTTTGAGGTAGAACAAATGGATGTGAAGACAGCATTTCTTCACGGGGATCTATAAGAGGAAATCTACATGAAGCAACCTGAAGGCTTTGCAGCGAAGGGTAAGAAAGAACTAGTATGCAGTTAAAGAAGTCTCTGTATGGGTTAAAATAGTCACCAAGGATGTGGTATCAAAAATTTGATACATTTATATGGGGACTTGGCTTCACCAGAAGCAAAGCAGATCACTGTGTGTATTTTAAATTAATTGGTGACCGTGTTATTTATTTGGTCTTGTATGTGGATGACATGTTGCTAGTTGGAAATGACAAAGAAATTTTCCAAGATTTGAAGACCCTTGGTGCTGAAAACTATATTTTGGGCATGGAAATTAAAAGAGATCGGGTAAAGAGGAAGCTCTGGTTAAACCAGAGGAAGTATGTCGAGACAATACTGCAAAGGTTTAATATGAAAGATAGTAAACCGGTGAAGGTTCCTATTCCTATAGGTGTGAGGTTATCTACTGAAAAATGTCCCAAGACACAAGAAGAGGAAGAGGACATGTCCCATGTTCCATATGCAAGTGCAGTCGGTAGCCTAATGTATGTAATGGTCTGTACTATACTAGACATCGCACATGCAGTGGGAGTATTGGGTAGTTTTATGTCAAAACCAGGAAAGGAGCATTGGACAGCGGTGAAGCGGGTTTTCAGGTATTTGCATGGCACTAGTGATTATGGTCTGTGCTACCAAGGAAGACCAAGATTGGACAGAGTGTTGGATATTCGTGGCATTGTTGATGGAGACTGGGCTAGAGATCTGGATTAGAGAAGATATACAAGTGGGTATGTGTTTAACCTATTTGGAGGTGCAGTCAGTTGGATGAGTAAGAAACAATTTGCAGTCGCACTATCAACTACAGAGGCAGAATACATGGCAGCCACTCATGCAAGCAAGGAAGTAGTTGGTTGTAGAGATTGTGTTCGAGTATGGGGTTAGTACAGGAAGCTATAAGGATAGACTGTGATAGCCAAAGTGCAATTTTCTTGGTAAAGAACCCTGCATATCATTCAAAAACAAAGCACATTGATGTTCAGTATCACTTTGTGAGGGATATGATAGAAGACAAAAAGGTGTTGCTGGTAAAGATGGAAACTTTGAAGAATACTACAGATGCACTGACAAAATCTGTGAGCTCTGAGAAGTTCTCTTGGTGTAGAGAGACAATGGGCATTTCAGGGCTGGGAAAATGACTAAGCTCTCTTATGGACCCCCATGGAAAGAAAACAACAAGTGGGAGAATGTTGGGTTGTGTTATATTCTTTCCATGTGTTAACAGGGGGTTTGAAGGGCACTTGTAACCCCACTTTATGGGGTCCGGGGTAGCGCCCCAAAAAATTTTGGTTTTGGACCCTATGTTAGGTTGGGCAGACCCACCTATGGTTTTGTGCATGATTTTGGCACATGTTTTTTGGACGTGATGGTTTTTTGTCCATGGTATTCGATGTGATGGTTTTCAGTCCATGGTATTGGATGCGATGGTTTTCGGTCCATAGTATTGGATGCTTCGGCATGTATAAATATGTATTGTAACATTGAAAGAAAATAATGAAAAATCAAGCTGGTAATCCCAGTTTTGAGATCTAGGGGAAAATATCTGTGTATATATGTTTTATGTGTTATGATATCGCATTGTTTATTTTCTGTGTTTTAGAATTCGTATGCAGGTAATTTCTATACGGGGTTAAAACCTAAACCAATTTGAGTCTTTGATTAGATCTCGTAAAATTTCAGTGGAGTCTTTCACTTGATCTCGTAAGTGAACCTTCATTCCATCCACTTAGGTGAATGAAATGAAGCTTGGGGGGCATGTACCTTGAATTGAGTCATTATGCTAGGGGCATGCTAGCTTATCTCAAGCATAGTTTATCTTTGTTTCAAGCTTGTGTAAAAATGAAACCAAATCCAAGCATAGTTTGTTTATGTTTCAAGCTTGTGTAAAAATGAAACCAACCCCAAGCATAGTTTGTTTCCATTTCAAGCTTGTGAAAAAATGAAACCATCCTCAAATATACTCAAGCATAGTTTATCTTTGTTTCAATATTGTGTAAAAAATGAAACCATTCCTACTTTACATCTCGTGATTATTGTTTTTATCATCCTGTTTTTCTAGATGAGCCTTGGTTTTTCATTCCATTGTCACCATCTCTTTGGCTGATCATATGCTTTCACTTGGTTGTTTTACCATTTCTTGAGGAAAATTTGCGATGAGTGGTCTTCTTAGGCAGCCTCTTGACCTTTACATGTTTTGAGTAGTTCCATCATGACCGAAACTAGTTGCTATCTTTTTTGTACTACTCGTTCCTCCAGGAGGAGTCATCTTTCAGCTCTTTTTTTACTCTTGAAATATGAAAAGATCGTCGAGTAATTTTATTTTCGAACTTGTTAAATTAAATGAATAGATGTCATATCAGTATACATTTAGCCCTTTTTTGGGCTGAGATTGTCTATTTACAAAAATGGTACACCTTGATCGAAATGGTCAAGAGGTTCTCTCGAATATCATTTTCTACCTTTTAAGATTCGAGAGACAAATTGCAAAAAGGGACCTAATGGAGTTTTATTTTTTGTCTCTTTTCCAAACTCTCTAAATATGAAAAATACATTGAGTTATTCTTCCGTTGGAATCTTAAAAATTAGACGATGAAAGACTTGTCACCATGACAAACCCGAGTTTCTTCTTCCTAGGAGTCCTAAAAATTACTAGGATGATTCCTCTGAAGGACGAACTTATATGACAAGCAATATGGTATCCTCTTCAATCTTGTGTAAAAATAAAGAGGTACTCACTAGAAATACTGGGGGAAGAGTGAAAGTGAAACATCTCTTGTATAGGCAACATGTCGCTCTTGAACATGACACTCATTTGTTTCTCGTGTCAAGTTTGGCATATCCTCACTTAGTCAATTGTCCTTCTGGGTTTGGGTAATCCATTTTGCCTCTCATTTGGTTGTTCCACTTCATAATTATGACCCTTGGTCCTATGTTGAGTCTAATGTTGCCACACTCCAAAGTCGTGTCGCCAATATGTTCAAGAGAAGTCCTATCTACAGTTTACTACCTATACATTGTATGACCTTTTGTCACAATCTTGGATCATACTCATTTATTCTACTTTATTCCTTGTTTTCTGTCTATGATGAGGGAATCATTATAATCCTCTTTCGATGGGTCATTTCCTGTTGACTTCAGCTCATTATCTAGGAATATGACTTAGAAATTCTCTTTCAGTACCTTAGAGCTTGCATCCCTTAATGGCAAGTTCTTCACATCTGATGATAGGTTTTCACTATTGAACTTCAATCAGGTGACTCCACGAGTGTTTGACATCAGCTTCGTTATCACATTCGCAGATTGTATTGTCGTACCTTGAAATCCATTATCATTATGGGTGGTTCCTCTTGTGCATGTTAATGGTCCACATCAATTGCCTATAATCAGGGGATTTTCTAGCATGTTTGACTGACACATTCCTTCATGTGTTAGAATTTGTACTTTGATCGGCTCAAGATGGAGCACAAGACTGTGAGTGTTTTCTGATATGACTCGGCTGCGTGGAGTTATATGTTATTCATGATTGTACACATGTTTATGTTGTACAGATGGTTGGGACAATACTGTGGGACTTTACATTTATAATGATCCTTTTATATTGGATGGCTATGTCCATACCTTGGATCTTAGATTCACATATGATCCTTCTCATTTGGATGGTTGTGCCCATATCATGGATCTTTTCATATCATTCTTATCATCCATATGGCTACATCCATAATGTGGATTCATGATATCAGATATGTATATGTATATGCTTCCTTGGTTTGAGAGTCTCCTGACAATGTTTGTTCTCGTCCTTGAAAAAGCTCGTAAAGCATCTCAGCCATCACTCCCTATTCTGCCTTCATGCTTTAGGGGGAATTTGTTAAATAGTATTTTTTCACACCTCCTGCACTTCCTTGTGACATACCCTGAAGTTCCCGAAACATGACCATTATGTAGTATACTCATTCATATATGCAGCTTAGATCCTCCCTAATACATTGATTGGAAAATGCCTTGAGCTTCCCCTGAAGGAAAGAGCTCTTAAACCCTAATTTGAGAATCATTGCTCTTATGAGGCTAAAAACCACGATGGTCCCATGTTGCACTATACCAAACCCATGATGGCATCGCTCTATTTTCTCATATATCCACAATGATCCCAAAAAGGTAATTTTCCCAAAGAGGATGACAAGCTTCATGATCTAGAAACTTAAAGAGCAGCGAGTTGGAGGTTGTTTAACATAGATGAGGTCAAATTCTCCCAACTTGGCCACTTGGTCTTATCCCTATGAGCTACCTCCTTGAGATGAGGGCTTACTCCTATCTTTGGAAAAATCCTAACTCCCTTTCCCAAATGGTTAGAGGTTGGTTAGTTTGGTTGGTCTATGTCTATTGGCACCCTTATGCTAAGATTTTGCCTATATGTTACTCATTTGGCTTCGAGGAGTGTTTGGAGAGCTTAGCTTGGACTTGGATATTAATTCAAGGAGAGCTTATCAACATCAAGGCTTGGTTGTATTCTTCCCTTTATTTTCTATTAATATACAATTGTTGTTTCATTTTCCCTAAATGTGTATGCTCATGTATCATTTTGTTGGGTTGTGTTATATTCTTTCCATGACTAGCCCACGTAGTTAAACAAGGGGTTAGGATGGGGGTGGAGCCCCCCCCCTTTATTGCACCGAATGTGTAGCAGGGGGTGGGGTCACAGGGGGTTTGAGGTGTACCCATAACCCCACTTTATGGGGTTCGGGGTAGTGCCCCGGAAAATTTTGGTTTTGGACCCTATGTTAGGTTGGGAGGACCCACCTATGGTTTTGTGCATGATTTTCGCACATGTTTTTTTGGACGTGATGGTTTTCGGTCCATGGTATTGGATGCTTCGGCATGTATAAATATGTATTGTAACATTGAAAGGAACATAATGAAAAATCAAGCTGGTAGTCCCGGTTTTGGGATCCAGTGGGAAAATCTCTGTGTATATATGTGTTTTATGTGTTATGCTCTCACATTGTTTATTTTTTTTGTTTTAGAATTCGTATGCAGGTAATTTCTGTATAGGGTTAAAACTTAAATTTGGTATCAAAGTTGTTTTGGCTTCAAGGCGACGCCTTTGTTGCTGAGGGGTTTTGCTCGGGCCTGTGGTAGACCCTGTTCAGTGGGACAATTGCGAGATCGATTTTGGTGGTGAAAGAATATGGCGAGTAGTGGAAAGATAGAGATTGAGAAATTTAATGGTCAGAGTTTTGAGTTGTGGAAACTCAAGATGGAGGATCTCTTGGTGGATAAAGATCAATGGATCACAGTAGATCTGGGTACTAAACCAATGGGAGTTTCCGATGAAGAATGGAAGAAGTTGGATCGGAAGGCAAAGAGCACAATACAATTGTGTGTCTCAGATTCAGTATTGTTGAATGTATCAGGGGAAGCTACGGCAAAGGCTTTGTGGGAAAAGTTAGGGACTTTGTACCAATCTAAGTCTCTGGTGAATAAATTGTTCCTATGGAAAAAGTTGTATAACCTAAGGAACAAAGATGGAGACTCGGTGACAGAACATTTGAATGCATTTAATACTATGGTAAGTCAGTTATTATCTATTGATATTAAAATTTCAGATGAAAATAAGTGCATCAGTTTGTTGTTTTCTCTACCAGATTCGTGGGATAGTATAGTTATTGCAATAGGTAGTAATGCAACTACCTTGAAGTTTGATGAAATAGTCTCATCCTTGTTGATGGAGGAGATGAGATGGAAAAATATGGAGAGCTAGAATGGTGATGCCTTGTCTGTACAAGGACGATCCCAGAACAGAAACAAAAATAAGTCATTGACTGGGAGATCTAAATCTCCAGGAAAACCCTTAAAGGTGGTGTGCTAGAAATGTGGAAAGGAAGGGCACTACAAAAGGGACTATAAATCTAAAGCTCTTAATAAAGGAAATGGATATGATGATGCTCCTTCTATAGAGGTGAAAACCACCTCAGATGAAGGTGGGGATGTGTGCTTAGCTTCTTCAAGTACACATGTAGATCATGAGGCATGTTTAATTGACTCAGGTGCATCCTTTCACTTCATTCCCCATAGAGAGTGGTTTTGTGAGTATGAGAAATATGATGGTGGTGATGTCTTCTTGGGGGATGATAGGAAGGCTAGAATCGTTGGTCGCAGAAAAGTAAAGTTGAAATTGCTAGGTGGAAGGGTTAGAACACTTCTAGGTGTTCTGCATATCCCCGCATTGGCCAGAAATCTAATTTCTGTAAGCAAGTTTGATGATGCAGGTGTAAAAATAGTGTTCGAGAAGGATACCTGCAATATGGTTCGGGGAGCACTGGTATTGATGTAGGGAATTTGGATTGGAACTCTGTACAAGCGACAAGGTAGCACTATTATTGATGGGTGCAACAGTTCTGTGGTTCCTAAAAGTGGAGCAAAAAATCTAGTGGTCTCTGGAGAGAAGACCATGTTGTGGCATCAAAGGCTTGGACATAATGGAGAGAAGGGCCTTTAAATACTACATGGTAAAGGTATGGTAGAAGGTATGAGTAATAGCTCTTTGGATTTTGATTTCTGTGAAAATTGTGTATATGGGAAGCAAAATCGGGTGAGTTTCTCCTCTGGTAGTAAGAGGGCGAAATAGATATTAAATCTTGTGCACAGTGATGTGTTTGGACTTGTGAAGGTTCTATCACTGGGTAAGTATGTGTACTATGTATCATTTATTGATGAATTCTCAAAGAATACATGAATATATTTCCTTAAGAAGAAATCTGAAGTCTTCGACAGATTTAAAGAATTTAAGGCTCTCGTGGAAAATCAGACAGAGAAGAAGATAAAGGTGCTGAAGAAAGATAATGGTGGAGAGTTTTGCAGCAAGGAATTTAAAGAATTCTGCAAGAAGTGTGGTATAGCACGACAGAAGACTACTCCATATACACCTCAGGAAAATGGAGTTGTAGAAAAAATGAACAAGATGCTGATGGAAAGGGCAAGAAGCATGCTTAGTGGTGTCGGGTTAGGACAAGAATTATGGGCAGAGGCAGTGGAGACAACATGTTACCTGGCCAACAGATCACCTTCATCAGCGTTGGACGATAAGACTCCACAAGAGGTATGGACTAGTAAGAAACCCTCCCTTTCACATCTGATGGTATTTGGATGTGATGCATATGTACATGTTCCAAAGGAGAGATGAACAAAGTTGGATAGTAAATCTGAAAAGTGCATCTTTATTGGGTATAAGGATGGTTTAAAGAGTTATAAGATTTGGAACCCAGTAATAAGGAAGGTTGTTTATTGTCGAGATGTGGTGTTCAGAGAGGTGAAAGATGTTATTAAACATGAATTCCAACCAAAAGAACCTGAGAAGATAGAGTTTGAGCTAAAGGAGGAAGAATCAGACTCTACAACAAAGGAGGAATCAGAAGATGAAGAGCCACAAACTCCGAGTGTGATAAGATCAGTTCGAGAAAGAAGGCGGCAGAAAGGTATAGTCCATCTACTTTTTGTTCAAATTTTGCTTTATCTATTACTAATGATGATCCCAGAACTATGAAGGAAATAGTAGATTCAAAGGATGGAAAAACTCTAGAAAGAGGCCATGGTTAATGAAATGGCATCTTTGCACAAAAACGAGGCTCGAGATCTGGTGGAGTTGCTTGCTAGAAGGAAACCCATTGGCAGCAAATGGATTTTCAAGAAGAAACAAATGTAGAAGGAATGGTGGAGAAATACAAAGCTCTGTTGGTAGCAAAAGGTTATTCCCAGGTGCCGAGAATTGATTTTGGTGACTTTTTTCTCTTGTTGCCAAGGTAACTTCTATTAGATTACTTTTATCTGTTGCTGCTACTTTTGATTTTGAGGTACAACATATGGATTTAAAGACAACATTTCTTCATGGGGATCTAGAAGAGGAAATCTACATGAAGCAACCTGAAGGCTTTGCGGTGAAGGGTAAGAAAGAACTGGTATGCAAGTTAAAGAAGTCTCTGTATGGGTTAAAACAGTCACCAAGGATGTGGTATCAGAAATTTGATGCATTTATACGAGGAATTGGTTTCACCAGAAGCAAAGAAGATCACTGTGTGTATTTTAGATTAATTGGTGACCATGTTATTTATCTGGTCTTGTATGTGGATGATATGTTTTTGGTTGGAATGACAAAGAAATTATCCAGGATTTGAAGACTTAATTGCCCTCCAAATTCGACATGAAAGATCTTGGTGCTGCAAACTATATTTTGGGCATGGAAATTAAAAGATATCGGGCAAAGAGGAAGCTCTAGTTAAACCAGAGGAAGTATGTCGAGACAATACTGCAGATATTTAATATGCAAGAAAGTAAGCCAGTGAATTTTCCTATTCCTATAGATGTGAGGTTATCTGTTGAACAGTGTCCCAAGACACAAGAAGAGGAAGAGGACATGTCCCGTGTTCCATATGCAAGTGTAGTCGGTAGCCTAATGTATGTGATGACCTGTACTAGACCAGACATTGCACATGCAGTGGGAGTATTGAGAAGGTTTATGTCAAAAACAGGGAAGGAGCATTGGACAGCAGTGAAGGGGGTTTTCAGGTATTTGCGTGGCACTAGTGATTATGGTTTGTGCTACCAAGGAAGACCAAGATTGGACAGAA
Organism: Pinus tabuliformis; assembly: GCA_031772625.1. Classification (NCBI taxonomy): domain Eukaryota; kingdom Viridiplantae; phylum Streptophyta; class Pinopsida; order Pinales; family Pinaceae; genus Pinus; species Pinus tabuliformis. The sequence continues at coordinate 410,667,376 of CM062806.1, read as the reverse complement.
TATTGGATATTCATGGCTTTGTTGATGCAGACTGGACTGGAGATCTAGAACGGAGAAGATCTACAAGTGGGTATGTGTTTAACCTATTTGGAGGTGCAGTCAGTTGGATGAGTAAGAAACAATCTATAGTGGCACTATCAACTACAGAGGCAGAATACATGGTAGGCACTCATGCAACCAAGGAAGCAGTTTGGTTGCAGAAATTGTGTTCAAGTATGGGGTTAGTACATGGAGCTATAAGGATAGATTGTGATAGCCAAAGTGAAATTTTCTTGGTAAAGGACCCCGCATATCATTCAAAGATAAAGCACATTGATGTTCAATATCACTTTGTGAGGGATATGATACAAGACAAAAAGGTGTTGCTGGTAAAGGTGGACACTTTGAAGAATATTGCAGATGCATTGACAAAATCTGTGAGCTCTGATAAGTTCCCTTGGTGTAGAGATACAATGGGAATTTTAGGGCTAGAAAAATGACTAAGCTCTCTTGTAACTCCTATGGAAAGATGAGGTCGAATTTTCCCAACTTGGCTTCTTGGTCTTATCCCTATGAGCTACCTCCTTAAGATGAGGGCCTACTCCTATCTTTGGGAAGATCCTAACTCCCTTTCCCAAATGGTTAGAGGTTGGTTGGTTTGGTTGGTCTATGTCTACTGGCACCCTTATGCTAAGATTTTGCCTATATGTTACTCATTTGGCTTGGAGGAGTGTTTGGAGAGCTTAGCTTGGACTTGGATATTAATTCAAGGAGAGCCTATTAACATCAAGGCTTGGTTGTATTCTTCCCTTTATTTTCTATTAATATACAATGGTTGGTTCATTTTCCCTAAATGTGTATGCTCATGTATCATTTAGCTTAACATTCCTTGATCATTTAAGTAGGTTACTTTTGAATATGTTATTTGTATTTGTGTGTCGTGTTGTGTCTTGAACTCTTGTTCAAGTGCATAAACATTGTGAACAGTAGGAATGAGCATGTAATGCAAGTGATTCAAGGTCTTCAACAAAGGAGGTCGAGATAGCATCAGAACGAGGTAGGCCATCTTCTTCGTCTCTATTTTCAATTGTAACTTAGGAAAGTATGGTAAATTGTCACTTCAGTTTCTAGATCCACTCACTAGGCTAGATGGATCATTTCTATCTACATAGAGGATTTATCTAAGCAACAAAATGGCAACTCCACTAGGGATCCTATGATCCTTTCCATCCAATCCTTCACCTTGAATTTGTGATGAGTTTGAACAACTGTCATTTTCCTAGCTTGTTTGGTTTTTTGTAACTATTTCCACTTGTTGGTGATTGCTTGAGGACATTGATGTTTGTCTGGTCTTGAAGACTTCTTATTTTTTACTTCATTTTTCTCGCCCATTGCGGGTTTGTCCCTGACAATCATGATAACATCGCAGATTTGTTAAGTATAGTCACGATTGTCGCTCTTTTACCTATGACTTGTTCGATGATCCTAGAGTATAAGAGAAAATAGGGTTTTTTCTTCTTGTTTTTAGTCTTTGTGTCCTCTATTAGTTATTTTCCAGAGTGTGTATGGTTTTTTTGATTGATTGTCTTGATTAATTTGCAAAATTTGTCTCATTGGCTTTGAAGTGAAATCCGATTGAGTTCTAGGGTTCTAGTCAATTGGTCATCACTTTCTACTTGTTGGTGTCGTTGAGATTCTTGTTTTGATGATTGACTGAGTGTTGTTTTATGTGAAAATCATTGAAAACATCATTTTGCATTTTTTTAGCTTGTATTTCGAAATTTAATTTTCATGAAAATGCATTAGATTAGTCGTATTGAAAATTTGTTTTTTGAGATTCATCATTGAAAATAGATCAAATTTTTCAGTGATTGAGAGCTAAAAATTATATTAGGTGCATCAAATCATTCAAAATGGAAAGAAAAGCACAATTCATATAAGTGCATTTTTGTAAAGTAAAACCATTTTGCTTTCGAAAAATTTGCATTTAGGATAGTGAAAACTGAAAATATTTTTACTTTTGGCATTGCATTTAGTGAAATGAAAGATTAGATTTTGTTTTCACATTTTGCATTATGAAAGTTAGTGGAAATAATTTTTCATGATGCATTTTGTTTGATGCATTATTGATTGAAATTTCTTCCCTTAATTAGTCTACCTTTCATTGAAGTGGAAAATTTCCGTTTCTCATATAGTTACATCATAGGTGTTAAGATGACATGGTTTTGAGCCCAAAACTAAAACATAATTGAAGATAAATGTCTAAAATCTATCAATTAATCTAAGGATCATTTGAAACATTAACATTCATACTTAGTGGTCTAGGCTTGAGACATGTTCTACTGTCTATAAAACTTTGTAGCTATTGTTCGCAATACTCTTACATCAGATAAGCGCTAAGACAGACTTGTTCTCCCTGTACCATCAAGTATATAAAGGGAGACCCTCATAGGTTGCAAACCTTTATATAGATAATAGGTATCAAAATTGTTTCAGCTTCAAGGGGATGCCTTTGCTACTGAGGGTTTTTCTCGGGCCTGTAGTAGACCATATTTAGAGGGAGATCTGCAAGATTGATTCTTGTGGTGAAAGAAGATGGCGAGCACTGGAAAGATAAAGATCGAGAAATTTAATGTTTAAAGTTTTCAGTTGTGGAAACTCAAGATAGAGGATCTGCTGGTGGATAAAGATCAGTGGATCACAGTAGATCTAGGTACTAAACCAACAGAAATGTCAGTTGAAGATTGGATGAATTTGGATTGAAAGGAAAAGAGCACAATACAATTGTGTATCTTAGATTCAGTATTGTTGAATGTATCAGGGGAAGCTTCACCAAAGGCTTTGTGGGACAGTTACTGACTTTGTATCAATCTAAGTCTCTGGTGAATAAACTATTCCTATTGAAAAGTTGTATAACTTGAGGATGGAGGATGGAGACTCAATGACAAATCATCTGAATGCCTTTAAGACTGTGGTAAGCCAGTTGTTATCTGTTGATATAAAAACTTCAGATGAATATAAGTGCATCAATTGTTTTTGTTCTCTACTAGATATGTGGGATAGTCTGGTTGTTGTTATAGGTAGCAATGTGATTGTTTTGTAGTTTGATGAAATAGTCTCATCCTTGATATCAGAGGAGATGAGATGGGAAAAAACAGAGGGCCAGAATGGTGATGCCTTGTCTATGCGAGGATGGTCCCATAACAGAATCAAAAATAAATCCTCAAGTGGGAGATCTAAATCTCCGGGAAAAACTGTAAAGGTGTACTGGAAATGTGGAAAGGAAGGGCACTTCAAAAATCATTATAGATCTAAATGGATATGATGATTCTCCTTCTGTAGAGGCGAAAACCACCTTAGATGAAGGTGGGGATGTGTATGTGGCTTCTTCTTTAAGTACACATGTAGATCATGAGGCATGGTTGATTGACTTAGGTGAATCCTTTCACTTCACTCCCCACAGGGAGTGGTTTTTCGAGTATGATAAATATGATGGTGGTGATGTCTTCTTAGGGGATGAAAGGAAGGCTAGAATCATCAGTCATAGAAAATTCAAGTTGAAGTTGTGAGGTGGAAGGATTAGAACACTTTCGGGTGCTCTGCATATTCTTGCATTGGCCAGAAATTTTATTTATGTAAGAAAGCTCAATGATGTAGGTGTAAAAACAATGTCGAGAAAGATACTTGCAAGATGCTTTGGGTAGCACTGGTATTGATGTGGGGAATTCAAATTGGAACTTTGTACAAGCTTCACAGTAGCATTTTTATTGATGGGTGTAATAGTTTTGTCGTTCCTGAAAGTGGAACAGAAAATCTAGTGGTCTCTGGAGAAAAGACCATTTTATGGCATCAAAGGCTTAGACATATTGGAGAGAAGAGCCTTTGAATACTTCATGGTAATGGTATGGTAGAAGGTATGTCTAATTTTTCTATGGATTTTTATTTCTATGAAAATTATGTATATGGGAAGAAGAATTGGGTGAGTTTCCCCTCTAGTGCTAAGAGGGCAAAAAGGATATTAGAGCTTATGCATATTGATGTGTTTGGACCTATGTCGATTCCATCACTGGGTATGTTTGTGTACTATGTATCATTTATAGATGATTTATCAAGGAATGCATGGATGTAATTCCTCATAAATAAATCTAAAGTCTTTAACAGGTTTAAATAATTTAAGGCTATGGTAGAAAACCAGACAGAGAAGAAGATAAAGGTGTTGAGGATAGATAACAGTGGAGAGTTTTGTAAGAAAAAAATTGAAGAGCTTTGTAAGGAAGTGTGGTATAAAACAAAAGAATATTAATCCATACATACCTAAGTAACATGGAGTTGCAGAAAGAATGAACAAGATGTTGATAGAAAAGGTAGGAAGCATGCTCAGTGGTGTCGGATTAGGACAGGAATTCTGGGCAGAGGCAATGGAGACTGCATGTTACCTAGTTAACAGATAACCTTCATCAACATTGGAGGATAAGACTCCACAAGATGTATGGACTGGTAAGAAACCATCTCTTTCAAATCTGAGGGTATTTGGATGTGATGCATATGTACATGTTCCAAACGAGAAAAGAACCAAGTTGCATAATAAATCTGAAAGGTGCATCTTTATTAGGTATAAGGATGGTTTAAAAGGTTATAAGCTTTGGAACCCATAAACAAGTAAGTTTGTTTCCAGACTCGATGTGGTGTTTAGAGAGGTGAAATATGTTATTAAACATGAATTCCTACCAAAGGAACCTGAAAAGATAGAGTTTTAGCTAAAGGAGGAGGAATCAAACTCTACATCAGAAGAGGAAACAGAATATGAAGAGCCACAAACTCCAGCTGTGAGAAGATTAGTTTGAGAGAGAATGCAACCAAAAAGGTATAGTCAAACTACTTTCTGTTCAATTTTTTCTTTATCTATTACTAATGATGATCCAAGAAATTTCAAGCAAGCAGTAGATTTAGAGGATGGAAAACTCTAGAAAGAGGCTATGGTTGATGAAATGGCATCTTTGCACAAAAATGAGGCTTGGGATCTGGTGGAGTTGCCGGCTGGAAGGAAACCCATTGGCAGTAAATGGGTGTTTAAGAAGAACATGAATGTAGAAGGCGAGGTGGAGAAATACAAAGCTCGGTTGGTAGGAAAAGGTTATTCCTAGGTGCAGGGAATTGGTTTTGGTGATATTTTTTATCTTATTTCCAAGGCAGCTTCTATTATATTACTTTTATCTGTTGTTGTTGCTTTTGATTTTGAGGTAGAATAGATTGATGTGAAGATAGAATTTCTTCACGGGGATCTGGAAGAAGAGATCTACATCAAGAAACCTGAAGGCTTTGCAATGAAGGGTAAGAAATAACTGGTATGTAGGTTAAAAAGGTCTATGTGTGGGTTAAAACAATCACCAAGGATGTGGTATCATAAATTTGATACATATATAGGGGGACTTGACTTCGCCAGAAGAAAAGAATATCACTCTGTGTATTTTAAATTAATTGGTGACCATGTTATTTATTTGGTCTTGTATGTGGATGATATGTTGTTGATTGGAAATAACAAAGAATTTATCCAAGAATTCAAGACCCAATTTTCCTCCAAATTTGACATGAAAGATCTTGGTGCTACAAACTATATTTTGGGCATGGAAATTAAATGAGATCAGGAAAAAATAAAGCTTTGATTAAACCAGATTAAGTATGTCGAGACAATATTGCAGAGGTTTAATATGCAGGATAGTAAACCAGTGAAGGTTCTTATTCCTGTCGGTGTAAATTTATTTGTTAAACAGTGTCCCAAGATACAAGAAGACGAAGAGGATATGTCTCATGTTCCATACACAAGTGCAGTCGATAGCCTGATGTATGAAATGGTTTGTACTATACTAGACATTGCACATGTAGTGGGAGTATTGAAGAGGTTTATGTCAAAACCAGGGAAGGAGCATTGGACAGTAGTGAAGCGGGTTTTCAAGTAATTGTGTGGCACTAGTGATTATGGTTTGTGCTACCAAGGAAGACTAGGATTGCATAGGGTTTTTGACATCCATGGATTTGTTGATGTAGACTGGGCTGGAGATCTAGATCAAAGAAGATCTACAAGTGGGTATGTATTTAACCTGTTTGGAGGTGTAGTCAGTTGAATGAGAAAGAGACGATATGTAGTGGCACTTTCAACTACAGAGGAAAAATACGTACCAGCCACTCATGCAAGCAAGGAAGCAGTTTGGTTGCAGAGATTGTGTTCAAGTATTGGGTTAGTACAGCGAGTTATAAAGATCAACTATGACAACCAAAGTGCAATTTTCTTGGCAAAGAACCCTGCTTATCATTCAAATACAAAGAACATTGATGTTCAATATCACTTTGTAAGGGATATGGTTAAGGACAAAAGGTGTTGCTGGTAAAGGTGGACACTTTGAAGAATACTACAAATGCATTGAAAAAGTTTTTGAGCATTGAGAAGTTCTCTTGGTGTAGAGAAACAATGGGGCATTACACGGCTGGACCAATGACTAAGCTCGCCTGTGACCCCCTGTGGAAAGAAAACAACAAGTGGGAGAATGTTGAGTGTGTGTTATATTCTTTCCATGACTAGCCCCATGCGCTATATTTTTTTATACCCTATATTAGGTCGGTGAACCTACCTTGGTTTTGTGCATGGTTTTCGCACATGGTTTTGGGCATGATGGTTTTCTTCGCATGGTATTTTGTATATCTTCTCAAGGGAGCTATGGTTATGTTCTAATCTAGGGTTAATGGATTGGGGTTTATGGATGATTCGACATGTATATATATCTATTGTAGCATTGAAAGGAATATAATGAAAAATCAATTTGGTAGTCTCAGTTTTGGGATCCAGGGGAAAATCTTTGTGTATATTTGTTTTATTTTTTATGCTCTCGCCATTGTTCATTTTCTATTTTTAGAATTTGTATGCTGGTAATTTCTGTAAGAGGTTAAAACCTACAATTATGTCAACCATAAGGGAAGAACAATGACCGACAAATAGACATTTAGCATGGAAAATGGATCGCAACCCTACTCAATGGCTCATCATGGTTGCACAACAAAATTAGGGTTTCAATCAACCCTACCCATTATCCTTACATTTTCTCCTCTACCAATATGTAAAAAAATTCATCATGGTCTCAAAAATTGTTTTGAGATCAATTCAGCTTGTACTAAGAAATAGAGATTTGATATATAAGTGAGTAAGCTAAAGATTCATGAAGGGAAGATCAAGAGTCATGAGGGGAGGTCAAGGGTCACGGTAGGTGAAAAATCACCCCATATCTATAAATGTGACCTCATGACTCATTGTGGGGGACTTTAGCACTTGAGTCGAAGCGAATATTAGATAGCTGATTTGTGCTTGGTAGTTAGAGATGGAATTGTAGCGAGGCTAGGCTTTTGCATTGGGAAATGATATGAGCAACCCATTTCTGCTGTTAGGTTTTGACCAACTGCTAGTTACGTACTTGAAGTTACAGTAGCATTAATAACATGTTCTCTCTATTCAACACGGATTCCCATGCCTTCTTATGGTGGTTGTATTGGCTCTCTGATACTTCACTATATTTTTATGTCTGTTTTCATATGCGCAATATGTAATGGATTGATTCATAGTGTTTTTCTTTCGAAATTGTGTATACCTATTCCATGCCATGTCAGTTATCAATTGTGAACTAGTTTGCAATTAACTTCTGGCATGTTCTTATTATTATATGTTTGATTGTGTTTTGTCTCACCAATCCATCTTATGGCCCACCCCTTTTAGTTGTTGCTGAGACTTGTTTGTATCTTTGTTTGTAGTTTGTCAATCTTGGGTCAATTATCTTTCACTGTATGGGAATTTCACCATTGTCCCTACTCTGACACCTTATCATTTGATAGCCAAGAACAGAATCATTTATGGTGGCATTTGAACCCACATACCATATGGGGCTCCTATCCCAAACGATGTGAGGTCTAATTGGGAATCCGCACTAGGGAGACCCCCTAGTCATTGCCAGTACATTTTAGCCCGTCAAGAAATTGGCACTAGAAGGAGGGCTAGATGACAAGCTAAGCCCTTAGAGCCTGCAGTTTAGTCTCATATTTGTAAATGGCTTTGTCCCAAATATTTCTCCTAGGGTGTTTATCTGATTTCTCCATCTTTCAATGTTCAATCCCCGATGAGCATCTCTGTCACTTGTCTCAATTAAAGTTTGATATTGAGGATGACAATTCCATAACCAAACACATTTTTTATTTCCTCGAGTTTTGTGAATCTTACAAGATCGACGATGAACAGTTTGCTTGTGTGCTCTTCTCCCTCAATGTTGAAGGTCGTGTCAAGAAATGGTGCCACACATTGCCAGCATCTTCCATACATTCATTTGAGAAACTCATCGGTAGGCTTCGACAAGTGTTTCACAGGTACAATTTTCAAGATTTGTTTACAAGGATAAATGAGCTTAGAGTGAAACTTGAAGAATCTTTAGAGCATTTTTTTGTTTGGTTTGTTCATGTTTTTTTTTTTAATTTCTGAAGGATATGTCAATTGGGTGTATATAAGTAAAAAAATTCAATGGTTGGTTCTCGCTTCTCTGAAACACCTTCAATCTGAAACAAATCCTAATTCTCATGAGTATCATGATAATATTCAAGTTACAAGTTGTCTAGGTTTACCCCTAATCTTGTTTTTCCTATCTATCTAAATCTAGAACAACCTCAAGCCTCCAAGGAGGAAATTATTGCTTGTGGGGATTCTCATCCTCCTCTTAATTTTTTACCTAATAAGATTTTGGTTGTAAATGGTTCAGATGATGAAAATTTCTTTCTGGGAAATGAATCAAATTGTCCTAACTCTGAAACTCTCGTACATCCTTTTGATTTTGAATCTAAAAATAATGTTGATATAACGTCTTCCTATTGATAAAAACAAGATAGAATCCATTGAACACATGTATCACTCTATTCCTGGATTTCATTCACCTGTCAGAAATGGCTTAGGTATTATCTCACATAAAGTTGATTGTTCTATCAAATACAAGGACCATGACATGCATGCAAATCGATTCCTCCCTATAGTTGACACTAGTGTGGAGGATTTGAGTCCTAGTCTGATTGGTACCCTTTCATATGACCCTCTGCATCCATTGTACCCTTATTTATTTCATGGGTCTACTACACTGATGATTTCTACAAACCATTTAGAGCTTAATCCTGTTGGTGTTGGTCGCAGTGATGAACATAATGATGATGTTTCATAGTTGCATTATGAGAATGATGAATCTCTTATTCCTTATCTCTTTTTTCCATGGTCTTTAACAAGTCAAGAATAAGGCCTTACATCTTGTCCAATTCAAGATGGTTCTCTCAGTAATTTCTCTTCACTCTCAATCCAAGAAGAACCTTATGTTTGTTGGTGTCCCAAATTGTCCTATTTTTACCCCATTTCTATAAACATTAACCTCTGTTTTATCTCAAATTAAACCTCTGATTCCTGCACGAGTCCAAGATAACAACCTATTCCTGCATATGCTTCATATTTTACATTAAGATTTATTAAAGTACTTTATTAAGCATTTTTACATATATTTCATGCCTATTAAGTACCTCTTGTAACTTATGATAATTTCCTAGAATTAATTGAGGAACTTAGTATTAATTATGAGTTAGTATGATCAGCGCAGGCAAATTCCTGCACCACCATGATGATTGGTCTGAAATTTCCATGAGTTGAATCTTTCCACACGTACATTTTGATCCATGACTTTGAGTTTGGTTGTTGATCAACTAAGGATGGATATCAGTGGTGCACAATCAGGGATGTTTTCCAAGGATGGCCTGCAGTCAGTGAAATACACGTTCCATTATAACTATTAGCCGATTTTGTAATGTTTAGCTGTTAGTCTGTTCGGCCGAAAGGCTTGAATAAGAAAATGATTGTAATTAGTGGAATATGGCTAAGGCCGAAAGGATGTATAAAATATAGATTGTAGGTAGAACTAGTTAGCGATCCTTAGACTGTAATTTCATTTTCTATGTAATCTGGTATCGCCCTCAGCTCTGGGGCTGGACTCACACTACTATGTACATTTGTTGATCAAGTAATACAAGGAATCTGCCATGTTATTCATGCACTGTGTTTAATTTATCTTTGATGCATACTTGAGTGCTGAATCTATTCATTTCTTAAAAGGGAAACAAGTTGGTTGGCTAGGGCCCAGCCAACCTAGCTCGTTTACCCTTGTGCTTTCGTTATTTGGAAAGACTGTGTGGATATTTCCCTTTGCAGTTGCATGTTGTGACTAATTTGATATTTATTTCTGAAGTTCGGATTTAAATCTATTTTGGAGTTAAGTGTGAAACGGATCCATGGCTTGGGAGTTAATTGAGTTATTTCCTTTCTGTAATTTCTTTCTCACATTTATTTACTCGCAGTTCTTGTCTCAATTTGCTTCCGCTTGGATCGTGCAGGAAGCCATTTTCCTGTACCAGTTCATGTGATTTCCTGCACTCCGTTTCAGTCATTTATTTGACAGAAAACATTGCAATTATTTCCCTGATTATCATTTCAGTTATTCTTGCAAGAAAATGGGTTTCTAATTTTAGTAATTGTCTTCAGCATTAAAATTATATTTCTAAAGGATTTGAGAAAAATTGCATGAATTTATCATAGAAACATTATACTTGCATTTAATGCTTTATGACCAAGGAACAGAAACACTTTAAGTGGATTGTCGAAGTTAGATGATACATGTAAGATCACTTAGACTATTGCTTTGATTACCTCAAGTTGCTTTCATTTCATGAAGTTTACTTCCTTTACAAGATTTAATTAATTAAAGCATTTCTTTTCTATAGATAATTTATCTCATAATTTCATTTGCAATTGTAATTATTTTTCAACACATCTTTCAATATTTTCGGAAGTAAATTAGAAACTTGGTGAAGGAAACTTTGCCTCGATGCAAGAGCTAGTCTCTCATCACAGAAACAAAGTGCTCTAAGCCCTAAGGCTTAGAGAACCTCATCAAAGACATAAATCTTCAATAAGGGAGGTAAAATATACGTTTACACAGAGACATTGTACCTGCACTAGTGCAAGCACATTGCAATAGTACAAGAATAGGTTTTTTGTGTAGAAGGAAGATCAAGAGGAAAAAAGATCTCTACAAGGGCCCACTTGTCAATTTGTTAGCCATCTATCTGAAGATAAACATAACATCTCCTTCCAGCATTTAACGTTGCTTCAGTTGTGTGAAAGCTCCTTTACTTGATTTACTTGCAAATTGTTCCTTTATATTCCAACACTAGAGTTGCTTTGGTGTCAATTGCCATTAAATATTGTTTTCTGTCTGATTCTGCAACCATTTCCTTTAAGAAGTAGGATTAAGAATAGGAAAAGTTCATAGAACTTCTGGCATTACTTGTGCTTCGTCTCTAAGTTTACGAAACCCCTGGGTTGACAATTATGTGTTGAGGAGTTTGCTTAAGTGCAATTCCTACACCCAACATTTTGTCGTTGTTGCCAGGGAGGTAATTTGAATTGGTAAGAATTTTCCATTTTTGCAATAGGGGTAAGTCTGCTATTATTTTTTCCTTCAGTGTGCTTCTATATTTTGAATGAATTTATAGGTGCCGAGTTATTTTTTTGAAGATTGCAGCTTTTTATTTGAATTTCGGTTTGCCATTTTTTTTAAATGAATGCCTAAAAGAGGTAGGGGTCTAGAGCCCACTAGGGGCCAATGAAATACTGACAAATATGAAACCAAATCTCATATTGGGCCTCATTTTGCAAGCAAAAATTCCAAACAAACTCAGACTTATCATGTAGGAACAGTCCATTTGGGCTTTGGTAGTAGTAGTCCAGGTGTGACACAACCCACAAAGGGGAAGAAGGAGGCTATTAGAACCCATAGAGAGCCTTCTCCGCTGGTTGAGGGTGGTTCATGTGGAAAAACAACAATGGAAAATTAGGAAGACCATGCAGAAGGAACTAGTGAACATCAGGTAAACGAGGAACAATCCACTTTTGGATTCTGATTTGTGGATTTTGATGCACAAGTACAAATGAAAAATATTTCACCATCAGCTCTTCCTCATTTTTATGGTAAGGTACATGAATACGTAGACTCTTTCTTATTTGAGTTTGATATTTTGTGTAGAAGTTATGGTTATTCATTTGATGCCCAGAAGTTAAAGTTGTTTCCTACAACTCTCAAGGACGTAGCACTCTACTGGTTCATGGGACTAGGAGGAAACAATATATCTTCTTGGGAGAAAAAGAAGAGGGCGTTCTTGTAAAAATATCAAGAATATTGTAAAACTAGAGATATTCAAGATCAAATCTTTACTATCGTGCAAAATGATGATGAGAATTTGATCCAAGTACCATTATAACCTTGTTCTTACGTGGGCTTGCTTATGATTCTAGGAATAATTTAAATCTATTAGGACAAGGGGATATTGCTCAAAAATATTTTGATCAAATCTATGACTTGTGCAGGAAATTCTCAAGGAACCAATATAGATCCAGTAAAGGAATTCGGAATAGAAACAAGAAAATTGAATCCACTGATGCTATGATTTTCGGATTAGAAAAAAATGGAAAATATGAAAATTGAAATAATGATTACTGTTAGTAAACAAATAGACTCTTTGAAGTTTCAGCAAAAAATTGTAGAAGAGCAAGAGTCATTGGCTATTTTCTGTCCAAGATGTAGAAGAAAGCATCCTTTAAGAGAATGTCCTCTAGATATTAAAGAAACTAATAAATGTGCAATTTGTGCAGAGAACCATGCTACAGAAAAATGTCCCTCCATACCTGGCTTTAAAGATGTACTTGAAGGAGGAAAACTAAAGCCGAATCACTACATGCCATGAGAGCACGAAGAAATTGACCTCCGGTAAGTGCAGGTATGGTTCCTGAACCTCCACCACATTTTTTTGGTTATAATGCACACTCATATTCCTATCCTAACACTGTTCACTCTCAACATTGGCAGCATGGGAACCAATATTCGTATGGACAACCCTCCCAATATTGGTAACAAGGATGCAGAGGGCAAAACCATTCACATCATTCCTATCCTGCACCTATGCAATCATACCCTCCTACATATGCACCTTACCCAATGACACAACCATAATTACCTCAGCTGAGTCAACCTGTGCCACTATTACCTTTACCTCCACTATTTCGACCTTCTCAGCTGGCTGCTCAACCTTTACCCAAACCGAATAATAAAGTAGTACAAATGATCCATTCTATGAACCCACTTTCTTCATTTAGACATCAGACTATGCCAGTTGGATTCAATGATCTCAAATTGAGATTAGGGAAGGTAGTAACCTCAGAAAATCAAAAGAAGCATATAATAATTATCAATGAGAAAGGAGAGGAGGAAACTCCTGACCATTATGAAAAAGATGACACCATTCAACCTATCCCTATACATTCTGAACCCTTATCATCTTCTTCCAATCACCCTCCCTATCTAGGGAGGTTAGTTGTGGAGACGAAAGATCCCATCCCTGAGTCTAGATTAGATTCTGAGCTTAGGAACCTTTTCATAAAGGTACCTTTGCTCCAAGCTATTAAAGAGATCCCCATTTGTACAAAAATCATTAGGGAAATTTGTCTCAAGAAGCCAGGAAGGAGAAGAATGGAACCTCAAACTATTCAATTTGTTGGTAGAGCAGCGGAGTTAATGATGGGGTGTATGCACATGGAAAAATATACTGACCCCAGAAACCCTGTTGTCTCTGTTCAAATAGGTGATGTCCTTGTCTCCAATGTACTTATAGACCTAGGGGCAGCCATTAATGTTATGACCAAGCAAACCATGGATCAACTTGGATTGGTCCATATTCGTCCTACTCCCACTATGCTTGAACTAGCGGATAGATCTAAAATCAAACCGGAAGGGGTATTGGATGATGTGGTTGTTTCCCTAGACTCTTGGGAATATCCCATAGATTTCATTGTGCTTCAGCCAAAGAATCTTGTGGGAGGGCATCCCTTGATCTTGGGATGACCATGGCTTGCTACGGCCGATGCTTATATCAGATGTCGTTCTGGTGATATGTATATTTCCCATGGAGATTCCAGGAAGAAGGTCACCTTATATCCACTCAAGAGCTCCGAGACGCTTTATGGTTAGACTGTAGTAGTGATGAGGAGACTCAGCCTGTTTCCTTGATACATTAGAATGTTGAGTCCTCGCAAGAGGGTGAGATTCAAGACTTCTTGAGAAATCTAGACACCATGCCTAATTTTGAGTCATTGAGTCAAATTTTTAGTGTAGATTTTCAAGAAAGATATGACTCTCTACCTCCATCACCTCCATCTCTAGCGAAACCTTTGTGTACTCAGCCTGATACTACTCTTGTTGAGATTAGTCTAGGTAAATCCTTTTATATCACTTCAGACATGGATTCTTCTGAGCAAGAGCAGCTTGTGAATTTGTTGTGAAACCATCTCGATGCCTTTGTATGGGGTTATGAAGATATGAAAGGCATCCCTCCTAAAACTTGTACACACTATATCTATATTCAGGATGGAGCCCGACCTGTCTGACAACCCCAAAGGTGAATGAACCCAGCTCTAAGAGATGTTATAAAGGAAGAATTGCAAAACTCTTAGACGTTGATTTTATCTATCCCATTTCTAACAGCCAGTGGGTCTCTCCGTTATTATTAGTCCCGAAGAAAGATGGGAGATGGTGCATTTTTATTGACTACAGAGAATTGAATAAATCCAATCTCAAATATTACTTCCCCCTTCCTTTCATCGATCAGGTACTCGATACCCTTGCTGGTACAAAGTACTTTTCTTTTCTAGATGTCCTTAGCGGATATAACCAGATACAGATAGCACTTGAGGATCAAGACAAAACCACTTTTACATGTCCATGGGGTAAATTTTCTTACTGAGTGCTTCCCTTTGGGCTATGTAATGCCTCGTTTACCTTTCAGAGGGCAGTTTTGGCTATTTTTGTTGACCTTGAGTGTGTAGAAATCTATATGGATGACTTCTCTGTGTTTGGTGATTCACTTCAGGAAGCCCTCAAGAATCTAGAAAAAGTGCTTCTTTGTTGCCAAGAACCTCATTTCACCTTGAGTGACAAGAAATGTAGATTAATGTGCAAGGCAGGAGTGGTTCTTGGCCATATTATTTCCGACAAAGGTATCCATGTTGACCCCGCAAAAATAGAAGTCTTTTTTAGTCTCCCTATACCCAAAACTCAAAGGGAAGTGAGAGGTTTTCTAGGACATGCAGGCTACTATAGGAGATTCATTGAGAATTTCTCAAGGATAGCTACCCCCCTTTTCTGACTTTTGTCTAAGGATAGTGATTTTTCTTGGTCCACAGCTTGCTAACAGTCCTTTGAGACATTGAAGGAAAAATTAGTCCAGGCACCAGTTTTTAAAGGACCAAATTGGTCCTTGCCATTTAATATTTCCTCTGATGCCTCAGATACTACTATTGGTGCAACTTTAGGACAAGAAGAAGACAAATAATCTTATGTTATTTATTTCATTAGTAAAAACTTGTCACCTATCGAGCTCAATTATATGGTTACTGAGAAAGAGTTTTTAGCTGTAATTTTTTCTATTAACAAATTAAGACATTATATTATAGGATATGAAGTCTTTGTACATACTGACCATTCCAGAATAAGATATCTAATGAATAAACCATTAATTAGCAGTAAAGTGACTAGGTGGTTACTATTGTTACAGGAATTTAATATTACTATTTTCGATAGACCAAGAAAATCAAATGTAGTAGCATATTAACTTTCAAGGTTAAATAATCTTGGTGAAGCAATTCTTATTGATGATGATTTTTCTGACAAACATTTTTTTGTTGTGTCAACAAAATCCCCATGGTTTGCTGACATAGCTAACTATTTAGTCACTAGAAAATTACCACCTCACTTATCCACTCGTGAAAAGCGGAATATCATTCAGAAAAGTGTTTCATATTCCTGGATCCAAGGAGACCTCTTTTACACTAGAGCAAATCTCATTATTCGTAGATGTGTAAGAGAGGAAGAAGTGTTTGATATTTTAAAACCTGCCCATGATGAACCTTGTGGGGGTCACTTCGTTGATAAGTGAACTACATACAAAGTGTTACGAGCTGGATATTTTTGGCATTCCTTGTTTAAGGATGCCAAGCAATATGTCAAGCGATGTGATAGCTGTCAGTGAGTTTACCAGCCTAATCAAACCAATGAAATGCCTTTATGTCCTCATGATATGATTGAGCCTTTTGAAAAATGGGCCATTGATTTTGTAAGAATAATAAATCCAGCATCATCAAATAAAAAGCATAGTTTGGTTTGTACAAATTTTGTTACGAAATGGGTAGAAGCTAAAGCTATTTCTTTTGCTACTAAAAGAGTTTTTTATTTTCTTTTTACTGAAATCTTTACTAGATTTGGTGTGCCTAGAGAGATTGTTTATGACAATGTATTGCAATTTATTTCTAATCTGGTACAGGGTGCAATGGAGTAGTATAAAATATGGCACAGGAAATCCACACCGTATCACCCACAAGAAAATGGTCAAGTGGAGTCCACGAATAAGGTGATGGAGTCCATCCTCACAAAGATAGTAAATATGCACAGAAAGGATTGGGCTGACAAATTATAGGAAGCATTGTGGGCCTATCGAACCACTTGGAGAAACAGCACAGGACACACACCATATGAGCTGGTGTACAGAAAACAAGTCCTCTTGTCGATAGAATTCTAGATCAAGACTTTCAGAACTGCAGTCCAATTGGGGCTAGATCTCTCTGAAGCACAGCAGTAACATATTCTACAGTTAAATGAGTTAGATGAATTCCAAAGGGATGTTGTTCAACAGAACATCTTGGTTCAACAACAGTGCAAGAAGTGGCATGACAAGTCTATTCAAAAGAAGAAGTTCCAACCAGGTGATTGGGTACTCTACGATTCTATATTCAAATATTTTAAAGGAAAATTCCATACACGTTGGATGGGACCCAATGAGGTGGTCAAAGTGTTCAAAAATGGAGCGGTAGAAATCAAAACTATTGATGGATAGAATTTTTTGTTCCTGGTAAATGGGCATAGATTGAAGGTATATTTCAAGCCCCTTACTAAAGGAGATTTTATGCAACATGTCCAATAACCATTTGAAAAGGAGTTGGAAGGTGGTAAGACCAACCTATTGAAGATTTAATTCCTTCTTTTCCTTATTGAAAAATTAATAAAATAAAAATAAAAAGGAAAGATGACAAAAATAAAAAGTATAAAAAAGAAAAAGAAAAAATTCTTGTAATTATGAAAATTAGTTGACTAACATGATTACAGAAGGATCAACCTCAAAACTAGCATGTTGGCAAGAAGATCGAAATTTTAAATAAAAAGGGAATGTTACTTGATTTTTAGATATGCTAGCTGCCACTAAGAAGAAGCAGGTTCATGAAAACGAGCACTTACTCAAGTTTGGGGTAACTAGCATGGACATTTTTATGCAAGTAAATGCTTACTTCCTGCTGCAGTTATTTTTTCTTGCACCAATGCGGCATATTTCAAGGTAAAAACTACGCCTTTCTTCTATTTCCCATTTCAAAAATTTCCACTAGTTTCTTTTCTAAAATCCCCAATGAATTACCTTCCTCTTTATTCTAAGAAACTACTCTTGCCTAATTTCACAAAATCCATCTTTTCCCTTGAATTTTTTTCCACATCCTGTTTCGTTTATCCCTCTTGGTGATATTGTTTCAGGAATCCCTATTGTAATGTTCTGTCAAATCAGGATATAACTCCTTAAAACAAAGACTCTCTGTATTATTCATTAATGCTAAACATTATTATATACAAGAGGGAGTGATTGTTCGGTTCATCTCCCAACTCTCTATCTTCTCTATTATTTATTTACATTAATTACAGTTGTTCACCCAATCCTTCTGATTAGGTGTCAGCATTCCCCCCCTTTAATCTGAAGGGTTGTTGGTGAGTCCAAGCATCATTCTAAATCTTTCAAGCTTTTCTCTTCCAAGTGCTTTGGTGAAGATGTCTACAATTTTCTCATTAGTGGAACAATGGCGGAGATGGATTGTTTTGACCTCAACATGATGTCGAATCAAATGATAGTTAGTATTGATGTGCTAATGATATTTAGTATTGATGTGCTTTGTTCGATCATGGAACTTTGGGTTCTTAGCCAATTTTATTGCAAATGTATTATCAACCATGAGTGGGGTTGATTGCATTTGTTTTACCTGAAAATCTTCAAGAATCTTCCTGAGCCACACAATTTCTTTTGTAGCTTCAGTTGCTGCCACGTATTCTGCCTCTGTTGTGGAATCTGCTAGAACTGACTATTTGCGTGATCTCCAGGAGACAGCTCCTGATCCAAGACTCATAGCATAAGCTGAAGTAGATACCCTAGTTTCTTTGTCTCCATCAAAGTCTGAATCAAAGTATCCAATCAGGCTAAAGTTGCCCACCAGTGTATACTTAATTCCAAAGTCTTGAGTTCCCTTAAAGTACGTTAGAACTCTTTTTGTAGCAGACCAATGTCCCTCACAAGGCTTTAGATAAATCTGGAGAGGATTCCAACAGTAAAAGAAATGTCTGGTCTAGTAGTTTTCAGGTAGTTGAGACTTCCTACAAGCTATCTATAATTTGTTGCATCCTCAAAGTTTTTTCCCTCAATGGATGTGAGCTTTAAGTTTTGTTCCATTGGAGTAGTCAGAGGATTGCATTCCGTCATGCCAAACCTATTCATCAAATCTCCAATATACTTCTTTTGAGAAAGGAATATGAACTTCGGATGTTGAGTTACTTCAATACCAAGATAGTAATGAACATAGCCCAAATTAGTCATTTCAAAACCTTTCTTCAATTCCTTCTTTAAGGATGCAATGTAGCTTTCATTGTTCCCTGCCATCAAAAGATCATCTACATATACCACAATATATACAACTGTTTTTCCAACCTTCTTTACAAACAAAGTTGCATCATCAAGATCATAATGTTTAAAATTGATTTTTAGAAGATGCTTAGTTAATTTTTCATACCAAGCTCACGGTGCTTGTTTGAGGCCATACAAGGATTTCACAAGTTTGCATACTTTATGTTCATGTCCTTTCACAGCAAATCCTTTAGGTTGGGACATAAAAACATTCTCTTTTAGATCTCCATTCAAGAAAGCAATTTTTACATCCATTTGATGGACTTTCCAACTGTTCTGAGCTGCTAGGGAAAATAGTGTCTGGATGGTAGCCCATTTTGCTGTGGGGGAAAAAGTATCCTCATAATCGACCCCTTCCTTCTGTGCAAAACCTTTTGCCACAAGTCTAGCTTTGTGCTTGTCAAGTGAGCCATCAGCTTTATACTTGTTCTTATAGACCCACTTGCAGCTAATTGGTTTGGTTCCCAATGGAGGATCAACCAGCTTCCAAGTGCCAGTCTTTATCATGGCATCATACTCCTTTTGCATTGCTTCTTTCCATTCATCATGAGAAGCAGCTTCTTTGAAGGAAGTTGGTTCAAAATCTATAGACAAATTCAATTCACAATCATAAGAAACATCCATATCAATAGGTGAATCTGAGTCATCTACATCACCTCCATTTTGCCGGTTTTCATTTCTAGTTCCTATCTTTACAACCTCATCAGGATGAACACTTTCAAGTGTCTTTGTCAGCCAGTTTGGGGGAGATTTCTCAGATGGTCCGGGCTGCTCCGTTGACTGAGTTGGGACTGCATCAAGATTGAGTCTCCCAATTCTGTCAATCACATCACTCAAAGTATCATTTGTTGTTAGAGTTTCATGCAGGGGAGAGAGTGCTTCAGAAGAAGATTCCACAAGTTGATATAATATAGGAACCCCCCCTTAAGATGTGGAATCTAATTATCAAATTCTTGAAATGATTTTGCAGTTGTGAATCTATCCAAGCGATCAAGTTGCTTTTCAACAACATTGTCAGTTTTGGAAGATTCAAGAAAGATTACATCTCTAGATACCACAAAATTTTTGTTGATTTCATCACAGAGATGGTATGCTTTGGAGGTGTTTGAATGGCCGAGGAAGATACACTTACGACTTCTTGCACTAAGTTTGTTTCTATGTACCTTTTGTATTAAGGCATAACAAGTGGAACCAAAGACCCTGAGATGCTTTACCGAAGGAATGTGCCATACCACATTTCATAAGGAGTCTTGTTTCTAATAGCATTAGATGGAGTCTTGTTTTGAAGAAGAGCATGGAGCGTACCATATTTAATATTGTCCTATTCATTCTTTCAGCTACTCCATTCTGTTGGGGATTATAAGGCACAGTTGTTTGATGTTTGATCCCATGTTGGCGAAGATAGTTTTCAAATTCATTTGAAGTGTATTCTTTTCCATTATCAGTGCAAATAGAGCCAATATGAGATTGTGCATCATTTTCAATCTATGCATGAAAGTTCTTGAATGTTTGAAAAGCAACAGATTTTTTCTTCAATAAATATACCCAACACATTCTGGTGTAGTCATCAATAAATGTCATCATACATTTATTTCCATTTGCAGAAGGAAAAGGCATTGGACCACATAAATCTAAATGAATAAGTTCAAGTTTTCTATGTGCTCTGGAATTTGAATCATGAAAGGGTTGTTTGTTATGCTTTCCTATAATACAAGCATCACATTGTTTAAGCTTCCTAGGAATTGTAGGCAAACCAGCAACACCATTTTTCTTCAACAAGCAGAGGTTGTCGTTGTTCAAATGTCCAAATATAGCATTCCATAATAAAATTGATGGAAGTGTACCTTCTTCATTATGATAATTGTATGAGAAATGGTGTGCACGAGCAGAGGTACCTTGCAGCTTGAGGAGCCTTTCTTCTTCCATCTCCCACATGACAAGTGAGTAGTCAGATGCTTTTCTCACCTCAAGCTTGCCATCAAACATATGAATGGAGTGACCTTGCTGACGGATGTGGACCAAGAACAGCAAGTTTCTCCTCGGTTGTGGGAGATATAGAACATGATGCAGAAGAAAGTCAGGAAGACCAGGCAATTTAAGCCTGATTGTGCCAAGCCCTGATGGCTTGAGTTTTGATTGGTTTGCAAAGTAAACTGCTCCATCAACATTGTCAGTGAATTATTCAAAAAAATATTTTCTATCAGTCATGTGGCAAGTTGCTCCTGAGTCAAGCAACCAATCATTTTTCCAAGAAGCAAGTGAAGCATTAAATAAGTCTTCATTTACTCCAATATTACATTGTGCCATAACATAATGAGTGGATTCAGGTGCTTTACCTTTTTCTGTGTCATTAGTTTTACCTTTTTGTTGGTTTCTTTGCTGCACAATTTTGTCCCAAGGTATCTTGCATGTGGAGGCATCATGTGATCCATTTCTTTTACAACATATGCAATGCAAATCTAACTTTTATCCTTGAGATTTTATACCCCCTACCTCTGAAATATCTTCCTCTGCCTCTTCAACCAGCTCTTCCTCTAGAAGAGTCTTGGGCAAGACTCTTTTATTTATGAGCAAGGCACACAGCCTCTTCAGAAGATTCAGGGGTTGTTTTCTTTCCAAAAGCTTTCTCTCTTTCGGCAATTTTTTTCACAAGAGAGTCAAAGGTAATATCTTTGAGATTTCCATTTGCTTGCAATGACTCAAGATAATTAGAGTATACAGGATAAAGTGCCTTGAGAAAAGCAATCAGAGGGATATCCATTTCAACCTTAGTGGCTTTAATATCATGCATTATAGATTTTACTTCTGATGCAAGAGCAAGAGGATCATTATTTTTCAATTCAAGAGTGAAGAGTTTAATCATGAGTTGAAAAATTTCAAGTGCAAAGTGTGAGTCATAGGATTCCTTCAAATTTTGTAAGGCTTCAAATCCAGTTGAAAATGGTTTGATGTGTCGACTCACCTCTTCACTTACATATGCAGCAATCAATGCATGTGCTTTGCTATTTTTATTCTCCCATATGGAGAGCTCTTTGTCAGAGGTAGGTTCAATGGGATCCTTTTCCCCTTCTCCAATGCACACTCCTTTCCACAACTCATTAAAAATAAGAGTGTGTTGGAGTTTCCTCAACCATTTAGGATAATTTTCTTTTCTGGTGTGATTTATTCCCACAATAGATATGATTGAATGCATATCGAACCACGTAATACTTTCAGCATTCAACATTCACCAGTATACTAGAGTCAGAGTCTGACTGTAACTGCTTATGGCAGAAATGAACAGTGGATGATGAGTGGTGGATGGGTGGAGGAATAATGCGGAGGAGTACAGTTGATGGTGGAATATCGACGGTTATCGGAGTCAAAGATCGACAGTTATCGGGGGAGATGGGAGGAATATCACAGAGGCTCAAGGCGATAAGTGGTTTAGAGCAGGTAGCACATGATTCCATAGAGCGACGGACACGTGGTTCTGATGAGAGAGAAGAAACTGCTTATATCACGTGTGAAACGGTCAAGCATGTTGGTCGTACGATATTGATGTGTGCCGTTAGATCTGAGGTCAAGAGATCTACAGTCGAGGTTGATCGGGAGGAGAGAGAAAAAGGTGAGCATGTCAGGTAGGTAACCATTGTGCAACTGATGCACCCGATATCATCATCAGTCGTTGGATTTGAGGGTGCAGATCAATGGTTGAGAATGAGCCCATAAAACCTCGGGAAATGTTGTTCTTCAAATGAAAGGGCAGAAACAAAGAAAAATCAAGCTATTAAAGCACTATTCAACACAGCAGCAACGTATTAGAATTCAAATGATGAGCATTCAGAGAGGTCTGACAAAGATGTCAGCCTGCGAGAGATGCAAAACAAAGAGTGAAGGAGTTAAAAATTTAAAAGGAAGGCCAAAAATGGCACCTGCTCTAATACCATGTCAGATCAGGATATAACTCCTTAAAACAAAAACTCTTTGTATTATTCATTAAGGCTAAACATTATTATATACAAGAGGGAGTGATTGTTCGGTTCATCTCCCGACTCTCTATATTCTCTATTATTTATTTACATTAATTACAGTTGTTCACCCAATCCTTCTAATTAGGTGTCAACATGTTCCTTCCCATTTAAAAAAAAAAAATTACCCCCCTTCCCACTTCTTTATTCCCTCATAAATTGATTGCAGAATTTGATGCAGTCAATCCAGAAGGCATGCTCGTGAAACACCAAAGGATGGCGAATAAATTTTTCTTGTATAATGAGGCAAAATTTTTAAGTCCAACTACAAAATTATGTTCTATTATATTTTCTACATATGTAAAAGTCCCTGGTGCAAGATGCATAGTGCAAGCAGGTTTAGTGAAAGAATGCAACTGACTGTGAAAGCAAGTAAAATTCACACAGTCCAGGAGTGTTTTATTAAGGATATTTATGGATCTTTACTTTCCTGCACATGAGTACTGATATATCATAGCATTGCATGTTTCAATTAATACTCTATTTCATCATTTATTGACTTAGGAAAAATATTTAAAGTGAAAGGTGTATAGGGTTTTGAAATCTAATTTTTTTTAAAAAGTGTTGAAGTATGTCTTGATTAAATTATGAGGTGGACTTTGGGATAGTACTGTTGTCTGATAGGCTGTGTTCACCTTCCTTGAAATAATTTCACATTTCTTGTCCATTATTACCTTACCCTGTAACCTGATCATTGTAACCATTGCGCCACCACCACATAAACCTCCACTCCACCCAATCATTATGACTCACTTGCAGTGAGTTGATACTAATTTGCACCTAGTACGAAGAGTTTTTTTCATCATGACTGAGTGAGTGGGACTGAAAAGACAGAGGGTGATGAACCTCCAGCATAAAGCTCTCAGTAAAGTGTTGTTGTCACTCTTTGGAATTATCTTGAGGGTGTGATCGGAAAGGGTGAAGTGGAGTTTGAAATGGCACCCATAAGGAGTGAGTCATTGTCTTTGCAGGAGATTGAGCAAACCGTAGAGTACCAGAACAGTCTTGCACTATTGCAAGAATCCGAGTTCCTACCATTCTTACATAAATTTGATGGGTTCGACATGGCTGTGGTACTGGAGTTCACAAGGACATTCAAAGAATTATGAGTCAGGGTAGGATCGTTGAAGTTCAAAGTTACAAAAGAATCTATTACGCAAGCTACAGTTTTACCACTTACAGGAGAGCATTGGTTTAAAAAGGAGCAGCTCGAGAAGAAAATATAGCACCGGTTTGTGTTTGATAAAAATCTTAAGGTTGATTGGAGGAAGGGACTTCCACAGAGCGCCATGATTGGGAAGTGGCGAGACCTCCTATTCATACTACAGAAATTCGTGACTAGAGAGGGACACTATACATTGGCATTCATGTATCACCTTTAGTTGTTGTTGCACTTTGAGTCAGGAAAATTGATTAATTTCCCATACTACGTGCTTAAGAGTCTTGAGAAAATGGCGAAGGGCATGCAGAGTGGAAACGCAAGCCAATTTGAAAACAAGCTCTATCATCATGGGCTTATCATGATTCTGAGTAAGAAGAGGTTGGAAAAAAATGAGTAACTTGGGAAGCATTCTTGAAGGAGTTTTGAGAAAGGAGTGCAAAGAAGTCTGTTGCACGAGTACAAGTAAGAAAAGGAAAGAATATGCATCATCTCCTACCAAGCAAAAAGAGGAAAGCACACTACTGCAAGTAGGGAAGAATATTGTTGAAAATACTTCACCCTTGGTGAAGAAGAGAAAGACTAGAACCTCGATGAGGAGGAAGACTGTCTTCCAAGGGATAAACCAGTCGAGCTCTTCGATTATAATTGACAAATCACCCCAAGTTTTCCCTAAAGTTCATAATCTCTCAGTGCTTGTAGATGCAGCAGCACACACTGTGGAAGATGAAGAGATCACTGAAAATGATGTTTTGTTGTCAACTTTTGTCAAAAAATTAAGCAAGAGGAAGACAACACTGAGTACCAGTGAAGTCCAAACAGAGGGCCATGAGGATGAAGAAGAGCAGCACATAGAGACCCTCGATAATTTTAGTGAATCGGACATTAAAACCCTTGGTGCTTTCGAGGAGCGAGGTACTGAAACCCCCATTGTTTTAGAGGAACGGTGTAATGAAGCCCATATTATTTTAGAAAGATAGGGTATTGAGACCCCTGCTGGTCTGGATGGATAGAATACTGAGTTACCTGAGTAACTAGAAGAACAAGGTGTTAAAAACCCTGAGCAGTTGAGTGCACAAGGTACTGAAACCCTTGGCACGAAGATTGTGGAGGGCATCAAAACCCTCGGTGACAAGGAAATCTCGAGTGTAGAAACCCTCGGCGACGTCATAATGCAAACATTTGACAGCCTTGACCTTGATGATGATGGGACCTATTTCGAGTCCGTTGTAGAGAAGACATTTACACCTGAAGATCTTAGCACGGCACCCTCTACTCTCTACCTCAACAGCCAAATAGTAGAATTGGAGCAACAAGTTCATGACTTGGAGGCTTTGAACCAAGTCATGAAGGAACAAAGTTGGCAAAAGCAAAGTGAGGTGGAGCTACTTGCAGAGGTAAAAAGGCAGAAGTAGCAAGTAAAAGTGTGGAAGTATCGGGCTTCCAAATGCTACAAATGCCTCAAGAAGGTGACGAATCAACTAAGAAGAGCCCAAGGGAAAAAGCCGAAGATAGTGAAAGCAGGAATAAGCATTGAAGTTTAGGATTGAGAGCTGGCCACCCATTTTTGAGGATTTTTTGCAGAAGGTAAAATGTTGTGTGAGGACACACAACAGCTTAGGGATGGGAGGATGTTGGTGTCACAAATTGCCCTATGTTCACCCCATTTATATAAACATTAACCTCTGCTTTATCTCAACTTAAACCTCTCTTTCCTACACTAGTCCAAGATAATGATCTATTCCTACATATGCTTCGTATTTTACATTAAGATTTATTAAGGTACTTTATTAATCATTTTTCCATAGATTTCATGTGTATTTAGTACCTCTTGTAACTTATGGTAATTTCCTAGAAGTAATTGAGGAACTTAGTATTAATTATGAGTTAGTATGATCAGTGCAGGCATATTCCTACACCACCATGATGATTGGTCTAAGATTTCCGTGAGCTAAATCTTTCCACGCAGATGTTTTGATCCATGACTCCAAGTTTGGTTGATCAACTAAGGATGGATATTGGTGGTGCACAATTAGGATGTTTGCCAAGGATGGTCTATGGTCAGCAAAGTACACGTTCCATTATAACTGTTAGTCGATTTTGTAATGTTCGGTTGTTAATCTATTCGGCCAAAAGGCCTGAATAAATAAATGACTGTAACTAGTGGAATACGGCTAAGGCCAAAAGGATGTATAAAATATAGATTGTAGGTAGAACTAGTTAGCAATCCTTAGACTGTAATTTCATTTTCTATGTAATATGTTATCCCCTTCAACTCTATGGGTGCACTCGCACTACTATGTACATTTGTTGATCAAGCAATACAAGGAATATGCCATGTTATTCATGCACTGTGTTTAATTTACCTTTGGTGTGTACTTGAGTGTTGAATCTGTTCATTTCTTAAAAGGGAAATGAGCTGGTTGGATAGGGCCCAGCCAACCCAGCTCGTTTACCCTTGTGCTTTCATTATTTAGAAATATTGTGTGGATATTTCACTTTTTTGTTGTGTTGTGTGAACAGTTTTATATTTATTTCTGAAGATATGATTTAAATCTATTTTGGATTTAAGTGTGAAACGAATTCGTGGCTTGGGAGTTAATTGAGTTATTTCCTTTCTATAATTTCTTTCTCACATTTCTTTACTCGTGGTTCTTGTATCAATTTTCTTTCACTTGGATCGTGCAGGAATCTTTCCTGTACTAATGCATGTAATTTCCTACACTCTGGTTCAGTCATTTATTTGACAGCAAACATTGCAATTCTTTCCCTGATTATCATTTCAGTTATTCTTGCAAGAAAATGGGTTGCTAATTTCAATAATTGTCTTCAGCATTAAAATTATATCTCTAAGGGATCTGAGAAAAATTGCATGAATTTATCATAGACATGTTATACTTGCATTTTATGCTTTATGACCAAGGAACATAAACACTTTAAGTGGATTGTCAAAGTTAGATGATACATGTAAGATCACTTAGACTACTACTTTGATTACCTCGAGTTTCTTTCATTTCATGAAGTTTACTTCCTTTGCAAGATTTAATTAATTAATGCATTTCTTTTCCATAGATAATTTATCTTAGAATTCCGTTTGCAATTGCAATTCTTTTTTAGCACGTCTTTCAATCTTTTCGAAAGTAAATTAGAAACTTGGTGCAGAAAAATTTGTCTCGGTGCAAGAGCTCGTCTCTTGTCACAGAAATGGAGTTCTCTAAGTCGTGAGGCTTAGAGCACCTCCACAAAGACATAAATATTCAGTAAGGGAGGTAAAAAATACTTTTACACAGAGACACTGTACCTGCACTAGTGCAAGCACATTGCAATAGTACAAGAACAGGTTGTTTGTGTAGAAGGAAGATCAAGAGGAAAACAGATCTCTGCAAAGGCCCACTTGTCAAACTATTAGGCATCTATCTGAAGATAAACATAGTGTTTCCTTCCAGTATTTAAGGTTGCTTTTGTTGTGTGAAAGCTCCTTTACTTGATTTACTTGCAAATTGTTCTTTTATATTCCAGCACTAGAGTTTCTTTGGTATCAATTGCCTTTAAAGATTATTTTCTGTATGATTCTGCAACCATTTGCTTTAAAAAGTAGGATTAAGAATAGAAAAAGTTCATACCACTTCTTCCATTACCTGTGCTTCGTTTGTAAGTTTACGAAACCCTTGGATTGATAATTAAGTGTTGAGGAGTTTGCTTAAGTGCAATTCCTGCACCCAACAATGTTCTAAATACCCAACCTGATCACAATGGTGGCTTAAGCGATTGTCAATACACCAAAAACATATTCACTCACACCTCTAGTGATTAT
Organism: Pinus tabuliformis; assembly: GCA_031772625.1. Classification (NCBI taxonomy): domain Eukaryota; kingdom Viridiplantae; phylum Streptophyta; class Pinopsida; order Pinales; family Pinaceae; genus Pinus; species Pinus tabuliformis. Next base: position 410,639,484 of record CM062806.1, on the reverse strand, counting down.
CATTCATACCCATCTGTTGATCCTATGAAGCGACCATAATTTGATGATTCACCTTTCGAATGTTTGGGGACTCATTAGGAAGTTGAGGCACTTCAGCTTCTGCTAATGGTTATGTCAGGTTCTCACATTCCTGATAAGACCCCTGAGCCAAGTCAAATTAGGGTTTCTAAAATTAGGGTTTTTTCACATCATTATCCTCTCAGCATCATCTTGCCAAATTTAAGATCATCTCGGAAATCCTCTAATTCAGGTGAGGTTTCACTGAAGACATCTTTCCACCCCCTATCAGTTGATATGCATCAACCTCTATACCCTAATTTGTTCACTGAAGGGAGTACTCTAGCCATTGTCTCAAATCTTTTTTACTGTTGCCCATCCAGTACAGTTTGTGAACGTATACAATTAGATGATGTCTTAAAATCCCCTATATGGGAAGGTACCAATCGCATAACCTCTCCTCTACCTGAGACTCTTCTGGTTGATTCAATTCATTCTTGGGAATCTAAAGAATTTAATATGTTCGACTACCAATCTATCAATATTCAGACATATGAATCAAAAATATTCTCACTGATAGTTTTCATGTCACAACTAATGATGACCATATGCATTCACTTGTCAATCTTGCGAAACTACCAATATCTGATGGCTCATCATTTGAAGGTTCATTTTTTTATCAGGATGGTGAGAAACTTCAACTTTTGTTGATGGTTATGTCATATCCTCATGCCCTCAATGAAATCCATGAACAACTTCAAACTAGGGTTTCTGAAATTAGGGTTATGTGCTTGAATCCTCAGGTATCTCAGTTACACTTGGAGAAAACCCCTCTTTTCAGATTCGTCAAGTTGATCATCCTCTATATCACGATAGGCTTTTTTATTGGATTGAAGGGTCTTATCTAGCGGATTTCTCTACTAGCATGCAGTATCTTGCATCACTTACATTAGATTTAGGGTTAAGAATGAATGGATGCATGTCATGGATGGATGATTATAAATTTCAAGTTTTTTTTTTTTTTACCAGGATTGGATTGCAATTTTCCTTGAATGGTCTTTTCTAGTACGTTTCCCTGTAAGTAGGTGTGACTTTCTTGTTGTTGTGCATGTTTCATAGGTGAGCATTTTGGCTTTTGTATAATTATTTTTACAGACTCTAAATATTGTTTTTGCAGGTTGGGAACTGTTGCAATGACTGCACTGGAAGTTCGATTTCACATGACCCACCTCCTCTCTGGTTAACTTAGAGTTTAGACTAATTAATTTTTAGTTTTTCTTATTAATTATTTTATTGAGGTTTTCTCCTTAGCATTTTATTTATAATTTAAATTTGTTATGTTTTTTCCTCACTATAGGTATTTTAATTTCCTACACTTTTATTTTCCACTAGTATGCACTTGGATTCTTACACTTCTCGTTGTTGCATAGCGTGCATAAAATCTTTGCATGCTTCTTTTATCTGCAATTAGATTATCTGTTGGAAATAATACTGAGAGGGGGGGTGAATCAGTATTATCAAATTCCTTTCAATATATCTTCTTTATTTTTACTTTGAATAATTCTTCAAATATTGATCATTACTTTGTATGTCAATATCATAAAATAATGAGCAGGAACAAGAAAAGAAAATAGTCGCACAAAAGAACAACAGATATAAGGTGGAAACCCAATGTGGGTGAAAACCACCTGCTGCAATATGTCTCTATCTTCTTTTAATAAGAAACTCCTTTTACAATGATTTTGTACTGGTGCAGTCCTTTACCAGTACGCAGGCTACAACCTGCAGAGAGCTACAACTCTCTCTCTCGTTTTCCAGTCTCTCCTGGAAGGGAGCTACAACCCCCTACTTCTTTTCTTTCAAGGACCACTTTTCATTAATTTTCAGACTGGATCCAAGAACATCAAAAACCCATAAACTACACTTGCATCATCAATCTCTAACTTCACCAAAGCCAACCCGCATACAGATCTGCAAATATTTCCTTATAACTTTGCAGTTGTTCCATACATCAGACATACCCAGATCATAACATGTGTACAATAAAACATGCATCAATAATTCAGACCCAGATTATTATATTTATAGATCAAGCGTGTGCCACATACCACTATTCCAGCCTTAAGATTTTGACCCATCAATAGAACTTATCCTTCTCCTTACGCTCAAGTTCCTTCTTCATTCAGATCCAGATCTGCACCATAACCCAATCACCATATTCCAGATCTAGCACTTTATCGGATATTCAATAATTCAGAAGATGCTTTGCCAAATGATCTCCTTCCTCTTTTATAGCCTTAGTCCTTTCTCAATACCACGGTCCAAAACCATAGGATCAAAAAACTGTTGGACTAATACCATGAACCAACCATGAAAGTGCGTGAGATCAACACTTTTGGATGCAATACCATAGACCAAAACCATAGGATCAAAAATTGTCGGACTAATACCATGAACCAACCATGGAAGTGCATGAGATCAACACTTTTGGATGCAATACCACGGACCAAAACCATAGGATCAAAAACTGTCGGACTAATACCATGAACCAACCATGAAAGTGTGTGAACTTTTCTCTTGCATGAAAGTGCGTAAACTTTTCTCTACATGAAATAAACTTTTCTCTGCATAAAAGTGCGTGAACATTTCTCTACATGAAATAAACTCTTTTGTGCATAAAAGTGCGTGAACTTTTCTCTACATGAAATAAACTTTTCTCTGCATAAAAGTGCGTGAACTTTTCTCTACATGGAATAAAATTTTCTCTGCATAAAAGTGCGTGAAATTTTCTCTACATGGAATAAACTTTTCTCTGCATAAAAATGCGTGAATTTTTCTCTACATGAAGGAAACTTTGTTGCACTATAATTTATCAAATAAATTTTCTGCACTATAATTTATCATTTGTGTGATTTGCCATCAAGGACAACACTTGTCTCATAATGCCAACAATCTCCCCCTTTGGACTTGATGGCAACAATACCAAATCACTCTCCTCCTTTGACATCAAGGGCAAAGGGCGAACCAAGATATTCTCTTTCCTAGAAAGGAATTCCGCTATTCATACTCCTCCTGAGTACCTGTTGAAATCTCTGAATGAGATCCCCCTTTGTATATGTCAAGGTGTACCAATCTGTTCATGCTACATGCTGAAAGCTCTTCTCTTTCTGAAATGTGTTGCTCATGCTCCTCCTGACTGTAGGAAAGATCTGCAAAAGATGTTCTTCAAGAAGAACCAAGACTTATACATCATGAAAGAGATAGAGACGTATTGCAGCAATATTCAGACCAGCATCCATGATCTCCTTCTGTACTTCCTCCATAATGCCAACAATGCATGATATGCTCCCCCTGAACCTGTGCCATGCGATCTTCGACCAATGTACGCATATACTTCAGATGAACCTTGCATACAACCAACAATCAGAAGAGGTTCAACAACAAGATGATACATCAACAACCCCCAGCTTTTGCCTGAGGTATTCAAAGGTCTCCCTAGGCAATGGTTTGGTGAGTATATCAGCAACCTGTTCCTTAGAAGGAACATACTCCAACTTGACCTTTTGTTCAAGCACTTGTTCCCAGAGAAAGTGATACATGATTGGTATGTGCTTGGTTTTTGAGTGCATGACTGGGTTCTTTGAAATGTTGATTGCACTTGTATTATCACATAAGATGGAGATAGGTGGTGTACAAGTGATTTGAAAATCCTGCAGGGTCTGCATCATCCAAAGGAGTTGAGTGCAGCAAGATGCAGCAGCAACATATTATGCTTCAGCTGTAGACAAGGCAATCGAACTCTGTTTCTTGCTAAACCAAGATACTAATCTGGAACCCATAAAGAATGCACCACCACTTGTGCTCTTCCTGTCATCCACGCTTTCGGCCCAATCTGCATCAGTATAAGCATGAAGTGTGAGATCTGTATCTCTAGGATACCATAAGCCATAATTTTGAGTCCCTTGAAGATATTTGAAGATTCTCTTTACTGCCTAAAGATGAGTTTCCTTTGGATTTGCCTGAAATCTTCCAACTATTCCCACTGCATGCATGATGTCTGGTCGGGTACCTGTCAAATAAAGTAGACTTCCAATCATAGATCTGTAGGTTGGTTGATGTATTGCTGCTGATTCATCATTTGCACTGAGGCTACATCCTGTGACCATGGGTGTACATACTGGTTTTGCATCTTCTATGCCATATTTCTTCAAAATATTCTTGAGATACTTGGTTTGAGACAAGAAGATCCCTCCTTCCTTTTGTTGGATTTGCAGGCCAAGAAAATATGTCAATTCTCCAAGCAAGGACATTTCAAATTCTTTCTGCATCACCAACGCAAAGCTTTGACTCATAGATTCTTCATTGATGCCAAAGATAATGTCATCTACATACACAACAAGTATTAGCAATTTGTCATTTTCAATTTTTATATAAAGATTGCTATCTGCTGATCCTTTTGAAAAACCTTGTTGATGAAGATATTTGTCCAAACGATAGTACCAAGCCCTTGGAGCTTGTTTAAGACCATAGACAGCCTTTTTCAGTCTTCATACAAGATTTGGATCATTTCCAAGAATGAAACCATCTGGCTGCTCAATGTATACTTCTTCTTCTAAGTCTCCATTCAGAAAGTCTGATTTCACATCCATTTGAAATACTTTGAACTTTTGAAAGCTTGAGAGAGCAAGGAACATTCGGATGGCCTCAAGTCTTGCAACAGGAGCAAAAGTTTCCTCAAAATCTATTCCTTCTTGTTGCGCATACCCTTTACAAACAAGTCTTGCCTTGTTTCTAATTACTTCCCCATTTTCATTCAACTTATTTTTGAAGACCCATTTTGTTCCTATAACATTCTTATCCTTTGGTCTAGGAACCAACTCCCAAGTGTTGTTCTTTTCAATCTGCTCAATTTCTTCATCCATTGCTTTGACCCAACATTCATCTTTGCATGCCTCTTTTACATTTTGTGGTTCATTGGAGGAGAGTAATGCCAAATAGCTTGAAGCTTCTGCAATTGTTCTTCTTGTTTGTACACCTGCTTCTTTTTGCCCCAAAATCTGAGATTCTGGATGATTCTTCTGAACGTACCGGGATGGAGTCTTCTCTTCTATTCTTATCTGTTCCTCTGGTGCTCCTTGAGGTTCTTCTTCTTCATCATTCTGTCTTTGAGGGTAGTCTTCATCTTCTTCGATATTTTCATGATTTACTTGCCTAGGAATGTATCCCTTTTCATCAACCACTACATCAATGTTGTCAACAATTCTTCCAAGTCTTTTATTGTAGCACTTATATGCTTTGTTGTGTGGAGAATAACCAAGAAGAATGCCTTCATCTGCTCTAGGTTCAAGTTTTCCAAGTTGCTCATCAGTATTCTTAATATAGCATTTGCTCCCAAATATTTTGAAGTGCTTTACCGAAGGAGTCTCACCATACCAGAGCTCATGAGGAGTTTGAGTGCTGTTCACTCGAACATTTTTTTTCTTGAGAATAACAACCGCAGCATATGCGGCTTCACCCCAGAAAGTTGCAGGAGTTCCAGACTCATCCAGCATAGCACGAGCCATTTGTTGGACTGTTCCGTTCATCCTTTCCACCACTCCATTTTGCTGAGGAGTTCTAACTGTAGAGAATTCTCTTCTTATCCCATGTTCTTCACAGAAATCGAAAAATTCATTTGAGGTAAACTCCCCACCTCTGTCAGACCTGAGGCACTTAATTTTGTAACCTGATTCATTTTCAACCAAGGCTTTGAAGGATTTGAATTTCTCGAATGCTTCGTCTTTGTGCTTCATAAGTCCTAACCAAACAAACCTGGAGAAATCGTCAATGAATAATATCAAGTATTCTTCTCCTCGAGGTGTCCTTTTCCTAAATGGACCACATACATCTGTATGGACTAGCTCAAGAGGCATGCTAGCTGATCCTTCCTTCTCTGGAAAGTTAGTTCTGGTTTTCTTTCCAAGCTGACATGATTTTCATATGGTGTTGTCTGGAATTTTGATATCTGGAAGACCACGAACTGCCTGATATTTGCATGCTTTCCTTATTTGTGAAAAGCTTAGATGCCCCAACCTCCGGTGCCATAACCAGTGTTCATCATCCTTGCTCAAATAGCATTGTTGTTGTCCTTCTTCAAATATGTATAGTTATTTGGAGTTCTTCTACCTTTGATCACTGTTTCACCTGTATCAAGATCACGAACACGACATCCGTTTGATCTAAATATCACCTCGGTTCCTTGATCACACATCTGGCTGACACTTAGAAGATTATGCTTCAATCCATCAACATACAAAACATTTCCAGCTTTGACCTTTTCTTTTAACTGAGCAGTGTCTTTTCCTTTTATAGTTGCAGGAGTATCATTTCCAAAAGAAACTTTCTTTCCCTTTTCTAAAGTAGAATATGATTCAAGTTTTTATTTATCACCTGTCATATGTTTCGAACATCTACTGTCAATGTACCATAGATTTTCTTGTCCTTCTGCATAAAATTCTATCCCACATCTTTCTGTTTGTGGTTCCTTTATTCTCCATGTTCTGGTGCTTGAGGCTTGTTCCTTTGTCTGCTGAAACCTGCTCCTGCATTCAGAATCTTCATGACCAAATTTATTGCAAATAGAACATTCAACTTCATTTTCAAGAGCCGAAAAGTTGTTATAGGTCCTTTTTGTAATCCTGATCATACTTCTTTATTTTTTAGCTTCTCTAGTCATGATTGTTTTATATGCAACACATTGAGCTGCTTTGTGACCGAAGTTATGGCAAGAGAAACATTTCCCATTGAAGAAACTTCTGTGATTATCAAATATACCGGCCAAATGATTGTAATTTCTATTGTCATCCATTCTTGAAGCAAATTGAGAAGATTTTACCTGTGGATGGTTGTAGCTTTTGTTCATCCTTAAGACAGATTGCCCCTGGTTACCTGATAGTCTTTGTTCATTCTTGATGTAATTCGTCCCTACTTTACCTGGTGCTCTCCATTGTGCTTTTTCTCATTCCTTCTTGCTGCATCAAGATAACTCTTTGAGGTGGATGCTTGAGATGTTTCTCCATTATACCCCAGACCTGTCTTGTTTAGCGGAGAACGCTGTACATTGATGATCTCATCGAGAGTTTCAGATCCTTTGACAAACTTAAGATTAATAGCCTTTGTTTTCTCAATTTCTTTTCTAAGGTCAACAATTTCACCTTCTAACTTTTCAAGATATTTTTCTTTTTCATCAATTTGAAATTGTAGAGTATCAATGATCATATTATTTTCTTCTATACATGTCTTAAGTCTAGAAATCTCTTCATAAAAACTATCCACATCTATAGCATCCATGTAATCATCATCTTCAAATGCCATTAAAAGTTTATAGTCATTACCTCGTTCATCTTCATCACTATTTGATAGACCATCACTGTCTTCATGAGTGTAGTAGCTTTTCTTATTTGCATTTTGTTTCTTGTTCCATCTAGCAGGTTCCTTTCCTTTGTCAATCTTATCCTTAGGAGGACATTTGGCAGCATAATGACCTACTCTTCCACAAGAAAAACATTTAAAAGGTAGCTTACCTCTGAACCTTCCAGTACCCCGTTGAAGATTTCTGACAAAATTTGATTCTTCTTCTTCTTCTGTCATGTGACTTGATTCATAGTAGTCTCCTTTGCCTGAAGCCTTAAAAGCAGCTTCTCTCCTGTCTGATGGACCTCCTTTTCTCATTTCATAAGCAGTTAAAATTCCATGTAACTGAGACATAGCAAGAGTTCGTAGATTTTCCTTTTCTTCTATTGCAGACACTTTAGATTCAAACTTGGGGGACAATGATCTTAGGACTTTTTCAACCACAACAGCCTGTTTTATTTCTTCACCCAAGTTTTTCATACAATTAATAATCTCATCTACCCGAAGGAAATAGTTAGCCACACTTTCATCATTATACATTCTGAGATTCTCATACTGAATCCTGAGGGTTTGAAGTTTTTCACGTTTTACCTGTTCATCTCCTTCGTAGCTCAAAACAATCTTGTCCCATATTTCTTTTGCGGATTTATATTGCATAACCTTCATGAATTCGGATTGAGATAGACATCCTAGAAGAGTATTAACTGCCTTTGCATTTGTTTCATATTTCTTCTTCTCGGCTGAATCTGTAGGAGTAGCTGATGGAAAGGTAACCTTGTTTCTATAATGTCCCATACTTTTGTACCCAAAGATTGAAGATAGGCAGTAACTCTTACCTTCCAATATACGAAGTTTGTCCCATCAAAAATCGGTGGCTTGATTGATGCTTCCCTCTCGTAGTTGCTCATGATGTTAGATCTTCCTTCAAGCGATCAAGCTTCTTCAGAAGGACCTGCTCTGATACCAATTATTGGAAATAATACTGAGAGGGGGGGTGAATCAGTATTATCAAATTCTTTTCAATATATCTTCTTTATTTTTACTTTCAATAATTCTTCAAATATTGATCATTACTTTGTATGTCAGTATCATAAAATAATGAGCAGGAACAAAAAAAGCAAATAGTCACACAAAAGAACACCAGATATAAGGTGGAAACCCAATGTGGGTGAAAACCACCTGCTGCAATATGTCTCTATCTTCTTTTAATAAGAAACTCCTTTTACAATGATTTTGTACTGGTGCAGTCCTTTACCAGTACGCAGGCTACAACCTGCAGAGAGCTACAACTCTCTCTCTTGTTTTCCAGTCTCTCCTGGAAGGGAGCTACAACCCCCTACTTCTTTTCTTTCAAGGACCACTTTTCATTAATTTTCAGACTGGATCCAAGAACATCAAAAACCCATCAACTACACTTGCATCATCAATCTCTGATTTCACCAAAGCCAACCCGCATACAGATCTGCAAATATTTCCTTATAACTTTGCAGTTGTTCCATACATTAGACATACCCAGATCATAACATGTGTACAATAAAACATGCATCAATAATTCAGACCCAGATTATTAGATTTATAGATCAAGCGTGTGCCACATACCACTATTCCAGCCTTAAGATTTTGACCCATCAATAGAACTTATCCTTCTCCTTACGCTCAGGTTCCTTCTTCATTCAGATCCAGATCTGCACCATAACCCAATCACCATATTCCAGATCTAGCACTTTATCGGATATTCAATAATTCAGAAGATGCTTTTCCAAATGATCTCCTTCCTCTTTTATAGCCTTAGTCCTTTCTCAATACCACGGTCCAAAACCATAGGATCAAAAAACTGTTGGACTAATACCATGAACCAACCATGAAAGTGCGTGAGATCAACACTTTTGGATGCAATACCACGGACCAAAACCATAGGATCAAAAACTGTCGGACTAATACCATGAACCAACCATGAAAGTGCGTGAGATCAACACTTTTGGATGCAATACCACGGACCAAAACCATAGGATCAAAAACTGTCGGACTAATACCATGAACCAACCATGAAAGTGTGTGAACTTTTCTCTTGCATGAAAGTGCGTAAAATTTTCTCTACATGAAATAAACTTTTCTCTGCATAAAAGTGCGTGAACATTTCTCTACATGAAATAAACTCTTCTCTGCATAAAAGTGCGTGAACTTTTCTCTACATGAAATAAACTTTTCTCTGCATAAAAGTGCGTGAACTTTTCTCTACATGGAATAAACTTTTCTCTGCATAAAAGTGTGTGAACTTTTCTCTACATGGAATAAACTTTTCTCTGCATAAAAGTGCATGAACTTTTCTCTACATGAAGGAAACTTTGTTGCACTATAATTTATCAAATAAATTTGTTGCACTATAATTTATCATTTGTGTGATTTTCCATCAAGGACAACACTTGTCTCATAATGCCAACATTATCTCTTCCACGCATAGCATTAAATTTTATCATAAGCCCTAACTTATGCATTACATAGTGCAACTTTATTCTTGAGTGGCACACACTAGTCATTGACCCAGCCTTGCACTTTCCTCTATGTTGCATGCCAGCGCATGTGCCTTCATGAACCTGGAGCTTTCGAACCTTTGGTGTTGTGACTAGATTTCTCACACCTTTTGTACATGCTCAAATCCTAAAGGAATATTTTTCGGCTACCTCATGCATGTTGAAACCCTAGAAGAGCTTCCCTTGCCACCTCACCCTAGCATTAAAACCCTATCCCTAATGATTATGTGTAGTTGTGATGGTTACTCCAATAGGTAGCTTCTCTTAGAACTAGTCATCAAAGTTACATCCTGGACATCTCTCCTATGAGTCTAACCTATTAACAAGAAAAATAAGAATTGATTGCTTGTGGGTAACCCTAATCAGTTTGAATGGCCTATACCCATAACCTAAACCTTGTGCTCAGCATGGTCTTGAATGTTTCAATGAATTGTTTTCATTGTTCACTTGTCAACTGGAGATGAGATGTGGAAGCTTGGCATGAGGGCAAACCTAAATTAGAATATCTTTTAGTTTCCATCAAAAAATAAACAACCTCTCTTGCTCTTAAAATAATTCGAGATCCCTCATCTGCCCTAGCTCAATGAATTCCAGTAATAAGTGAAAATGCACACATGAAATAAAATGAAATTAAATAAAGGGTAAAGGATCAAGAAAGGCTTCGTGCGCAGAGAGGTAATGTGACGACTTCGTTGGGGAACTGACCAAGCATGTTGGAAGCAGAGAAATGTCTAGGATTTCTTGAAGTGGCTCCCCAGGGCACTATCCAGGCTTGCTAGCAGTAGAGGAACACCAAATTTTTTATTTTTTTTAAATCCTGAATACAATATTCCCTGTTTCTCATTCTTCGCATCATCATCAACTATTGGCATGCCTAGACTTCTAATTGGGTGTTTACTCACTAGCAGGACCTAACTAAGACACAAGGGAAAGGCATATTTGTAAATGTCAAGGTAATGCAGGAGCTACCCATAGGAATTGTTCAATACTTCTTTGCATCATTTTCCAGACTCAAACTATTATAGGGATGTTGGAATAGATTCTAGATCCTACCAATGGTTCCACAATTGTTGTAGCCACTACAACAACACCCAAAATTTTTGGGTATATTCAAAGCTTTTGGGTTTGCCCCTCTGCTCACCCCGAACCATTAAAGTTTTGATCGTGTTCTCAATCGACTACTCTCCCCGCAACCCTTCCCATCAAACCCTATCATTTTTCCCATTCATGCTTCACAAATTTCATCCACACATCATGTTTTATCTCAAATATAGAACTTACTATTGCATTACAGTTTCAGGGCATTTGTTGCTTTAGTGATGCATTAGAAATTTTATGCACATGCACACCTCTATTTCTCTAGCATGTGCATTGTAATAAAGTGAGTATATTCGGCATTGATGTTTAGGACATCGCTTATGCTTCATTAGGGCATGTAGAATTTTATCTCTCTTATGTACCTTTAAAACCTTAAATTATCATGATTAAGAACCCTATCATACCTTGAATTAATCTTCAGTCTATAGACATTATTTCATAATAATTTCAAGGAAATCACACTATGATGGCATTGTCACCATGGGAAATGCATAATTCTCAAGTCGCTTACACTTAATGACTCACTTAAAATACCTGAGTGTTAAATTAGTATCCAAATCGAAGCATGATTTGCTTAACCATACAATATAATGCCTTAGTTTAGATTACCTAGGGTTCATGCTCCTTGAGTGAATTGTCTCTATTATTTAAGAGTAGTCTCTCCCATTTCAATGTCTCCAGCTCTCTCTAAATTCCTTCTCTGAACTGAATGTGACTGTGACCATACCCTAAATGTCATGAGGCCTCTAAGGTATTACAATCATCATTAAATATTTTCAAAGAGACAACTATGAAAAAAAACTCATCACCACCAGTGTAAATAAAATTAACCACATGGTCACTGCCCCCTCGATGTTCTTTCTCTTCAACTCCATTTGCGGAAACAATTTCAAGAAAATGATTCCTTCTCCATATTTGATTTCCAAATTTTTTCTTCATCTCTTTATGTCTCGGAATGTGCACTCTGCCTTGGAGAATTGCATAAGTCTAATTTTATTTGTCTATCGAAATTTCCTTTGCATTCATTTATGCAAAGCATTTTCCATATCCTTCTTTCCACTCATTTTTTAAAGGGACTCACATAGACAGTTTCAAGAAAGTGAAAAACTAAAGTGGAGAAAACACATCAAGAGAATCCACATTAAGAGAATTTTATAATGTTGGACAAGAAAGCATGAATTGGAGTTAAATGGTGGAAAGTACTTATGTAAGTTTGGATGCTTTTTTTTTTTGTATGTTTGTAAAGTGTGTGATTTTTTTTCTAGTTTTGAAGTGATTTTGGAGTGATAAGGTATACTTTTTATTTTGGAGTAATAAGTTGTAGTTTGGAGAAATAAGGTATATTTTGTAATTTTTGGAGAGATAAGGAATTTTCTATTGTTTGTATTTTGGAGAGATAAGGGAATTATTTTTAAAACTCATTTTTGTAATTCAAAGTAATGTTTTACTTAGATAGATATTGAGTCCATGAGCATCTAGATTTTGAATACAAGTTGCTTCAAAGAGCTGCAAGCTTGGCATTATCATTGCTTGGGAGTTGAAGGTTCATGTAATCCACTATTTAATAAAACATGTTTTTTTTGTGGCGTTGAAGTGTCCTAGATTCACCCGAAATAGAATAAGGGGATCTTAGGTACACCTTGTGTAGTGATTGATTGTGCATGTTTTGTGTCTAGTTTTGACACTACAATTATCTTATCTAACACACAGAAGGAGTCTAAAGTAAGTGAATGAAACAAGAACATTAATCAAAGCACCTGTAATTAAGAAGTTGCAACGAACATTCAATCAAGCACAAACAATCACATGCATTTGCACAACTACAAAACATAATAAAAGTTGTTAACGTCAACAATCTACATCAATAAGAAAAATCACGCAAGGCAATCAAGTTAATGCAACTTCAAACTCATGCATTTCAAAAGAATACATCAACATTCACCAACATTTGGGCAATGTGTAACTTGCAAATAATCTTGTTTTTATGTAAGTCAGCTAGTAGTCAAAATTAAAATTGAGTCAGTTGTAAGGGTTCCTTCTCGTTCGAAATCGACACCCAAATTGTGAATTTATAGGAGGTAAAATGATTCAATTCTCTTCAACTGATTCAATATCATTTGAACTTGTCATTGTAAACATTGGGTGGATTTTCAATAATATTTGACACCCTTCTTTTGATCAATCAAGCGAGTGTACAATTCAAGAAATAATCAAAACAAACATCAAGCGAGAGAATCAATCAAATACAAGAGCAAGTGAGCATGACAAAATTCAAGTGAGTGTGAAGTTAATTGAAGCAAATCAAGTGTACATGAAATTGATTAAAGCAATTTCAAGTGAGTGTGTCAAAGATCAACATGGGTAAAGGGGGAAAACGTCTTCAAAGTGTAGAACTAGAGATTAAAAAGTTGAAAGATTGCAACCATGAGATACATAATACAATTGAAATATTGGAATGGAAGTTGAAGCAAATTCCAACCTTAATCAATAAAAGGACCAGTACATTAGAAGAAGCAAAAGACTTTCAAATTGAGCTCGAAGTGAAAGCAAAACTCATTGATGCATTTCAAATTAAGTTAAGTGAAAAGCAAGATTTACTAGATGCACAATGTTCAAAGAAGACAGATGCAAGTTGTGACATATAAGACCCCATCACAACAAAAAATGAAAGTTATGATACAAGCAATCGTATTCATCATATTGATGAAGGTTGCGACACATATGATCTAATCAAGCAAGTTGATATAAGTTGCACCACACTTGTTGGTTCAAAAAGCATCGACAAATGAATTATAATGTGATTTCTACCGAAAACTCTTCTCAAAATATAGATGAACTAACCAAAGATGATCTAATCAAGCAAGTTGATATAAGTTGCACCACACTTGTTGGTTCGAAATGCATCGACAAATGAATTGTAATGTGATTTCTGCTGAAAACTCTTCTCAAAATACAGATGAACTAATCAAACAGGTTGATATAAGTTGTGAAAGAAGTGAACTCATCCAACCATTTGTTCTACTTAATGATGCAATGAGTAGTACCAAAGATCAAATCGATCAATTTGATGCATCATGTCAAACCGATGAACTGTTAATGCTTGATGCCCAGTGTGATCCAGAAGGTTTAATAAATCAAGTACCGAATGTTAGCAACAAGTATGAAGAAAAACAACAGTATAGTCTTTCCAAGAAAGTGATCAAACCTTGGGAAGAAATATCCTTCAACAAAGATCAACATGGCCTAGGATACAACAAAGAAAACACTTTGTTTGTTCCATATTTCTCAAAACCAGTTCAGTTTGTAAGTGTTGGTTTTCTTGACAATGCTCAAGGAGCCAGTGAGCGGTCAACATCAAGTAGCCAATGGGTAGTCATTATCTTCCTCAAAGTAGCCAGTGGAAAATCATCATCTTCCTCAAAGTAGCCAGTGAGTAGTTTCAACAAACAACAGTGAGTAGTTTCGACATCAGCAAATTCAGAAGTGGGCATTCTCAATATTTTGTAAGTGGACAAAGCAAATTTTCCAATGGGCATCATCAGCATTTTTTTAGTGGATAAAGGATGTTGATTACAAGAAAAGGATAGATGGATCCTTTTGCGGGTTGGCACATGATGGGGTTGTCAAGAAAAATTTAGAGATGAATCAGACTTGCAGCTGATTCATGTTCTCTTTAGATTGAAGTTCTTTTTCAGCATCCAACTTTGGTGGTTTTTCAGGCAATGATTTTGAGGATCAATAGTTTCAGCATCAGAACTTGGAAGATGGTTCTTGGTTCTTATTTTGGACTTATAATTGAGGGGGGGAATGTTAGCCTCACTCCCATGTGTTTAAAACAATTTTAATTCCAAAATAATTAAATTAATTAAAATCAAGAAAGTTGGATTTATTCCTATTTTTCTAGATTGGGTTTGTTACTCATACTTAGGAGTCATTTTAGGCCTATTTGGTTGAGATATTCTCTCCAACTAGTTAGGCTCCTAGATTAGTGTATGGTTGAGATATTTTCTCAACCAAAGTTTCAAAGATAGATGCACTATCTTGAGACAAATTCCTCATGTATTTATATTTGTATTATTATCATGATTTTGAACAATAACATTATGAGAGCAATACATTTAGGCTGAGGCCTTTTCCGTCAGTATTTTGTCTCTGGTATATTTATGTGTTTATTTAATATCCTTAATTGGCTTCCATGCTCATTAATTAAAATATAGAAATATGGCAATCTAATATGTTTTGTTTCATCTTCCCTTTAGGAGATCAAGAGGAGGTGGCTTGGATACATACCAAACGAGGCAATACTTGTATTAAATTAATACCTCGATGTGACATCACTTAAATGAAGGGAAGAGGGATATTTAAATTGTTTCACATGATCATGTACTCTTAAGAAAGCATGTGAAGTCAACACATAGAGGGATATTTAAATTGTTTCACATGATCATGTACTCTTAAGAAAGCATGTGAAGTCAACACATACCAATTAAAATGGATAGGGCATGCTCTCGAGAATTTGAGTTAAATAAGGCAGGCATCTATAATGGACATTCAAATTAAGGGAAGATGATATGTTCTTTCATGAGAGAAAGTAATTAAGGGAAGATGATATGTTCTTTCATGAGAGAAAGTCGAAATTTCTATGTTATACACAAAGGGAATTATTGATAAGTACATCATAAAAGCAGTGGAGTGTGCCCACTAGAGGGACAAAGCACATTCTTTATGAATGGCATAGGGAAAATGAAAGCACACGTTGGACACAATCAAAAGATTAGATCTACCATATGTGTGATGGTTATAAAATAAAAGGAATAACCTTTTAATAAGTGACCCTAATGTTAGCCATTGTAGATGTGATGGGGCTTATGAGCATAAAGCGATATTAGTCAAGCATATCTCCAAATGAGCACAAAAGAATGCTACCATTTAGGCAGTAGCATTATGGAGATATGGGAAATTATAAGTCCGATGAGAATGACTCATTAAATGCTCATATTCTGAAGCCCTTTTGAAGTGCATACGTGGGCATCATAAGGCGACAATCACAGGATAAGTTGTAAAACATAGGTGGCGTTGTGAAGATCCAACACAATGGACGCTCACAGTACAACGTTGGGGGATGTTTTGATAGAAGCATTACATTGGAATGGCATGTATCGAATATGTGAGTGATCAGGCTTGATGGAAACCTTATGATTAACGAATGCCGAGTGCGAACTTGAAGAGTTTAACAATGAGCATACCTAAGGATGGAATATTGTTTTGTTAATATATATGTATATATATTGTGAGTAACATCAGTTGTTGTACATATATATCTAGAAACAACTCCACCAGTGTTTCTCTCAACCCAAGTGTTATTACAAGGAATAAAGAAAGCGCTTGCTATGGAGTAAGTATTAAAATGCCTCCTATTAAAAGGGTGCAAGGATGCACATCACATTCAAATATGACGAGAAGGGTTATGGCGGAGTCAATGTCCAGTTGCTGGAATAATGTACTACATTGTGTCTCCTATTAAAAGGGTGCAAGGATGCACATCACATTCAAATATGACGAGAAGGGTTATGGCGGAGTCAATGTCCAGTTGCTGGAATGATGTACTACATTGTGTTTCAAGAATTGCGTTGAAGATATTCTCTTTGACCACCTAATTTGGCTCGCAGTGGTTTTGATTGCAAGCCAAGTCTGTCATCTACGACCTTCGGTGCATGCCACCGAGCCTTGGGGCGATCACCGCTTGTTACTCCTCAAGTCGCAATTACATCTGCGATCACCGCTTGTTACTCCTCAAGTCGCAATTACATCTGCTACCCCCGTAGTCGAACCATTCAATATTCCATACAACTATGTTGGGCTGTCATGATCGCAGTAGTAATACATAAATATCCCATGGGGAACAATTTACTACGTGGTAGACTGTGTGGTAGACTGTGTGGAACACAATGGCACACTAACTTATCGAAGTATGAAAGAGGATATTTTAACATGATTGAAGTGTTGCAAGTGACTGCATCATAATTTTTTTAAATATTATCCTAACAATGGAAGAAATCCAAGAGCTATATCTCCCAACAATCGTTCGCCTCGACATTGGTGGGATGATATTTACTACTACAACTCACACATTGATTCGACGTGACTCAAATCAAATGCTACCTACAATGTTATGTGTTCTGCACCATGTTATTAATGACCCACAAAAGGGGAGTGCCTTCATTGAACTAGATGGAACATGTTTGCGTCATCTTTTAAATTGGTTGTGTGATGGCATGATTCCAATTTCAGATGCTTCAGGATATCAAGAGTTACTAAGAGAAGCAGAGTATTAACAACTTCTCAGCTTTTTCGAACACATTGACATATTAGGGTCGGAAAGTCGCAATACTGAGGCTCGGGAAGTTGACTATAAGTGTGGCATGTCCCAGATGCGACTATGCGACCTACAACAAATTGCACTTCCACCAAGGTTGCGCAATCGCATTTTTATGCCTCAAAGAAGCGGCCAGAAGGAGAAACTTATGCTAAATTGTGACCACACGACTTCCTTCGTATGATGTGTGTGGCTACGATTCTTAGTTATGTTTTCAACAACGGTTTAGCACCTGGGAACATCCAGACAAGAGCGGAGCAGATTTTGCAGTCTCAATCCTCCCCATTCGCAACTAGACCTCTCTGTCGATGATCATATATCATAGGGTCAAGATTTAGAACAAGTGATGGAAGGTTACGACCTTGATGTGGTGCGACATGTGACCTCTGCTTGGGTAGGTAAGTCGCAGAAAACTGCAATTTCCAATTCAACAATCATTGCGAGTGCTGCGACCTTTGAAATTTTTGCAGGATACTTATGAAACACTCTTTTCATTGAGTATCTAAATGAGATCACTTTACCATATGATCTTGAGTAGTTTTCTAATTTGACAAGAGATGTGACAGCCATATATATATCTTGTTGAATTGATACCTCAAAGGCATGGTTTTTTTGCACAATCACACATCTTGGCCCATGCAGAGCTCACATGGTTGCTCAATTGTGTCACACCGATTGGGTGACTGAATAAAGTGATATATCGGTGAGGCAAAGAAAGTTATGGAAGACATGTTTTAAGCCATAATAAAAGATGGAATGTGCTGTTAGGAAATATATTAAAGGGTATTTTGGGAGTTGTTGTCAAAAACATGCATCATGTGACACACGTCGAAGCAAGTCGTAAGTTTGTTCCTTACGTATCAAGAGGCATGAAATAACGCCATGGGAATCATTGAGGTCATTGTAATAATGTTGCGTCAAAGTAATGCATGAGGCATCAAAAAGTCGAAGATATAGAGAACATAACCATGCCACCAATGCTTAAAAAAAATCCCATGAAGTTGTAGAGATAATTATGGCACCTTGGGAATTTATCTGATGCATTAATGGCAGCTTGGAAACTTTTTGATCTAGTTGTGTAGAAAGAGATGAGGGATAAATGTTTCCAATACACAGCCACTTGCATGCGCAACACAAAAAGCGTTCCCAAAATAAATGCGTGAACAACACAAGCTACAAAGCATCAACACCAAGGAAATAAAGATGCCACGCATAGTGTTAGCCCCAGGGATCTGTTGTAATCCAAGACCAATCGGATAACATGACACAGGAATAGATAATCGATGAGGTTTTCGATTGTTAGTAGGAAACCGATGGTAAAATCCCTTGCGAGATATTAGGGTGTTATGATGTCATCAGAAAGACGAATGTTCATATATTTCTGTCAATGGATCCTGATGTTTTAGTTCCTAGGAAATGTGGCAATGCAAGAAATAGTGATTTGAACAGGGATTTCTCAGATGGATTCAGGACATTTGTATGAGGTAATGAAAAGGAGCATGATGGCCTTAAAAGGGGAAGCTTGAGGAATTAGGGTT
Source organism: Pinus tabuliformis (assembly GCA_031772625.1). NCBI lineage: Eukaryota > Viridiplantae > Streptophyta > Pinopsida > Pinales > Pinaceae > Pinus > Pinus tabuliformis. Next base: position 410,620,552 of record CM062806.1, on the reverse strand, counting down.
TAATGCAATTGATAAAGTAGCTTGACATCAAAATGAAATCAGCGAAATGGGAATGAGTATAAGAGGGATGGAAATTCTTGTTAATCTCACATCATGTGTCAATCATTTTAGTTTATTTTGATTTTATATAATTAAGAAGTTGTTGTTGGTGCACGAAGATGACTATAAAAAGAAATCTTAATACCTACATTAATTATCAAATCAGGGTAAGTCTGTTTATTTCAAGAGTGTTTAGCATTGTCTATGCAAGTGAATTCAAACATTAATTCAGAATGAAATGATTTAGAATCGTTACAATAATTAATATCTAATTCTTGAAGTTCAATCCAAAGCAAATCTGAAAGCAAACCTTAAAGAATTTGCAAATCTATTTTAATCTATTGTGCAAAAAAATGAATCTGAATGCAAGTAAAAGGAATTACTCTTAGTAAATTGACTAACTAACATCAAGTATGTTTATTTCAAGAGTTTTCAGCATTATCTATGCAAGTGAATTCAGAGGTTAATTGAGAATGAAATGATTTAGAATCGTTACAATAATTAGTATCTAATTCTCGAAGTTCAATCCAAAGAAAATCTGAAAGCAAACTTTAAAGCATTTGCAAATCTATTTTAATCTATTGTGCAGAAAACTGAATCTGAATGCAAGTAAAAGGAATTTATCTTAGGAGATTGACTAACTAACATCAATAAAATTGAATCTGAATGCAAGTAAAAGGAATTACTCTTAGTAAATTGACTAACTAACATCAAGTATGTTTATTTCAAGAGTTTTCAGCATTATCTATGCAAGTGAATTCAGAGTTTAATTCAAAATGAAATGATTTAGAATCGTTACAATAATTAGTATCTAATTCTCGAAGTTCAATCCAAAGAAAATCTGAAAGCAAACTTTAAAGCATTTGCAAATCTATTTTAATATATTGTGCAGAAAACTGAATCTGAATGCAAGTAAAAGGAATTTATCTTAGCAGATTGACTAACTAACATCAATAATAACTCATTCAACAAGAAAGGAAAACTACAACAAATGAACAACAAGCAACTATTCAAATTTTTAACTGAAAGCAATCAACTGTAAACTACTTCAGAATGAACAGTAATCAAATACTTAAGCTAATCTAATAAATTCATCAAATATTAACACGCAGATGTAAACACAGCAGATCTAGAAATCTACTTTGAACGACAAAAGTAAATCATGAAGATCAATACTCACAACAATCGGAATAATTCTAATTTCATGAAATAACAGGAATAACAATTGCAAGAGTAAACAGAAATAAGTATGACACAAGCAAAGCAGTAAATCTCCTATCGATCGGGCCCAGAGTCTCTAGAAGTCACTGTCGAAAGACACTCAAAATACGATTATAGGTAAAACACAGTCTTCTTCATTAAACTCGATAATAAAGTTACAGCATCACCATAGTGAGAATACTCTATGTCAAAAGTGAACAATTACAATCTCCAAATTTCTAGCTAGTTGTTCTATTTTTCCTGTTGGCTTTATATAACCTATGAGAGACAAATGGATAGAAGCAAATCCTCAGGATGAGGAGATCCTGAGGATTTTGCAACCAACAATCTGATTTCATTACAAAATAAACTTGATTCTCCTAGTCTTTTGCTAGTCTTCATGATCGAAACGTTGTCCTTTGTCTTTTCTTGGGCGTTGTTGTTCCATCATTTGAACAACAATCGTTCAATTCATATTCCTGCATATAAAAATAGTGAAAGTTAGCTAGAATTACACAATTCGTTAATGGTTGATTTTATCTAGCTTCTGCAATCGTTTCTTCTAAATTCTTTTCTAAATTGAAGATAAACATATAAATATGAATGATTAATTAAGCTAATATGAGGGTAAAACATACCTTTTCTATGGCCCAACATACTCCCCTGCTTACCTTTTTGCATGTCCTCATGAAACAAGATGATTGAGGTGTAGTTGTGTCAAAGAATAGGCAAGATAAACTTCTTCGTTATATATCCTAAAACCATTTTTTTGTTTAAGTATTGAAAAATCTTGGTTTACACGGTAATTTGGCAAATCATAATCACAGTGATACCCGTCAGGGGGGTACCAAATAATATGACATATGTATTGGCATCCTATCCAGGAAGGACCCGTGCCTAGGTCTATATTTTTGTACATGATTAAGAGAGCAGCAGTAGCTTTAAAGTTTATGTACCCAAATGGCTCCTGATTTTTAACATTAAGTGGAAGCTTCTCATCTTTGCCTTTCTGCCAACAAAGCTTCCTCCTTAATGCCCTGAAAATATTCTCTTCCTGCCTGTATAATATCTGTATGGAGTGGTCCCAATTTAGCCACAACCTCATCTTTTTGCATAAACTGTTTATGTCAGACAGAGAGGTGTAAGGGTTTCGTGGGTTCTCCTCTAACCCATAAATCTATACCATGTTCCCTTTTCTGAAAAGTGTTATAGGCTTTAGCCCATTTAACCTGATTGGTAGCAAAAGAGAGGAAAGCTTGGAATTGAATGTCCCCAATGAAGGGGCTAGGATTACTATCCAGTTCATCCTCCAAGAAGAAATTGTGCATGTATAATTCGCATAGAAGGCGTTGTACCTGCTCATTTTGTTCCTTAAAACATTGGACAAAGTCTAGAGTGGTCTTTAATTCTACTAACTTACCATCCCTAATAGCTTTAACTTTCAGTAATAGGTACCTTTCCAACAAGAATAGCGCATAATTAGTGGCAGGTGACCAGAAAGACAAAGCATCAAAGTAAAGAGAACAAATAGTTTCAATTTGTTCCTTGGATTTCTAAAGCTTGGTTGGTGCTTTTTCTACTTTCTTCTGCTCATCTTTGAAGCTGGAAAAGTCTCGTCTTCTGTTACAGTAAGCACATCAAATTTCTTCGTCAACTCCTAGTGTACATGTAAAGGTACTACTTCTTCCCTATGTTGAGCCAACTCCTGTTGGGTCCTTGTTAATTCATTCTGCAATTTCACGATAACAGCTTCCCTTAGCAGAGGAACATAGGGAAGGGTTTCATCTATCTGAGTTTCATTGTCATGTGTTATCGCTGCATCAGTTTGAACAGCAACTTCGGCTGCTTCTTGGGACATACAGCAATCTGCCTGGGCATTCTCCTCAAAATCAGTTTGAACAGCAACTTCAACTATTTCTTGGGGCATACAGTAGTCTTCCTGGGCATTCTCCTCAGAATTGGTTTGGACAGCAACATCTATGGTAGGATATTCCATTTGGGTCTCCATTGAGAAAACACAAGGACCTTCAGTCTGAGTCTCACTATTCTCCAAAGGGAATTGTTCTGTTTGATTCCCTATGAAACAAACCCAAGGACTATCAGTCTGAGTCTCAATATCCTCCAAAGAACATTGTTCTGTTTGGGTCCCTATAGTTTCCAATTCCACTTTCAGTTTCTGAGCCCTAACTACTTCTTTTAACCACTCTCTCAATTGTTTGACTATTTTCTTTTGTTTCCTGTATTTCTTAATCAGCTTCCTCAATCTATCCTTGTACGATTTCTTCTTCATGGGGTTTTCGATTGGAGGTGGCACAACTGTGTTTATTTCGGGTTCAAGAGGAGTTGTGCCAATATCAGGGTTATGTTCCAATGGAACAATATCTCCCGATTGATTCTCGTCTTCGAGGTCTTCTTCTACATGGGCTTCTCTCTCAGGGGACTCCAATGGAATAGTATCTCCTGAGTGATTTTCATCTTCAGGGTCTTCTTCTGCATGGGCCTCTTCCTCTGGGGACTCCATTAGAATAGTATCCCATGGTTTATTCTCATCCCTAAGGGTTTCCTCTGCATGGGATTCTTCCTTTGGGGACTACAACATAACAGTAACCTCTGGTTTATTTTCATCCCCAAGGGTTTCCTCTGCATGGGCGTCTTTCTCAAGGGACTCATTCATAGAGGGAATTGATTCCCTCTGACCCTCCAAATTATCAGTAGATGGCAAAGTTTCAAGATGGAAAGAATTGCCAACAGAGGCGGACTGGTTAAGGTAATGATTTTCCCCTTCAGAGTTTCTAGATGGATCCATTTCTTCATAATACATCCCCATATTCCAATACTTGAGCTATTTCTTCCTCATATTCCTGTAGAAAATCATCTCGTGGGCTTGGAGAGGGTATATGAGATAGCCCTGCTTCTTCTATTGGAATTGGGGTGTGCTACTATGATTTTCTCCTTGCAGAGCACCTACGTTTTGCTGAGCCCGAGGCCAAAGAAGGGTTCCTTCCTTTTCTTTCCCTTTTTGGACCTTTCACCTTTACTCTTTGTTGTTCAATATCTATGTCATCCATGTTTCTATCATATATCACTATCTGCACATCTGGGTTTTCATCTAGTGCGGTTAAGGCAGGATTTACAAGGTTATCCCAAGTTTATTGTTGTTGGGCCAATCCATGAATGATGATTAACTTAATCATACCATGATGGCTGATGAAAAAATGTGGGTCTTTAGCCTTCCTAACCCGACTAGAAATTTCATGCAATAAGAAATTTAAATAAAATGGAAAATTAACCATAATTTTCTGCTTCAGAATAGCTAACAGTTTGAGTTGTCGAGGTTTTACCACATCTTGACGTCCATAACTCTTTCCGGTAAAACTAGTGTCTTTTCGATTTGCTAGTCCCACTAAGATGGGTAGCTATCTTAGAAACAAACAATCAAAGCACTTTTCGATTTCCTTTATGTATGATAGATAAGAGAGAAGCAAAGGGGGCCAACCTGGATCTTCCACTTGACTCCTTGCTTGATTTCTCTCTCCCTTGATAGAGCTTGCAACTCCTCTCCTACCTATCCCACTTTAGAGAATGCCTGTAGAGACAAAGTAACAAAACACCATCAAATCATCTCGATCTATAATATCATAAACAATGCAGAATCAGAAATACATTTACCATACAATTTCATTCACAAACAACAAGATTCACAAATACACGATTGTATGGAGGAAAACTCAAAGAACTTTATTAATAGTATAAGAGAGGATTACAACCCAGCTATCTGATCCAGCATCATCATCCCAGCATCAAAGCCCTCTTCACCTCATGAAAAGCAAGATCACCCAACAATACAGCGTTCCTTCTCAAAGACAAACTAACAGCACTTCTTTACAAATTACAAAGTTCCATCCCCTAGATCTCTCAGATGAGGGATCCATTTATAGATGTTTGCAGAGGTGTGAGTCATCTCTAGGTTTTTGATTAGTGTCATTCCACTTGTAGTTCTTAGTTCCACTTGGAGATTTCTTGGATCTCTTACTCATCCCTGGGCGAATTTAGAGAGGCAAGTGTCATAGAGGAAGTTTCTAGAATATTCCATGAGCATCCACTTAGCAAACTGCCTTAGACATTTGTCCATTCTCGCTCATCACACCCCACAGAAGGCCTCTTCAGTATGCATCACACCTGGCTAGTGTAGGAGTCAGTATGCATCGCACCTTGACTAAGGAGCAGTTAGTATGGTCCAGTTTTGGCCAGTTCTGAGTGGTTTTTCAGGTGGAACTTCTGGGAAATGATGTAATCAGTTGACCATGATCTTTTAGGGTATGAAACAACACTTTTAGGGGTTAAAGAGCCCTTGGTTTATCGACATATATGATTGGGGTTGAAGTGCCCAAATATGTCTATAACAGTTTCCCCCTAAAGCATGAGGTCGTAAATCTTTTGATGTCGGGTGAAATGCTTTATCATGAGGATCCGAGGTATTCGAACTGGAAGGAGACCTGTATAAAATACAATACAATACATCATCATCATATTATTTTCATGATCTAGCTGAGGCAGGCATTCCCATGCTCAGCTTTATAAATTCATTTTCATGTACATAGGACAGATAATCATCTGTTGTTGCAAATTGGTGATTCTTTGTATGTAGAGTCATCATCTCTTAGCTTGGATGATCATCTGTGTAGCTTCTGTGTACATTTGATGTCTTTATATTCCTGAATGTATCGTAGCTTGGATGGATGAAACTAGATCTGGGGTCTTCAAACTCATTCAATCTTCACCCAATGTACAAGTCAATCCATGTGAAAAGATGTCTTGAAATCGAACATGGAAAGACATCGCTTGATTACCAGCCAATGATGTAAGTTGTTAATAGGCGCAAGAGGAATCACCGATAATGATAATTACCCTCAAGGTACTACAATACATTTCACATGATGTGAATCTATGATCTAATGTCGAACACCACGTAAAATCTTTCGGTCGAAGGCTATTGATGTAAACTTGTCGCCGGAAGTGAGAAAATTGCCATTGAGGCATGCAAGCTTCAAAGTACTGAAAGGGTTGTTTCTAAGTCAACTTCTTGGATAATGAGCTGATGTCGACAAGAAGTGACCCGTCGTAGGAGGACCTTAATGTATCCCACATCTACGACATGAAATGAAGCAAAAGATTTTGTGGAGGTCAAAACGATCTCATGATACAAGATTCAGGAATGGCGGTCATGAAAAATGGAGGGTGAAGGTATCGCAGTGGATGAGGCATTAGCTGGGTGGTGAATTCTATGGATGACTTCTCTTGAACATATCGGTGATACTAAGATGGATTGGTAGCGTTAACCCCAAAAGATGGATGGTGTGGAGGACCAATGGTGATATGACCGGTGAACGGAATAACCCAACCTGACTCAATCATGGCGATGGAGTGAAAGTGTCATGTTCAAGAGCGACCTGCTACCAAAAAAGTTCTTCAAGTTTTCTTCCCTTTTTTCCCCAGTCATTGCTGACCAGTACCTCTTTATTTTTGTCAAGCCTTAGGAGGATAACATATGCTTGTAACATAATTTTCCCTTCAGGCAAACCTGTCGCTATGTTTTAGCCAGCCTAACGATAGTGAAACTCATTCTTGTTTGGGTGGACATGTTTGTCGCTATTGTTGTAACGAGTTTAACGACAAGGATAACTCGATCCTTTTCATATTTACAGAGTTTGAAAAGGGACGAAAAGGAAACTCCAGCAGTCCTTTTTTGTAGGATAATCCCTTAAGTCCGAAAAAGTATAAAATAATACGAAAGGGATGACTTTTCGATCGCTTTAGTGAGCCGAAAAAGACAAGCGCTTGATCTTTTTGTGTGATAATCCCTCAGGTTCAAAAATATTAAAATGTAGAGGAGGGATGGAGCTTCCCCTTTCTTTAACAAGCTGGAAAGGCTAGTAGCTTAGCAATCTTTTCATATTTAACGATTCTAAAAAGATCTTAAAAGATACTCGTTTTTTAGGAACGAGTGGTGTTTTCGGGTAGCAACTGGTTCCAGGTAAGTTTGGAACTTCTCAAAACATGGCAGTGTGAAGAGGGTGGCTTACAAAATCACTCGTCACAGTTGTTCCTCAAAAAGGTAAGCAATCAAGTGGAAGCGTATGATTGGCGAAAAGAATGGAGGTGATGATAGGAACACAACCAAGGCTCAAAAAGGTTGATAGCATGGCAATCACAGAGGTCGTTTACTAAAGGTGGGTTTATTTTTTAATGAGCTTGAACCTTGCGTTAACATATGCTCAGTGGCAGGTTTGCTTTTTAACGAGCTTGAACCTTTTGGAAACAATGCTCATACCAGTAGTCTAAAGATGTCTCTCATTGGTAGGTTTATTTTTTAGTGAGCTTGAAATCTCCGATAACATATGCTCATTACCTTTTTTCTGTAGGCTAGAAACAACCAAACTACAGAGCTAACTACACTAAAAGCTAAGGAACTACTGAGGTTAGGTAGGATAGTTTTGTCTTCCGTCTAGACAAAACACTTCCTTTGCTTCGTCCGCGTGCTATAGACAAAGGTGAATGGTGGATCAGACCAATCACCTAACCTAAGAAGTTGAAACTAAAAAGCTAAAAATCTAAAAAGCGAAGAAATGAAATTGGTCGATTTTCGCTTGCATAAAAAGGTTTGCATGCCCCCAGGCATCGAGAAAAGGAGAGTCTCCAGGTCACCATATGGAAGTCCCTGTGGTTAAGCAGGATTGTTTTTATCAGCGGTTAGACAAAAAACACTTCCTTGGCTTCGTCCATTGAATAGACAAAGGTGAATGGTGTGAGAAAACACTTCCAATCACATAACCTATCAGAAAACCTATCTTTTCAGCTGGGTTCGTCTGCCGGAACATATCAAGGTGCATGCCCCCTAAGCTTCGTTACATTCATCGGACTACTTGCGGAAATCAAGTGGATTGAATGAAGGTTGAAGAGACATTCTTGATGCAAAGAGACCATTTAGAGATGATGTTTGACCTGTAGTTGTGTTTGAACCGGGAAATGAAAGTTGGTCGATAATCTGTACCATTTTGCCTTCATGCGGGAAACACATCACTCGAAAGAGTGTGGAAACAATAGCTTCCATGCTATAAACATAGTCACGCCCAAGGAGTAGATTTTAATATAATGGTCCTTGGACTACCATCACATTCAAGGGAACAGTTTTCCTTTTCAAAGTTATGGGCAACTTCGGAAGGATCCCTAACAGTCGACTGGTTCTTTTGTTAAAGCCTGACAAATTTTGTGTCTCAGGCAAAAGCGATGGCGAACCAATCGCTTTCCAAGCAGTTGAGGAAAGGATACTCACTGAAGCCCCTTCATCTATGATAGTACCAGACACGATCATTTTGTAAACTTCTACTATGATCCGGAATGGTACATTAGACGGGAGACGGGGTCTCTCTAGTTGATTCCAATCAAAGGAAACGACTAGACTGCTTAGAGGGGGTACTGGATAAACAGCTGGATGAACCCCTTGAACTGGGGGACTTTCCTCCTGTTGTAAAGGAATGGGTGGATTTCCCCCAAGTTCATCAGACTTTGTATTAACAAAAATAATTTGAATAGAATTGTTCTCATTCTCTTTGGAAATTGTATCATCTGAAGGTGGACCTTCTGAAGGCAAGACTGGATCGACCACCATCTCGACGTGTTGACTTTGCTCCGGTATGAACTCAGAAGGTTCACTCTCAATGATAGGTGTTTCGACCGACGATTGAGTTACGTCAGTCGGGTTTTGAACTAGTGAAGGACTTGGTGAGAGTTTCTTGTATCCGGGTGGAAGTCGATGCGGTGAAGCAGGATGGTTATCCAAGACACTTTTGGCTTCGTCCAAAAAAGGACAACAGTGAAGAGCATGATTACCTTCACATAACCTACATGGAAATCTGACCTTTCCTTTTTGTCCATTGACTTCATTTTCACTAGTTGATGGTGTGCTGTCAACATGATCGCTAGAGGTTGATGACACCGGATGGTGTGAATGGGGAGACCATTCTCTCAAGATCTGAGGAATGCAAGGACAATCTCGATGAAAATGGTTTCCTTTGCAAATTATGCATGGAGATCTGGGTTTGGAAAGTTCGATGTGCGGATTTTCACCAGATGCTGCATGGTTGCCCCCTTGCTTAACTGACTTCTTCTTCTTCTCCTTCCCTTTCTTCTTCTTCTCAGCTACTCGGTTACTAGCATCACTATTTTCACCAAGCGAAGAGGAAGAAGGGGAGGGAGAAACAAACGAAGTAGAAGGTGAAGGGACAACTTCAATATCATCTGGTTGCTTATTCAATTGCTGAGGAATCACGGGATTTTGAATGACAGAGGTTGAGAATAGCCATACTGGCAGGCCAATTATGATTCCCGAAAGGGACAATGTAGCCATATACGGAGCGTCGATATCTCCCCAAGAAGAGAAGGGACTAGGATTCCCCCCAAGAGGGATTCCTTAATTGGTGGACTCCATTACCTCAACCTAAGATCAATGAAGGAATAGGGATGTTATTCCAAATTAAATAAACTTTAATGATGCTTTGACACAACTTTGCTTTTTCAATTTTTAAGAGTCGAGAAAAAGCTAAAGATGACTCTAGTCACCTTCAATTTTTAATGAGCCTGAAGTGACAAGTGCTCAGATGGACCTTTTTTTTTAAGGAGTCGAAAAGGAACGAAAGTGACTACTCTGGAAATCTAGATAGAGGGATTACCAAACCAATCACAAAACTGCAATATACACCTTGGTGATAAATTAAAGAGAAATTACCAAGGACTTATGTACGGTAGTCAATCTTCCCGAATGTTGTGTGCAGTGCATTGCAATCGATAGGGCGACATACATGGCTTCCTATGGATAAAGGATATCAGCCTATTGTGGTATCCCAATATATACTTGATGGTACAAGAAGCACAAGTTCGTACTAGCACTTGTCGTATCAAAGAGGAGGAATCACCCAACCTTCGATGAAAGCGATAGTTACCAGATTTTACGATGCTAGAATACGTCTCTAGCCTAGACTTCTAGATGTGTTGCATTAGGTTCCAAATTGTTGTTATGTTCATTGAGATTTATTTTAGAGTTGATCTTGCTTAGGAGTTTGCCTTTCAAGGTTCACCGCATGATGTAGATGTAAAATTCCTAAATATGCAATCTAAAATGATAAACAATTGTTTATTTTTTTAGCAATGAAAATCCTAGCTACTAAGGAAAGAAGATCACAATTCTTTCAACAGAGAGAAAAGAGCACACACTAAATGCACTTTTCCTAAATCATTTTTCACACACAGTCTAAATGCAAATGCAAATGGATGTATTTTTTTTTCATTTTCTTAATGTGAGAATGCCAAAAAAGGAAAACTAAGTATAGATCTGAACCTTTTTTCTTCAAAGTGACATCTTGACAATTTATTTTCAAAATGAAAGGAAGACCAAAACGACACTTTTTGATTTCAAATCGAAAATTTCTTTCAACACTTCAAATATTAACAATTCAAATCAAATACAATAACAAAAGTACAATCGACTATCTAGAGGAGGAAGACTTTACGACACTCTTCGTTTGACTCAGAATGACAGTTACGACACTTTTTTGCGTCAAAACGATAGTTCAATTTAAGCTACTTTTGACGAAGGACTGTAAATGAAGGAAAAATACATAAAAACATTTACTAATCCTAATCAATGGAGGCTGAACAATGTAAAGGAAGGAGGCTTCAACAATGAGATATTGATCATAAGCAGCAAAACAACTGAATAGAGCTGAAAACAAGGAGGAAAAACCCAAATTTCAAAGAGAGAAATAGTATTACTCAGTCATCGCACCTGTGCTTCTCAGAAACAGGGATGCATCTCACCTGCTACACACAAGAGGTGTGATGCATACTGGTTTCCAGTTATAGACAGTGCGATGGGCCAGGGAGCGAAACTGAGTTGGGTTTTTGCTCAAAATTTGCAGCTAAGTTCAGTGATTTAAGCTGAGCTATGATGGACAGTAAAAACAAAGTACAGGGGTATGATCTTAGGAGGTTATTGAGCTACCACAAGGGCGTTTAGAGTGCTTGTAAACTAACCCAGATATTGACTGAAGCAGCATTCATCTACTTTGAAATTGCATAGCAAGAGCAGTTCGAAGGCTATCTGGCTAACTTCAGGCTCCGTCTGTAGTTTATAAAGAAAACAACAATAACAAACAAACAAACTATTCGCTCCCCAGTGGAGTCGCCATTTTGTTTCCGGGAAAACTAGTGTCTTTTCAATCTGCTAGTCCCACTAAGATGGGTAGCTATCTTAGAAACAAACAATCAAAGCACTTTGTGATTTCCTTTATGTATGATAGATAAGAGAGAAGCAAAGGGGGCCAACCTGGATCTTCCACTTGACTCCTTGCTTGATTTCTCTCTCCCTTGATAGAGCTTGCAACTCCTCTCCTACTTGTCCCGCTTTAGAGAATACCTGTAGAGACAAAGTAACAGAACACCATCAAATCATTTCGATCTATAATATCATAAACAATGCAGAATCAGAAATACATTGACCATACAATTGCATTCACAAACAACAAGATTCACAAATACACGATTGTATGGAGGAAAACTCAAAGAACTTTATTAATAGTAGAAGAGAGGATTACAACCCAGTTGTCTGATCCAGCATCATCCTCCCAGCATCAAAGCCCTCTTCACCTCATGAAAAGCAAGATCACCCAACAATACAATGTTCCTTCTCAAAGACAAACTAACAGCACTTCTTTACAAATTACAAAGTTCCAGCCCCTAGATCTCTCAAATGAGGGATCCATTTATAGATGTTTGCAGAGGTGTGAGCCATCTCTGGATTTTTTATTAGTTTCATTCCACTTGTAGTTCTTAGTTCCACTTGGAGATTTCTTGGATCTCTTACTCATCCCTGGGCGAATTCAGAGAGGCAAGTGTCATAGAGGAAGTTTCTAGAAGATTCCATGAGCATCCACTTAGCAAACTGCCTTAGACATTTTTCCATTCTCGCTCATCGCACCCCACAGAAGGCCTCTTCAGTATGCATCACACCTGGCTAGTGTAGGAGTCAGTATGCATCGCACCTTGACCAAGGAGCAGTCAGTATGGTCTAGTTTTGGCCAGTTCTGAGTGGTTTTTCAGGTGGAACTTTTGGGAAATGATGTAATCAGTTGACCATGATCTTTTAGGGTATGAAACAACACTTTTAGGGGTTAAAGAGCCCTTGGTTTATCGACATATATGATTGGGGTTGAAGTGCCCAAATATGTCTATAACAATAACAAGTGATGTACCTCTGAACAATGGTTTCCAATTCCTACCATGGTTACTTTAAAGATGTGGGGTGAATCCCTTTCCCTTTGCATACTAATTATTCATCTAGGTATTAGAATACTGCAACTACATCTTGCATGAGAACATGCTTATCAATCCATCTTGTGCCTTCTGCTGGAAGTCAAGAGACTTCAGCTATAACTACTTCAGAAACTATTATATTTTTTCCCTTCACTGTCGTGTGTCCATCTTGTAGATTTCGCAAGAATTCAAGTGTTATTTTATTCTGGAATCCCTGTAATTTTGTTAGGTACTAAATCCAGCTAGTGTGCTCAAGAATTTTGTGAGCCTGTTTTGTTACTTAGAGTATTATAGGTTCACTGCAAATAGATTTTCCTCCCATGGTTGTTGTTTCTCAATAGTTGGTTCACTTTCATTTTTTCATGCACTTTTCTCATAATTTCACAGTTTGGAATAGCACAAACTTGTACACACACTTTAAAGTTATTGGAAGAGTAATGATGTTGATTTAAATTTGTTATTAATAGGCAATGATTTTGTTTTTCATATCAGTAGTTTTTAGCGCAGCTTAATAATTAATTCACATGCTATCCATAACGATTACCTACCCCCCTCCAATTAGAAAACAATTTGATAATTATTATGCACACTATTCGTAATGCAGACATTCCCCCCTCTAATCATAAAAGGGCGTCCACGACCATAAAGCATGGGAAAAAGGGAAAGGGCATTGGGAATTCATAAATGTGGCAAGGCAACTAATCAAAGCGGCATAAATACGGTAGAAAACAGTCAGATCAGTACAAGTCGCAAAGATTGGAAATGACCACAAAAGGAATAAAACGGAAAATTGATCATTATGCAAAGAGATATTTGCCTTCGATGGAAAAAAATGTGACGAAAGCATGACTGGCAATAAATGATAGCGACTACTGGTATTGGTTGATTGGACAGTATTGATATAATGAATATAAAAGTATAGTTTACAATGCATGTTGTTTAATTTAGTTATAAACGTTGTTCAAATGGTAAATTCACCTTTAGAAATGAATCAATAGAAAATAATGGGATAAATAATAATTGGCAATGTAACATATAACTTCAATACCACAAGCAGAGCCACTACTGCCAGCAGGTGTTCATAGCCTCGACAGGGTTTCTTTTTAACCCAAAAATGAGCTAGAGTCCTCCCTTTAGTATTTAGATGACTTTCTTTTTTTATTTCTATAAAGAGACCACTATGCTGGCATGATAACGAGATAATCATAGTTCGATTCACCAGGATATAAAAAAGTGATCAGGTTGGGTTGTGATGAGACCTCCTGTCCTTCTAATAATTTTGATTATCTAGAAAGTCATTACCCTGGTGTGGTGGCCATAATGGAATGTCACTTGTTACATCCTTATGATCATGGTAGGTTGGCTCGTGATGAGACCCCCTATCTTCTTTAAGAATATTTATATTTCATTTTCATATTTCCCTATTTTCATATTTTCATATTTTTATTGTAAAGGGAGGTAGGCTCATTTACTCCTTAAAAGTTAGGGATGGCGTGAGAAGTAAAAAAAAACTCCAATGAAAGTTATGATTTTATCCCTATATCATCATACCAAAGGGGATTATCAATTGAAAGTGCGAAAGATAAACCAGCATGGTATTAAGATAGTGAATCATTTTATGATATGTCCTAAGAGAAGATATTCAGCCAGTCATTATATGGATGAACCAGGTCAGTTTCGGAATGAAGATAACCATCAAAGGTTTTACAAGTCATAATGTTATTAATATTACTGTTTTTCCTTTATCTCAGGTGCAAATTCCAAATCCAAACAGATGTTTTCATAAGAAAGCATGGGAGATAAAAATGGCAGTTTGATTAAAAATAAACGACAATGGAACAACAATTATTGGTCTCAAGAAAAATAAACCATAGTTGTTCATTCTACCGAACAACAGTTTTTATATTGACTGAACAACAACTATTCAATTGATTGAACAGCAAACATAAAAAAAAAAAAAAAAACACAACAACAACAACAATCGGAGTTGTTCAATTGATTGAATAGCAAACATGCCAAAAAGAAATTGTGGATATTCAATTGATTGAACAACAGTTTTTCAATTGACTGAACGTTCAATTGATTGAATAGCAAACACACAAAAAGGAAATCAGAGTTGTTCACTCTTTTGAACAACAGTTGTTCAATTGACTAAACAGCAATTGTTCAATTGATTGAACAGCAAACACACAAAAAGGAAATCAGAGTTGTTCACTCTTTTGAACAACAGTTGTTTGGTTGACTAAACAACAGCTGTTCAATTGATTGAACAAAAAACACACAAAAAGGAAATTGGATTTGTTCATTATTTCGAACAGCAGTTGTTCAATTGATTGAACAACAGTTATTAAACACACAAAAAAAAAATCGCAGTTGTTCAATTGATTGAACAGCAATTGTTAAACACACTGAAAACAAGAGAAATCCTCCATATTTACACAGTGATGCCTATCTAAAATAAATTACAACCAAAAAGAAAAAAGTATATACATTATTTATAGTTGAAGAGAGATGATTTTTCATGAAAGTAAAGTTGTCAGGTCATTACCCCCTGCAGCTAAAATTTTCATAGTGGGATCATCACGTACCTATTGGCAAAAAAACTCTTTGGTGAGTGGTTTATGATAAAGATGTACCCGATGTCCATTGACCTGGAAAGAATGGCCAGACCCATCAATTGTGGTCAGAGTGAGAGTTCCATTGTTGTGCACCTCTTGAATTTCATATGGGCCAAGCCACCTTGTCTATAATTTACCCAGAAAGTCTTGAAATCTGGAATCATAGAGGAGCACCAATTCTCCTTTCTGAAACATCTTCTTTTTAATAATACTTTTGTGCCACTTATCCCTTTGCTGCTAAATAATTGTGATGCATTGTAGAGCAAGTAGTCGAGCCTCATCCAATTCATTTATTTTTTGAACTCATTTAGTATACGCCTGCGTTAGATCCAATCCCACTTCTTGGGCTGTTATGAGAGTCTTTATTTCAAATTCGATAGGAAAAATAGGTTCTTTTCCAAATACAAGTTGGTACGGTGAATATCCAGTAGTATTTCGCTAATTTTTGCAATAGGCCCACAAGGCCTCTAGAAGTCTAGAAGGCTAGTCTCGTCGATCTATCGAAACTGTCTTCGTCAAAATTGCTTCAATGATCTTATCAGTGCTTTCAACCTGCCCGTTTACCTGCAGGTGATAAGGGGAAGTGATTTTATGCATGATGTGGTGGTTTCGTAGAGTGGTTATAATTTTATGTCCTACAAATTTCCCCCCTCCATCTGTTATCACTTCCCTAGCTAACCCATACTGCAAAAATAACCCGAAAAGGAAATTAATTACAGCTTCTTCTGTAGCTCTTGGAAAATTTATTGTTTCTACCCACTTTGTTACATAGTCTGTAGCAACTAGTATGTAGGCCTTTTGGTTTGATGGTGGATGAAATGGGCCAACAAAATCCAATGCCCATCATTCGAAAGGTTCTATTACCAATTGGGGTTGTAGCAGAATTTCATCAGATTGACTAGGACGGCCCATCCTTTGGCAATTATCACAAGCCTGGACATATTTCTTAGTGTCTTTAAAAATTTTGGGCCAATAATAGCTTATCTACAATGCCTTGTGCCCAGTTCTGCGATCTGCGAAGTGTCCCCTGCAGGGCTCCTCATGGTATGCCTTCAGGATGTCGTAGATTTTATCTTCACGAATGCGTGTATGTATGCACATATCAGACCCTGTATGAAAAAGGTATCCACCAATCCAAGAAAATTGGGCGTTGTGTTGGATGATCTGTATCCTTTCCCTTGTTGTCAAGTGTCTTGGAAACTTTCCTACCGCCAAATAGTTTGCTACATCTGCATACCAGGGTGTTTTAACTGTTATGGCAAACAAATGTTTGTCTGGAAACTGGTCATCCACTTCTAGTGGATCATTTATCTTTGGAACCCAAAACAAAAGATCCGACTGGGTTTTCCTTCCCTAGACATTCTTTAATGGTGATATCAAACTCCTGCAAAAGTAACAACCAACGAGTCACTTGACCATTTGTAATTGGTTTGTTAGCTAAGTATCTAATGGTTGAATGATCAGTATACAGAAAAACTTGATAGCCACTTATATAATGTCTAAATTTGTTTATGGCATAAACAACAGCTAGAAATTCCTTTTCTGTTACTGTATAATTAAGTTCAGCAACAGTAAGATTTTTGCTGATATAATAAATAGCATAAGGCTTTATGTCCTCCTCTTGGCTGAGGACAACGCTTATTGCTGCATCTGACGTGTCCATAGAGATATGAAAGGGTAGCTCTCAGTTGGGTCCACACAATATTGGTGTTGTCGAAACTAATTTCTTCAAATCTGTAAAAGTTGTGTCACAATTATCAGACCATTTAAATTCAACATTTCCTGTTAAAGCATACAAAGGCGCAGCAATTTGTGAAAAAAAATTATGAACCTGCGATAGTAACCTGCATATCCAAGGAAGCTACATACCTCTGTCTGAGTACAGGGTGTAGGTAGTAGGATAATTACCTCTATCTTCGTTGGATCTACCTGTATCCCCATTGTAGAAATGTAGTGTCCTAGGATTACGCCTTTTATCATCATCATGTGACACTTGACATTACTTAAACACAACCTAGTGGCAATGCATCATTCCAACACCTTTTCTAATGTTTGTAGTGCTTGGTCAAAGTCGTCCCCATATGGGGTAAATTCATCCATGTAAACTTCAAGTCCTTCATTTATCAAATCAGCAAAAATACTGAGTATAGCCCTCTGAAACGTTGGTGGGGCATGGCATAAGCCAAATTGTAACACTTTGTAAGCAAACGTACCCCATGGGTAGGTAAAGGTGGTTTTGTCTTGGTCTTTAGGGGTGATTTGGATCTAATTGTAGCCACTGAAGCCATCAAGAAAGGAGAAGAATTGCTTCCCTACCAGTGTATCAAGGACTTGATCAATAAATGGAAGAGGGAAGTGATCTTTCTGCGTGGCTTTGTTCAATTCTCAATAATCCACACAGATGCGCCACTTCCCGTTTTTCTTGGGAATGACTACCAACGGAGAGACCCACTTACTATTCGAAATAGGATAAATAAAATTCACGTCCAACAACTTCTGTAATTCCTCTTTTACAATATCTTTGAGATGGCGATTTAGTCTCTATTGAGGTTGTCAGATAGGACGAGCATCCTTTTTGGTGTAGATATGATGCATACATAATTGCAGTCTATGCCCTTCATTTCTAGATAGTCCCAAGAAAAATCCCCTTTATATTTTTGCAGAACTTGGATGAGCTTTTGTTGTTGGTCACTGTCCAGAATATCATTGATATTTAAAACCTTAACTGGTTTAATTTCAACAATCTTTTTGTTATGAACGACAGTTATCGGAATATGTTGATCATCAGTATCTTTCAAAGGGTCTTCCAAGGCTTCATTATCAAGGATTTCTTTTAACATTTGACATTTTACATTATTCACAGTGGCTGGCTGATTAATAAATTTATTGATCACATCGTCTTCAGTCTAATCCTTGAACTCCAACACTTATGCTACTGTAAGTGGTGAACAAATACTTTCTTCCAGGTATGTGGGTGGTTGTTATGTATTTTCACAATGGGCAAACTTGGTTTGGCAGGAGGATATAACACAGTATTCTTTACAGTGTCTCCCTTAGCAATGGTCATGCTTCTTGCATGGCAACCTATGTAAGCATTGGTTGTTGCCATCCAAGGTCAACCCAAAATTAAAGGGTACCAATCTAATCGAATTTTTGGGTTGATAACTAGAAAATAAATTGGGTACTCCCATGAGTCAATGGAAACTGTAATGTCTTTTAAAGTTCCCTCTAGTCTTACCACCGAACAAATAGCTAGTTCTAGCAGGGTGGTGGTTGGTTTCAAAGCTGTGATACCAAGTGTCTCACAAGTTTTCGCAGTTAAGATGTTAATGGTTGTGCCCAAGTCAACTAGTGTGTTTGGAAAGGAGTGGCCATATATTTTAAATGTAACTAAGGTATTCCCTGTATATTCATATTTAATCAGTGTTTCCCTGCCCAAAAGTAAATCAGACAAGGTCCCTACGACATGGATAGTTGGTGGAGCTTTTATTTTCCTCACAGGCTTTTTCACACATAGTTCTTTAATTGTTTTAGCATAAATAGGAATATCTTGGATGGCCTGGAGGAGAGGAATTTTAATGAAAATATTTTTCAGTTCCCCTACGAGATCAAAGTCTGGATAAACAATTGGTTTAGGTATTGTTAATCTTTTAGGGAATGGGGGAGAAGTAATTATGAGTTTTTCAGGATCTTTATGTTCAACTGTGTCTTCTCCCTATTTTATTTCTATGTCAGTCACAGTCGATGGTGTATTTACAGGTGATGTTTCTAACTCAATTGGTGGTTGGTCTCTGTCTTCCTCAGGAGTGATAATGTGTCCTGACCTCAGCCTAATTTCATTGCATTCTTTTTGTTCAGTCTCAAGGTTTGAGTTTTCAACTATTTGTATCAGCTGAACCGATTTGTTATTGGGGTTTGGATTTGCTTGATCTAGTAGTTGGGGACACAGATGGGGCTGAGGATTTTTCTGTAATGGATATGGGGCTGATAATGTAGGTTGAGTTTGGGACCTATCTCCATAGACGAATTGGTTATCCCTAGAGGTCACTACCAATTCGGGGACCAGTTCGAATTTTGTGAAGTAGAGGTAGGCCACTGGGATGGGTATGGATTATTTTGCCAAAAAGGAGTAAAAGGATAATTTGGCCAACTATTACCTGGAAAGGACTGAGTTGGCCAAGGTGACATAGGAAACATTTGAGACAGCCAATTCGAGAAAGGTGATTTACCTTACCACGATGTCCCAAAATTCTACTGCTGATTAAATGACGAAGAAGGAAAGAACTGATATGGGTCTTGTTGACATACCTCTAGGTCAGCTATGCCACTATTGATGCTGGTTCATTAAGTATACTAGTTCTATCTCTTCTTCTTCTTCTTTAAAAATTGCTTTTAGCCTTGGAAGTGATGGACACTTATCGATGCATGGTTCTTGGTACAGATAGCGCATGTCTGGACCATGTCTAATGGACACTCCCATTGACTGTGCTTCTTCCAACAGCATGGACAAAAAATGGCCAAATTATGTTCTGCTAAGACTTGTTTATGTTTGGCCTACGGGACGTCCAACTACATTGTAAGGGTGCCCAGGATCTCTGCCTTGAATTCCTCCTGGAGGTTACTTATTTCTACTCTTTTCACACCTCCACTGGGTGGTTTGCTTCCTCTAGCCATAGAATCTCGGCTTCTTGACCTGGTGCGTGTGCTACCTCGCGAACACCTGATACACAAGCAAACAATTTCATCATAATCCTCTTGAGAAATGTCTCCCTTCCCCATCAAATTTAAAGTTTCTAACCATTCTTCTTTCATTCCTTTAATTAAAATGGCTTTCAGGACTTCTTTTGGTAATGTGGAGTGAGGGGATCTCTACAAATTGTACTGAAACCATTCAACATATTCCTCTAGAGTTTCATTATCCTTCACAGACATTTTAAATATTTCATCTTTTAATTCCATAGTCCTACAATAGTCCTGATATTTTGTGAGAAAAGAAGTTTTCATGTCATCCCAAGAGTTAATAATGTGTCCACCTAAACCCATAAACCACCGCAAAGCTGCTCCTTTTAGGGTAGAAGGGAACAGCTTCATTTTTTTTAGGATCAGTGGTATAATCGTATCCTCTGCACGGATTTCAAACTCAAATAAAAAAGCATTCGGATCCTCTATGGTCATCCCATGAAAGGTTGGGATGTTTTGCAAGGGAATAGCTTTCATTGGGGCATTGGCTACTGGGTTGACTATGGGGTATTCCAATGTTGAGGTCTGACCTTGAGGTACTTGATTCGCCATTTGGTCAAAAATGTGCCAATATCCTTTAGGGACTTCAGGGGATGCTATCTGAGTAAGTGGAGTATTTTCAATTCGAGGCGGTTTTGTAGCAATACTCAAATTTGGGATCACAGGATATCCTAGTTCAGACAACTGTGGTTTTACCTTAGCAGTTCCATTGGTTTCTCCCTCTCCTTCTCTTAAATTTCACAATTTTCCCTCTTATGAAGGAACAGAATGTAAATTATTAGTGACTTGAAAGCTCTGTTCAGATCCTCCTATTTGGCTATGAATCTCAATGTAGGATGCAGATGGTGAACCTGCTTCCTAAGGGATTATGGTAGGGCTTTTTCCAGATATAAACTAGGGTCCTATTGATGCCTAAGATTCTACTTTTCTTTTGATTTCATCTATAAAATTTGATCTTCCAAGGTTCACCGATCCTTGGTTTTTGTGGATTTGGGTAGGGGGGTTTGATCTTTTTCTATCTTTTTATTCCTAGTCATTCATAAAAAACCCTTGCTCCTATTTAACCTTTATGCATTTGCCGAAAAGTGGGCTAATGAGCAAGCACTTTACTCGTTGGTTACACAAGTTCTTACCTCTAGTTTTTAAAACCCAGTTCTTTTACAACAAGAAAAATAAAAAGAAATCACTTTGAAACACTCTCCCCGACAACGGCACCAAAATGTTGGTGCACTAAGATGACTATAAAAAGAAATCTTAATACCTACATTAATTATCAAACCAGGGTAAGTCTGTTTATTTCAAGAGTGTTCAGCATTGGCTATGCAAGTGAATTCAGAGGTTAATTCAGAATGAAATGATTTAGAATCGTTGCAATAATAAATATCTAATTCTCAAAGTTCAATCCAAAACAAATCTGAAAGAAAACCTTAAAGCGTCTACAAATCTATTTTAATCTATTGTGCATAAAACTGAATCTCAATGCAACTAAAAGGAATTTCTCTTAGTATATTGACTAACTAACATCAACAATAACTTGTTCAACAATAAAGGAAAACTACATAACAGCAAGAAACTATTCAAACTTCTAACTGAAAGCAATCAACTGTAAACTTAATATCTCTGATAACACTACTTCAGAATGAAGAGTAATCAAATACTTAAGCTAAACTGATAAATTCATCAAAGATTAACATGCAGATGTAAACACAATAGATCTAGAATCTACTTTGAACGACAAAATTAAATCATGAAGATCAATACTCACAACAATCAGAATAATTCTAATTTCATGAAATAATAGGAATAACAATTGCAAGAGTAAGCAGAAATAAGTATGACACAAGAAAAGCAGTAAATCTCCTATCGAACGGGCCCAGAGTCTCTATAATTCACTGACGAAAGACACTCATAATACGATTACAGGTAAAACACAGTCTTCTTCATTAAACTCAATAATAAAAATACAGCATCACCATAGTGAGAATATGTTGTGTCAAAAGTGAACAATTACAATCTCCAAATTTCTAGCTAGTTGTTCTATTTCACCTGTCATCTATAAAACCTATGAGAGACAAATGGATAGAAGAGAATCCTCAAGATCAGGAGATCCTGAGGATTTCGAAAGTGACAATCTGATTTCATTACAAAATAAACTCGATTCTACTAGTCTTCTGCTAGTATTCATGATCGAAACATTGTCCTTTGTCATTTCTTGGATGTTGTTGTTCAATTGTTTAAACAACAATTGTCCAATTCATATTCCTGCATATAAAAATAGCGAAAGTTAGCCAAAATTAAACAATTCATTAATGGTTGATTTTATCTAGCTTCTGCAATCGTTTCTTCTAAATTCTTTTATAAATTGAAGATAAAACTATAAATATGAATGATTAATTAAGCTAATATGAGGGTAAAACATACCTTTTCTATGGCCCAACAGTTGCAAGGTTGTATCCTAAATATTAGATATGTGTTTGCAGGATCGGCATGGTGAAACAGTCCCTTGTTGAGATCGCTAAGTGTGCGATATTAGGCAACAAGGGCATCAATGATGGGGGGAAGGCTTCATCAAAGTTATAAGAGGATAGTGCTTTCCACAAGAGGACTTGTCAAGGCCCATTAAATCTCCTACGATGAATTGAAAAGGAAGGGAGCGAGAATGTTGGCCATGTGTAGGGAGCTCGGGTTTCTCATAAAAGATACAAGGTGGAAAGGTAGTTCCTTGCAGGCTCTAGGAACTGGTCAGCCATACCAAAAGCACAACATCAAAATGTGGGAATGTTTACTTGCATGGGGAAATCCAGGGTTTCTTGCAGGAAGTGTTTCAGTCAGGGTTTCAACAACCAGGCTAGTTGAATTCACTACTCAAAATACTATGTCAACCATAAGGGCAAGAACGGTGGTTGGTAAATCAACATTGAGCATGGAAAATGGATTGCAACCCTACTCAGTGTCTCATCATGGTTGCAAAATAGCATTAGGGTTTCAGGAAACCTTTCCCATTATCCTCACATTTTCTCCTCTATCAATGTGTAAATTTTTTTCATCATGGTGTGAGTAATTGTGTTGAGATCAATTTAGATTTTACTAAGCAATAGAAATTTAAGAAAGAAGTGAGTAAGCTCAAGAGTCATGAAGGGAAGACCAAGAGTCATGAGGGGAGGTCAAAGGTCACGGTAGGTGAATTCTCACCTCATCTCTATAAATGTGCCCTCATGCCTCATTGTGGGGGACTTTAGCACTTGAGTTGAGGCTAGTATTAGATAGTTTATTTGTGCTTGAGAACTACAGCCACTTAGCTCTTTCCAGCTTGTAGATGGAGCTATATTGAGGCTAGGATTTTGCATTGGGGAATGATATGAGCAAACCATGTTCCACTGTTGGGTTTTGACCAACTGCTAGTTATGTACTTGAATTTGTAGCATCATTAATAAGATTTTCTCTCTATTTGACACTAATTCTCATGCCTGCTCATGGTGGTTGTATTGTCTCTCTGATACTTCATTATATTTGTATGTGTGTTGCCATATACTATGTATGTTATGAACTAATTCATAGTGGTTGCATGTATTTTTTTCTTTTGAATCTATGTTTACTTGTCCCTTGCCATGTCAGTGATCAATTATGAACTAGTTTGCAATTAACTTTTGGCATGTTCTTATTCTTATATGTCTGATTGGGTTTTGGCTCACCAATCCATCTCGTGTCCTACCCCTTTTTATTGTTGTTGAGACTTGTTTGTATATGTGTTTGTAGTTTGTCAATCTTGGGCCGATTTTGTTTCACTATCTAGGAATTTCACCCATGTCCCTACTCTAACACCTTATCATTTGACAACCAATAGCGGAAGCATTTATGGTGGTAGTTGGGCCCACATACCAGATGGGGATCCTATCCCAAATGGTGTGAGGTGTAATTGGGACTCCATACCAAGGAGAGCCCCTAGTTATTGGCGATACATTTTAGCTCATCAACACCTTCCAATTAGGTTTTCTCCTAAAAGGGTTTCCTAAGTCATATCTTGTGTTATTGTGATTTTGTGAGGAGTTGTTTTTTATTCTCTATTTTTTTCATATTTATGTTTTTCATGCATATGTAGTAAAAAGTAACTTAATAATTCCATAAATATAAGGAAAAATAACCCTCATAGTATAGATTTTGGAGTTCAGTAAATTTTCTTTATCTGATATGTTGTGATAAATTGACTAGTGGAGTATTTCCATGGAAATTTATGGATCATATTAGGGAAAATAAGAAATTTAATCATAAATTCAAGGTAGAATCCCCTAAAAATAATAAAAAATCCATGACAGAAGGTGGATATATTCATTAATTCGGCCCCCAAAGATAGCCTCTATATTGAATAAACATAAAAAAATAGCCTCAAATAACCCACATGTGTGAGTAAAAATGCCTCAAGGATGATATCATCATAAAAGGGGCATGTCTCTCCATGAAAAAGTGTAATGAATGGCTTAAGGAGGTTTTCTCATCCCAAATTTCATGACTCATCATCCAAAAGTGGTGTTTCATCACTAAAAAGAGCCTTCTCAAGCCAACTTCATCCTCCAAAAGGCCCATGTCATCATCAAATGAAAGATATGGCATGACATCATCAAGCTAGGGCATGATGTCCCCATGGTAGAAGGTGTAAAATACTCTTAAAATGGATTCCAAGTCATCATCATCATCAATCATCATCAAGAGAAGAGAAATTTCCATCATTAAGGTACAATTCCACCCTAGGGGCGTCATGTCATGTCAAGGATACACCTGCTCTCAAGGTAATTTCCTAGCCAAAAAAGTAAATGTCAAAGTTCCTAAGGGTGGTGGAGAATCTCATCATTTGTGCTAATTCCTAATGAATATCAATGCTCCTCAAAGATGACCCAAAATCATTGAATAAGTGTTATGTTATGCAACCAGCTCACAAAATAGAAGAAAAGATAGATCAACGACTTAAAAATTATCCTCTTCAAGGGGGAAACCTCATTTACATTATATAAATGAACAATTCTTGGATGATACTAATGACAATACCTCCTTTGTATATATAGGAGTCTTAAGGGGTCACAATATAATCATAGCTTGCATAACAATAATAATGTAAGGGCATAATAAAAATAATAGTGGCATTCTGTGGGGCATAAAAATAACAATATGGGGGCTACATGGGAACAAAGATAAAAATAAGGGGGGTACATTAACAATAAGAATAAGGGGGATACACTAGTATTATAGGGATGTAACATTCTCCTCTCCTTCAAAAAAGTGTTGTCCCTAACACTTGAGTAGTTTTGGATGCTTCTATATAAAATTCTCATCCTCCCATGAGGAATCTTCAGCGAGTAATTTCTTCCACTTAATGAGATACTCTGAAATTGATCATTCTCGTAGTTTTCGAGTTCTTGTTTCTATGATTTCTTCAGGCTCAAATATGATTTTTCCTTCTTTGCAAAGTTCTAGAAACACTGCTTGAATGGGAACCTTGTCACCGATAACCTTCTTTAAGCATGAAATATGGAAAATTGGGTGTACTTAGGAAGATGTAGGTAGCTCCAATCTGTATGCCATAGTACCAATATTTTACAACACTTGTAAGGATCGTAGTACTTGGGTGATAATTTATTATCCTTCTTTGCCTACTTGAGGGATGTTTGTTTGTATGGTTGTAGTTGTAAAAATACCTAGTCACCTACCTCAAAAATAATTTTACTGCGATGTTGATTTTCCTATTATTTCATTCGATTCTACACCAGAGTGAGGTTAGCCTTTGAGAGTTGGAGAACTTGTTTTTTATGCTCGATGTGATATTCCACTGGTTGAACCTTATAATTTTCTCTTAAATATGATGATATGGATGGTGGATGATATCCATAAAGTTCCATAAATGGGTCATTTTTGCTGCAGTATGGAAGGAATTGTTATACCACCATTCAGCTAGATGTACCTACTTGATCCATTGTGTTTGTTTATCAGATACAAAGCAACGAAGATATCCTTCCAAAAATTTGTTCACTATCTTAGTTTTCCCATCAGATTGAGAATGATAATATGAGTTACAAGTTAATTGAGTACCAAGGCAAGAAAATAATTCTGTCCAAAAATTTCCAGTGAAAATGGGATCTTTGTCACTTCCAATAATCTTCGGGTTTCCATGAACCTTTTGAATTGTTTCCATAAATGCAGTAGGAACTATACTTTCTTTAAAAGTATAAGATAATGTACAAAAGTGTTCATACTTGGTAATTCTACCAATTACCACCATGATGACACTCTTTCCTTCAGACTTGGGTAAACCTATGATAAAATCCATTGTGACCTTCTCCCAACGCTAACTTGGAATGACTAGAGGTTTTAATAGACCCTGAGGTCTTAATTGTCTACACTTTATTTTGTTAGAAAACCAAACATTCAGCTACATACTTCTGAATATTATATTTTAGGCCCTCCCAAAAAAATTCCTTCTTGACCCTGTGATAAGTTTTTAAAAACCTTGAGTTCCCTCCCAAGGGGGGGGGTGTGAAATTCCAAAAGAATATTTTATTTGAGTTGGGAATTCTTACAAATATATAAGCGATCTTTGTACCATAATGAATCATTTTTCTAGCTAAATGTATCAGATGTACTATGATCTTGATGCAAATTTTGAATGGGTGTCCACACCTCTTTATTATTCTTCTATTCATCCCTTGCTTCTATTATCCATTCAGGTTGGATAATGGAAATGGAACAAAGCAATGCTTCCACATCCTCATCCTTTCTTGAGAGTGCATCTATAACAACATTTTTCTTCCCTTTTTCATAGATGATTTCAAATTCATAACCCAACATATTTGTGACCCATTTTTGTTTCTCTTCTGAAGAGAATCTTTGTTCCAAAAATTATTTAAGACTATCATGATATTTTTTTACCTTTAAGTGTCTTCCCATTAGGTAAGGTCACCATTGCTTTAGTGCATGTAGTATTTCCAACATTTCCTTCTCATAAATAGGCTTTTGTAAATACTTTCCTTTGATTATATGACTTTCAAAATCAATGGGTCTTCCTTCTTGCATTAAAACAACACCAATTCCATTTACTGGGGCATCACCTTCCATAATAAAGGTTTGTGTGAAATCTAGTGTAGCTCAGATCAGTGCCTGGCACATTGCCTCTTTAAGATTTTCAAAGGCCTTAGTTTCTTTTGGAGTCCAAAAAAATGCATATTTTTTCAGTAATGATGTTAGAGGTTCCACTATTCTCCCATAATTATTAGCAAATTTTCTATAATACCCTGTCAACCCGAGAAATCTTCAAAGATGCTTTATGGTTGTGTGGATTTTCCATTCCTTAATGGCTTTAATTTTGTTAGGGTATACCTTAACACCTTCATGAGATATAATATGACCCAAATATTCCACCTCATGTATTCCAAAGAAACATTTGGAGGTTTTTGCATATAATTGTTTCTCCTCCAATAATTTGAGCACCTTGTCAACATGTTGAACATGATCCTTCCAAGGCTTGTTGTAGATTAGTATATCATCAAAAAATACTAACACAATTTTTCTAAGGGTTTGAAAACGGAATTCAAAAAACCTTGAAATGTGGAAGGTGCATTAGTAAGGCCAAAATGCATGACCAAAATTTCATAATGACCCTCATGAGTTTTGAATGTTGTTTTCGAAATTTCTTCATTCTTCTTTCTAATCTAATGATATCTTGAACGAATATCTAGCTTGGTGAAGTAAATTACTCCATGCAATTCATCCAACAATTAATCTATGACATGAATGAGAAATTTATCTTTAATAGTGAGCTTGTTGAGCTCCCTATAATCCAGACAAATTCGTCGTGATCCATCCTTCTTATGCACCAATACTACTGAAGTGGAGAAAGAACTTTGACGAGGTTGAATTATACCAGCCTCTAGCATTTCTGCAACCATATGTTCAATTTCACTCTTTTGAGCATAGGGATATCTATAAGGCTTGATGTTTGGAGGAACACTTCTTGAAATAAAATGAATAGAATGATAATGATTATGAATAGGTGGGAGGCCTTTGGGAGTCTCAAATACCTTGGAATGATTGTCCAAGACTTTTTGGAGATCTACAGAAATAGATGATTTCGATGTTTGAACCTCAAGTGAGCATAATTGTGAAATTACTCCTTGTTGTTATTTCTTTAGAATATTTGTCATGCTATTAGAGTTGATTATATTTCCTGGTTTTCCTGTGATACACCTTAATTCAACTTCCTTTCCTTCCCAAAAAAAAATCAAGAAAGGTTCTTGAAAATTAAAATCTATCATCCCCAAAGATAGTAACCATTGGACTCCTAGTACAACATCAGCACCACCCATTGGAATGGAAAGAATTGGACTATTCAATACGTATTCCCCCATGGATAGCTTGATATTATGGCACTTTCTAGAGTAATTTATAGTTCCTCCATTTGCAACTGTCACTTCACACTCTGGTGTTGGATATAGGAAGAAATTCAATTATTTGGTTATCTTACAATGAATAAAATTATGGGTACTACCTGAATCAATCAAAACTATTACCTTTTTCTTCTTGATATGTCCTTCTATCTTAAGAGTTTGAGGAGTGGTAATACTTGCCAATGAATCAAAATATATGGTCGGATTCATTTCTTCTTTCTCTAGGTTTGGTTCTTGGTGCATATCCTCTTCTTTTGACATTTCTTGTTCCTTTTCTTCCTTCTCTTCACAATCTATGTAAAATAATTTCTTCTCAACACATTTATGACCTTTAGTGTATTTTCTATCACAACTGTAACAAAGCCCTTTTTCTCTTTTTTCCTCCAATTGTTGTGGTGTCAACCTTGTAGGTTGTGGAAGGCTAGGAGCAGCAACACTTCCATCTTTATAGTTGTGAGTGGTAGACTTTCTTGTTGTCATAATTTTTCTTTCAACTTTTATTTCCACCCTAAATTCCTTCTCCAATTAATAAGGTTCCCAAAGGAGAACCTCATGTTGGATGTTACCCTTTAAGGCCCCTATGAATACATCAATCCTATGCTCCTCTAGAATATCATTTACCCTGGTATTCAATTTTTGGAAGTCCTCAGTGTGCTTTTCCATTGAACCCTTATGTTTGAGATTTATCAATTGGCTAAATAAGGTGTTTCTCTTTGTATCCTCATAATTTTCTATCATTTCCTCTGTAAAAATTGACCAAGTGACAAGTGGTTTACGAGAACAAAGCCATCGATACCATACAAATTGATTGGGTTCTAAATATAAATTTGTAATGCGTACCTTTTGTGTTTCTTGCACATTATGGAGAACAAAATATTGCTCCATATGAAAATAGTATCCATGGTATTGGATCCTTTCCATCAAACTTCTTCATATTGATATTTGGAACCAAAGTTAGATTCTATGGAATCATGATTAACATTCCTTATTTTATCATCATGTGTTTCATCTAATACATTTTTTCGATTAGGAAGCATTTCTTGTAGCAAATTTGTCCAACCTTCCTTCAAACCTCCCATGTCTGCTTTTAAACCATTCTTCAAATATTCCATGTTTCCTTTCATTTTTTCTTCTATACCCTCCATCTTAGATTCGATACCATTCTTCAAATGATCTATCTTAGCTTTCATTTCATTTTTTTTTACTCTTTACGAGAGTGAAATTTTTTTTCAATTGGTCTCGTAATATTGATATATCATGTTGCATTTCTTCCTCTTCTCCATGCGTCATAGTAGATATTTCTGGTTGCTTACTAGGTGTTTTCATTTTTTTGCTTCAAGCCATTTTGGAATCAAACAATGATATTTATTCTTCACTATGCCCCTTGAATGACCTCAAACTGATTTTTCAAGAAAAACTTATGCCAATTTTAAAAAAATACACACCTTTTTCTGGCTTTGTAGGAGCTCGATATTGAATTTGTTATATCTTTGTAAATTCGGATCTCCAAGGTTTGAAATTCAGTCCCGTGGTATCCCTCTTACTCTTCTTTCCAATGCAATAAGTCAGACTAAATTTGGATTCTTCAAGTTAAAATTATGACCAAACTCCCACAATGACCTGATTATGGACTCTTTCAGTAGAGCGAACTTATACAGAGTTCCACGTGTCACTATTTATACATTCGGCCCTGAAACAATATACAAGATACTATAGTCCAATCACTTTAGGTGATCTAGGTGGATATTGGTGGCCACCCACCTATTCCACCTAGAACCCCAGTCAATTTCATCTGTTTCCTTGTTCATTTCATCATTTACTATTTTTAGCAGCTTTTCGGGTCCTGAACTTCCAGAGCAGTTTTGATCCCCTAAACGGTGTTTTTTTTGGGTCTACAGCGAGCCCGCATCCATAGGTATGGACTTGTCACAAAACCAGTAGTACTTAGAGAGACCTTTTCAACAAAGTATCATACGCGCCAAACGGAGATAATATGACCAAGTTACGACCTCGGGAAGTTGGCTACCCACCTAACCCCAACGGGGCCCACAAACTCTTGGGGTTAGGGTTTTGGTTGTTTATGGTTTTCTCATGTTTCCCAATAATAAATAGGCCCTTGAACCTCATTTTAACACAGTTCAAAGGCATGTAGCCTCCACATCTCTTCTCAAAGATAAGCTACCATTGCCCGAGCTATCTTATTTCCATTATTTTTGTAAGCATAGTTCAGTGTTGTTTTCTATTAATGAAATGAAGTGTTTTTCTAATGCATCTTTGTGTTTATGATTATATCTGTAAGTTGTCGCATTCATGTTTAAGTTCATATTAATGGTATCAGAGTGATATGCTATTTCTCTATTTTTCTTTGTATGTCCCCATTGAGGTCAGGGTATAAGGAGTTAGGGCTTGATCTAGTTGAACCATTGCAAGATAAGCCTCGCAAAACTTGACGACCTCCCATGGTGGAAGAAAAGAAAGATGAGGGGGCAGGAGATCCTTTCAAAATGTTTCTCAAGGAATCCCTCAAGTGACAGAGGGACGCAATGATGGATAATTTTGCTCAAATCCTTCGACGACTACCCACAGGCAAGGCATCTTCATCCAACAGCCACTCTGGAGGCGCCACTCCTTTTAAGGTACAATTTAACATCTATATTCCCGTTTTCGAAGGCCTGATAGATGTAGACGTCGTAGATAAATGTTTAAATCTATTGGAAGGATATTTTTCAGTTCATGACTTTTCCAATCGGGAAAAGATTACTTTTGCACTTCTTAAAGTCTCCCCACACATCAACGATAGGTGGGAAACCTACTGTGAAAAAAGACGAGAGTCAACCCTCATTATCTTCACCCGCACCAACTTGGAATTCTTTTTGAGATACCATAAAGGAACAATATTACCCTGTTGGGAGCTATGAAGACAAATACAAAAAGTGGACCACGCTACGGCAAGGTAGGGACCAAGATGTGCTAGAGTTCACAAATACTTTCCATACCCTTCACACGAAGTTGGGTATCAAGGATACTGAGTGGTATTTGGTGCTCAAGTACCGCGTTGTTTACATAAGTACATCCAAGATGATATGGAGTTCCTTGACATTTCCTCACTTGGCACGAAGTATCGGTATGTTGTCAAGATTACGCAAAAGCTTAAACAAAAGAAGCGGGACTTTGGATCTGTGAATACTAAGAAAGGAAAAGGTGCCCCCAAACCACAGAACAAAGGACCAATCCAAGGCAGGGCTACTCAGGATAGCTTGTCGAAGCCGCAAGAAAATAAAAATACCCCGAAGATGAATGACATGGGAAAATGGTGTGAGTTCCATAAGATCTCCACTCACAATACAAGTGAGTGTCGGACCAAGCAGTCACTGGTGGCCGAACTGAAGGCTTCTGAAACAGACGCAGGTTCTAACTTTGAATCAAAACCCAATAAGGGAACTGACAAAGGGAAGCATATCATTGATGTGGAGCCAAATTCCACCATGGCCACCACCAAGATCTAGAAGATTGAGCCTGAAGATCTAGAGGAGGGGGGGCACCTCTTCCACTCACGGATGTGGGTGAAGGTTCTCCGTTGCATTTCATTTTTGACAGCGGGAGCCAAAATAACATCATTTCAGCAAAGGTAGTGAAGCAATTGGGCCTAAATACTACAGCATATCCACAGTCGTACACCATCGGGTGGCTTCACCAAGGAAGAGATCTTCACGTCAGCTAGCAGTATCACCTTCCCTATAGCATCAATCCCTTCACGAATGAGGTATTGTGTGATGTTGATCCTCTTGAATTTTGTGATCTATTGGTAGGACAACCACACTTGTGGAAGTGACATGTTGTATATGAATCTATACCTCGCTCTGTGATTATTACTTTGGCTAATAAGTTGTACAATATTCTGGAGGCAGCCCCGCCTACCGCCATCTCATTGATCACTGCAAATCAATGCAATAAGATCATTTCCCATACTATGAAATTTATTTTCCTTATGACTCGCCCTTAGGGCAAGAAAAATGTTTTGGCCACAGCTTCCAAGCAGGGCTCCTCTGAACAACAGCAGCAGATGGATAAGGTCGTGGAGGAGTATAGGGATATTTTTGCCTCACCCATAGGGATACCTCTGCATTGTCGGGTCAAGCACTCCATCGATCTGACCCTGAGCATGCCGCTACCCAATGGATCGATCTATCGACACTCTGTTCTAGAGAATGACGAGATCAAGAGGAAAATTCAAGAATTTTTACAGAAATGGCACATCAGGCCAAGCTCATCACCTTGTGGGAGCCCAATTGTATTGGTAAAGAAGAAGTATGGGACCTGGAAGCTTTGTATTGACTATCAGGCGCTGAAAAAGATCGTTGTCTAGAATAGGTACCCAATCCTGTAGATTGATGACCTTCTGAACAAGGTCAACGGGGCCAAATAATTTATAAAGATTGTCTTGAATTGAAGTTATCACCAGGTGCCTATCAAACCCTCCGATGCGTGGAAGACTACCTTCAAATCCAAGTAGGGCCTTTTCGAATGGTTGTTCATGTCGTTCGGATTGACAAATGCCCCTACAACCTTCATGAGACTAATGGACGAATGCCCCTACAACCTTCACCAATGCATTCATGGTGGTGTATTTAGATGACATCTTGATCTTCATCCAGAGTTGGGAAGAGCACCTCCACCATATTCAACATGTCCTTCAAACCCTACTCCAACACAAGTTGTGTGCTAATTTGGAGAAATTCACCTTTAACCTGACCCAGGTTCAATATCTAGTGTACATCATTGATGAGAAGGGTATACATGTGAACCCATCCAAGATACAAGCCATTCGGGATTGGCCAGCCCCAACCACTCTAACAAAGCTCCGCAACGTTTTGGGTCTTTCCAATTTCTACCATAAGTTCATGTTAGTGTTCTCTCATATCACTTTGCCTTTAAGTCAAGTCACCAAGGGCAGAGCTCAAAGTTTTTTTGGTTGAAAACCCAACAACAAGCATTTTGTGAGTTAAATAATTGCCTTTGTTTTGCACCAGTGCTCACATTACAAATCTGCAACAACCATTTGATATTGAGATAGATGCCTCCGACTATGTTATTGTTGTGGTTCTTACTCAACATGGGCATCCAATGGCATACCACAGTGAGACACTTTTAGAAAAAGTCCGAAAGTACCCCACTTACGACAAAGAAATGTATTCCATTGTGTATGCTTGCCGTCAATAGAAGCATTACATTCTGGGGAAGGAAACGCTCATCCACATAGACCACTGACCTCTACAGTTCATACAAACACAACGGAATTTGTAAAACGATCGCCATCAATAATGGTCTACCTATTTGCAAAAATTCCTTTTGAACATTAAGTATAAGAAGGGCAGCACCTATAATGTCATTGATTGTCTCAGCCAACCACCGGTCATGGCATCGATCACTGTGCTCGACTCCTGTGGGCATGAGACATCGGGGTGGCCGTATCTTTACAAGAGCGATCCATAATTCAGTAGCATATACCAGACACTCCTGGAAGGGAAGCAAGTTCTAAATTTTCACCTTCGAGATGCAATGTTATGGCACCTAGGACACATTTGTGTTCCTTCAAGGAGCGTGCCAAGATGATTTGGGAGGCGCACTACAGTCGGTTCGCTGGACATTTCGGAGTAGAGAAAACAGTGGCGGTAATGCAGAATTATTTTTATTGGCCAAAACTTCGCCAGGATGTTGGGAAGTACATTAGATCCTGCATTGTCTACATCATTTCCAAAACAACCATCAAGATGGAAGGTCTGTGTACTCCTCTACCTACTCCTAGCCATCCTTGGGAATCTGTCTCCATGGATTACATGTTGGGCATTCCTTCTACTAAGCACGGCAACGATTGCATTTTTGTGGTGGTCGACAGATTCTTTAAGATGGCCATCATGGTGACCTACAAGAAGAGTATCACAGTAGAGGCCACTGCTAAGATCTTATTTGAGAGAGTATGGGTACCCTTTGGGTTCCCACAGTCCATTGTCTCAGATCGAGATAGAAAATTCCTAAGTGTGTTTTGGTCAAGTCTCTAGTCGATGTTGGATACAAAACTCATTAATTCCATGGCTTTCCATCCCCTAACTGATGGCCAAACAGAGGTTGTAAACAGGATGATAGTACACATTCTGCGCATGCACAAATCGAAGCATCCACGCATGTGGGATGAAAGTCTCCCCTATTTCCAACACATCTCAACAGAGCTCTCCATAGCTCAACAAGCCGTAGCCCCTTTCAAGTAGGGTTGGGATTTCAGCCATTAGGCCCCATTGATGTGGCCATACCATTTGCATCCCCTCGGGTAGATTCATCTCATGTTCAATCTTAAGCTGAAAGGGCTAACAGCTTCATTGAGTGCATCAACACATCCGCTAGTAGGTCCATGATATATTGGATAGAGCCAATGCTAAGTACAAGCAGCACCACGATCAGCATCGAGTTCTGATTAAGTTCTAGGTGGGTGACAAATTTTGGCTACATTTGCAGAAGGAGCGCCTTGCTGAACCCCACCACAAGCTTTGCCCGCTCTAATATGGGCCATACACCATCACCAAGGTCATCGGTAATAATGCCTCTGAGCTTAGCATCCCACCGTTCATTGGTTTGCACCCAATGTTCAATGTAGATTTCCTTCGTCTATACTTTCCAACATTGTTGGACACATCTGACATTGCAAAACATCTCACACCAACAGAGCTCAACCCGCACTGCATGGAACAGGCCACAAATGATCAAATCATGGAAATAGATCAATAACACTCACCAACAGATGATACAGCTATATCAAGTTGTCAAAATAGACCAACTCGTTCACTAGGGAAAGTGGTTCATCGGGGACCAAGTTCAATAGAAATTTCCTCGCCCCATGGAGGCTCTACACACAATGGGGACCATTGCTTCCTAAAGGGGGGGGAATGATCTAGGTGGGTATTGGTGGCCACCTACATATTCCATCTAGACCCCCTCGTCAATTTCATATGTTTCCTTGTTCATTTTAGCATTTACTATTTTTAGCATTTTTTTGGGTCCTGAGCTTCTGGAGCAGTTTTTACCCCCTAAACATCATTTCTTTGGGGTCCACGATAAGCTCGTAACTATAGGTAGGGGCCTATAGTGAAACCTGTAGTACTCAAAGATACCTTTCCAACAAGGTATTGTATGTGCCAACCGGAGATAATATGACCAAATTACGACCCCAGGAAGTTGGTTGCCCAACTAAGCCCAACGAGGCCAACAAACTCTTGGTGTTACATCTCTTGGGGTTAGGGTTTTGGTTGTATAGGGTTTTATCATGTTTTCCAATAATAAATAGGCCCTTGATCCTCATTGTAACACAATTGAGAGGCATGTAGCCACCACATCTCTTCTCAGAGATAAGCTACCATTGCCCGAGCTATCTTATTTTCATTCAGTTTGTAAGCATAGTTTAGCATTTTTTCTATTAATTAAATGAAGTGTTTTTCTGTTGCATCTCTGTGTTTATGATTATATCTATAATTTTTTCCATTCTTGTTTAAGGTTGGATCATTAGGACACTTTTTACAAAATTCCATTCCGATGCTTGTAGAGGAAGTTACTACGATTTTCCCAAGGTCGCCTATTTAAAATGAAATTATGGAGCATGCAAAAACCCTATCATCTTTAGACCATATCTATGAAACTATAGTGAACCAAGATCTTAAATTTTTACAGTAAGTTCATCATGACTTCAGCTCTTCGTGGTAAAAAAATTTCACTTTTGAACCATCG
Organism: Pinus tabuliformis; assembly: GCA_031772625.1. Taxonomy (NCBI): domain Eukaryota; kingdom Viridiplantae; phylum Streptophyta; class Pinopsida; order Pinales; family Pinaceae; genus Pinus; species Pinus tabuliformis. The sequence continues at coordinate 410,584,386 of CM062806.1, read as the reverse complement.
TAAAAAAACAACAAAACAAAACTATAGCAAAAAATCCAAGATGTCTCGTTTGCTGTAGAGAAACCCTAGAATCTCCAAGCTCTGATACCAAATGTTATGCAACTAGCTCACAAAATAGAAGAAAAATAAATTGACTTAAAAAGTATCCTCTTCGAGAGGGAAACCTCCTTTATATTACATAAATGAGCAATTCTTGAATGATACAAATGACAATACCTCCTTTGTATATATAGGAGTCTTAAAGGGTCACAATATAATCAACACCTACATAACAATAATAATGTAAGGGAACAATAATAACAATAGTTTGATTCTATGGGGCACAACAATAACAATATGGGGGCTACATGGGAAAAACAATAATAATAAGGGGGGTACACTAACAATAACAATATGGGGGATACATGGGAAAAACAATAACAATAAGGGGGCTACACTAATATTATAGGGACCTAACATGCTCTACATCATCATGGAATGTGGTTGGACATCCTTAATGAAGTGTTGGATAATAAACACATCATCCCTCAAAGGACCTTGGGTACACCTGGAAGAACCATCTATCACATACTCAAGGAATCAAGTAAGATCAACACCATAGGTACAAGAACCATAAGAGCATCAACGTAGACCATATTTAATGTCAAAATCATCAAATCACTCCACACAAGTATCATCTTCAGATATTTCACTAGCTTGTCAATGTATATCGCCTGTTGGATATAGGTATGGGAAGGTTATCATTAGTAACTATTATGTGCTTCCAACCCTAAGGGGAGGAATGGTTCCTAGGATAACCCTTTGAAATTATAGGTGCAAATGATATATGGTAAAGCTTGTGATTTACTTGATGAAAGTTGTCATAGTATTATACTAGGTTATATAAAACCATCGTCCAGTAGTGCCTTTATAAAGGGAGAACTTAGCTACTTGAGTTACCTTCCCTCGCCTTTCTTTTTTGAATCCCCTAATTTTCCTTTTTCCTTACTTTAATTGGCTTGTTTAACAAGATTTTTCTATTATCATGGAAAGACAATATAATCCCCCTTAATGATGGGAAGTTTATCGCTTCATCAGGGGGAGAATGTCTTTAATAGTTCCTTTTACTTTTATAGGCGTGAAAAATGCATGGAAATCTAGGGATGAGTGGCTATATAAGATGGGTAAGAGCTTAGGATAAATTGGATTCTGGTTTTCTTTGCATCACTTGCATTATTTTTCATTTTAACATTTTGCTTATGCTTTCTTTTTTTATATAATTGCATCAACCTTGGGCATTTCTAGCCCCTTATTCTAATAGGATGAGGTATATAGGGAACCAAAATGAGTGTTTGAAAACAATTGGTTAAAATATGGTAGAAAGAATAAAGAAAATATGACAAGTGTTAAGTAAGAATAACATGGAATGTTACCACAATCAAAACCTCATATTTGTGTCCATCCTAGAAATTGAAAGAAATACACTAAGGAAGGTCATAATGGATTAGGAGAAAATTATGACCACCAAGGTGAAATGAGGAAAAATGTATACAACCTAAGCATAATCTTCTATAATCCAATTTCAACCCATGATCCATATTAAAATGCCAATAATATAAATGAAAGCACTTGCATGCAAAAATGGATAATGTATCTCATAATAAATGACCCAACCTTAATTAGATGAATAGGCTACACATATGAATGCATTGAGTGAAGAATCGGTGAGAGGCATATTAGGCTAGCTATCTATGGATCATGGTAGGGACTACTAATGGGAAATTTGCATCATAGGATATAATTTTTTGTTGGTGTTACCCATGCATATGGACGCGTAACAAGCCCAAATTAGTAATTATTGGATGTGAAAGTCATTACATATAGTCGTAGTTCCTTCTCTGCACTTGACATAGTGGTGAGTAAGAAAGATGGCTCATGGTAGTTGTGTATGAATTATAGAGAGTTAAATAATATCATTGTGAAAGACAAATTTCTTGTTCCTATAAGAATTAGACAATGCATGGACTCAATGGGGTTGCCTACTTCTAAAAACTTTATCCAGTGTACGTTTCAGGTGACCTCCTCTGTCTGTGCTGAGAATATGGTGCTCCCACATTCTCTCTCACATCCTCCAACAATCTGTCACTTCTCTTGTGCGCTTTTGTCCATCTCTAGAAGACTCTGCTTGAGTGGCTGTCTCCACTCCTGGAACCTCTGCATGCGGCTGTTGCGCATCAGTCTGAGGCTCCTCCTCCTTAGGAACCAACAATTCCTCCACAACCTGTAGTTGGAGCTCCCTCTCAAGGGAAACTCGCATGGCCTTCTGCTCATCAAACTTGAGATCTCTGCGAACCACTATCCTCTAACTAGTAGGCAAGTACACCCGATAGTTGTGAGGTGTATCAGTGTACCCCACAAATATCCCCAACTCTATTGTCGGCTGAAGCTTCTTCCATGCATCCTTTGTCACATGGCAATACGCTGATGAGCCAAAGATCCTGAAGTGACCCACATCTGGTCTCTTACCGGAGAAATCTTCCTCTGGTGTCTTCATCCCAAGCATGTGATGCGGGCTTCTATTCTACAAATAGACTGTTGTGTTGCATGCCTCAACCCACAAGTGAAGTGGTACGGCTTGGTCATGCAGTGTTGCTTGTGTTACCCCTACAATAGTTTTGTTCTTCATCTCGGCCACCCCATTCTGTTGTGGGTTATGAGGTGTCGTCAACTCTCGTTTAATTCCTTCCGCTGCACAGAACTCCTTAAAATCTTGAGAGACATATTCTCCACCATTGTCACTTCTCAAGACCTTGATCTTCTTCCCTAACTCTTTCTCGACCAAAGCTTTGAACTCACAAAACTTTGTGAAGGTTTGGTCCTTCAATCCAACATTTATGAGAATAGTCATCAATGAAAATCACATAATACCTTTGCTTCATTGTGGGTGTCGTCAAGATTGGTCCACACAAATCAGTATGAACTCGCTCTAATATAGCCTCTGCTTGACTGTCTCGATCATGAAAGGAAGACTTGGTGTACTTTCCCAATGTACAATCTTTGCATGTGTCAACTTGCTCAAGTTTACCTTTGGGAAGTCCTATAGATATATGTTGCATTATCTTCAAAGCCCCATGATGCAAATGGCCCAACCGCCTATGCCACAACTCGCCAATGTCTTGGCTTTGCACCAATTCTTCTTTCGTATTCAATGCTGCACAATCATCTACCTCTAGTTTATAGAGATTCTTCACCCGAATCCCTATCCTCTTGGTCTGACCCGTGGCTATGTGTCTTAGGAACACCTTTCCTTTACTGAAGACAACATCGTATCCTTTTTCCTCCAACATCGCGACCGATACCAAGTTCTTCTTTAGTCCAAGCACATACATCACATCTGTCAAGGTGAGAGGAGCTCCATGCTCCCTCTGAAAAGCAACCATGCCCACTCCTGAAACACTATACCTTTCGTCGTCACCCATCTCTATGCGCATCTTGAGGTCTTTCTCCTCCAAGGCACTGAATAAATTTTTATCATCGGTCATGTAGAATGATGCTCCACTATTAAGATACTAGACACAACCCATCATCGATGACACCATGCATGCGATAAGGGTAAAATCCATTTCGAACTAAGAGGCTAATGCCTCACCTTCCGATCCTTCCGAGGATCCCTTCTTGGACTTCTTCGATGGGAAATTAGTCGCATAATGTCCCATTTTGTGACAATTAAAGCATCTTACTTTAGACATGTCACCCTTCTTCCCTCCATGAGAATAATTCGATTTGAAATGGGAAGCCTTCCCCTTCCTTTTCCATGCCTTACTTGCTAAGGCCAGATTTTTTTCATCATCATTCTTAGATGAAGAACCATCTCGTGTGCTCCTCCTGATCTCCTCCTACATAAGATCCGACCACAGTCGTTCCTAATCCGGCAGTTTCTCCCTTCCATTCACAAAGTCCTGGTAGCTATTCCAACTCTTTGGAAGGCCAAGGAGAGCGAGGCTCACCATATCATCATCAGCAGTAGTTATTCCCACACTGCCAATCTCATCTCTGCAAGTGGTGAGCTTGTTCATATATGTGGAAATAGTATTGCCCTTCTCCATCTTGATACTTTGAAGCTTATCCTTGAGTGCCAATTTCCTCTGGTCGCTATTGTTCTGGTATAGGTCCTTCAATGTCTTCCACATTGAAAATGGAGTATCCTTCCCATTGAAACTTGAGACAATATTGACTCGAACTCCCTCAAGGATGATCTGTCTCGCCTTCGCCACACACTTCTTCCACTCAGCCAACTCTTGTGCATTAGTTGAAGTTGGCTTTGGGATTTCTTGATCAATGAATTCTTTCAAGCCATTGTCTTCTAATATAGCCTCTATTCTATCTTTCCATGCTATGTAATTCGAGCTACCTTCCAAGGCATACTCGAGTCTCAAGCCATAGAACGCCATTGGCCAACCTTGAAGTATTATATGAATTCGATTTGCACCTGCAACCCCGAACTTCAAACTTCGAATTCTCTTCTCAGTATATTGTTCACAACTCCGATACCATGTAGAAAAGTTGTGATAGGTTAACCCGATAATGCAATATAAATCAAAGCATAATACTATAACCTACTTCTATTATCAATTTGCGGAAGCTTAAATATCAAGTTGAATAATATAACCAGAAGAAGAAGAATCAATGGCACAATACATGAAAATACTTTGGGGAAAGCCTCAGCTAAAAACCCCATACTATTGTATTATCATACATGGTGGAAATACATAGGAATTATACAAAGCTTTAGCTCTCACAGCTAGCAAGCTCTCAGTACAATCCTCACACATGCTCACAGGCAATCTTGGCTTCTCTCCAACATTCCTCTCTGCCTTCCAAGCTCTTATTTCCTTGCGTTGTTCCTTCTGGATGATTAGCCTATTACCAAGTGCAAAACCAAGCCTTCAAAATTGTGCAATCCTCAAGGATGAATCCTTGACTGATAGTACATTGTCCTTGAACATTAATCTCAATTGGGTCTTTCTCAAAATAGACATGCATGAGTTCCTGATGAGGGAATCTTCAGTTAACTGGAGTAGCACTAGTTGAGTGCATTAATGCATCAATTGATTGTTAACTCACTATTAGTTCCTCAAACAGTTTGGAACTAATTTAACTGGACTTAACTCAATTAACTGAGTTAACTAATTACAACTCAAATATAACTCAATCTTATCTCCTTAATTTAAGGGATAACTCTTGCATGACTTCAGAAAGACTTCTAACTTGAATTTATCTAGCTAATTAATTTAAAATAAATTAATTAATTATTTCCAAGTAGTGGTTAAGACTAAAGTCTATTTTAATTCACGATTTAATTCAAGGACAAATTAAATTGGAATATTCTAGTTTCCATATTTCAACACTGTGTATATGCTATATTTTCCCTCTTGCTGATATGGATTGAAAATGTGAGGAATGAGTGGCAAGTTAATGTCTTCACACAACAATTAAAACATTAGTTTGATGTTGGTTCCAACCTTTTATATAATTACGTTTTGAAATTATACATTTTGGCTATAAAAATGTTTCCTTTTCTACCTATATTTTAGTTTCAAGAAATAAATTTTATCCAATTTTCATGCCAAACCTACGGTGGGTGATTTTGAATTTGAAAACATGTTATATAGTCGAATGCTTTTTTTGGAATGGTATTAAGGGTAATTTTTGTCAACTTGTATATGAGTGTGGGACTTTTCATTGTAATAAGGGGGGAATTTTCAAATATTTGGGTCCTTTGTAGTTCCCACCCATCCCAAATTAGCATGGGGAGGAAACTTTGATTGATTACACTATTAGACATCCAAAATTAGAAGGAAGATATGTTATATTTGTTGTTATTTATTGAGTTAACAAACATTCTCATTTCTTGGTGGTTCGATCCATTACCAAAGATAGCCACATTGTAGATGTTTTTGTTAGGGATGTTCACAAAATTCATGGTCTCCGCAAGGTGATTGATTATATTTTATCAAGATCCAAAATTTTCTATTGACATTTAGAAATACTTAACTAAGTTTCAAGTCACCAAACTAGCCATCTTGTCATCCTAAAGTATATGGAAAAATTAAGGTTGTTAACAAGTGCCTTGAAGCCTAGTCCATTGCTTTGATGTTAATAAGCAATCCTAATGGGTCAAATGGCTACCCTTCACAAAGTAGTGTTCTAACACTTCTTGATATATAACCACCAATATTATCCATTTTGAAACACTTTATGGATATCCTCTACCAAGCCATGACACTTAGAACCCTTTCACCTCTACATTCAAGAAATGACAAATCATAAGCAAAAAGTTTAAGATACTTTACAACTCCTACATTGCAATCTTAGGGAGATAGTATATGCCTTGAGTTATTCTCATCTTCATGCAATCATAATGTTTTCCATTTGTCTTGTCTAAAATATTAGATTGTGCATCATATTACAATGCAAACATCATTCACTTAGATGGATATTGAAAAACTCATATTTCGTCTTAAATTAGTGATAGACCCTTAAAGTTGATATCTACATCATAAGAGAAAAACTAAGTATCTTATCAAATGAAAAAAAAAAACTTATTTTAGATAATGGTACATTAGAAGCATATGATTTAATTTAGAAATATTGAATATTACTAAAGCTTCTAGGGAAAATTGTTTTCTGAGAGGGGGAATGCTTTATACTTACCCACACTATTATTATCTTATTCTCCTTATTTATCTTAATCCTTGTCTTCTTCTCTTGCTACCATGATATGAGTCTCCATGAGAGGTAGCACCAAGTTGGAGTATGGTGTTCCTTCAAGTCTGAAGCCCTGTGATACTAAGCTCAAGCTAGCTAGGCTCTCCATGCAATTCCACTAATTTGATTACACTAAGCTTCTTCACATTTTCGATGTTGTAGGATTTGATGCAATGCAATGAGTTACCTAAAAGATGTCTCCCAATGATATGAGTAAACCTTACTGCTCTCACAAATATTCCAAGTACAACACAATGCATTGAGGCAAAAAAAATAGGCATAATTCAAACAAATCTATCAAAGAGGTTTATGTGTTGCTTCTTTCCTCACATTACCAATATTTTGTATAAATAAGTCCAAAAACATGACCATGATGCTTTGTGCTCTAACATGGCTAAAATGAGTCTTATGACATTGAGAGGCACTCTATAGTGCAATATGAGGGAAGTTGTTGAGTCAAGCATTAGATGATATGTTCTACTGAAGCGTTAAATAAAATAATAAAATTAATATTAATAATAAAGTATAATGTTAGCTCAGTTAAAAAAGTAGTAGAAAAGTAAAAAGTAATAATAAAAAGAATAAGTCTATTCAATTTTTTGTCGTATTGTATTTTTGTTTCTAAATAAAATTAGAAACAATTTGTTTTGGGAAAAAAAATCATAATATGCATAACACATTAAAAGAAATTTATATAATGATATTCTTAACCCATGATATTCCAAAACTTTATGTTTAAAATTAGTCAATAACCATATAAAGACATAATATTTACAATAAGATGTTTTCCTTAACTTCATATATAATATATGCTATGCCTATCACATTAAAAGAATTAAAAATAAAAATTGTGTGTGTGAGAGAGAGAGAGAAAAATGCCATAGGAATATGTATGATGCTATATGTATTATGAGTGCTTTAGTAAAATAGAAGTAAGAATGCCTATATAAAAATGTGAAATATATATAAAATATAAATAATAACTATAAATTATAGATTATATAAAGAAGCATTGGAAAGTTAAAAAATAAAAAAGTTTTTTTGAAAATCTAAAATAGTATGTTAACTTAAAAATATATCATTAACTCAATAAGTTGTATACAATTAATTTAATAGGCTAGTTCTAGTGGTTGAGTGTTTTGAGCTTCATGTCGAGGTCAATTCCCTAAGATTATTAGGTCTATTGCATGCCTCATTAATGTCTTTTTTAGATTAGGTATTGTAATTAATATTGATGGATTTTCACTAGGCACCATCTATGAATGCAAGGAAATACTTGAGTTTCCTTGCAATAATTTTCTTGGAACAAAAAATAGTGCACAAGAACAAAGTTATAGATCTCTTCTATATTTTGTGAAAGCAAATTGGGGGAGGTCGATGCATAGGCAAACCTAGCGGCTAGATTGGATGAAGGTTTTTATAAGGCAAATGGAATGCTATGTATTTATTTAGCCTCCCATGAATTTGCAATGTATAATGATAGTTATAACACATTACAACATTTGTCACATCATGTAATTAAGAATGGACAGAGAGTTAAGCCTCCTCCACTTACCCTAACTCACTCCTATCTCTCTAATATGTGATTTTAAGTTCAATTCTATGGGGAAATTTTGTATGCATGTGGTTTTCTTGTGAATGTCTCTGGTTTAGTTAAATTCCATTCTTGGTACCTCTATTGTCGATGCTATCAACAAACAAGCATTGAAAGTGCACTAGGTTACTCTTGTTAGGGAAGGTTTTTCCTAGACTCTCTATAAATCTAAGGCAACAATGACAAATTATCATTATAGAAGTAGATGTGTTCCATGAAATATAATGGAGGTTCAAAGAGGTTAAATGTTGGAGTGTAAATCCATTGAAGTTGTAATCATTGGTAGTGAGAATTGTAAAGGGAGTTTTAAGGCGAAAAATTGAGTTAAGGATCAATCTATAGTGAAGATCACAACACATACTCTAGGACTTAGGGAAATGGAGGTTAATATATTCACGCAAATTCTTTGTCAAAAATATTTGGAGTTAGTGGCCTAAATAGGTTCTTTGTAGTCCTTGGTTGGAAGGACTTTGGCCCATCTTAACCTCCTTGGGGAGGTTGTCTCATCTCCTCCAAACTGTGTCCTTTGGGACTCCTCTCTTACTAGTTTTTCTTTGGCCAACAAGGAAGATATGGACATCTCTGCTCCCCAAACAAAATTTGTGGACACCACAAGTGAACTCAACTTGTAGCTCATTCTAAAGTAAAGATGCACTTTAATGATATTGCAACATATACTCAAATGCACCTAACTAGTAAAGCCATTTAAGGACATAATTTCTATTTTTACTACAAATGGTAATTTATGACACAGTTTTTACCATTCCAACATATAATGCTATATCCCTATAAAGGTTATAAAACTTAGAATTATAAAATCAAAGTGGAGAAATTTGGCTATTAAATTATATATTTTAAAAAGCAATTAAAGTCAGATTCTAAATTTTGAATTAAATATTATCTAATTTTGGTAATATCATTGTCAAATATAAATTTTAAGAAAAAATAAATAATATAATATAAAAATAAATAAAATTAGAATGTGCAAAAATATAAAAATAAAATAAATGTTTTAAAACAAATAAAATCTTGAAAGAAAAAAAATTGATCCTAAACCCCAAGTAAATCTTAAAAATTACTTTTTAAAATAAAATCGATCCAATATAAATCTTAAGAATTACTTTTTAAAATAAAATCAGCATTTTTAGCATTTTCTGACTTCTGAAATGGAAAAAAAAAAATGACAACTATCCCAAGAAAGAGTACAATAACATTTTAAACAACTCTTTTTTCTATCAATTAAGAAATGACTTTTTCTTTTCCAAGCATTTTTTTGTGATCAATTTTGCCCAAAATCCAGTAGAGAATTTTAAGAATCACAAGTTTAATCTATTTTATCTGCTAAGGCCTCCGATTTTTCACAATGTTGAATCCATTTATACATTCAAAAGTGTACTTTTAAATAATAAGAAATCACAAACAATTCATTTAATACAATCATTTTTCACAATGTCGAATCTATTTATGCATTCAACAATAAGAAATCACAAAAAAATCATTTAATATATTCAAATATGCATTTTAAATAAGAAGAAATCATAATCCATCTATTTAAATATTCAAAAGTGCATTTTAAACAATAGGAAAAACCTATAATCTTGTGAATTAAAAACAAAAAACAAAAAACAAAAAAAAAATCATTTCATTTACTAATTACTTTATTAAATACAAAACTATCTACTATTATCATAATAAATGAACTTTTTCAGAAGAAAAAAAAGCACTATATTATATTCAGGCAATATATACAAGATGTTCTGATGGATCTCATAAGAAGATCCCTTGTGCATTCAACATCATAATAAATAGTAAATAAACTTATTAATTACTTCCACTTCCATTTCATTTATTAATTACTTTGCGAAATTAAAACCATCTACTATTATCAGATATAATAAATGAATTTTGGAATAAATTAAACTTTAGAATAAATAAAATACAGATCAACTTCCACTTACATGTTTTTTAAATGAACTTTTGAATAAACAAATTTTGAATTGCAAGTGACGAGTTCATGATAGATTTATTTTTAAAATAAAATCGGAATCTCATATACTAGAATTCAAAAGAACAAGAATAACGCTGCACAATAAAGAAACAACCATGACACTAAACACAAAGTGAAAAGTGATTCCAATAATACACAAAGTGAAAAATGATTCCAATAAATTTTGAATTGCAAGTGACGAGTTCATAGTAGATTTACTTTTAAAATAAAATTGGAATCTCATATCCTAAAATTCAAGAATAACACAAAGCACAATAAAGAAACAACCATGACACAAAACACAAAGTGAAAAGTTATTCCACTGAGCAGAATAGGAAGGAAAATACAGATATATGAATGAAAAATAAAAACATATTTTTATATATACAAAGCACAATAAAGAAACAACGACACACAGCACAATAAAGCAAAACATGTGTGATTTGGATTTACATGTCTGAAATTTATAATCGACTTACGTTTATTGTGAAAAAACGCGAATTTGTTAATTGCAGGTCGAATTTTATTATGTAAATAGAAAGAAAGGGCTTGAAAAAAAATCCAGTGTAATATTTAGCACCTTTTTATATACCATTTTTAAAAAATCGTGTAATAATTATTAAGTTTTTATATACCAACTTTTTCCGTTATTTATATTATTTTTTGGGGAATAAATTCATGCCGATTTAAAGTTACTCCGTAGATTATGACTAACAGCACAACAAAGACTTCAAAACATTTGGTGACTCCGCAGAACCAAAGTTTGTGGTGGCACAAGTTTTACTATTTTGTACTGCACGCGAAAAAATAGTGCTCATCTTACAAAACTAGTCACTTTCCAAATATGGGTTCGCGAACAAATATAGCCATCCTTTTAATGGCTTATTTTCAGAAGATAAAAAAAAAATCCAACTTATGAATGCAAGTAGGCGCACATCAACCAAACATTTTTAAAAATGCAGCAACGAAGATCGAGGTTGTAAATTAGCGCTGCTAATCGATTACTTATCGCTGACACATGATAGCGATTTACAGTGATTCAATGCAAGAAAAGAACAGAACTAATGAAACAAAAGCGTACTAGAATACAAGCATTCCACTCAAATGTAACAGAAAAAAGTGTACCACTTCAATACTTTAAAAAGAGTATCAATAATTTTCCTCGAACACACATACATATATCAATAATAACAGGAAGATACATCCACCACTTGAAGTGGTTCTTCGCTGAATTTTTTTCTGGTATAAATTTTGCAATCTCTTAGTAAAGATTATCTCATAGATGCCAATGACAATGAGGATGGTCCATCAAATTGTACTATCACAGACAATAAAGTAGCCTAGAATATGTAAATGTATATCCTGTTCATCATCCTGTCCTTAGGATGATATGCACACCACTGTCAGTGTCCACAATATCACTAATCTCGCCAACTTTCAAAAGATATGTAGCATCTTCAAAAGGCTTTTGCATTTGACCTCGACCAAATGGACCTGAAAAAAAGTCGGAAGAAAAAGATGGAGTTAGATGTTTTTCACTTTTCATGAATGAATGAAATGGGCGAGCATTCATAACATAATCAGCAACGCAAATAGAACCCTTTTTTCCATGGTAGCTATTTTGAATTAGCTAAAAATGCCAAACGACAAACTCATGCTTGAACCCTACTCGCTCAGACACTGGGTCCTAAAGGACCTGCAAGACATGATAATCTAGTGAAGGACATACAAGTAGCAAAAAGTGAATCATAAGGTATAAAAATAACTTTCACAAATCATGCAAATTATTTGACTATGTTTGCACTACTGCGTATAAATCCTTATTAAAAGGGCATGCCTGTCCCATTGCCTTTGTTGTGAAATGACTGAAAATCAACCCAGGGGTTTACATTATTAGATATTATCCTGTCGACTGCTTCAACATTAACAAGTACTACTACGTGCTATATACGTACGAAAGTATTTTATTGTTTATTTTATCTATAGGATGGCAAAATCCGCTGAATGAAATAAATCCCCACAAAATAAAAAATTCTTAGAAAAGGGGAGGGGGGCTATGTACTGAATGCAAAAATCACCCCGAATGACCAATTAGTAGGGCAAAATTTTGTAATGCCTCTTTTAAATTTAATAAGTTGCAAAACAAAGTGGCTGGGCACAAACAAAGGATCTCCAACAATCAAATCTCTGTACTCTGCATATCAATATTCATATCAAAAAAAATATTTATATCTACTCTGCAGAGCAAACAGTCATTTCAAGAATTCTATTCTTGTTGAACTCTTGGATCATTCTCTCCTAGCCTTCACTCACAACTTCAGAAAGTCCTTTCCAATCTCTCTCTTGACAAGTTTGAACTTTGGTTTATTGGAAACAATGTTTTCGAAGATGAAATTGGACTCGGATCAGAATCAGCCCACAACTCAGTTTATGAACCAGTTTACGAAAAAAAATACATAAAATTATATTCATGTACATCAATGTTGAGCTGGTTGAACTGGCTGGTTTGACCAGTTTGATACTGAACCATCCAGTCTGACCAGTTCCATACTGAACCAGCCAGATCAGTAGCCAAACCAATCACCAAACTGGTTCAAGGGCTGGTCCATCCCCTTTTAGGATCAAACCATCTGCACCAGTCAATTCCAGTTCTGGTTTGGCAAGTTATAAAACACCAATCAGAATACACAAACACACAGTAACTTTAGAATTTTAGATATGCAATCCAGGAAATCTATTATAGTTCCACATCAGTATGGCCTATAGATGGAAGTACTATATATACCCCCTCAGTTACTCATTTCAAAATTCATTTTTCATCTCTCACCAGCATTAGCATTTATGGGACTTTTCATTTCTTGCCAATATGCCAATTATGTCTTTAGACAACAATAAAAAGCTACTGATGGCAAAAGCTGTAGTTATTTTCCCAATACAAGCAAGCAAGAGGTTTAGTATTCATGATGAGTGACATTTCTACAGTTGACCATCTGTGTGTGCAGGATTCATGGTTTAGGCTGCCTGTGTAGTGTAAACAGAAAATGATAACCACCAATCACACCCAAGTTATTTTCATACCTCCTATCCAATGATAGTTCTTTGAAAAATGACCAGATAACTAAAAATGCCATATGGTGGTCTTTAAAATAGATTCACTTCATCTAAAGCAGAGAAGAAATAGACCTTAACATCATAACTTTCAAGAAAGGAATATAAACATCATGACCAGAGGCAGGTGTAGGCACTCAGTAATAATATCATCAAGAACATGGGAAACAACACAAAGCATCTCTGAAAAATATTCACCACTAAATAGAAAAATAAAATAACTATATAATAGAGACTGCATCAGCAGAAATAATGTAAGCTGAATGTGCATTGTAAACTAGGAATTAGAGTAGAGCCTGGTTAGCCATTGATATTTAAATCTGAGTCCATTTAATAGACTGCAGACCGCTGCATCCATTTAATATTATTGAGTTAAGTTTAAAGAAACCATCAAAGATAGAACTCTTGCAAATAGGAGATAAGCACCTTAGTGTATTATGTGAACTTTTCTTAATGAAAGAGTGGGAAAAAGGACGAAGTTTATCATAACTGGTAGAGCATTTGTAGAGAGAAGAAATGAGTGTAAGAAGTATATAACTAAAACTTAGTAGTGCTAAATGTAAAAGAAATCAGTAGAAAAATGCAAATAAATTGGTCAGACAATTGGTGAGTTTATCTTAAACTATCAGCCAATGCAATGTTTGCCCAAACAACTTACAGTCCAAAGGGTCAATAAAAACCCTGAAGGAAGTCTGCAATGTAAAATAGTTATCAATTATCTTTTTCACAAGTTAACCTTGTATTAATACATTTGGATCCTTCACATTTACGAATTCCCCACATATTTGCATATTAAGGACATTCCCATACTCGCACATACATATTACTAGAATAGTTGTTTTATGTAAGTCCTAGAATCATTGCACTAAATTACTAGGAGAAAAAAAAATGTGACAGACGTCTGGCTTTTTCTCCAACTCTTTTTTGGAGTGTCAGAATAAGTCCTAAAATCATTGCACTAAATTACTAGGAGAAAAGAAAATGTGAAGTCGTTTGGCTTTTTCTCCGACTCTTCTTTATGTATGACATTTTTCTGTAAATTTTCCCCTTTAATTATCTAAAAATCCCATCACAAAGGCCAAACTTCACAAAAAGAACTATTAACAGACCCAAATTTTGTAGAGAAACAACAAATTCTGCCTAGTAACTTCGTTAGAGGAATACTCAAATTTTCAATTAAAATTTTCATGTCCAAAGAAAATGAGGCAAAGGACAATTAATTATTTAATATACAGAAAACGGAGAGTTTAGGAAGGGTTCTTTGGGGAAACATCCTTATGAAAAATGACAATTAGTAAACTCTGATTTCAATGTATGATTTTGTTAAGAAAAGGAGAAGCCTGGGAAAAGTTCTCCTAAGGCAATCCCCCAGCAGAAAATGAATGGTCCTATTACTTTGTCTTTCTCATATGAACAATGAGAATAACAAGTCATTGTCCAGATGAAGCCAGAGAAATGAATTTGATCATTCTAACCTTTAATGAAAGCTAGAAAATACTTTTATCCTGCATAAAAGTGCATATTTTCTGAATATTTTCATTTCTATGAGGCACTGAGGCAAATCCCTATAGGTAGACTACATATCTTCTCTTCAGAGCACGCAGAAGCAGAGTAAACGGTTTTTCTATTCACCGACCCCCATCCCATTCTGAGTGACATTTTTTGATCCTTTTGGGGCGAGTGGTTTGGAGGCATTTTCTAGAAATGGATCCTTTCGGGGAGAGCGGTTTGGAGACATTTTCTGAAATTTCCCACAACTTCAATGCTTTTAAACATATGTTCACACGTGTCTAATCTCTCTATATATCTCACTTCAAAGCAATGAAGAATAAATGCCTAGGAGAGATCGGAAGCAACAGTCCAATAAGGACACAGGTTCAGATCCAATTGGTTGCCCTCATTAAAATATCCCAATACAAAAAAAATACCACCTTCTACCCTTTTGCGTGGTTTCATCAGATCCTTCTGGGAGCTGTAATTTGGGGATTGTCTTGGGTCACCAAGACCATGACGAGTAAGTCATAAATAAATAGACCAGAGTATACACCCCAACCGCAGGTGTCCAGTAAAAAATGAGTTGCGTTAAAACCCTAAGATGTGAGGACAGAAAATCTGAAAAAATGGAAAAAGAAACTAATGTGCGCTTTCAGACAAAGAGGTCCCCTCAAATATCATGAATTAATGTTTCAATCCGTGTGCTACATATTTCATTTTCAAAAATCTAGTCGCAGTTTTTTTCTCCATGAAGGACCTGACCAAAACGATACTTCAAAATTACAAAATACATGCGATGATTCAAACCATTAAACTTCAGAATAGACACCCTCATAAATGAGAAAACCCCAATCAGAGAAATTCAAAATAGTAGACAAGCCGTAACAACGATTGGAAAAAACAAGGAAAAAAACCCAAATTACCCAAACAAAGAAACAAAAAAATACAGCGGAAAATACCCAGTTAGATTTAGGGCAGAAAATTTAACAAGAGATGTGATTCTTGTATGCATACCCAAATCTCCGCCTTTCTTAGCGGATTTACAGTCGGAATATCGAGCCGCAAGGTCCTCAAACTTGGCCCTTCCACTAACAATTTCTTCCCTCAATGCAGTGAGTTGGGCAACGGCGGCATCTCTGGTGGTAGCTTTAATCCTTCGGCCATCTGGGTCTTGCCACGAGGAAGGCCTCCTTGATCCCTCGTGTTTGATAAGCAAGTGCGAAGCTCTGACCTTTTGAGAGCTTGCCATCTTCTTCTCCATTTTTGTCTATCAGAGAAGAAGCCCTTCTGTACAGAATTTTATCAAACCCTTGATAATAATATGGCTATTGCGTGCTTTGGTCTCCTCCTTTAACTGTACCTCCTATTGTACTGCAGATTCCCTCTTCACGCGATCATGAAGTTGTTAAACAAATTGAAGATATTTCGTATCTAAATAGAGAGTAAGATGGATAAAATTTAGAGAGCCCTAGGAGTTGGGGTATTTAACAGCTTTGCAACGTCGGGCAAGAATGAAAGAACCAACTAATAATTTGATGGAATGGAGGGCTCTGGCAGACCTTTGGGCAAAGAGGCAAATTAATGGGATTGCGAGGTCCAAGCGAAGGGCGGTTTAGGAATCGAAGATGCAAATTAATGGGATTGCGAGTTCCAAGCGAAGGGCGTTTTAGGAATCGAAGATGCAAATTGAGTGCTGGATTTCTTTTAAAGTGGACTCGGAGGTGACTATGTAGGGTTTGATTTCTTGGTAATCCGGAATGGTGATGTTTTATAGAAAAAATTAATTTATTTAAGGGTGGGATAATGTGTTTGTATTGGGGTGCAGATTTTAAATTAATGAATTACAGTTTAATTTACCTAAAAGTATGGGATTTTGAGTTAGTATTGGGGATGCAGATGTCAATTAATGAAATTAATCATGGTAATGATTTGTTTGTTGGTTTTTTATAAATGAATTAAAGTTTAATTGATCTAAAAGTGTGGGATTTTGAGTTAGTATTGGGGATGCAGATCAATTAATGAATTAATCATTGTGATGCTCTATTTTTTGGTTAAGGGTTTGGAAAGGATATTCTATTTATTACTCGGATATAATTAGGGATAATTAAAATATATAAATAAGGTAAAAATTATATTCACCAAAAAAATTATTGGGATGGAGAAATATGATTGTTAAATTATATATATATATTGTGTGAGAGATAAAAGAGTAATGATTTAGTTGTTTGAAAAATAATTAGGAAATTAAAAATAATTAATTAATTTAATAATAAATTAATATTTGTGAAAGTAAAATAGGAGTTTGAAATTATTATAAAGATAATGGAAATGAATAAAGAGGTATGTTTTTGTATTAGGAGTGTAAAAGGTTTTAAATAGATGGTAGAATAGAGAGAATTAGAGGAGGGAAGGGAATAAATAACTAGGTAAAAGTACGAGAAATTAAGTTGAAGTAAATAAAATTTGACGAAGGTTATGGTGAAGGAAGAAAAGAAATTAAAAGGATTTAGACAAGGACAAAGGAGAGTTGGAAATTGAGGCATTGAATAATAGGCTTTAAGATTGATTTAATTTATAATCATCTTTTTAATTGAAATTATCGGTATGTTTTTCAATTTTAAGGGCCTTAGTAATAATATGTGAGGAATAAAAGTGGTTTGATGCAATGATTTTGGTTTGGTTAAAGCATATAAGGTGTTTTGATTTGAAAGAGTGATTTGCAATGGTTAATTTGGAGATTCAAGTACGGGAGATGTTAGCAATATGTTTTGAAAGACGATGTAATGTCCCTTTTCTGAGAACAAGAGACAAGAAATAATTAATTTAATGATTTAATTGCATCTTAAAGGTGATAGTGAGTAATTAAATTAAGAAAGAGATTATATGTGACTTTTGATTTAATTAAGAAATAAATCTTATAGAATGCCACTTTATTATTAAAGGTGACCCATGGTGTTTCAGCGACCCATTGTATTTTGCCCATGGCATTTGGAGGAGAAAATATATAAAAAGGAAGATAAGAGTTCATTTTGGGCATGAATGAGCATTGGTATTTGGTTAGTAGTCCCAAGAGCTCTTGTGACTTAAGGTGGAAGGGAGAAACCCTCATTGTATTTCTTGGTTTTGGTATTAAATGCACACCCTAGTTGTTGGTGGTTGGTTTCAGTGTGGAAGACACACTCTAGGTAATTATTGTGTTGTAGGTCATTAGTTGTGCTTCAAAGGATCAAATTATTAAATCTCAGAAGGGTCAAGTTGGTGGATCGAGATGCTAGAGATCAGATTGCAAAAGTATAAGAACTAGAAATCCAATATATCGTCCATGTTTATGATGTAATATTTTTCTAGCAATTATTATTAAATAAAATAAAATTGGGTTTCTTGCATATTATCTACAATTTTTGTGGATATGTGTTGCATTTTATTAGTATTTCTAACAAAATTTTATGTCGTAATAATTTCTAGGAATTTTTAGCATGGTAATAAAAAGGAATATTATAGACGGGTTATGAATGATCTATTGATTTGACAAATGTATGATTTACCACAAGAGCAAGGAATTTGGTATGCTCTTGGGCCAAGCATAGGGTCTGACTTATCCTTAGGTGATTTGAATAAATGTTTGAGAGTTTTATAGGGTTTGAATAGATCTTTAATATTCTTTTTGGCCAAAATTTTAGATATGATCAATAGTGCCAGGGGGTGGAGAGGAGGGAGGGTTTTGGGATTTAGAAAGGTATGTCAAATCAAAAAGCATGATTAATTTGCGATATAGAGTAATTGTTGGAAAGTGGGGCTTGGGTTAAGTGGGTTTTTTCTCTTTTCGAGAATTGGGGAGGTGAGATATGAGTGGCTCAAGTAATGAGAGTTTTAATAATGGAGTTTTGTGTTTTGTGATGATGGACTATCCATCTAGATATTATTCAGAATGGGTTTTCTTTCTATAGACTAGGTGGGTAAGGGAGTTGTAAGGATAATGGGAGATGAGAAATCAAGGAAGGGGAGAGAATTATCCTTTTCTATTTCAATGGTAAATTAAATATGGGGAGAGATTCTATTAAGGTGTTAAAAAAAGGTGATGAAGGATGAATGCCCATGAAGCCAAACCACAAATGTATCATCAACAACATTATATAATTTATTTAATTAAGTCAAAATAATAATATTTTAAGAAATAAACAATATAAAGAAGTTAATTAATATTTTTATTATTATTTGAAAATTATTATATAGAATTTAATTAATTAGTAAAAATAAAGTAATATTTTTCTTTTAGTTTTGTTAGCAATATTGGATTTCAAGGATTTTGTTTTAGAAGGTGGTTAAGGTTCCAAACTTGTTAAAATTGGGAGGAAACACCAAAAAATATAGTCATGTTAAGGGTTGATGTGGCCCAAGTTGGGTGTGATCCTCGAGTGATTTTGATGGCTTAATTACCCCTTAAGTTGTGGTTTCTTAAACTACAAACTACTCTCACAAATCACAAGCACACTATTAAACCAAAAAAATATTTAAAAGATATATACATATATATATATATATATATAAGCATGTATAATAATAAACAAGTCTTAATCCTTAATTCCATTAACATTTCCACTTAAAGTTTGTTACATCATACACACACAAAAAAAAACATTCCAAGGATCCCCTTTTTGAAGGGAAGTGATGTGGAAAGTCTAGGACCTTTCTAAAATTTCTTCTTGTTCCTTAAATATATATATCAAATCCCATGAAGGGGCATCTTTGGCCTCTTGAGATAAGGTTCAAGGAGTAGGCTCCCCCACCCTCATGGAGTCTCAACTCTTGTTAAGTCATAAATTCTTGGTATATCTATCTTGCGCATTGTTGGATATACTTTTAGTGCTATAGTGGCAGCCACAAGATTTGATATTAGGCTTCACCTAGATTCCAATCATGGTTATATATATATATATATATATATATATATATATATATATATATTTCAATACCTTAGATATAAAACACAATTTAATTGTGTTATATTTTGGTTTTTAAATCGAAATTTAATGATATAATTCTTGGTGAGATTGTAATTTTTTGTTATTCAAATTATCTTTTTGAATGTATAAATGGATTCAATGCCTCACAAAACCTTCGAGACACTTGGACTATACAACTACATAGCTCAAACTTGTGATTCAAGCAATTCCCCGCCAAATTTCGAGCAAAAATGACTAAAAGATATTTCCATAAAATAATTAAAATGTAGAACAACTAGATTGTGCTTACACACACACACAACACACACTTACCAAAAGGATTATATTTGATACTCAATCAAATGGATTATTTCACATGCTTAAACGATTTTCATATAGATATATTAATGAATTGTGAATAAGGGACTTATAGCTCACTCTCTTTACCAACATAGATCGCATGAGGAAGTTTCTTCTAAGCCCAATTATTCATTCCATATAAAGAGTTATGCCTTTAGAAAGGCTACTAAGCATATTACCTTTGCCTCATATAGGGATCTGTATTCTTCTCCATTATTTTTATGGTTTTAAGGCTTGACATGTCAACTAAAGGCCTAGTGTTTCCCAATGTAGTTTGCACACAATAGCTAATTATCAAGGAAATACTAAAATGTACCCCTACTTTTCAATATTCCAATGGGGTCTTATGTGTTCAATCTATTTCGAAGTGTAACTTCTTTTCTTGTCCCTCCTCCTAAGATATGGAAGGATGGTTCTACTTGTTGGGCTTGTAATCCTAAGGTAATTGCTCCATGTTGTCACTCAAAATGTACATGCACAGTGTGATAACAATCAGGGTGGGGGATATCGCTCTTATCCCTACCATCTTCGTTCTAGTTGTCTCCCAACAACATGCTATGGGGGATAGTCCCTATGGAATGTGAGAATGCGAGATTTGTTGGCAACCAACAAATCTGGGAGACACAACTAAATGGCCTAGCCACTTGGTTGATTAGCAAGTTTTATAGATTAGATTGGATTATTGCGTGAGACCAGTGCCATATGGAGTCAAATACTTTCTTTATATTAATTATATACCAAATGATTGGATGAGCAGTTGTTGCTTAGAGATGCTTTGCTATCCTATATGCTATGCAAATCCTACAACCTAGGTGAGGTGCAAGATCTTTATTTATTTTAGTTAAATGCCTAACTAGGTGAATCCCTTAATCCTTAATTGTTTTGAGGCTAGTCTCTAAAGTAAGTTGTAGAGAGAAGTCAAGGCGAAGCAAGCCATGGCTTGGATAATGATACATCCCCTTGAAATCTAACTACTCGGTGCCTCTAACGTTGCAGAGACTATGGCTCTAACAACTGCAAGGTCACTGTGTTAACCACTAGAGAGGGTTTGTCCTTCACAAGCTACAAGAAGAAGGGTGACCCTATATTTCTATCAACCAAGCTTATGGTTGGAGGTTAATTAATTAATGCAAGATTAGGCCTAGAACGTAAATGCAGGATGGTGAGTGCTCTTGAGGTGAGATTACTTAATGTTCCTTAAGTATTTAGTTACAATTGATCTTTAGCTGTGACAACAAAGTACTTAATGATAATCTCAACCACAAAGGAAAATGCTTAAACTCAATGGTGCTAGAAAATGTAACCAATGTAACTAATAGACAAATTGCTCAAATGATAAACACGATAAGATCAATGCTTCTTCAAAATTATAACCAACACATTACCAACATGCCAAAGATAAAATTAGATATCTTATCGTCCATAATAGATATTCAATTTAACCATGAACAATAGATCCAATGACAATAATAGAAATAAGAGAGATTATAACATTTATCCTCAAAGTCACTTAGAAAAATTAGCCAAGGTACTCAATAGAGAATTTCTCAAGGGATAATGCTAATTGCATATTATGTATATCATTTAGATCTCCAATGCTAATGTAAAGAAACAAGTGATTGTGAAATAACAATAAATGTGAAGATGCCCAAATCCAATATTCCTTTTAAATAACCAATTTAGATCAATCATTCAAAGAAGATATTTAACTCTTGAGACTAATTCGATTCTTTGTCAAGTGCTTTTAGGAGTGAATTACACAATTGCAAGATGACGGTTCTTTTAGATTTATGAAGCTCACAAGAGACAATATGTTAGATCTCTTATTAGGAAGCAATGTAACCACTAAAGTGATAGTCAATTTTCCTTAACAATCAAATGTTACCAATGCCAACAATCCTTTCCACAATAGAGAATTAATCAAATTTTAGGAACCCTTATGCAATTTATGCTCAAATGACATTAGAGGAACAAACTTTATGACAACAGTGAGTTAATCTTATGCCAAATATGTCAAATCAGTCCAACACTTATCTCTTTATCTTGGTTAAATGAGAGCACTTAAGATGAAAATGAAAACAATGAGGTGTGTATGGATGCAAGAGGATAATGCATGCAAGAATGCAAATGAGGAAACCAAGGAAGAACTAGATAAGCAGCCTAATTAAACCACTTTGACAACATAAGTCTATAAACAATGATGTAAGGGAAATCAAGCGATGAATGCTTAATGAGTTTAGGACCTTTTCATATGCCACTATGATATATGATCATACTTTATGATGCTTTTAAATTAATGTGACAATCATCAAAAACTTAAAATATATGCCAAACAATGATTACCCAATAGATGTAAATGACTTGTCAATGTGTTATGGTGACTTATTAATTAGTTTGATGCCACTTTCATGTATTTTTTTTTACCATTGTAAACAAAATGATTAGAGGTTGTTAGTAAAACAATGAGGAATATAAGGCTTTAGGAGGCAAAACAATGGGCCTTTAAGCCTTGAGGATGGCTAGTTTCCTTCCCAAAAATTCTTCCAATGGTTGACCTCCTATAATCACAATTGTTAGCTCAAAAATCTCTGCAACCAAAAAGTATTAGTGATAAAATTCCAATATTCACCAAATCATAGATATAGGTGAGGCAAATGACGGTAAAATGGGGCTAGAAGAGGGAATTATAGGGCTAGAAGGATGTCTAGGGGCTTATGAAAGGGAAACAACTTGAGAAATAGGCCTTCTAGGCCTATTCTAGGGTTGGAAAGGGATTGTGACACCTAAGATAGCGACTAAGGGAAAGAGGCCTCTAGGGCCTGATGCAAGCCCTACAAGGGTTGCAATTCAATGAAATGAGGTTGTGGGGCCCACATCTAGCCTTGAAGAGGCTACGACCATGCTAGGGAAGGGGGGTCGAGGCCTCTGAGAGGTTGGGCGGATCCCTTGGAGGGAAGTCGAGGCCTCTCAAAGGGCCAAAAGGTAGATGACTAGGACTAGAAGGACTTAAAAAATTTCGGTACCTTACAAACAAAAATATCTCCACAAAATTGCTGCAAAAATGCTAAATGTTGAGCTTGCAAACTTAATAGAGACTAGATCTTACCCTCAAGAGCCTAGATCTAGCTCAAAACCCCAGCGAAATTTTTCTCAATCACCTTAAAGCTCACCTGCACAAATGAATCAAAGAATTCCCAAAACCCCAAATATATACAAAAAATAGAAACCCCAAAAATAAAAATTCAATAGTTGCAAAACAAAAGTTAGAAATAATTTACAAAATATCTACAAATATACAATGTTTTGCAAATTAAAATTTTCGAGAAATGTTTTGAATAGCAATGGATAAATGTATTTTCCAAAAAATTGGAATATGGGTCGCATACCCTTCTGCAAAATTAAAATACCATGTAGAAATGCTAGAGCCCAAACATAGTCATATCTTCCCCAAAGTTCGTGAACTTGGAGCCCAAGGGCTAGTGTACCTACAAATCTCTATAGTTTTTCTCAAATAAAATTGTTAGATCATATGGTGAATCAGATCACCTAAGATAAAAATAAAATTTTACCAATAGAATTCTCTTATCACCAATAAATGAAATAGCAATTCGTTACAAAATTTAGCACAATATAGGAAAGCACATAACTAGCACATACCACAGAGCAATGGAAGATGAACACCATGAACTAAACCCCAAAATCTTTCTATTATGATATAGAAACATTCCCAACAGAGTAATGGCTCAATACCAACATTACAAAATTTACATTAACCAAAGATGCCAAATAGAAGTAAAATGACTTCTATTTATAGAGAAATCCCTCCAAGCTTAAAATAACAACTAGTTGGCATGAGACCCATCAAAATAATCTCAACCGTTGATAATAACTTGATAATATTTTAATCTCCATTGTCGAAATTTTTATTTTGAGGAAAAAATCGAATGTTTCTTAAACCCCATTTTTAATTAATCCAAAAATTAATATTTTGGATTAATTTCTTAAAAAAATGACTTTGACTTAACCACCAAGGTCCAATGGCTCATTTTTCTTAAAATAACAATTTTTGCCTTGGTGGGGGACTTCCAAAAATTGAGTTCTTTTTGACCTACGAATTTTCCACTTGGAGAAGAATTCATTTCTCTAAATTTATTTTTGACTCAAAATTAGTTAATTTTCTGGATTAGGATTTTATATAATTTAGCCAGAAAATTTAATTAATTGACACTAGAGTGAATTAATTCTTTTTCCACCCTCAAATATTTTAGCCATGGTGTCTAAATATGAGGGACCAGGCACTAAAATATTTTTTTACATCAGATATTAAAATTACATCAACCCTCAAAGGGGGAATACACCTTTACATATAAACCCTCATGACATTACCCAATTCTGCAACACAATATGATCTAGTATAGACCAAGTGATCTGTAATAAAATAATTTATCCAAATGGCTTAAATTATTCCCAAAACATTTTTACGAAGACTCGACATAACACTAGGACTCACCTAAGATCTTGTCAATGAATTCCACCCTAGCTTTGGGGTTTAAGCTGGAGGAAAAACTCTGTTGATTATCTGTGTTTAGAAACACACATAATTTGGTGAGGTTAAAAAACCTCCTAGGATGAAATTCGTCACCAAAATCAAAGGCTTACCTAGGTGTTGTTACAAAATTAAATGGTCATACTAGCATCATTTACATTATAACTTGCAGAAATTGGGTTTACAATGATAAAAACATGTGTTGGCTGATGAATCTGAATTTCAAAAAAATTTCTTCATGTCTTCGCATTCTACTTCCTTGAACTATTGACAAAAATGTGGTCAACATCTAACTCTACTTGGGGACACGTCACTTCATCGAAGGAATGTGAGAATCCAGAATCTTGTATCAAGGAAATAGAAGTCCATAAAATAAATATCCATTCAAAATCAAAATCGTCATATATATATATATATATATATATATAGAGAGAGAGAGAGAGAGAGAGAGAGAGAGAGAGAGAGAGAGAGAACACTTGTTGAATAGAAAAAATATATTTTAACAATATATAGAACATATGTTGAATAGAAGAAATATACTTTAATAAATCAAAGCATAAAACATAAATTCATGAAATAAAACTAACTAATAACATAATTGAAATCCTAAGTAGGAGTGTAATGTTAGAAATACAATATAGAGGATGCCCAATGACATCAATTGTCATCCCTATGGTACAATCTGGAACACATGTTTGCTTATGGGTAAGTCAATTAGTTGTTTGTCAGATGCCCCTTGTTGAATCATGACCCTTTTTGCTTGATGCAAACTTTCATCATTGTGTTGCACGCCTCTTTCAAATTCACATTGTCTTATTTTCTTGCTTAGAATATAAGATGAAGAGAAATGATATACAAGCTGGAAACATTCGGTCACAACTGCATTATGGTCTAAAGGATGACAATATAGTTCAATCTCATGATCATCATCTGACCTCTTTGGATTTTCAACATGGTATATTTTTTCAACCTCTCTGTATAACTTGTCCATACCATGTGTTGTTGTTGGAATAATAGCATATGATAAGTCCATTTGAATGAATACATCCACCCAAGTCAGCTGCAAATTTTATTGATAGAAGCATTCCCCATAAATCTAGCACATCAACGATTGTTATGTCCATGGTGATAATTTTATAAGGATACTTTTCTAAGGCAACTTGTAAGTCCTTAAATACACCAAGGACTTCAATTTTCTTTAACTCCACAGAGAAAATGTTGTGATAAGACCTTGAGACTCTTATATTTAACTAGTCCATAACCTTCTTAGTCATGACATTGGTTGAGGCCCCAGAATCGAGCATACAATTGTGGAATAATCGATCATTAACCTCTAATGTAAGAAAGAAAGGTTGATTATCTTCATTAGTCATATGACAATTTAGATCCTTTAACTTAATCTCTTCATCCTTTGGATGTGTATCAACCTTATCCTATTGAGCCATGCCTAAAGCTTTGAAGAATGTTGCTCTTTGAGAAGGAACCTTTAGAAGTTCTAGCATCAGGACAGAAATCTTAACAATGTTTATCCATGCAGCCTAATCAATTTTCAATCCTAATCGATAGCTTTTAGATACAACATGTTTATTCTGATTTTGATCCTTTCCTTTATTTTGATAAGTATAACCTTTTCTTCTAGCAACTTCTATAATTTGCTCCTGAGATGGACTTTCACCATACATCTGTGTGATAAGATATTTTTCATCACTGAAGTTATTAATGGTGAAAAGTGAAGGGATCATGTTTGTGCAACGACCTTCCTTTGAATAATTAACATTATTTATCTGCTCATTGGTTCCTTCCTCTGCTCTTTCATTCCATTTGAATCAGCCTAGACTGCATGGCATTCATCTCTCTAGCATGATCAATTCTCATTTCTTTAATCATCTAAGTTAACTCCTTAATCAGGTCTTGCTCTACCTCCTTTATTTCTCTCCCTTTATATTTGGATGGACCTCTTTCAAAACCAAGAATTTTCGATTTACTAGAAGCCTTATTATCCTTTTCTAATTCTTCAGTTATAGCTTGGGAAATAGTTAAATCAGTTGGCTTAGAAATTCTTATCTAATAAGATGTGTCAACACTAAAGGCCTCAAGATATTGTTCCAACAATGTCTTGTCAGGTGGCTTATACTCTTGAGTCATATCCTTGAGAATGTCATTGAACCTATGATTAAACTCTTCAATTGTTTCATTTTCATTCTTCTTGATAGATTTTATTGCCTTGAATAAATATATTCCCTCCCTTTTGTCCCCATCTTTTCCTTTAAATGCACTGATGATAGCTTGTAAAGAGTCAAAAATATTATCAGGCTTGTCTAAGAACCATTGCAACGCATCTGATCTAGAATTATACAGGAATGCAATAGAATACATATACAAACATAAACACTGTGATACAATAGAGATAAAAATCCATTTCATGATTATCAAAGAACTGAAATATGCTTACATACAGAATGGAAATAAACTATCATGGGCCATGGTAGCTTATCTCTGAGAAGAGATGTGGTGGCTACATGCCTCTGAACTATGTTACAATAAGGATCGATGGCCTTTTTATTGTTGAGAAATAATGAGAAACCCTAAACATCCAAAAACCTAACCCTAGGAGATGAAGCACCAAAAATCTTGTGGGCCCCGTTGGGGTAAGTTGGAATGTCAACTTGTCAGGGTTGTAACTTTGGCATACAATCTCCATTTGGCTATCATAATATCTTGAAGAGGAGGCCACAAAAAAACAAGTAAATTGGTTTGGCACTTTTCTAGTAGCTCCCTTTTCCCTAAAAATGTCTTTTAGTCCCCTAAAACAGCTCCAAAGTTTAGGACCCGAAAAAATACCAAAAATAGTAAGTTGTGCTACAATTAAGGAAACTGAAAAGAAACAATGGTGGGGGTCTAAGTGGAATAGGCGAGTGGCCACCAATATCCACCTGGATTAACATCATCTTCTTAATAAAGGACAAAAAGCTTCATCATAAAATCCTCATGATTATATGCAGTAGCATGTGCATGTTTCAACAAAAAAGTTATGAACTTCTTAATAGGATTATTAGCATTGATTGCATTATTCCCTTGAAACACTGGAATCTTGTCCATAACAACATCTGGAAGGTTGTGAGGGTACCCTTGAATATTGGCAAAGTTACAAGGCCTTAGAAATCCATGAAATCCTGACTTAATGGATTAGGGAAAAGCAAGTGGATATCAAGGAGTGCTTCCTGTCTAAGAAAGATTAAATGCTTACTATAATGTGATTTGTTTAACTGAGCTCTTAGAGCCTTTATAGGATTAGGAGTGGGTTAACCAATCTACCAGGATTTCTTCTAGTGTAAGCTCTTGTGAATGGATGAATAAGTGGAGTCGCCACCCAAATAGGAAACTAACCCAAATGTCTAGGTGCTAAGGTGCAAATAGAAAGGTGAACAAGGTGATGAGAAGATTAGTGAAGAGAGAAGATGGAAGATGATGATATTGGAAAGGATGATTATAAGTGTCGTAACGCAAAGGTCCAATAAATTGGTCCCTAACAATGGTGCCAAAATGTTGTCGCTCAAAATGTACAAGCACGGTGTGATAACGATTAAGGTGGGGTTGTCACTTTCATCCCTGCCCTCATCGTTCTATCTATCTCCCAACAACAGGCTATTGGGGTAATCCATATGGAATGTGAGAATGTGAGATTTGTTGGCAACCAAAAAATTTGGGAGACACAACTAAATGGCTTAGCCACTTGGTTGATTTAGCAAGTTTTAGAGATTAGATTAGATTAGATTATTGTGTGAGGCCAGTGCTTTATTGAGTAAAATCCTTTCTTTATATTAATTTATACTAAATGATCGGATGAATAGTTGTTTCTTGTAGATGCTTTTCTATCCTATATGCTATACAAATCGTACAACCTAGGTGAGGTGCAATATCTTGGTTTATTTTAGTTAAATACCTAACTATGTGAATCCCTTAATCCTTAGTTGTTTTGAGGCTAGTCTCTAAAGTAAGTTGTAGGGAGAATTCAATGTGAAGTAAGAAATGGCTTGGATAATGATACCTCCCCTTGAAATATAACTACTCGATGCCTCCGATCCAGCAAAGACTATGGCTCTAATGATTGCAAGGTCACTGTGTTAACCACTAGAGAAGGCATATCCTTTGCAAGCTACAAGAAGAAGGGTGGCCCTATCTTTCTATCAACCAAGCTTATGCTTGGAGGTTAATTAATTAATGCAGGACTAGGCCTAAGATGTAAATGCAAGATGGTGAGTGTTCTTAAGGTTATATTACTTAATGTTCCTTAAGTACTTAGTTACAATTGATATTTAGTTGTGACAATAGAGTACTTAATGATAATCTCAACCACAAAAGAAAATGCCTAAACTCAATGGTGCCAGAAAATGTAACCAATAGACAAATTTCTCAATTGATAGATATGATAAGATCAATGCTTCTTAAAAATTATAACCAACACATTACCAATATGCCAAAGATAAAATTAGATATCTTATCATCCACAATAGATATTCAATTTAACCATGAACAATAGATCCAATGACAATAATGGCAATAAGAGACATTAGATCATTTATCCTCAAAGTCACTAAGAACAATTAGCTAAGGTAATCAATAGACAATTTCTCAAGAGATAATCCCAATTGGATATTATGTATATCAATTATATCTCTAATTCCAATGTAAATAAACAAGTGATTGTGAAATAACAATAAATGTGAAGATGCCCAAATCCAATGTTCATTTTAAATAACCAATTTAGATCAATCATTCAAAGAAGATATTCAACTCTTGAGACTAATTGGATTCTTTGTCAAGTGATTTTAGGAGTGAATTACACAATTGCAAGATTATGGATCTTTTAGATTTACGAAGCTCACAAGAGATAATATGTTAGATCTCTTATTAGCAAACAATGTAACCACTAAACCGATAGTCAAGTTTCCTTAACAATCAAATGTTACAAATGCCAACAATCCTTTCCACAATAGAGCATTAATCAAATTTTAGGAACCCTTATGTTGTAATAGCCTTGG